>OZ030396.1:17205805-18445805 GCA_964023965.1 Melinopterus prodromus
TAAGTTCTGCGACTACTCTCTTGTCGCCCACGATATATAATAATCGAAAATTTCAGAATTCATTCCGGTACATTCTGAACCTACTTGCGGCATTTCTGTACAAATTCGTATTGAGAAAAGTTACAATATTACAAAATGAGTTGATTTTGCATGATTTATTTAATGGTTTACCGCACAATATTTACAACAATAAAAAATTTATTTTCTTTTTCAAACTACATATTTTCTGAATCTGCCTGAATATTATTGTGAGTATGCGATGAGAATTGCTATTGCTATGATTATCATCTGCCTGTTAATGTTATTACACAGATGTTGACTCCCCCTTCAAAAATTAAAATGTATTATAAATACAAACGGTAGGTTAGCGGGTAATTTCAATTTTAAATGATAATTCTTACAAATCCGTCATATGGACTATGGACCGGCTATGGACTGGAAAATCAGCAAATTCGCATGATTCATTTCATGATATCTAAAACAATTAGGTCATTATTAATCAATTAAGTCATTTTTCTCTTTCAAAGTATTTTTAGAATCTGTCTGAATATTATTATGAATATGCAATGAGAACCCCAGATTTGCAATCATACAAAAACAAACACTGTAAAATCGTTTTTGTTTGTTGCCAGGAAGTAAATATAATACATAACAGTAATAGGTTAATAACATGGTGATATACAGGGGGATGTAAATTTTAAATAAATCAAAAACTACAGCAACAACCTGGATTTGAACCAGGGACCTTTGCGTTCAAATACAGGATGTGGCTGTAATTTTTGATTTATTTAAAATTTACATCCCCCTGTATTGTTACCATGTTACCATGTTATTGTTATCGATCGTAATTTAAATAAATAAAAGAGTCGTATGCAAGTTGAACGAAATATAATAATAGCAGAACAATATTAGTAATTACAATGCACGTCTTATCTTTATCACAAACTAGCTAAGAATGAGCAATTGCCCCGGTACACGACATAATACCCTAATATCAGAAAAACAGTCCACCAGTTAGTCATCGTTGGGCAGGTATACGAAACAGGGTTTTTCGCCAGCAGCAGCGGAGACTCAAGGCCTGGAAATCGCTTACAGTCGGCCAATCCTGACAAACTTCACGGCCCCGTGAAGACTTCTCGTCCTACGTTCTTGTCTAAACAACAGAAAACACAAAAGTAATTAATAATAAGCAATAGCAAGGCTGATCGTAACCACTTGTATCTGAATCAACTTGTGAGACAGTCGTGTCAAATGGTATCTCCGGGACTTATCCCTTGATATGCTATGCGCGAACGTTTCGCACACAGCATATCTTCTATCGTTACGTATAACGATCGTTTGAAAGTACTTTCTTCGTAATAACAAAAATGGGGATCCCTATATCGTAATTCGTAGCTCGAGCTCTACGTTTTCTATCACCATCAATATATACGACTTGCTGCCCAACATTGAATGGGTCTGCAATGTCGTAAGGTGACATCGTATGCATCACGTCGTATGGATGCTACCAAACATGTTGCTTACAACAATCTCATGTGATACGTTATCACGTAGAGCTTGGCCAGCGACAAGTTACCTCGACAACTCTCGATGCAACCACCCGCTGGTCAAGGTACACGTCAATATACAGGGTTAGCCAAAATTACCGGAACACCCAAATAATTCTTCAACGGTAAAAAATTTCAAAAAAAAATTCAAACAAAAGTTTTTTGACTTTAAACAATTCATCGTTCAAATATATTTTTAATATACAGGGTGTTCATTTTATTATAGAAATTTCGTAAATTTTTTTTTTTCAAATGGAACACCCTATATATTTTTACGTTTTCTAATGTTAGGACTAATTCTAAATATTTTTTATTAAAATAGTTTTTTTCTAAAATGCATCATTATTTAGATTTAACAAATTAATTAAAATTAGCCAAAATTACCGGAACACCCAAATAACTCTCCAACGGTAAAAAATTTCAAAAAAAAATTCAAACAAAAGTTTTTTGACTTTAAACAATCCATCGTTCAAATATATTTTTAATATACAGGGTGTTCATTTTATTATAGAAATTTCGTAAATTTTTTTTTTCAAATGGAACACCCTGTATATTTTTACGTTTTCTAATGTTAGGACTAATTCTAAATATTTTTTATTAAAATAGTTTTTTTCTAAAATGCATCATTTTTTTAGATTTAACCAATTAATTAAAATTAGCCAAAATTACCAGCACACCTACATAACTTTCCAACCGTACAACATTAAAAAAAATTAAAACAAAACTTTTTTGACTTTAAACAAGCTATCGTGCAAATATATTTTTAATATACAGGGTGTTTATTTTATTATGGAAGTATGGAAAACTTTTCCGTTTTCTCATCAAAATTACTGTACATTTTTATTTTTTAATTTTAAGAATTTTCTAAGTAGTTTTTTTATAAATTGATTCATTTTTCAGTTATCAGCAATTAATCAAAACTCCAAAACATTTATTTTGGCCGAAGGGATAAATAATAACAATGTCAAGAAAAAATAACAAAACAATTAAATTAAATTTTCAAACTGCCATCCCTGAGCGGCTTGACAATGCCCCAACCTATCACCAAATTCCCGTAAGCAGTTGTCTAAATGATCGACAGTAATACTCTGAACTTCGTCCACTATCCTCCGCTTCAACGCATCAATATTTTGCGGCCTGTTGGTGTAAACCTTGGATTTTAGGTGTCCCCAAATAGAAAAATCTAATATTTGTAAATCCGGCGACCTAGGTGGCCATTCAATTGACCCTCTCCTTCCAATCCACCTCTGCGGGAAAACTGTATTTAAATAATTCCGAACTTGGACACCGTAATGCGGCGGTGCACCATCCTGTTGAAACCAAATATCATTCAGATCTTCGTTAAATATAACTAGGAGATGAGGTATTACTTCATTTTGAAGTAGATCTAAATATCGTTCAGAGGTCAACGTGCCTTCTATAAAAAATGGTCCTATTGATCTGTTTCCAATTACCCCTAACCAAACGTTTACTTTTTCAGGGTATTGGGTATGAATTTCCTCAGCCCAATACGGATTTTCTGTTGACCAATACCTGCAATTGTGTCTGTTTACTGACCCATTTAAACAGAATGTAGCCTCATCAGAAAATAAAATTTTTCTTAAAATGTTAGGGGTATTGTTAATTAAATTTTGAAGATTGTCGCAAAACTCCATTCTCTTGTCTGGGTCATCTTCTGTCAATTCGTGAATTAACTGAACCTTATAAGGATGCGCTTTTTCTTTTTTAAGAATTCTACGAATTGATGTTTGACTCACTTCGTGGTCTAATGCAAGCTGGTTTGTACTAATTTTGGGAATCTCAACTATTCGCTCCATTATTTCCTGGGATTTTTCTATCGTGGTTACACTTTTTGGCCGCCCCGCTCCTCTCGCATTCTTTATGGAATGTAGATTTTCGTACCGGTCTAGGGTCCTTTTTACAGTACTGACACTTATTGGATTTCGATTATTAAACATTTCGTTAAACACATTTCTTGCGTCTCTTAACGATCTCCTTCTATCGCCAATTCCAATGATCATTAACAAAGTTATCCGCTCATATTCGGTTAGTTGATTCATTGTTACATAAAACTAAAAGAGCTGATTAATATTTATTTAATTTTTGGATTCCTATTTACCCTTTCTTAGAACGAGATCTTTTGGTAGAAGGTTACAAGTATTGACGTGAAACTGTCATTTAAATAATAATTGTCAATTGTTTTCTGTAGTTACGGAGATGTTGGGACATTGTCAGGGCGCTCTGGGATGGCAGTTTAAACATTTATTTTAATTCTATTTGTGCTTCGTTATTTGTTTTGAATTTGTAGTTTATCTACTTTCGTTTCCAAAACAGTGTTTTGATAAAATTAATTTATTGCAAGCAGTTTTTGGTAACTTTCAGTTTTGCACGATTGGCGATAGCGCTTGCAAAATAAGTAAATGTCAAGTAAAAGTACATAACCACAATGTGGGTACCAGTAGACACTTCAGTAGGATACCAACTGTCGCAGGCAAAAATTGTCTAATTAATGTACCAAAGTAGACAAAATAGTTTATCCGTTTGATTAAAATAAATTCATATGTACATAGGTATGTGGGAAAATATTCATGTTCGACGTTGCTTACATAGTATTTTGACGACACTCAACTATTGGCGCTCCGATGCTACCCGAGCCTGCCCGAACCCCGGCAACAATTTTGCCCTCGGCTTGCACGCTGCAAGCAAAGAGTCGCCGTCGATCGCCTGTATATTACGCATGACCAGATACAACTGTATTCAATTTTATGCTCAATATTCCAATAAAACCGGAAGAAATCACTCAAGAGACAATAGTTTTAATGTGGTAAGCTATTCCACATTGCATCCTTCAAACCAATTCCTAATTTGAAGTACAGGAGTTTTGACAAATCGTTTATAACTAAAAAATTCTGAAATTTATAAATAAATTATTGTAATAAAAAATGTTTAGAATTAGTCTTAGAATTATAAAATGTAAAAATATACAGGGTATTCCATTAGAAAAAAAAGTTAACCAAATTTTCATAATAAAATGAACAGCCTGTATATTAAAAATATATTTTAATGATAACTTGTTTAATGTCAAAAACGTTTGATGGAATGTTTTTTATTTTATTTTTTTTACGGTTGGAGAGTTATGTAAGTCGTCTGGTAATGTTGACTAATTTTAATTAACTGCTTAAAACTCAAAAATGACGTATTTTATAAAAAAATTATTTTAATAAAAAATGTTTAGAATTAGTCCTAAAATTGCAAAATTTAAAAATATACAGGGTGTTCCATTTGAAAAAAAAAGTTTACAAAATTTCTATAATAAAATGAACACCCTGTATATTAAAAATATATTTGAACGATGGATTGTTTAAAGTCAAAAAACTTTTGTTTGAATTTTTTTTTGAAATTTTTTACCGTTGGAGAGTTATTTGGGTGTTCCGGTAATTTTGGCTAATTTTAATTAATTGGTTAAATCTAAATAATGATGCATTTTAGAAAAAAACTATTTTAATAAAAAATATTTAGAATTAGTCCTAACATTAGAAAACGTAAAAATATATAGGGTGTTCCATTTGAAAAAAAAAAATTTACGAAATTTCTATAATAAAATGAACACCCTGTATATTAAAAATATATTTGAACGATGAATTGTTTAAAGTCAAAAAACTTTTGTTTGAATTTTTTTTTGAAATTTTTTACCGTTGAAGAATTATTTGGGTGTTCCGGTAATTTTGGCTAACCCTGTATACAACTTGCTACCAAACCTCAACTGGGTCTGCAATGTAGTAAGGTGATTTCGTATGCATCGGATCGTATAGATGCTACTAAACATGTTGTTTACAGCAATCACACGTGATACCTTATCACGTGCGAGTTGAATAAAACCCTTTGCATTCGTCCTCGCAACGGTTTCATCTGCAAACTAACAACAAATAATAGTCAAGTTGGTACCAAATATGTACTCACGTTTTCGTAACAGCATGCTTTTTGAATGCTCTTTATTCTATATCTGCTTGGACGTAACCCTTGCAGATAGATCCTTAACTTGCTGCTATAGTTTCGTCAACAGTCAGAAGCATTGTTGAATCGAGAAGAATCAAAAGATTCATTCTCTACAATGGTTCGTTAAGCCGTGCGGTGGAAGTAACCACTAGATCTAAACCTAAATTTCTTTACTAGTCGGTGAAGCGTTGGCTCCTAGAAGCAATGCCACGGTTGCAGACACCTCGTCCTGGAATTAGCGAAGCCAAACGAATTCTGCATCGCGTTCTTTATGAGATTATGCGTGTATCTCCAGTTGTCGTAATCTTTATACACAATTGTTATATACACTAAATTTTTAGACGCGTAACCATGTTTTCTATCATCTCAGGAGACCACAATGCACCCAAACGTTTGCACTTCTCATCTTGGAGTTGAGGAGACTGAACCCATCACCTATATGTTGGTCGATATGTTAACAATACCAACGTTTATATTAGTTGATTAGTTCACGTCTTCAGAAACGTCGTTCTTATAGGACTCCCTCTTAACGCGCCTACGTCAGTCATATATTGCTGCTGGGTATTATTCAGATTCTATCGTGAAAAGAAACTGTTTAATGAAACTGTAAACCACAATCAACCGGCCAGCCATGCAAGGACTGTCTAGCAAATGTCTCTCGGTTTAGCAAGGTGTATCGCAGACGTAATGAATGAGAATTCCAAACATCTTAAATACGTAGTAGTCCAACTTCAATATTTCATCGGGCCTGCTTTATACCTTCTTCAATCTTCACCTTCATTTGTCACTGTCCACCCTCTTTTTCGGAGTTTCTATTTCATCCTGCTTAATCTTCTACCCGCCATTTTTGGCATCGGATGCTCTTCTTGGCTAAGCAATAGTAGCAAATGATTTTCAATACCTGCTGGAATAGCTTGTCAAGCCTAAAGAATCGTTACTATATATGAACATCGTTAAAAGGAAGAAATTCAATAACTGTTCGTAGTCATGACTTGGTTTTAATCCTTTTCATTTATCGCCCGTACAGTTCATCTGTAGTCCGTTGATAAGTTCAAAACTATCTCTGAGTTCAACATGGCCTAATCCACCTAGACTGACGATACGATCGATGATGACACGGTTGTCATCTAAATATGAAATTGCTGTCCGAAATTGTAACTGTAATAATGTATTGCCATTTGCATGGAATAACCCTAGGCTTCCAGGGCTAGAATCAATTAGAAATAAATTATTTCCTAAGTACGTCGTCCGTCAAAATTCATAATTGCTGACGTTTCGTAAACCATGTTAGTCGCTGCTTCAGAGGTAACTGAATACAGGGTAATAATTATCTGTAACTGGTTTCCTATTGAGTGTCTTGTAATTCATATGTACATCAATTTAGTGTATGAATTATTTCACTTGGTTTGGCGACTTTTTATTACTTTATCATACGCAGTATGATGAAGTATTGTAATCGTGCCAAAAAAAAAAATTGAGATTTTAGCGGAAATAGGTCTTTATGGGTCCCCTGAACGTTTTTGACCAAGGTACAAAAAAATGTCTGTGTGTGTGTGTGTGTGTGTATGTATGTCTGTGTGTGTGTAAACGATTTTTGTGGTGACGATTCCGGAGAAACTACTAAAGGTGTCGGGACGAAAGTTCATATTTAGAAGTTTTGTGACCAAACTTAGAGCTGAAAAGCTTTTGGTTCAAAGGGGTCCAAAGGAACTGGTAGTTTATTCGAAGCCTTTTTGAAGGATTTTGCAAATGAGCCGCCATTTCTGTAATTTCGACAAAATAGTTAAATAATAAATTAAAGTAGAGGACATTTTGAATAATTTATACCTATGACATTTTTTGGTAAAATTAATAGTTTAGCTTCAAGAGCAAATTCTATTTGATCGAGATCGGTCGCATCTGCATTGATATGAAATGTATAGTAGCCAGGATTTTTCAAATTTTCGGTCTAATGACAGTACCGGTAGTGTCAAATGCTGATGTTTTGACAATATCTCACTATATCTACTGTCTATAGTAAAAAGATTTCATATTGTGATACCGTGTACGGTCCTTGCCTGACGGCGTCGGATTGGCAGCGTGTTCAGCGTGTCCAAACTGCATGTGTTCTGTTTGTTTTGGTTTGAGGAAGTATGATCATGTATCGAATGAGCTGGGCGACTTGGAATGGTTAAACATGGATTACACTAGGGTGTTTCATGCAGCAATATTATATCATAAGTTGCTATCCAAGAGGATCCCACAATACCTCATGCGGAAGATACGCTGTAGAACGGATGTCCATAACCTTAATTTAAGATTCAGGAGTTTGTTTGCTCCACCTGCCCATCGCGCTGCGGTGTATAAACGGTCATTCTCTTACCAGGTCAGTCACTGGGTCTCAGGGAAGATATGAAAAAATTGTCGTTAACCAGTTTTGGGGAAAGGTGTTATCTGTTTGCTCAACAGGGGGGACTTTAGGCATTGAGCGCACATCGGAAGCTGCATTAATTTTTATTTTTTATGAGCATGTGCGATGTTTTGTTGAGTTGGATTTGCTGCAATTACGTGTAATTAGACTCTAGAGTAATTTTTTATTTGTTTTTGTTTTGATAAGTTCTCGGAATTATTGTCATATTATTGATACAACTATGTCTTAGTTCTAGTTTGCGTAAGGGGTTGAGTGGAAGCGCAAGGGAATTTGGAAACAAGTGTGCTGATCTCCGGCCTAAATATAAATATTATTTTGTTGCATTTAATATTGTTTTGTTAATAAAGGAACTATTTATTTATTTAATTATTTATCTGTCAAATTCTGGCTAACTAGTTTTATTTTAATGCAGACACGACTGATATCAATCAAATAGATTTTCATGCAGCTAAACTGTTAATTTTATATATTGTATGATAAAGTCATGTGCCTGGCCACATCAGATTTGTTTTTTTTTTTATTATCGTGAAATTTTGTACTGTATTCCTTATCTTTTCTCAACTTGTAAATGCATACGTTACGGTCTCTATGTTAGGGCTTGACATCTTTAAAACCGTTTATCGATAACTGTTACCATATGGTAACTAAAACTTTTGAAACCCTCTGTCGGTCATACGTGTTTGTACTTCTCAGAAAATTCTCAAACTCACTTTAGTTTTAAAACTTTTACAGTCCCGCTGCCCGATACAGGGTTAACTGTAATCGCTATTTCAGTAACATTCGTCTCAAGCGAAACAACACGTAAATATTGTAAAATCACTTGCTTCTCAATGCCATCAAAATTAAACGTACTTTCGTTATGTCTAATCACAAATAATTTATGGTGATGACCTTATTACTGTCATTACCCTTAAATCTTATGACAACTCGTCTATGTTTCTTATATCAACGATTATCTTTCTGGCATACGGTGCCTTTGAGTCAGTTGAGCAAATACATTTACAAATATCACTGGTAGTATTTTGAGGTTATACTGAGGGGACCTGGTCGCCCTTAAGGGTCGGCAACCAATTAAGCTGACCACACAGAAACCATGTAAAATAAAAATGTACAAGGCGTTCGTAAGACACAATTGAATTGATATCTAAATTTGCAAGATTGTTAATGAATATCTCATTGCAATTATCTCTATATATTGATGATTTTTAAGTATCAAATAACCGCATAAAATAGATACAAAGGAGATAAAATAGAGTTTAACACCCATGGTCTCCTAAACCGAATGGTATATACAACCATACTAAAATAAACGTTCAGCGAAGCTGAAGACTATATTGAGGTATGTGTGAGTTCATAAACATTGATTTATAACTATGACTTCAGTAGGAACTAGGACGATTCCGGCGCCCCGCCCCTTTTACCCCCACCACTTTTTAGGCCACGCCCACCGACCAATCAGGAGCCAGTATTTCCCCCACCACTTTTTAGGCCACGCCCACCGACCAATCAGGAGCCAGTATTTCCCCACCCCTTTTTAGGCCACGCCCATCGACCAATCAGGATCAGCCATTTTGTTTTTACAGCCAATCAGGAGCAACGCCCTCGAGCAACTGGCAGCCATTTTGTTTTCGGTCGGGTGGCCATTTTGTTTTAAGCAACGCCCTCGAACAAGGGGCAGCCATTTTGTTTTTTATAAAGTCGGGCGGCCATTTTGTTTTAAGCAACGCCCTCGAACAATTACTATATTAGGGGCAGCCATTTTGTTTTTTTATAAAGTCGGGCGGCCATTTTGTTTTAAGCCACGCTCTCGAGCAATTAGTATATTACGGGTGTATTTATAACTTCGACCAATCACTAACTGGTAGCCATTTTGTTTTTATCTCGATGAGTATTAATTAATATGCACCCTAGCACAATATAACTTTCTTTATCTTCTAGTCCTCTTTACATATTCTCGGCCAATCAGGAGCAAAGCCATTTTGTTTTTCGACCAATCAAAAGGAAGTATTCCAACTCCCATCAGCTCTACTATACCGGCCGAGGTACGCTTGATTGGGTCCGCTCTACTTTATCGGCAATTAGTGGCGCCATCTAACGTCTCTGGTTGTTCATAGGTTAGGAGCGTAATATTTTGGTTTGAGACTCTGCTATGTTATTTCCAGTACTGCCAACATTTGTAATGATCTACTATACCGGTAATCTAGTGGCTCCATCTAACGTGTAACGTCTCAAGCTGCTCATAGTTTAGGTGCGTGATATTTTCTTTGATATTCTATGTTATTTCCAGTACTGCCAACGTTCGCACCAAAGGCGTTTTACGTTATAATCAATTTTACCTTATAGATGATGGGGTCGCTTTTTTTTAAAGGAGAAGTATTGATCGTGTTTACTAGCTTTGTACCATATGGTGAAATTGCAGAGGGGTACAAACTAATGAATATCAGATTTATATGGGTGGTACCCGCATATTACGATGGCCACTTTTGCTAGTGTGTGCAGTTATGTGTGAAGTATGGTGTGAATTTTAATAATAAAAAATTTCTGTATATATTAAATAACTCCATAGTAAAGTTAAATGAGTGTTAATTAATTAATATGCGTCCGCGACCAAGACATTGTTTAAGACGAGTACAAGAACCACATAAGTTATACCCTCTATAGGTACATGATTTATAAGTTAGCATTGCACCATATACTGAAATTGCAGACAGGTGAATATTAACGATGGTGTAAATGAAACGCTTTTTAAGGAATGCGAAAAGTATTGATCAGAGTTAGCAGCCTTTTTTTTTTAAATACTAACTGATTCACTATTATATCATATATACAATTATATAATAATTATACCATTAATAAAAAAAAAAAACTTACTTACCTATACTTCTTACTTATTGTTAAGAGTAAAAACACAGGAAAATAAAACAACCATCCTAAAATACATGATATTTTATTAAAATATATATTCAATACACAAAAAAAATGATCCATTAGAGAAGGCGTTGCTTTTTATATCCATACGGGGTCGAGTCAAAATCGTCTCTAAATATTCTCTTCGTTGAATTCGGTCGATATCTTTTCGTTTCCTCCTTCGTCATTACTTCATGATATTTATTTCTCCTAATGTTTTTTGAAACAATTTCAACCTCTGAAGAGTCATTAATTATCATCTCCCGTATCTTGTCAAAATTAATAAGTTTCGATGTTTGATAATTAACCCTAATTCCTTTCACCTTTACAATTGTCTTTAAAGAATCGCTGTTTGTAGAATACACTTCGTAGGCGTAATTTTTGGGGCCACCAGATGCGAACTTCGTTATGTAGCTGTCACTTCCATACGTTTCCAATTCATCCGTCATTTCACCAAGAAAGTTTCCTACAGGCACTTCCTCATCTCCATCTCTAGATACGTATATAACAGAATCGGTGTCATAATACAATACCCTCTCTCCTAACATTTCGAGATAGCTGTATAATTTAATTCTTGCTTGTGAAGTAGTATATGAAGCAAGACAAACGTTTACCGTGCTAAGAGAATCGCATGCTTCCTCTTTATATTCGTAATTGATAATTACCACGTTATCGTTTACTGGTAATACGCCGTTTACAATTATTGATGGATTCGTTAAAAGACTAAAAAAATGTTCCGGGTTGTTAATAATGGCGGTCTTTGGTTGGTTTTCTCGTTGCCCAAGCTTCCCCCAAAAGGAGTTAAGCATTAGCTTTGCTAAAGATCGCAAACCTGGATTACTGGTGATATTATTAAATTCAAGTTTTACGCCTTCCTTATCAAAAAATTCATCAATATATGTATTCCTCTCTTCTTCGGTAACGCATGTGTAAGGCCACCCAGTTGCCTCTTGTTTAATTTTGATAAAGGCATTCATCATTTCTGTGAATAAGCCACCTGTTTTTAGTAAAGGGTCGTATTGTTCGCATTTATATTTCCATATTTCATCAATTTTCAAAACTTTATAACCCACTTCAATAGCCTTTCTTACTTCATCGATGACCCATGTCCCTGACAATGCCCTATCCTCGTCGTTGTGCTCGCACTCATCGTTATTTAAGCTTTTCCCGCAACTTCTACACAATACAAACATTAGTTTTTCGTTCATCTTCACAGGCAACACCGGATGATACAACTGCTGAGGTGGTAGTATGGTACACTTAATTATCCCGTCTGTGTCGTTTAAATTTAATGCTGAACAGTTCTTATCGCCCACAAATACAGTAGGATGCCCGATTGGAAATTTACCGTATTTGCAAATGTATGGATATAGACTACAAATGTCCACATATTTAATTTTCTCTCCTGGCTTGCAGTCATAGTAAGTTTTACAATTACCTGTTCGTCCACCTAAGAACGCGTCTCGGGGATTAAGAGGAGATGCAGTAACGAGATAATGATTTTCTGTATAATGGCACATGTTAATATCTGTAGAAAGCAACTTCCTGAATGTACATTCCCACATTTCAATGACTTCGTAGCCTAATTCTCTAAGACGGGTTGTCTTTGCTATTGTCGATTCTAATCGCGTATTGAGTGTTTCATTTGAATTATCGTGCAGGGGAGTATTACGATTAATTTTCTGACAGACGTCGTGGCCGTGAAAATAGCAACCTTGAAATTGGAACACTTGATTCGTTTCTTTACAGTACCCATCAACTTTAATTCCTCCTAAAATATTCTCTCTCTCTTTTGCTGCATGAATTATATCTATATTACGCGTGTATTCTTCCCATACTAGCCACTGCGTTGCAATTTGTGACTGATTATCTCTCCATCTATACCCTGCTTTTGGAATTAATCCTATCGTATCAGGTTGTAAAAAATTTCTTCTGAACACCCGATTGCAAGTAGAAGCAATAGTGCAACTTTCTAAGAAAGGACATACGTTAGAGGTTGCTAACATTTGTTCCCGAAATTTCATACTCGCTTGCGTTAATATTTCAACGTCTGATACGCAATAATCTACGAGCTCTTTTTGAAAATCAAACTGATCTGTCTTGTGTTGTTCATACCATTCCAAAAACAACTTTCTTTCATCCTTTTCTGTAGGATCATCTGTTCCCATCATGGTATCTGGACTATAGTACTCGACAGCTGGCAAAGGGCCAATGTAACTTTTGTTTTCATTCGTATTAAATAAGTGCGGGAAATACCCCTTTTTAAAGCTGTTGGGTAAACCAAATGCTTTTGGTAATTTTGCAAGAGCCATAGGAAAATAATTTAAACTATCTATAAATTTTACATTTCCAAGTTTCATTTGAATCAGTTTTGTTCCACGCATTATTAACTCTGGTGTTAAATCGGTTTTAGTAATTATATAGTTCAATAAAAATTGATGATCGAAACCTTGACCATTGTGCGCTATAACCACAACTGTTTGATACTGTTGTCTGTAGGATAGAACAAAATTCATAAACCATCCGATAGGGCCCTTTTTTAAAAAGTTATGCTTTTCACTGGAAGATATGCGGACTCTATCATTGCAGATTCTATCTCCACATTTAGAACATGTGTTATCATTTGAATTGAAACAAATATCGCAGCATGTTTTGAATACACATAAATTTGGTGCGTGAAGCAATGACCCATCATCTAATAATTTTTCTTGAGTTGTTTCTAAATCGTAAAAAACAAACAGAAAGTCTTTCAACTTCGGTTTACCATGATCAGGACGCATATAACATTGATGTGTTTGAGGCTGATGTTTCTGACAGATCTTACAATAAATTTCACCACAAATATGTTCTCTATTGGTTTTTACAGTTTTTAGGCAATCTGGGCACAGACGAATCGCTTCACAAACACTAGCTCCCCCGTTTACACCTTTACTTTTGTGGTTGTCGTAACAATTCTTACTTTTAAAGGTTCTAAGACACTCTCGACATTTAATTTTGCATTCTTCAATGCACAATGGTACTTGCTGACAAGATATGCATACTCCACCACACCTATGATCGTGTTTAGTATTGTAAGGAACATTGCATTCTTCACAGAAGTAACCACATGCGAAAGCTGCAGTTAGAGAGGTAATCACATTGAAGTGCCCATTATGAAACAGTAAATTAAGTTTGTGTGGAGCATCGGTCCCCTTAAACATCACATCTCGGCCTTTGTTGGCATAAGTGTAAACAGTAATTTTATAATCTTTTAAATAGGTCTGAAAAGATTGAAGTTCAGGAATACCACAACCATCTTCGGGAATAAGAATACCAATTTCTCTTATCATGTCTCTAGCACGAGTTGTCTGCTCTTTTCTGATATCTCGTCTTATAGCTTCATAATTGGGGTCTTTCATGATGTGCGCTATTGCCACAACTAATGCCCGAGGTAAACATAAATTATCATTGTTATTAATCACTACGATACCTCTACGTTTTCTAGATTCCTCTTCAAAGCTGTTGTATTTTGTGCACCTTTTTCCTTTTCCAGCAGGGATTTTGACAGAAGTTACACCAAAGCAGAATGTGTCTGTGTTTAAGCCGCTAGAATTTGATTGGAAAATTCCATTAAGAACTCCCCAAACATCATCGATATTAATCTTGGAGGCTTCTTGAAACCTAACCCACCCGGTACCCTTTTCGAAATGTTTGCTACAAAAGCTGAAACCAACTTGATCTGTTGGTTCCAAATCTTTGATGGCGTAACGAATAATATCCCTAATACCATCCCTAATCCAACCTACAGGTTCTACATTGTCAGGGATCGGTTTAAGTTTAAATTCAATGGTGCGACCCGCTAAATTAAATCTTCTTACTCTCTTAATGACATTTTTTTCTATCTTAAATTTCTCCATTTCGTTTTATTGCTATTATAAACTAGTTAGAATGCGTATGAGATAGAACAAAACCCAATTTTGTGCCAGGTAGAGTAATGCTACTTGTGATTATAAATATAATTTTAGCTGATACAACCGAAGTTTTTTAATTACCTATCAATTAACGATATAGATAATAATAGAGATCAAAATTGTTAAACACACCGAATAACCTATAGTTATTAAAATACCGCTCGGGGGTTGACGACTATTCGCAACGGCATACGCGGCACACTGAGCCTAACGACTGATTAACCTCGCTATTTGTACACTTAACTGGTATATCACCAACCAATCAGAATGAAGCTTATTAGCTCTGCACACAAAGATCGCATATATTGAGAGGATTTGTGTCTGTTTCCCATAAGAAACAATGTTAAATCGCTAGGCTCCCCCTATATGTAACAACATCCCATTAGAATGCATACAATTCAACGCACAGCTGTTCTGCAGACTAAGAATTAATTACCACGACGGTTTTTCGCTGTTGTTTTTCCGTATGGACTTGTTCTATGGCACTCGTTAATATTATGCAAAAAGTATTTTTAGGTATTTAGAGATATATTGTTACCTGAGTATATTTACATGGTGTTATTATAAGTTAATGCCGAATACAGTAAAGAACTATACTAAAAACTTTATAATTGTTCTAAAACTAATCATTTTTTAATGAGTTACTTTTGTTTATTAAATTTATGGTTTTTAGTCGTTTTAACGGTTCTAACGTGGTTATTAATGTTTTTGAGTTTTTAGGGTTTCTTTAAGGTTTTTTAGCCGTTTCTGACGGTTCTCAAGTGGTTTTTAGGGTTTCTTTAAGGTTTTCTTACGGTTCTCAAGTGGTTTTTAGGGTTTGTTTATGGGTTTTTTAGTCGTTTTTAGCAGTTCTAACGTGGTTTTATATCGTTTTACGATTCGCTTTCATTCTTTAACACACAAGGCTGTTTTTTCTTCCATATAATTTTTGTTAATACGACTAGTATCATTGATACCCTCTTCTTTTTTTTTATTCAAACAGTTTCTATAATCACTAATTATTTGATAAAAATCTAGTAACACACTATCAAAATACACATCGTTTCTTGCTTTTAAAGTTGATTGATTTATCTGTCAATACTGGTTGGGAAAACGTCACACAGATTTTCTTTTAGCGTGTTTACGGTTCTCTAGCGGTTTTTAAGATTACTTTTTGCTTTGTATAGTCGCTTTAGTGGTTCTCTGGTGATTTTTAGCGTTTGTTTGTTTAGGGGTTTTGACGTTCTTTACGGTTTCAACTTTGTTTTTAGGGTTTCTTTAAGGTTTTCAGCGGTTTCAATTGGGTGTTTTAACGTTTTTACGGTTCTCAAGTTGTTTAACTCGCAAGGCACAGTGTTTTTCTTACATATCATTTTTATCGTGGAGTATCATTACATACACTCTTCTTTTTATTCAAACCGTTTCTAAAATCGCTAATTATAATTGGATAAAAATCTAGTAACACACTACCAAAATGTTTGATTGTTTTGCTATCATCTTCATCATCATATTCCTTAATTAAAATATTAGAGCCAAGCAATTTTTGATTGGTGTTATTTAAAAGTATTCATCAAATCTCCAGGGAAAACGTCACACGAAAATTGTTGCTATTATGATTATATTTCTACAATAATTATATAAAAGATAATCGTAAAGGAAAATTAAAAGTACACACCTAGCGAACATTTTGAATAACTTTAAGGAACTATTGTAGTTGTTGCTGTTGATTTCAATATGCAATTGTGTACTATTGTAATGAGTGCCCTTAATATATAATCTTACTAGGTATAAAAATAATTACTACAATGTAATTGATTTAAACAAAGGAATTTTTATAGACGCATCTCAAGCGATTTTTTAGGGTTTCTTTAAGGTTTTTTAGCAGTACTAACGTGTTTTTTTTTACAGTTTCAACTCGGTTTTTACGGTTTCCTGAAGGTTTTTAGCAGAACTAACGGGGTTCTTTTACTGTTTCAATTCGGTTTTTAGGGTTTATTTAAGGTTTTTAACGGTTCTAACGGAGTTCTTTTACTGTTTCAATTCTGGTTTATTTAAGGTTTGTAACGGTTCTAACGTGGGTTTCAAAGTTCCTTTACTGTTTCAACTCGAGTTTTAGGGTTTATTTATTTTCTAACGTGCTTTTTAGCGTTTGTTTATGGGTTTTTTAGTCGTTTGTTGCGGTTTTTAGGGTTTTTTAAGGTTTTTAATGGTTCTAACGTGGTTATTAACGTCGTTTACTGTTTCAACTCAGTTCTAAAGCGGGTTCCTGACCAATCATGAATACTAAAGAAACAACAATCAGAAGCTCAGAAAAAAAAAAAGGAAATTAGCTGTGCTTAAGGCAAATAATTTTTTGTTGGAAGAGCATCTTAAGTAGCGGTTATTATAGTATAAGGAAAAAGGTTCTCTCTGTATACAGTTTCTAACACATGTCAGCAGGTATAAATCAGAGATTTCAAACAAACGGATATCATTTGATTTAGAACAGTGGACTGACACAAAAACCAACGGTTGCATCAGTCAACCTGACGATTTGTGTCAGACAACCCGTTAATTGTGTCAGTCGACCTGACAAAGAACACGAGAAGTGGTTTCTTCTTATTATAGAAGTACGGGCCTAAATGGATTCAAGCAGAACACAGTGTGCACTGCTTCTCACACATGTCAGTAGGTATAAATATGAGATTTCAAACAAACGGTTCTTATTTGACTTAGAACAGTGACCTGACACAAAAACCAACGATTGCATCAGTCAAACTGACGATTTGTGTCAGACAACCCGTTAATTGTGTCAGTTAACCTGACAAAGAAGACGAGAAGTGGTTTCTTCTTACTATATAAGTATGGGCCTGATTTTCAATGGGAGAACTACATTCTGTGATTGTCGTAAAAATGACAACCGACAACAATGCGGAGATATATCAAAAAATAATGCTGTGCTAGTATTAACCAACAATATTCGGAAGTGTAACAAGCAACTACGAGAAAGAAATGAATTAGCTACCGATGAAGATGCCAGTGATAACAAGAAGGAATCCAAGGCACATATTTTGGACAAAGTGGAAAGAAGAAGATACTGCGTTTCGTGTTATAATTTTCTTTCTACTGAGCTTGGGAGAAAACGAGCGAGAAATGCGACAATAAAAATTAAAACCATATGCAATACTTGCAATAAACATTTTTGTAGCAAATGCTTTGAAAGAACTCATACGTTTCTAAAGTATGTTGCATAATATGTATGATTAATAAAATATATTAATAAATATATGCAGAAAATTATAAATAGCCGTTTTTTTAAGCCGCGCGCTACTACCAGCGCCACCATGTTCAGAACTAGCGAACGGTAGGTTTAAATGACTCATCCATTGCTCGACAATGTGCTTCAGTTTACACTGTTATCTTATTTGCATCTTCACTTATATGATTAACCCCGCCACTAACAGACATAAATAAAACGACTTAAAAGCCGTAAAGAAACCATAAAAACGACTAAGAAACCCTAAAAAACCGCCTGGAAACCATAAAAACGTCTAAGAAACCTTAAACAAACACTAAAAAACCGCCTGAGAACCGTAAAAACGTCTAAGAAACCTTAAAGAAACACCAAAAAACCGCTTGAGAACCATAAAAACGTCTAAGAAACCTAAAACAAACACTAAAAAACCGCTTGAGAACCGTAAAAACGTCTAACAAACCTTAAAGAAACACCAAAAAACCGCTTGAGAACCGTAACAAACGCTGGTTGGAAAAGCTACTACCCGATTCCGATATATATAATATTGAAGACATGAATTAGCTAATAATATTTTTTACTTATTGTCTTTTAGTATCTTCTCTATCTTTAGCTTATGGGTTTTTCATAGCTAAAGGTATCAGACGTTTGTTTTGTATCGGCAGAATAAATTTATGCTTGTATGTTCTTGTATAGGATGCATGAAAATGAAAGAATAATGTAACAGTTGAATGAATTTACATTTTGGCGTAAACAGAAAATAGTACATAATTTAAAGTTCATCAACGTTATTGAATTTGGTTTATGACCACCATTATACATAAACCTCATCTGTGATTGCCCATCTCTGGATCTAAGCATGTAGTCATCATCATACACAGAACCTCCTATCTTACTCGGTATTAATGCATGCGATGGTACTTGTATTATTTTATTTCGTAAAAATAGCAGGGACAGTTGTGTTGAAAATTCAATCTGCGTCACTATCACAGCTGGTCAGAAATACTATAATTTCGTCAGTTAGTGCGGTCAGTATGATAAAAGAGAGCACACATTAAATATGAGCCTGCTGTTATGCAACTTATTCAACTTATCAAAAATATTACTTTGCATATTGCATATATGCAACTTATCCTACTTACCAAAAATTGAGGGGTGAAAACTTTGTCTTACCTGGATTTTATCATGGTACTTCCTACAAAACTAATTTTCTGTGGTTGAAAGTTAACGCACGTGATAAAAAACCTATTTGTTAGGAACACATTACTGACAATTTGTTGGTCGTCAATATAAATGTCAGACATAATTGCATATTCATATTTTTCAATGGACATAAGAAAATATAAAAATTACAGAACTTAATACAAATTAAAATATTGATGGATTCTGTAGGTCTTTACGCTACTGCCATCGGAAAGGATTTCAATATTTATGCCGATTATTTATGCAAATTTTAGTGTTAAAAAATTGTAGACTTCAGATAAAGAACAGCTTTCCGATGGCAGTTGCATCTGATTATTGTCTGCTGTAATACATTATAAAAGTACATACATTAAATGTTAACTATAAGAGCACAGGTTACTTTTTGCCGAACTTTTCTAGAATTGCATCCTGGTGTATTCTAGTGAGTTGGCAAGAATGTTTACATTAGCGACAGTTCAGGCATCCAAAACTAGATGCGCATTTTACTAAACTGGTATTTATCATGTATTTATTTGAAAAAACGATTGTGGAAGTACTATATCATCAACTAGAAAACCCAAAACGACTCGTTTCAACATTTGTACAAATAGAAAGCAAAAATATATTTTATATATCAATTAGTATTATATTTATATAGGTATGTTGTATTATAACTATATTATCAATAGTATATTTTTTATATTTGCAAATTACATATGTATATCCATATATGGAAGACAACTTAGTTGGTTTCCTGTACTTGAAAATTGCTATGGTTTTCCAGTTAGTTTAATATTATTAATGAGTAAATCTATTCGATTTCTAGTACAGTATGTTTAAAACCACTTTCAAACAAAATGCATGCTACTTGCTAAGAAATTAATATTATATTAGTACCTATAAATTATATTATTTGCGAAATTTTGGAATTCACTAAATAACTAAATATATCTGCACCACCTCGCATGTTTTATGTAATATTTTGACGATGTTCTAATTACAAGAATGCATTTTTTTTTAAATCTTTGAACCATATATCTTCATTGCAATTTGTTTTGTAAAATTTGATTAATATTCTTTTTGTAGTAGATTATATTAATATACTTACCTAACGCTTTTTGAAGGAGGAACTAGGGCTTAGGCAATAACTGTACAAGTCACGTATACATATGAATTATTTTAATAAATACGTAAATTAAATATATGTATAATAAATTAACTATAAAACGCATTTTCACATACCTCTCCACACTTCCCAATATAGAAACGGGTGGGATTGATAATAACATGGTTAATTTTTTTTTTACTATTTCTATACAAATATCTGGTTTACTCAGTATGACTATTACTACTTGAAAAATAATATTGTGGAAAAAAGCAGGATACCTGTATATAAATTATCACATATAATTTCCGCGGGGTATAGTGGAACAGTTACGTCATACCTATAACAGATGAATGTTTATGTCTATTATACATATGTTAACAGACTGAAAATTCATGACGAACTTTCTGGAAAAAGGGGAAAAAGTTGACATTTATTACATTGACATGACACTATTCTCTCCAGAAACTGTACGACATATTTGACAATTTCGTCTTATAAGGAATTCACTTCGGAAGGTGTGACGGGTAACTGTAATCTTCTATCGTTTCCAGTGATATGCATGTGTGTATAATAAGATTAATAAGAAACAAATATATCAACATCCTTGTCTGCTCCGCATGCATTATCAGTACTCAAATTTACAGTTCTTTCTGGCATCCCCACTGCAGAATCTTCCACAGTATCCAGTGACAACGATTCCGGAGAGTTCGGCTGTACATCTCCATATCTAAAATATGTAATAATAGTTCAAATTATAGCATACCTATTTGTATAAAATAAAACATACCGTAAAACCTCTTGAAATCTTGCCCACCTTAGTTTTGCTGTCACACTCCTTCCAGAATTGGATAAGCAACCCATTATCCCAACTAATGATTAGTAAATTTAGCATTGTGGGCAGAAAATAATTTGTTGCTTACCAAATCTTACCTTTTCGAAATTAAACTGAACTTCAAAAAAAATAAATATTAAAGGCAAAATGTAATCTGCTACAAAATATATAACAATTTATCGAAACATATTATTTACAACCTAACCTACTAAATCTGTTTATACCTATTATAACCGTAAACTATATAATCACCACTCAAAAATAAGATATTACAAACATTTACTACAAACTCCCACACATTTTATAACTCCGAACAATACAACTCCTCTATAAATCAAAAACAAAGACCGAAACGTGCTGTCAATTATAGTAGTAGCACTGACACGGGGTTCCCCTACTAGATCGCAAATATAGGTTAAATCGTCAAATGTAGTAAATACCTGGTAAATACGAAATAAATTCAGATTTGGTTATACTGGCGCCATCTACATCTGGTAACTTTTCTATTTTGAGGCTTAGTACAAAAGCGCGCCATTTAAATTGAGACGGGAGCCTTAACTTTATTCCTTTTTTCTGTCACGATTCGCTTTCATTCTTTAACACATTTATTTTTATACGCAATTTTTTAACGAAGCATTGGCACGAGTAAAATCACGGGTCGTAACACTAGGTGAAAAATAAGTAGCTCGATGATTACAACTTGAATAATAACCAAACCGCAAGTTAGGACTCGGGTTGCGGACAAAAAAAAAAAGAAGGCTAAGGAAGATGAAATTATAATTAAATTAAATATATTATAAACACTTTTAATAAATCACTTTTTAGTGTCAGTTGTATTTTATTTTCCCAGGTTCCCCATAAAAAAAGACTCAAGTGTTTTTAATACCAATTTACTATTAAGGTAGGTAGGAGCTAATTTTATACAATCAGAAAGAACATCTATAAAGAGAAGCACAAAAGGGAAAAATTCATACGACGCTAGGGTGCATATTAATTAACACTCATTTAACTTTACTATGGAGTTATTTAATATATACAGAAAGTATTGATCGAACCAACACATGTTTTAACAGGACTACCATAATTAAAATGCACCGAATCCTTTACACTTGACTGCACACTAGCAAATCTGACCATCCCAAAGATGCGGGTACTACCATATAAATCTCATAATTTGCCATCCACCAGCACCATATTAATATTCGCCCCTCTGCAATTTCACCATATGGTGCAATACTAACGAACAACATTTTTCCTTAAAAAGCGACCCCATCATCTATAAGGTAAAATTGATTATAACGTAAAACGCCTTTGGTGCGAACGTTGGCAGTACTGGAAATAACATAGCAGAGTCTCAAAACAAAATATCACGCACCTAAACTATGAGCAGCTTGAGACGTTACACGTTAGATGGAGCCACTAGATTACCGGTATAGTAGATCATTACAAATGTTGGCAGTACTGGAAATAACATAGCAGAGTCTCAAACCAAAATATTACGCTCCTAACCTATGAACAACCAGAGACGTTAGATGGCGCCACTAATTGCCGATAAAGTAGAGCGGACCCAATCAAGCGTACCTCGGCCGGTATAGTAGAGCTGATGGGAGTTGGAATACTTCCTTTTGATTGGTCGAAAAACAAAATGGCTTTGCTCCTGATTGGCCGAGAATATGTAAAGAGGACTAGAAGATAAAGAAAGTTATATTGTGCTAGGGTGCATATTAATTAATACTCATCGAGATAAAAACAAAATGGCTACCAGTTAGTGATTGGTCGAAGTTATAAATACACCCGTAATATACTAATTGCTCGAGAGCGTGGCTTAAAACAAAATGGCCGCCCGACTTTATAAAAAACAAAATGGCTGCCCCTAATATAGTAATTGTTCGAGGGCGTTGCTTAAAACAAAATGGCCGCCCGACTTTATACAAAATGGCTGCCCCTTGTTCGAGGGCGTTGCTTAAAACAAAATGGCCGCCCGACCGAAAACAAAATGGCTGCCAGTTGCTCGAGGGCGTTGCTCCTGATTGGCCGTAAAAACAAAATGGCTGATCCTGATTGGTCGATGGGCGTGGCCTAAAAAGGGGTGGGGAAATACTGGCTCCTGATTGGTCGGTGGGCGTGGCCTAAAAAGTGGTGGGGGAAATACTGGCTCCTGATTGGTCGGTGGGCGTGGCCTAAAAAGTGGTGGGGGTAAAAGGGGCGGGGCGCCGGAATCGTCCTAGTTCCTACTGACGCAATTAAGTCACTTCTGGGCAGCAACCTAAATTAGCGTATGTGTGTAACTTACGGCGACGTCTGGACTGCGTTCTATATGTCGAAAGGTAGACGGCCTAATTCTTTATATGAGCAAAGCAAACCAAGAAGTGTCGTGCTCCAAAAACGCCACTTTATTGAGGTCGGTGCCATTAAAGATAACGCGTGCTAAAAGCGCACCGATAAGAATAACCGTCAGAAGGGGAAAATATAATCGTGAAAATATAGTACGTGTCAAAAGTAAAATCCAATTCCCGGCTTTGAATTGATTTTGATATATAGCGTCATCAATATTTTATTAATTTGCAAATTTCATACTTTAAATGCGCATTGTATATGTAATACGTTTTCTTTTTCTTAAGACGGAATTTGTTTATAATGCTAACTAACCTTTCTTCTTGTCTGCATTGGTGCGCAAGGTAAGGATTCTCGAAAGAAAACAACAATTTACGCTGAGAAAACGGCAACAGTTATAAATTAATTTGCGCGATTATCAATGCCAAGGTTGCGGCTACACATTCTACATTATTTTAGCTTGTGAACTCGCTAATCAGTAATTGATTTATGATTAATAAACTGAAAGGATATGTAATTAGCGGTTTGCTGTTGATGTTTTATGTAAATAGTGGCGTTCTTGTTACTGCATTTTCTTAGAAACTGAATTATTTCAGTAAAAGAAGAGGAGGAGATTTAAACGCTTTTTCAGTCTTGGGATTGTAAAATTTTAAGTATCTTACATTAGCCTACGTTTTGCTGATGTTCCTCACTTCATCAGGGCTTGGGGGATGAAGCTGAGGAACCTCACCGAAACGTAGGCTAATGTAAAATATTACAATCCCAAGACTGAAAAAGCATTTAATTCTCCTCCTCTTCAACTACCTAACACCGCAGTCGTCAACACCCAATCAAAAATTTCAGTAATTATTCAACAATAAATTATATCAGATATAAACCGTTCTATGAAATTATTTTGTCTACATTGTTGTAAAGGTTATTCTATTATACATAAGAAAGTACCAGAGTTATTTAAAAAGGTATTTCAAATAACCTGAACAAAATAGGAACACAGATTGAAACAACAATCCGCGCCTATGTATGCCATTGAGTACAATTATATGCGATCTTTCTTCTTGAATAACCTCTATACTACTGTTGGTCCTTATTGATATAAAAAAATAAACTTTAATTTGTTCCCTCGTAATGTGTTCTTTTATTATCTATACACAACTCCTGTGAAATTTGTGATCAACCAAAACAAATTAACCCGTAGCCCAAGGGGTTCAAAAGCGAAAATAAGTTCAATTTAATAATATAAAACAATACCTTAATAAAAAATCGTGGTATGTACACCGTGTATGCTGTTAGATTAGTCTAAAAATTAACTTTCGAAGCAAGATGTTGGAGAATTTCGCACATTTCCAAACTGGAATTTGTTCCTGGTATGCATTTGTCCGTACAATCTGAATCTGAACGTCAGAAAATTCAAATTGTATCTATTTTTTGACAATAAAGTTAATTTTTGTATATTTGCAGTTTTTACTGCAACCAAACATACACCTACGCTGTTAAGAAGTATTGAAATAGACTGCGAACAAATAGGTAGATGAATATTTTTACTTTATCATACGCAGTATGATAAATTATTGTAATCGTGCCAAAAAAAAATTTAAATTTTAGCGGAAATAGGTCTTTCTGTGTCCCCTGGTAATTTTGCACCAAGGTAGAAAAAATGCGTGTATGTGTTGTATGTGTGTGTGTGTATGTATGTACCAGATTGTTGTGGCGACGATTCCCGAGAAACTACTAAAGGTATCGGGACGGAAGTTCATATTTAGAAGTTTTATGACCAAACAGAGCTGAAAAGCTTTTGGTTCAAAAGGGTTGAAAGGGTCGAAAGGAATTGGCTGTTTCCTCTAAGCATTTTTCAAGGATTTTGAAAATGAGCTGCCATTTCTGTAATTTCGTCAAAATAGTTAAATAATAAATTAAAGTCGAGGAAATTTTGTATAATTTATGTTTATGAAATTTTTGGGTAAAATTAATAGTTTCGCTGTATGGACAAATTCTTTTTGATCAAGATCGTGTCTGCATTAAAACTTAGCGAGGAATTCACAATTGTTTTCATTCTGACAGTAGGTATTGTCAAATGTTGGTTTTTTGACAATACCTACTGTCAATATGATTCATATATGTATTAGGGATTAAACGGAGCTTGTTCTATAGCGCCAATGTGTAGTCTCGGTTCCAACAATGTGAGACAGAGATATATATTTTGTCTATCGATGCGGTGCCTGGGATCAAACTGCGCATGCGTGGCCATTAGTTATTAGGACCGTCGACAGATGGCGCTATTGTAGCTTAAAGTGCGCGGTCGGTATTACCGCGGCCGTTAGCCGGTAATATACGGCATCACTAACGCCAAACCAGTAACAGGCCAAAAATACACTTATAAAATAATAAGAAATATAAGGTAATGTAAATTAAAACGTAATAAAAGTAAGTGTGCCATATTATTACAGACAACCTCTTGTTACATTATTAAACATACTTTATTGTTTACTTTTTAATTAGTATCAATGGATAACCGATGATGCAAGAGAAATACCAAGAGATAACTGTAGTAATATGTATTTACCTATTTCATTATTTATTAAACTAAGTATACGTATCAGGTACGTATACTTAGCTACATCTTACAAAGACAGTAACCATTTCAAAACAATGTTCGTTACTTTGTTTTGGTTGTATGGTATAGAATAGCAGGAGTCTAAGCTATATTCGAGAGTACATAGGCTCCATTGGGCCTCTTGTGCAGCCTCTCCACCCACTCAGAGCAGAAAGTATCAGAGACAAGCAGACCACCATCCGATAGTTCAAAACAATATAATTCAAATTCAAAAATTTTATCATTTTTTTTATTATAACTACATTTAAGTAAATAAAATATTGTTGTTGCAAACTCGGTTATTTTTATGAACCTACTGCACAATTAAAGTATTTAATTTGAAGGTTTGTGGTTTGACGCCAATAATTTTAGATTGTTATTGCTTTTTTTCTTTTTCAAATTAATAACAACCACACCAATTTAAAACATGCAGCAAACGTGATCTGAGCGTGATCTCAATTACCTATATAATCATTATCAGAATCGAGCGTGCATTAGTTGGAGAACCACTAGACCATAAAAAATCGGCATCGGCGAACTTTTTCAGATACCGCAAACCTGCAAGGTCCACGGGAGGCCATGCATGGGGCATTATCCAATTTGCCGAAGCCCCACCAAAACAAAAAATTGGCGTTCGAAAGTCGTTGACACGAGCGGCCGTCTTGCCTCCCATCGTTACCGTAATTGACGCCTTCCGTTGCAAAATAAAAATAAGACATTGAGTCCGCTAGAAAACTGTACGCCGACAATGGTATGTGTGTGTGTGTGTGTGTTTGTGTATATATGAGTTAATAGTCAATAATCGAGGTTTTGCGGTTGACGGAACATAACTACATACAACAAACGGACCTTGTATGCACGTGTGCCACCGCGCTACGTTCAATAGTTGTTGCAATTTAACCATTAGCTACGTATGATTGACTCCATCCAAGTTGGAAGAATCATTTGTAAATATATCAATATACAGGTTGTACCAGGAATAACCGACCGACAAAACCAGTCGTAAGCGATCAATCGCCACCGACCAAGCAGCCAATCAGCAACGATTTATCGGAGAAATCGCAATACTCATTGGTCGCTTGGTAGGTTGCAATTGATCGCCTACGATTGGGTTTTCTGGTGGATAAGCGGCCTAACATTTCATTAGGAAAGCATTTCCAGTAACTACAGAGAGTTAAAAGCCGTCACACCACAGTGATACAAATGAGGCCATAACATAAGTATATTTTGGGCCACATATTTATATCTTAAGTGACACCCTGTATATTGATTGAAGTATTTCTGCAAAGAATATGCAGACCGTAAAAATGTTCATAGCCAATCTTTTTGATTTCTTCATATTTATTCCTGGATATGAAAAGGGACCAGTTGACCGAAATTGAGTTATGAGTGTTTTTAGATAGAATAACATTGGCCTGGGGCTACAAAATAGTGTAATCTAGATATCTTCATCTCTCGAGTCTTAAGAAGACTTTAAGTATTCTCGTAAGGAGTTTCTGGTTCCAAATCTGATTTTTAGAATTAAAAATGGCAGTATGGCGACCAAACATGTATATAATTGTATACAAACATGTATATAATAATTTCGGATTCTAAATCTGTTGTCAGATGTATAAAATTTAAAATGGCGGATCCAATATGGCGCCTAAACTTAATAAGTAATTAATTGTCGGATTCGGAAGAAAACAAAAAGATCTGATGTTAATTGTTTATACATAATTCAAAATGGCACCGAATGCCATTGACGAATGCGTTGACAGACAAACAAACAGACAAACAGACAAACAAACAGACAAACAAACAGACAAACAAACAGACAAACAAACAGACAAACAAACAGACACACAAACAGACAAACAAACAGACAAACAAACAGACAAACAAACAGACAAATAAACCGACAAACAAACAGACAAACAAACAGACAAACAAACAGACAAACAAACAGACAAACAAACAGACAAACAAACAGACAAACAAACAGACAAACAAACAGACAAACAAACAGACAAACAAACAGACAAACAAACAGACAAACAAACAGACAAACAAACAGACAAACAAACAGACAAACAAACAGACAGACAAACAAACAGACAAACAAACAGACAGACAAACACACAGACAAACAAACAGACAAACAAACAGACAAACAAACAGACAAACAAACAGACAAACAAACAGACAAACAAACAGACAAACAAACAGACAAACAAACAGACAAATAAACAGACAAACAAACATACAAACAAACAGACAAACAAACAGACAAACAAACAGACAAACAAACAGACAAACAAACAAAAAGACAAACAAACAAAAAGACAAACAAACAAATAGACAAACAAACAAATAGACAAACAAACAAATAGACAAACAAACAAATAGACAAACAAACAGACAAACAAACAGACAAACAAACAGACAGACAAACAGACAGACAAACAAACAGACAAACAAACAGACAGACAAACAAACAGACAAACAAACAGACAAACAAACAGACAAACAAACAGACAAACAAACAGACAAACAAACAGACAAACAAACAGACAAACAAACAGACAAACAAACAGACAAATAAACAGAGAAACAAACAGAGAAACAAACAGACAAACAAACATACAAACAAACAGACAAACAAACAGACAAACAAACAGACAAACAAACAGACAAACAAACAGACAAACAAACAAAAAGACAAACAAACAAAAAGACAAACAAACAAATAGACAAACAAACAAATAGACAAACAAACAGACAGACAAGCAGACAAACAAACAGACAAACAAACAGACAAACAGACAAACAAACAAACAAACAAACAAGGGAAATTAATGTGAGCGTAGTAATTGTCCCGGAATGGATGACTTTGTATTATATATTGTCCAAAAAAGTTTATAAACTGCTATTATACTGACATTTGTTTGTGCCACTGTATGCGGCAACACCGTAGTGCGCTAGCGGCTAGAGCGTAGCGTGATATTGACGTGATATTGCGTGATTCGTTCGCTATAAAAACGCATATTTTCATGCGTTTCCAACCTCAGGCGGGTTTCAGACGAACACATCTGATAAAAAGCACAATAAAGAGACTAATTTAGCAAATAATGGGGAAATGTGTATTTTGAACCAGTTTATAACTTTATTTGCGATTACCTTTTCACAACAACGCACACATTATGTATCTTGCTTGTGGTTAAAAAATTGTCATGTTCGGGGAATGTGGTATATGGTACCCTCCACACAGTGTGTCGAGGTATCCACACCATCGAAGGGTTAACCACCTTTTGGAATATGTAGTAGAATACATCATTACCATGAATACTAGTATAACAGCTGATATGTGTCACCCATCAACAGATAAGGAGAGTACACATATCACCGAAACAGTAACATAAAGGCCCGTCGACACTAGTTGCGTATCAGTGTCGGCGGAAACTAGTAAGTACAATACTGCAAGAATCAAAAATCACTTCATTCAGTTATACTAAATTAACCGTTAATTTTCTCGTATAGGTTCCCAAATCCTTTTGACGGTCAATTTTGTCTGCTACAGTGTGGTATTTTTTAAGTGTGTGAGATTTAAAGAATGAAGGATTAAAGTCTAAATCGTACTATTGTTCGATGGTTTTTCGTTAATTATAAATTTTCCTATTAACTTTGATTCTAACCATTTTAATATGTCACTACGAGAACCATAAGCTATCGTTTGATATCAGTTTCATCGACTGCATTTATTCTTTATAATCACAATCTAGAATGACTGGACTAATAGTGTATGTATATGTAAGTTTTATCAAAATATGTAAAATCAGCTAGCTATGTCATACACTTTTCAATAGTGGGTTTGTTCTATTAAAAAAGGCTTGAAATCTTATTTAAAAAACATTTTACAAATGAAATGTTTTCATTTTCTGTACACTACCAAGTATTATTTTGTGTGTAACTTTACCGAACACGATTGAAGAGAGTGACTTGGCTAAATAGTAGGCAAGTGTACTGTACTACTTACTATCTTAATGTGAACGTGCCTTGAAGAAGTAATTTAATTAATTGCTATTGATTCTGAAGTGCATAGTCCTCATTTCAAATAAGAACATAATGTTAACTTCAATTATTGATAATAATATGGGATTTATTTATTTTGTACTCAGGTTTTTTAATGAACCATGATTGATATGTCAATACATGCGCTATTTTTCCATAAATCTAAAACATCAATTAATTAATTGCTTAATAATTAATCCGTGCCGATTAAGGAAATAATTGAATTTTTAAACGCCCCGAATACTTTTAAATTCTTCATCATCTATGTACATTATTTAATTGCCAATTTTTTTTAATAAGTCCCCTTTCACTTGCCGGCAGCACAGTTTCCTTTCTAGTAATTATATTGATATCGCTTTCGGGTTGAAGCTAATGTTTGTAACGCAGAAGTTTATATCGCATTGTTAAAGCCAGAAGACTGTTTAAGTTGTCATTGCTAAGAAAAAACGCAGAATAAATAATGCCCGATTTTTCCATCTCGATTTACCGTACTTTTTACTAAACCTCGGGTTAATCGGGAACTTCAGTTTTAATTGACATAGCATCACGAGGACTTAATCTGCTAAGTTGTTATCTACTACAACTTTAAAATATCAAGGGGATTTACGTTACTTATTAATGAAGTTGCGCAGTGTTTACAGGTGCAAATAAATCAATACTCAACTATATAACAATTGCTTTTTTATTTTATATCAAGGATAACCGCATATCAATATAGGAGTCTACAATCTAGATATAACAATTGTCGTTTTCACAGTGTGATAATGTTTTCATGTGAAACGTAAAATTTAATGATTAATTGGAAGCCATCATTTTACATGACACAACTCAATTAATTACTTGACTATTGTTACGGTTCAATGTTCAGTTCTAGAGATGGATTAGAAATATCATCGGAATTTTGCTATCTGTAGACGGTGTAAAGATCGGGCGATAAATGCCTTGAAACATCCACGTTTTGTTGGCATTTAAGTGACGTGTTAATTTTTTTATATTTAATAACAATCTCGATTATTATTGATTATTATCAATACTGATTTATTGTTTTCTTGTTTCAGTGTCATCTAAAATGTCCTTGGCGAGCGTCCACCCAGCAGAACTGCATTCGAGTCATAGGTAAGACCATATCATAATGGCCTAGTCCATTAGACAAAAGAAAATGTGGCAACTTCGAAAAAATCCATCCCAGCTGGATTTTTCTATACAACTTTGGTTGAGTACTACAAATAAAGGGAAAATGGTTATTACGTAAACTCGTCAGTAATGTACGATCAACTACAGAAGCGAATGATAATTAACCCAGGTGAGGATATTTTGTGGAACAAAAAACACCTCCGCTTGGATTTGAACCAGGTATCCTCAAATTTCCGGTTGACAGCTCTCCCAGTTGAGCTACAGAGGCTGTGGAAATTAGCTATAAATATTTAGCGATTCCTAGTTACCAAACTTCCATCTAGCCCCAATGGGTGTCACGACGGGTTTGCTTAATTCGAAACTCTGATTGCAAAACCTGAAGTGACAAATAAAACCTATAAATTTCCACAGCTTCTGTAGCTCAACTGGAAGAGCTGTCAACCGGAAATTGTAGGGTTCCTGGTTCAAATCCAGACTGATGTTTTTTCCAAAAACTATCCTCAACTGGGTTAATTATCATTCGCTTCGTTAGTTCGTTAGATACTACAAATAATGGCAAAAAGTCCCCACCTATATCGTGTCTCCGTTGCGAGTTCTCACGGTCCAAAGATGACCGAATTGGGTCATCATTTAAGTACGAGTTGGCGTTTGCAAGTTGTGTCTTACAATTTGTCAAAAGTATAAAAGTTTTAGAAAAATCCCATACAAAAACAACTGTGACCAAATGTTTATTGGACTTTTTTATCATGAAATATGATGACACCTAAAATGACCCTGTACGTTTTAAGCTAGAATTACATTATACAAGTTTCGTCCAACTTTGTCCCAATTTCAAAATGACTCACGGCCCACATTGTACACAGGATGGCTTCTTCTGAGTCAAGAAAATTTACAAGAGGTTTTAAAGGAGTCTCAAATTTTAAGTAAAAAGTCGAATAAAAATTTAGTCTAATATTGGCCGTTTTCGACAAATCTCCCTCAGAAGAAAAAATATTTTATATAAATAACTGGCGACGCAGACCACGATATCGATGGGGACTTTTTGCACGATTTGTAATGTCCCACCAAACGTGTGTATAAAAATCCAGCTGGGGGTGGAACTTTTCCGAAGTTAATCTTAATTTGACTGGCGTACACCAGATCTACACTATACCTTATTGTATACTCTTTAAATTATAATTCCTTTGGAAAACCTTCAACTTATGTCTTGACACAACATTCGCCCTCCGTAACCTATAGGAATGTGAATACATAAGCCGTAGACTATTAAATATGAACGCCCATCATGTAAGAATTATCTTTAATTGGGGTTTAGTCACCGAAGTTTGCTGAACCCGTCATGCCGGTGGGCTGAGTTCGAAATCACGCGCGGATTTTTGTTTACCTATTGACGTCAATGTGGCCCTAAATTATTATCTGCATTAGCCTTTGTTTATTGGACGATCTAATTTTTATTACTTTACGTTTTCATTTTTATCATTCTTCACAAATCACAATACTGCTTATAAAATACGACATCCACCACATAGCGGATTGCACTGCTTTTGCGGTTCTACTAAATGGAAAAAGAAAATACGTAATGACAACTACTGCGGAGCAATGCATCATTGCAGCCACAACAACAACAACATGAATCCAGTTATAACCGATAGACTGGTTTATGTGCGTTTCAGTGGTTTCATTAAGAACCAGTTTCAAATCGACTTATGTGAAATTCAGAGAAGTGTTGTTATTGTTCAGTCATTGTACTTGTACGTACGTTATTACTTGAGGCGTAGGTTATCGCAGCCTCGGGCTGTCGTCGGGGATTTTTCTTGCCGGCAGTGTTTATGCACATAAAAAGAGAAAGCTTCCTTTATTAGGTAATTATCAATAGATTATATTTGTATTTTTGGCGAAACGGGAAAAAGTGGTTTCATACCGGAGGCTTATTGGTTCTTGTTCATTGACGCTATATGTCGGTACGCAAATGTGTGTACACAGTATGAAAAATAAGTAAAGAAAGTGTATTATGTAGTTAATATTCGTGGCGTTATAATTGAAGAAAATCGTACCGGCAATCCGGAGATGCTGGTTCAAATACAGGTTGGATATTTTTTTATTTAAAAATTGTCTTAGTTGTATAAGAAAAAAACAGAATTGGCCATTCGATTAAGGCAATTAAAAATCATAAATTATTAACTAAAGTTTCACATTTATGTCACGTAAAGTGCAATGTTATTTTGAGACCCTTTTAAAGTTTGTTGGGCATTAGGTTTAAAAATATGGAGGGCAAAGGAGGCATAAATAAACTTTTTATGCGTTTATCTAAAAAAAATCTGATGTGGCCAGGCACATGTCTTTATCATACAATATATAAAATTAATAGTTTCGTTTCATGAGTTTCTATTTCATCGAGATCGATCGTGTCTGCATTAAAATAAAACAGGATTTGACATATAATTGATAATATCATATAAATACAAAATGATATAAGGAATGTATAAGGAATGAACACTAGCGGTGCAACATATATCTCTATCTCATCCGACGTAGTGCCACTGGACACACTACGCATGCGTCAAGTTCGTGGATTCTATTGGCTGGATTGGATTCATAGGCTGCCACAATACTGCCACCAGCTGCCACATGTATAAATAAGGTTATCTAATATCTATGGGCTCTCAGTGGTTTGGCGTTAGTGCCTGCCATATGTATTTATAGATATTATATATATTATCTACGGGCTGTCACTGGTTTGGCGGTAGTGATGCTGAATATTACCGGCTAACGGCCGCAGTAATACCTACTGTCGGCGGTCATAACTACTGGCAATATATTTTTTTCTTTTTCTTTCGGCAATATATTTTTGTGGTGTTTCTTAAAGAGATTTTCAACAGACCCAGTCTGCTTGAATTTTGTGATTATCCTAGAAATGGTTGAATGGGTAGTTTCGTTGTCCGGGTGTTTTTCCTTTCATTGAAAATATCAGCAACATCGACAAATCACTTACTGTAGATGAATAACTACTATTATAAACATATCCAAAGTCATTAATATTAATTGAGTTAAAGGTCAGTCACGCTCGTGTATTAATTATTGTATGAACGATTATTATGTACAGGGTGGAACATCCGCTTAGCATCAAGAAAACGAGTAATTTTGCGCTAGTTCTAAATAAACTTTAGTTATCTTACCAAAATAATAAAAACTGTAAAAAGTTTATTCAAATTTATAAAAAGTAGATTAAAACGAACCTTTTAGTTTCACTGGCATTGACTAATATTTGTCATAAAAGTAAGAATAAAAAGAACTTTGTACTTCTAAACAACATTTCCAAATAAAGTTTATCGATAATAATAAAAATAAAGGTACTTTACTCTTATCACAAATTCATATATTCTGAATCGCTTGGTATATGGTACCGAAATTTACATATTTAACTGTTGCCGTATTGGTTTCATATAAGCCGCCAACTTATAAAGAATAAAATTTTCTAGGAAATGGATAATACAAAATGTTTCTATATGGTGCGGGCGTTCCTGGACACACTGTATAAAAAAATAGACTTTTTTTATGAAACAAACCTTTTAAGAAATATTAGTAAATTACTGAAGTTATTAAGATCATGTTATCAGTGTTATTATCTCTAAAAACGTAAATTTTTCGGAAAAAATTGTTATTACAAAATTAGAGTTGTATAAATTTGCCATAACAAAACGTATCATGTATTTTTCATACATATACATTCATACATATGTGTTAAATATAATTTAAATACAATAAATACAATTTATGTCAGTAATTTTCTCAACCTACTCTTATGTTTGTGGGTAACAAAGCTAAATACTGCAACAAATCGTCCACACAAAAATAATACTGCCTAAGCTAAATATAAAGTGTATTGTATACACTATGAATATTATATTTTCTCTGTTCTTTTAGTCGATCTGTGATATATTTAGCTGTAATTAGTCAACTTTTCATCATTCCGTAATTATAGAAATATATTATTTCTTATCTAAGTATGAAGGACGCTTTGAAACAAAATTAGAACTAGGAGACACCTTGAGCACAAGGCTCATACAGACGCTTTAAATTTACTGGACTTTAAAATTGACAGGAATCATCTTTATAACCTATAAATTTTCGATCGTAATTGCACAATTGTACATCATTTACAATCTATGTTTGATAGGTATATGACTTTATATTTTTAGACCTAATTACTTAACCATTCAAAAAGATCTATCAAATGTCTCGCTAACATTAGATTCTCATTTTTATCAGTTTATAAACATATTTAAACATATTGTGTGATACTCATGTTAGCCTAGGCCTTTACTAACGAACATTTACCGCCGCTGTCATAATCGTGGATAATCCACTCGGAGATAAACGCATGTGGGCGCCTGGCCTGAAGAGTTTATTTTGTTCGACGGGTTCGCAATATAAACATTTGCTTTTAACGCTCGTTGATATACTTTTGAGATGTAATTTCTGAAAAACTGCATAATAGCTAATAAATACGTTCATGTAAGTATTGATTGACATCGCGTAGTTTTGCGGTTTCAGAAACCTTGCATAGCCTACGACCTTGTATAGCGGTTAATAAATATCGCAGTGAGTTTCGCTCCGTTGCAATCTAGATTTTGAGCGATCTCTCACGTGAACGGAGAAAAAATCAGATAACCGGCATTTGCGTCACCGCACGTCCGAATTCCTAGTAGATACCGGCAACGGCGCCGCAAAATTATCGTCACTTGTCATTACAGTATCAGTTGTTCGACGATTCGCACGTACAGAACCGATTTCCTACTACTGTAGAAACAATGAAAGACCTGCGGTAGGCTTGCCATCCGACCTCCACACTGGTGACTGTCGTAACTAATAAGCTGTGTATTTTTTTGGCTACTTTTAGTTCATTGGCAACGTTGAGCCACAGTTTGGACGACATCACCGGCCTTAGTTGGAACCCCCAGGCCCATTCCGATCACGTGATGACCATCGAAGAGCTAAGGAACCAGATGACGAGTTGCTTCACGTGTGGTGTGTCCTGGGCCGACCACCACGTGTCCCTGGACTGCTCGGAGTGCGGAGGGTACGCTCTGGAACGCCCTTGCCCAACCTGTGATGGAGACTGCGGTTCCGTCTGGAAACGGGACCTAACCATGGTGAGTTGAAAAGTTGTCGATGTCCTCTTCTTGAATCATCAACAATCGTTGCTTGCATAAGGAATAATAGCCCAGTCAGTTTAGACTAAATTCAACCAAAACCCTGAAGGAAATAAAGTAAATCTGCAAATTGGTATATACTTTCAATTTAGTATCCTGAACAACATACTAAACGTCTTAAGTCCTGTGTCTGTGCCATGCCTTTTTGGGGTATTCTACCCTAAACTACCCTCACTTGCCTGAAATCGCTCATAACCAAAGCTGGGCCCAAAAGCGTTAATCGTTAATTAACGAAGTTAAATTTTTCGTTAAAGAATTAACTTTTCAAAGTTAACTTTCAAAACCAGTAACTTCCGCTACATTTGACATCCGTTAATTCAAGCTGTTTAAATCGAAAATGTCATAATTAAACATTTCAAACTGCTATTGACATTCTGTGCATGTTCGGACTTGGTTTTGTATGACGTACTACTTTGTGCGACACGGCGACCGTACATAAAGCATGTGCGTGAATTGTTTAGTTTTTAGTTACGTTTTGTATGTACAGTCGCGGAAAAAATATGTCCACATCCTAAATTCCTTGTTTCCATGTAACTCAGTAACTAACAAACAAAATTTGATCCGAGTTTGTATTTTCCGCGTGTATACCTATTTATTATGTAATATGTAGTAAATATTTAACTATTTTTAATATTGTTACCTTTTAATAAACACCATTTTTTTCAAAATATAACTAAACTTAAAAGGAAACCTTCTGAAAATGCTTTTCTTCTGCAACCACCTTAGTTGGTGTTTTTAATGTCTTTTATAAATATTACATCTCGCAATGCAGTTACTTTAGTTACCTCTGTGGCAAGTTTGGAAAATTCCTAAGGCAATTTTAACTTATGCAACCGAAAGATCTGTTGCTATTAGGTTATACTCAACATAACCTATTTTTTTTTTAAGTTAACGATTAACGGTTAACGTTAACTTCCGTTACATTTATAGCAAATTAACGGACTATCGGTTAACGAAGTTAACTTTTTCGTTAACGGATTATCGTTTAACGAAGTTAACTTTCTGATTAACTTTGCCCAGGTTTGCTCATAACTCATAACTTGGCATTTAGGTGTTTTGGATGGCGATGATTTGTGTTGGCATTTAATTTCTGAAATTCAAAATGCATAATTATAAATGGCAGATGGAAAATAGTGGACCTGAAAATTATAATTAAGGGAGATTTTTCTTTAAAAAATTATGGCGTTCTTTGATTTTTTGTCACACTATGCACTTAATTGAATCCAAATTTGGTACACGTAGGACGGGCAGTAAATAGAAGGTATTTACCAATTTGCAGATGTAGTTTTTTTTTCAGGGTTAAACCCTAATATGCTTGGTTTATGAAATATAAAAGTGGTACAAGTGTATACTGGTACAATAAGTATACATTGAATTTTTCTATTCAATTACTGATATGAGATTGTTTTGCTTTGTGCGCTTTTTTGCTCGTCTCTAAAAATCGATAACAACAGTTTGCGCAATTTTTGTAACAATGACCTCAAATGATCTTGATAGCTGCAAAAGCAATCATTTTACGGCCAAGGGCGGTATCAAAATTCAAATGCACTAAAAATTGTAGTACATGTGGGCATTACTGCAACTCAGTCCAATTTAGAAAACCAACGCCATTTATGCCTGACAACATTTTGTTGAAAGAACAAACTGCAAAAAAACGTGGTCAGTAACCGACTAAACCACCGGTGCTTTGTCAGTTATTTATAAACAAGTTTTGTCGTTTGTAATCAATTCGACGTCAAAGTTTTTCCTTGTATTATGTCATGGCATTGGACTAATTCTTTTACAGGTACTGTTCTTATAGGAATAAATATACATTTGTAAAAACTAGTCATGCCAATAATAAAATATATTAGGAGTGAAATACTAGGGCTAGTTTTTTTTGTTCAAAATAACTGTTTCCTTTTTTTTATTAAGTTTCTGTTTGGCCCAAATAATAGGATTTAACCTGTGGCCCAACTATTAGCCAAATTTGGTAAATTTCGATTGCCATATGTCCAAATTTGGCTGATATTTTCATTCTAGATGTCCCTTGTTAAACTTCATACAAAACATTATTACTTTTCTTCTTAGTAATCGCATGTCATTTCTCATTTAGAGGAATCAAACGACATCTTTAAAAGTTTTTCCTACATAAATTAGATCCTGTAACAAGTTATAATTTTTAGGTCTAATTACTGGATTTTATTAGAGCTGGGCATGTGCGATAACAATTTCCATCCAAAATAGCTGGCCTATAATTACACATTAATCAAACACATAACATGACATCGCAAACATTGAAGATAATTCGGAATAGACATTTTTTGAGTAGAAAATGGTTATACAGGGTCTACCACGACGTGCTGCCATTAGAAGCATATGGAGAACCGCAAATGGAGGTTGTAAATTTGTGAACTTATATTGTTGAACACGATCGTCTCAACGAAAATATTTTGAGTTCTCGGTTACTTCCGGTTACACCGGAAATGAAGTTTTCAAGTTTTTTACTTCAAATGGAACATCCTGTATTTTATAGCATTTTTGAAATCTTCGTTAAATTTTAGATCAATATTATGTTACATTCCCTATAGCGATTAAGCCGTCATACAGCGTCATTTTTGTGATATTCAATTTTTCCATTGGAAACTGACAGCTGCACGATTGCTTTCAAATATTTATAAATTATTTATTTATTATTTATATATTTTATATTATTTATTATTAAACGGAAGTAACCGAAAACTCAAAATATTGTTGAGACGATCGTGTCCAACAATAAGTCCACGCATTTTCAACCTCTTATTTCATTAGGTTCTCCATATACTTCTAACAGCTCGTATAACTTAGATTGGACCCTAACATATGTCAGAGGCCCCAATATCTCAGTTGGCGAGAGCATTGTTCTGGCAATGCAAATGTACCTGGTTCAAATCTAGGTTATGACAATTATCTATACTTGATATTTCTTAATGACGGTGCGTCTGTACAATCATCTTTAGCTTATTTTTTTATTTTTTTTTTCTTTGAAGCAAAGTTCGCTCAATTTAATTGCTTAAACTGACGAGTCAGATATCAGCTTTTTTCAGAGAGGCGCCGACCCAGTTGGTGTTAATTGGAAGTGGTTATGTATTAAAGTAATTTGTACGTCTAAAGGTGATGCATAAGAAATGTATGTCTTGACGTTCTTTCTTTGGCAATTTAAAATCACGTGTAACTCAGAAAATCAAAATCTGATACGAAGAATTGCAAAGGAATTGTCATAATTTTGCATAAACCTTGACTCCAGTTCTTGATCCGAACGCATACAACAAACTTCCGCGTTCCAAAATTCATAATGACCCTCATAAACAAAAAAGAACAGACGTTAACCATCATCTTGAATTTATAATAGACCTTTAAAAATTGAAATTTATTTCATAAATATTGCAAGTTATTTTAAAACCAGTTGCATCTATACTAGTCAGTTCCTTCAAAGAAAGGTTTGGATGACAAGCGTCTTTTTTTAGTAAAGTATAAAAAAATTTCAGACAAAAACACGTCAGAATATTAACAACGGTACAACAGTTGGTACCAAACAAAAGCTAAAAAACAAAGAATGTTTTTCTAAAGAATTGCGGTCGATTTTGAAAATAAAATGTTTATCTTCAGACCATCTATGGGTTATTCATGCTTTAGAAAAACAAGTCATATTTTTTTACATATCATACGCAAAGCCTAAGTTACAAACTCACTCATTAATCATTGTTACTATACAATTTAAAAGCATCTTAATTGCCTTTATCTGTAAGTATTTATTTTTGGTATCAATAAACTCATGTTTTTTTATTGTTTGCAGTCTCATGCAAGTAGTAAGGCCCGTTGGCAAGGAGAATGCCAGAAGAGTCGTCCGCAGACAACCAAGGACCAAGCAAACACCCTGGTACCTCAGGAGCTCTGTTCCCGGTTGGAAAAATTGTCCGCCAACTCATGACGGCATTTCACCCTCTAGTTTTCGTCACCCCTGTCGAGGATGTGAAAACATGGCCGCCATTTCACCACCACATCATCATTTCGGCTGCAAGTTTATTATAATTTCCGTAGGTTAACATTTCGCGACTTCCTATCATCTCCTACTCTTCGGGTCGAGAACGAGTCCTTCTCGGGAGCCATTACTTTCGATTAGTTGTTTTCTGTCACCTGATTTCGCCAGATCTGATCGTCGTAGGCCAAATGACCTCACCCAAAAGACTGTTATTTTTATACTCGGAACAAAGACGAAATCTAATCAGTAAACCATGTCCCGAAGGCTGTTCCAAAATTGGCTGCTAACATTAGACGTTTTTGTACTTGAATAGTTTAGGTGGTTTTCGCCACAGACCATCGGCGAAAACGACTTCCACCTAGCCTACAATTTTCAAGTGTTAATAAGGATAAATCATTGTACTTTTGTATCGTGAAAGTATTTAAAAGAATTTATATTGTAGAATAATCGATTAAATAATTACACTATGAATAGGTACGTTTGATTTTGTTTTTTCTAATTTAATACTTAGAAATTAGAACGTGTTACGTTAAGTTTCCCTGCTAAATTCAAGTTCTTGAATGACAACATCAAAACAATTTTATTTGTATGACTGATTATATTACTATGTAATAAATATTTACTATGAAATAAAAACCATATATAAAACGCATGTCTTTTATTTCTACGTGTAAGAAATACACACATATAATATACAAGAAATGTCAGGGTCCTCCTCATGCAACATTTGCGTATCTTCGAATACATAAAACTCACCAGGCTTTAAATTACTTAGACTAAAAAAACTACTAAAAAAAATATGACGACAAATTATAGTTTTATAAGACAAAAATTGGCACACGAGTTGAGCGCAATACGTCTTATAAAGTGTTATAATATACTATTTTTTCTAGTTTGCGATATTAATTTTACATACATTTCGGAAATTGCGACTGTCGTCTTCACAATTGCGACAATCTAGCGTCGCTTTATATTCAACAGTTGGTAGTTGTGGTAAAACTCCAAAATACGATTGAGGCGAGCCAACAGCGATTGAGATGTCAGCATCATTTGACACTTGGCATCCATAAAAGTTAGTGATCTAGAAAAAATATAAGATTGGGATTATATGTTTCCGCGAGATGTCGTCAGGGGTTCCGCGGAAAAATAGTAACAAATAGCGGTGGCGGTCGCCAGTTCATGGGCACATTAGTGTTATTTTTGTGTATTATTTTAGCAAGTGATTATTATTTGAAATATTGGATTAATACACAAGGTCGATCCATAAATAATTTTGAGTTGGAGCCCTTGTAACCCAATAAACCACTGTTATTTCGTAACGTTCTAGACTATTCCTTAACTTCAGTTGACAATATTACTTACATTTATCTGTTATAAAAACAAAATAATCTCTAGAAAAGAACAATCTGGCAAAGTTATTGGTCAAACTCCTACATTATTTGTTTTCAATATTTAAGCTCTCCCAAATGTGTGACACAATGTACCTATAATTTGACTCTGCTGCTTATAATGGTACTTTAGGAGAAGAACAGAGTTGTAGGTGGTGGATATCAATATGGTCTTACAGTCCAGATAAAATAACTAACCTATCACCAGACAAGTTCTCAGCTTCTATGACGAAAATTGTCGGAATGGGGATTCATAGAAAATCAATAAATATACAGAGTGATTTGCAATTATAGGTGAAAATTTACGCGGACAGGAAACTAAAGTGTAATTTCAAATTTCGTGACTGCATGTAATTAAACAAAAAAATAATTAAATTAAATTGAAGTAAGTACTAAGTAATACACATATTTTTGTTTATAATTTGGTATGTTTTTGCATTTAATTTTTACCTCGAGTTATAAATTATCTTGGATCAGTTCAGTTTTCAACATTGTGTATGTATGAGCAAGCTTTCTGTTATTTGACAAATTTTAAGAGAAAATATAGAGATCATCTGTTATAGATAAAATTAGTGTGTAATATCTTCTACTTGAGTGGTTGCCCACACTTTTTTTTCTCAGAACGTAATTATAGTCAGAACTAAAACGTTTCATAAGGACTGATTTATTTTTTCAGTAAGTACCTTAAAAAATAACAAAATATTAATAAAACAGTATTTTAAATCAATAGGTCTACATTCAACGTATCAGAATAAATGTTTCTTAATTTATGTATTTTGGCCAATGATTTTTTTTGTTTTTTAAATGAATTTATTTAGTTAGTTATTTGTATTCTTCGTTTTCGCATTGTTTGATTTTGTTATTTCTTCTTCCTTCCTTTGGTAATACTTGAAGGAACTAAAATGAACCAATAACTTTATACCAAGACAGAAATATCTGCAATGTTACAGAAAATAAATGTAATAAACTACCAGTTTCTACAGAATTTACCTATTCAAGTGAAATTAGAACAGGGCTTAATTTTACAGGGCATTTTTAAAATTTTACAGGAAAAATACTTTAATTTCACAGTAGTAAGTAATATTCAATCATTAAACTGCGTTTCTTTACAGTCTTGTATCTGGTTACTTGAAATACGTTACACGTTTTTCTGTACGCAAAGAATACTCGAAATGCCTTGTTAAGAACATTGTATATTTTTTTGTTGGAGTTCTGCCAGGTTCCAACCTTGTCTAAGGGTTCCGCAAAAGTAAAAAGGTTGGAAAACGCTGACCTACGATCTTTGCCTCAAAGGATTAGAAGACACAACTGATGAAAGTCATAAGCTAGATAATATAAGCTTTGTACTTTGGATCTACCAGGGCAACTATGAGCAACTTAGAGCATTTATTTTGTATAACGTTCGTTGGGTATTTGTATTCTGTAGGTTTGTAATTCAAGCAAGTTCAGGCAGAGTAATCTAAGCACCGTGGAGCAGTTAGTCTTGACCCTGCTTAATACCAAGAATGAGTTAAAAACACGTTAGATAATTTTTTAGGTTACTGGTAAATGTCGTACCCTTGTGTGAGAACCTCATCGCAATTCTGCTTGCAATGTTCATCTGGCAAATTGTATGTTTTTTTAGAAAAAAGGAAATCTGTCGTTTACTGTTGTTATATTTCTCATCAGGTCCTTGCTTTCATGATTCAGGAGTGGTAATGGTAAATGCATATCCACATTCTTTCATATTCAAGTTATACACTTTAGTAGGTGTTAAAAGCCATGGCTAATCCACCAACCATCGTTCAGGCGGAGACACGCGTCAATCAGAACCTTGAATTGGAGAATACTTATCGTTTGTATCTTGAGGAATTATCTTGAAGGAAGTTTCAGGTCTACGCAAGTACACAATCAGTAACTTCTGAAATAAATGCTAAAATATTGGCATAGTATGCGCGCTGGGTACTAATATTAGTAGAAAAGAAGCAATAAATAAGTATAACAAAAACATTTTATTTGCATATGTAAAAAATACCATACAAATTTAGCTCAGAGGTTGTGCAACGTATTTTCCTGCCAACATTTTGGCTGCTGATCTTCGGATACATAGACCTCACTGAAAGTATTATATTATTTTTTAAGTATTCAACGTATAACTAGTTATTGTTAAGGAGTAATTAATTTTAGTGTTAAAGATAATATCAAAATCCACGAGAAATTAGCATAGGGGTAACAATCAACCAACACACAATACATCTTTTTCAGAAACACAGAGAAGAAAAGCATGGTGTTGAAACAATATAGGAAAAAGGGGATAGTCATTCAAAACGGCACTTGATCAAAACCATAGAAAATCACCTGAAAAGAACGAAGAAAAAGCTGTGAGGATATTTTCTGTTTGAAGACCAACGAAAAAGGCAATTCTGGCTTCTAGTTTGAATACTATAAGCTGCATGACAGATATGATGACCAAACTGTCATTTTGCAATGATTAGAAATTGCACCTCAGCGATCAGTAATCACACTGATCACTGATCTTAATCTGTGTCATTGATCAAGTATCCCCTGTGATGAACTATCCCGTACTGTGTTTGTCAAAAATATGTTAGACCAATTAAAATACGAACGTTAGATTGAGATTGATACATCTTTTAATTTTCTACAATAAAGGATCTATTCATCATCTTCGTAGGACGGCTGAAAAGAATCAACAACAAGTAGCAACGGGATACACCTTACATATTATAGGGAGAATCACAAACCGCGTGTTTAAAACGTACAGTGCCATTTTAAGTGGCATCATAACATTATTAAAAAAAAAACAATATGTAACATGTAGAAACATGTAATGTGCTCGTCATGCTTTCTGACTTTTGGCGTTTTTCAACACCAATAACTTCGAAACGCCAATTCGCACTGAAACTATACATATAGATATTTTTTGTAGATAATTAAAAAATGTAGAGAATTGCTAATGGCGCTTATTGACGTATGATCAATGGAAAGCAAGATATTGTTAAAAAAAATTAATTCGGCCGTCTTTGACCGTGAATAACACATACACGATATCGATGGGGACTTTTTACACGTTATTTGTAAAATCAACTAAAGAAGCGAATGATAATTAACCCAGGTGAGGATAATTTTTGGAAAAAACACCTCCGCCTGGATTTGAACCAGGAACCCTCCAATTTCCGGTTGACAGCTCTCACAGTTGAGCTACAGAAGCTGTGGAAATTTATAGATTTTATTTGTCACTTCAGGACTTGCAATCCAAGTTTCGAATAGAACAAGCCCGTCGTGACACCTATTGGGGCTAGATGGAAGTTTGGTAACTAGGAATCGCTAAATGATTATTGCTAAACAGCTCATATAGATGAATAAATTCAAGGGAAAATGATTATTACGTAAACTCGTCAGTAATGTAGAATCAACTAAAGAAGCGAATGATAATTAACCCAGGTGAGGATAATTTTTGGAAAAAACACGTCCGCCTGGATTTGAACCAGGAACCCTCCAATTTCCGGTTGACAGCTCTCCCAGTTGAGCTACAGAGGCTGTGGAAATGTATAGGTTTTATTTGTCATTTCAGGACTTGCAATCCGAATTAAACAAACCCGTCGTGACACCTATTGGGGCTAGATGGAAGTTTGGTAACTAGGAATCGCTAAATGATTATTACTAAACAGCTCATATAGATGAGCAAATTAAAGGGAAAATGGTTATTACGTAAACTCGTCAGTAATGTAGAATCAACTAAAGAAGCGAATGATAATTAACCTATAAAACCTATAAATTTTCACAGCCTCTATAGCTCAACTGGGAGAGCTGTCAACCGGAAATTGGAGGGTTCCTGGTTCAAATCCAGGCGGAGGCGTTTTTCCAAAAATTATCCTAACCTGGGTTAATTATCATTCGCTTCTTTAGTTGATTCTACATTACTGACGAGTTTACGTAATTACCATTTTCCCTTGAAGCTATTTGTAAAGCCCAAACCAAATATGTATACAAAAGTACAGTTGGGTTGTAAATTTTTCGGAGTTTGCCGCGTTTTTCATCTAATTTGACTGGGCTAAATTCAACAGCGCATGAATCTACATTCCATGTGAATGATGCACTAACATACCTATACATTTCAGAATACAGTACGTTCAGTCTATCCGTTAGCATCTCCTCGAAGCAAGGGTCTGTCTCATAAGTATAGGTGTGGCGAGGTTCTTTCTTCCGTTCAACAATTTCTCTCAGGGCTGCCGCCAGTTTGGTCATGGCATCATCAGGCTTGTCAGTATAAACCTACAATACTATTAAATCAACCGAGGATCTCGATTCACTTTCCAAGATACATACAACATCCCAAAAGAATCCAGGATTATCGTCGTGGAAGCTAATATAAGACTTCCTCGACTCCAAAATCTGCTTGATATAACTTTCGACGTGATCATTGGGGTCCATTTTGATTCTGGATTCGTCTGAACCACTCGTTTCGTCGCTGTCATTAGAAATACCATATTCACTTACAGCGCTAAGAACTGAATGTTCAAAGTCTCCTTCGCTGATGCTATGGACTATCTTCTCCTCGCACACGTGAAACGAGACTGATTGAGATCTCCTCTGATAAGTAAAAAATACATTGCTTTACGGTACAGTTTGTGTGAACTTTATTCAAGTATCCATACCTGGCTTAGATTTGATCCATCTCCTTTTGCAGGGGGCTCATTGTCTCCCTCGGGTCCGGAATTGCTAAGGGCAAAAACCGGTATAAAAATCCGGACGATTTTAGGATGGATTAGCCCAATATACTATATCAAAAGAGGTGAACTATCATTTTGATAGCTAACCATTTTCGAACAAAATGGCTACTGGTTATTCCTATTCTTATCTCCTTTAGTAGATATAATAAGATATTGGGCTACTCCTTGATTCCAGTTAATACCAGCGATTTTCGCTGATGCACTATATCACCATCAGCAATTTTCAATCTTGGAAGAAAATGGCAAAAAATGACTGAAGCTTTAATCAAAATGTCATACGCCTTTTAAAACCGTGTGATTTTTCTGCCGACTGGCAGAAAAATCTCTCATCATACACGACTGTGTATGATGAGAAGAAACATTCAAATGTTTGTTGACTTACCGTTCGCCGAGGTTGTCGTAGAAGGAAACACTCATTTGTCTATTATCTGCATCATCTACAGGCATGGATCCAACCACATCTTCTAAGAACTCCTTGCCGCTACTGCAAGAACTAATCACATATGCTTCTTTCATGGTATAGTCGCTCACGATCCTCATAATTCCAGTTTTCTCCTTCTGACTGTAAATATACAATTATGATATATTTTGAGAATGGTACATCAAACCCGTCAAAACTTTTATTTCGTCATGCTATCCACCCTCGTAACTTTTAACTAAAAAGCCTTCAAAGTTAAACCCTTCCAAAGAATATTTACAAGATCAGCCGTATACTCTCCAGCCAGATATAAAGTACGAACAGAACAATATCTTAACTACTTGGCAAACCTCTTAGGAAATGGTTGTTATATGGGGATGGCATCTTCTGGAGCTTAGGGTTAACTACCCCGAACGAAGCAGCATTTACCTGTCCATGCAGCAATAAATGAGAAGATCGTTCTACATGCAAATCTAGGTTCTGGCCAACTGACGTAAGTAAATAAGATTAATGGATTCGGATCATTCTTCAACAACTTTAAGCAAAATAGAAACTAAAAATGAAAGAAATCCAATACTTATATTAATGCCACTCAGGTCGCAATGTTCGTTGCTACGGGTTATGTTCGCAACATTGACAGTACAGTCCACAGGTGTGATTTATTTAAATATAAATTAAAGTCGGTCTGGGAAATAGAATATATCAAGGTTAGTTCTCAACTTTCAACAAAAGACGTACGACTAAATGTTTGTAAGTAACAACACCCAGCAGTCAAAACTAATTTCAATCGGTTAGAATGAATAAGAACGACAAGTCAAGACATCAAGCAACAGCGAATATAGAACTGCAGAAACCATGAGTCAAATTCCACTAATAAAAATGTGCTAGAAGTAATAAAGACAAAGTCAGTACAAAGTAGAGTACTTGGAACAAACCTTCAATTCAAATAAAGTCAAAAGTTGAAAGATACTTCCAAATAAAACAATATGTGTACTAGGAGTAGGTACCGTGTACTCTGTACTCATATCGATTTTTTTTAAGATTAGATGGACGCGAAGAATTAATTTTAACAACTGATTAAATGATTTCAGTGCAATTTAATAGTATGTGCTATTTTTGATAATATTCCCAAGAACGGCATCAAAGTTCCGATGCACTCAATAACTATCCGCAAGAACTTGACAAAAACGATCTACCGGATCGAAGGAATTAGTACTACTAAGTTACTGAAGTACTACTAAGGTATTACTAAACTACTATATTATTAGTACTAATTTTAAGTACTACATTAGTACTACTAATTTTAACAACTAAATTAGTACTACTAATTTTAACTACCAAATTAGTACTTCTAATTTTAACGGGGAAGTTAGCAATAAGTTTGTTTTTCAACTGATTTTAATAAATGATACATCATTTTAAAGCTCAGAACGTCCGGATACCCTATGAGTTTTGCCCGCTCGATCAAATCATCAAATCAAATCAAATCAAATCACATTTTTGACTATTTGGTAAACTTTTCAGCATCATATCTCTGCTGACTTAACCGATCATAATGAGCAATACATTAATCGAAAGCACGTCTTCATGTACTCCGCATAGTTTTGCCCGTTCGAAGTTATAACAATTACCGCCCGGCACGGTCCTTTGTCGATGTCTCTGGAGCACAAACTTTGTTAATTATTCATGCCCGCTAATTGTTTGAATCTCGACCGGGCAAAACTAGCATAACTCGTTGCCAGTCTAAGCTATCGATTGGTGCACAATTTTTTAAAATCGGATGACAGGAAGTCAACTTTCATTTTAATTTTTAGGGCACTAATTATGATTTGATCGACCGGGCAAAACTCATGGGGTATCAGGACGTTAAGAGCTTTAAAATGATGTAACTTATTGCTAACTTTTATTGCTAACTTCCCCCGGGTTATAAACTTCGTGCTCGCGATTTATATCCTTAGTTATGTGATCGGCAAATAATATACTATTTGTTATATAAATGGCAACTATAAATAAAATATAATGCTAATATTATGTGGAATCAAAAGAGGAACTGAATCCATTTGGAATATAATCCCGGCATAAGATAGTAGCTCCACTTTCAGCTTATGCGTTCCTCTTTTCTTTCTCTTTTAGCGGTCGTATTTTAAGAACTTTAAATTCTCAATTACTCTCGTCCGTGTCCCTGGGCGGCTCTCCTGCAAAAATATGTCGCCCAAATACATTAAAGAGGTGTGTGTATATTTCCAGCTACTACATAAAACACGAAACTTTCCCTGCAGAAGCAAAAAGTATCCACTCTTTGGCGGCTGAAGTTATATGCCTCCCCGACCCGAATTACCAAAAATGTTACATTTGTATGCCAAAGATGTAGACGACCTTTTGAACTTTTCAAGGTTCTAAAGTTTTCCTGGGTAGCAACACTATTATCTGGCATATCGAGATTAGCAGCGTTACCAATTTGATGATAAAAACCAGTCTAGTCATCTAAATGTCACAAAAGTCATTACTTTTATACGCGTGATAGGTTATTAATTTATTGATTGTCTAAGAAAATTTCAGTGGTATTTTAGCATGGCTCCCAAACCTCTTTTATGCCGATGCCGATGTAGGCCGCTGCACTGTATTTGTTGTTGCTGTAAGGTTATTCCGAAACAAAATAAAGACACTAACAAGTAAAATACATTACTTATGCAGGTATGATACCCCAACGTGTTACAATCAGCTTGATATCACTATTTGGTATTGTGATAGCGTATGGACATCGTATGTGCTTCAATATTGCAATGACTAAGATGGTTTCACAGGAAATTCGATCAGCATCTAACGAATGCGCTGTTGGAAATACATCATCAACACCGCCAATGGTACACCATAGAGACACAAGCTAGATCATAATAAGATCACAAGCAAGTACCTAATAGTTAATCTTATACAGGGTCATGCGCAACACTGGGACGAAAACATACAGCAGAGATTGCTGATGTCATTTTTTGGTGGATACCTTATTTTTCACATACCGTCTGGTATCCTAGCTGACGTCATCGGTCCTCGGTTGGTTTATATTCCTGGAATGATCATCTCCACGGTTCTGACTGCAATAACACCTATTACAGTGAGGTACACACACTGGGCAGCTGTCATGGTCCTAAGGATTGTCATGGGCGTAGGACAGGTATTCTTTAAACACTTAACATGGATAACGGGGTATTTTTTTTTAATTTTTGCATGGTTGTGTCTTTTGCAGCATTATTTGCTCAGTAAGATGTTCATAAAAATAATATAATTAATCTAGGCGAGAATAAAATATTGAAAAATAACCTCGACCTGGATTTGAACCAGGAACATCCTCAATTTCCAGTTCTTAGGTTCTTATGAACCAAGAACTTACCGAGGCTTATTGATTCTTGTAGAGAGCAACTCTGGTTGCCATAGCCCATAGTGTTTCATCAGTTTCTGTTACTAAAACGCGGTCTTATTATTGTAAAGTTGTCGCTTAAAGTATCCTCTTTCAACTGGGTGTAGGCGCACTAGAGCCTACAGAACTGCCTTATCAAAGCATCTAAGACTTCATAAAAGAACTAGGCATGGAAGGACTCTAATTGCATCACGTGAAATTACAAACAATCACACCTGGTTGATTTAATTCGAAGGGCACGAAATCAAGCGACCCGCACCGCGACATAACATAGGTAACAACAATTCACAAGGTATGGTGCATGCAAAAAAAGTCATACACAGAAACTTGTTATGATGTGCTGTTCCATAGGGACTCTAACGGAAGGTTAAATAAAAAGTAACTACATAATATGTTCATGAAGGGGAGGTTCTTATGGAACTGGCTGGATTTTTTTTCTTTCTGACGTTTCCTGTGTTGAAACCTTGAAGTATATAAAATAAACTCCTGAAACAATTTTTCGATCCTTGTATTTTTGGTGTCGCTTTGATGTAGGATTGTATAGATATAGTGTAGAAAAAGATTTGATCTCGGGGCTTACGTTGAGTAATATATTACTTTGAATAAATTTATATAGAAAAAATTAAAAGTACATATATTGTTTATACCTTTTCTTGTTGAATTCATTACACCGACGAAAAAGGAGGCGTCCTTATAAAGTTAGGCTATGGATAGACAGACGGATAAAACGTGGCGGGCGTCACGCAGTCCTTTTCTATGAATGGAAAAATATATAGGCGCTTAGCACGCTGTAAAAATGCCTGTGTATTTCATTAACTTACAAAGAGGCGGGTCGCCCGAAACGTTTTATGCGCCTGTCTTAACCTTTCCTCCTTAAGGAAAAATTGATGGTTGAAACTTTAATTTTTAAATAACTGTGGCGACAATTCTGGAGAAACTACTAACGGTATTGGGGCAAAACTTTACATTTAGAAGTTTCATGGCCAAACTTAGAGCTGAAAAGCTTTTGGTTCAAAAGGGTCCAAAAGAACTGGATGCTTCCTCTTAGTATCTTTGAACAAATTTGCAAATGATCTGCCACTTCTGAAATTTCGTCAAAATACTTAAATAATAGATTAAAGTAGGGGACATTTTGAATTTACTGACATTTTTTTGATAAATTAATAGTTTAGCTGTATGAGCAAATTCTATTTGATCGAGATCGTGTCTGCATTATAACCAATTTAGCTAGGATTTGACAGTCATAGTAGGTAGTGTCAAACCGCTGACATTTTGACAATCCTGGCTAACTAGTATTATTTTAATGCAGGCACGACCGATCTTGATCAAATAGAATCTCATGCAGCTAAACTATTAATTTTATATAAAGTATGATAAAGTCATGTGCCTGGCCACATCAGATTTTTTGTCTCTATATGAGAATCTGAATATAAATAGAAAGACGTAGCTTATTTCTTATTGTTGTGTTAATCTTTTTATATAAATTTATAGTTTTGTTCGCAGTGATTGCTGGTACCGTTTTTGCTGCATTTTTTCTTGACAATTTTTAGCAAATGTCAATTTCTAATGTCTACTACGAAACCTATTTCCCACTGAAGTACTTAACATGTACATATTATGTAAACTTTGGTCTTGCACGTTTTAACAGTTAGCTCTTCCTTACCATATACCTATGAAGCACGGTACAAATTTCTTTGTAGCAACTGTTGCTGACTTCTTGGAGACTTCAAAAGCTTCGTCTCCCCATTCAGAAACACTGTTAGAAATAATTTTTTTCAAAACCTTCCTGTGTTGTATTGAGCAAAAAAGATTTTGTTCGTTGACATCTCGATTGATATAATGGTTTTCAATAGGCTGGAGTATATCCCGCGATCAGCGTACTCATGGCAATGTGGATACCAAAAGCGGAACGAGCTCTTTGGGGAGCTTTTGCGATGGCTGCATCGTCTGTGGGTATGGCAGTGGGGAATTTAGCATCTGGACAAATTATGCATTTATTTCAAAACTGGGAATTCTGCTTCTACTTTTATGGTATATGGGGGGTTCTTTGGATCGTCTTAGCTTTAATGTACTTATACGACAATCACAACAAGCACCCATGGATCACCCCTGAAGAGAAGGCATTCCTCGATGAAACCCTTGTGCCATCTCAAAAATTCAAAATCCCATGGAAGGCTATTCTGAGGGACAAGGGAGTTATAGCTCTAACTATCGGATGCATGGGATCCGACTTTTGGTTGTATTTAAACGCAACCAACATCCCCAAATATATGGATAATATCCTCCATATGCACATGCTGTCGTTATCATTGTGTTCGTCATTGCCATCTCTGTTGCTGTGGGTTTCTAGCGTTATATCGGGTAAAATTGTCGATGCTTTGGTTGCTCGTCGGAATCATCTCAAATGGAATCGACGAATATCATCCCTGATTGGTGAGCTTCATTATTACTTTAATTGGTTACTAATTTTTAACAAATTTTTAGGTGTCATTTTTCCATGTGCTTTTAGCATACTTGTGGGATATATGGGGTGCAATCGTATTTTAGCTGTAGTTATGTATAGCTTGAGTAACTTTACCAAAGGTCCTTTCTACGCCAGTTTGAAAGTTAACCATTTGGACATGACAACGAACTTCGCTGGCATAGTGATGGCAATTTCCAACGGGGTTGGATGTTTGGCTGGTATAATTGCACCATTGGTAGTGAGTTACGGCCCATACCAAGGCACAATCTATGGATGGATATGTGCGTTTTGGACAATCTGCGGTCTAAATGTTGCATTTCACTTGGTGTTCTTCTTCTTTTGTCAAGTGGAACGAGCACCTTGGGATTTTCCACCACCAGAGCAAGCAAAACAATAAAAAAAACTTATATAATATCTATATAACATCTACGCAAGAACTGAATTTAGGTATAGAAACCTCCATGTTTGTATTTTCGGTCAAGATTTATAAACACATCAAAATATGGAATATACGGTAAACTGGCAAGTACAACAGGCGAGCTTTATGCAATCAATACAATTATCAACGTGCCGTGAAATTTAATTAATCGAAAACGTATTTTGTTGTTTTGGATATTTCAAAATTGTGAATTGCGCGTTTTATTTGACAGCGCCATCTATGTCATGTATGTTACGCAGCGAGCGAGTTTATATTGATAATTAAATCATTTAGAATATAATAGCAATTGCAAGTGCAACATGAGAAAAAAGTCTTTATGGGAATGAAACATAAAATATTTTTTATTTTTACTCGTTTAATGTGCTTGTGCTATGTATGTGTAAAAATGTGCATATGTTATTTATTTAATGTTTATTAAATAAAACAATTGTTACTACAGCTGTCTCTTATTTTAGTTCTGATTAAGAAAATTCAGAATACTTGAATGGTCTCAGAGCTCAGCACAAAAAGAAAAATATTGCAATACTGCAAATAAACCTAACTCTTCATATTTAACAGTATTTGTTGGTACTCCCAGACGCAGGCCGCCCATTCAGTATTCCAACTAATTTTTGGCGTTTAGGATAACCTGTACACCAACATATAAGCTAAGTTCCAGGTTGACCTACCTATACCAATAATAATGGACCATAATTTGAATTATTTTTTATAGATTCAACATTTTGATTTAACATTCAGGCTGGTTGTACAACAAGAAATTGTTAAATTTATTCAAAACTATGAGTTTTTCACTATTAAACGTAAAACATTACAGGGATAACATCCTCCGATATCAAATTTGAATATTTGATTTTATTTTAATATATTATGTATTGTTCTTACAAAACTAATGTTGACAACTGCATTTGATAATTTACCATTATAATTTTTCAAAACGCGATAAAAAATGTCAAAAGGTAATGTTATATATAATTTGAGTGATGAATTTAAGAAAGGATTTTCTTCTAAAAAAACAAAGTACTCTTGATGGATGTCGACATTTTCAATTGTTCATGAGCTTAAAAAAGGAAATAATAAGGAATAGTACCTGTATGTGCGGGAGGATCCAAACATATTTTTATATTTTATTTGTCAGTCTAAGAGTGACCAAAGGCCTTGTACCGATAAGTATGAACTAGTGGCAATAGAATGCCCGTAGATACGATTTGTTTGACTGGTGTATGTCAATTTGAATCTGATAGGTATAAAGTTGTCGCCCTTTTTGAAAAGAACATTTTTTCTGAATTTGAATTTGTAAAATTCTAAAGTATAAATTATTTAATGTTTTTAGTAAATATTGTTATTAGACAACCAAACGACGATACTTTTATATTATAACTATAACTTTCTTATTTAAAATGTTAAATAAGAGTTATACGTCAAATTAGAAAAAAATTGCTGAAATTTTCAAACTTCAAGTCGATTGTGGCGCCCCGTCCCGTTATCCAATTGAGTTTATTTTTGCAGCATTTACTTTTATTGAAGTTGAAATCCATTTTCAAATCTTCAATAAGTGTTGAAAAACAAAGCCTCTTGGCCTTTGTTATGTTTATTAATTTACTTGGTAGGTACTAGTTCCGGGTCTCAGATCCATCATCAATAGTCAAAAATTCAGTTAATTACGCGAGGAACATTCTTACACGAGGTAAGCAAAAAATGGTTGGCATCTGGAGAGCAGCAAGGAGTGTCGGCACATTAGGAGAAACAGTTTTTATAACAATTTTTATAACGACTAGAACAAATCTAGAAGATAGCTGGAAAAGAAATCGATGGTTGAAAAATACGGTACACCATTATATGTACTACCTACTAGGGCCTCCTATCCCGCAATATACTGATTCTGTTAAATAAAACAAATCAAGTTAACAAAAAAAGAAAAAAAAACGAAAGGTATAATCCCAAAACTTGCACGCACTATCAAAGACTCTGAACAAGCAATAACGTTGCTAATAGCTGTGTTCGCGGTATCAAATGGAACGTTTGAAAACCGTACATTATAGTGTAAGATCCGGTATAAGGAATATATACCCTCATCTGTTATTTAATGATAATAAAGATTATATGCTAGATAACGTATACATCACAAATAGGTTGCCTAGCTAAATCACGTGCCGATTATGTTAAACAATAATATGTTTAATTCATCGAGATAGTATAGAAAGGAGACGCTATGACGACGTTTTTCATATACTCAAAACGGCGTCAGTAGGTGTGGCTTATGGGACTATACGACGGTCGGTCTGCACTGGCCCGGACTAATTATAATTATTTTTCTGTAATATTGCAGACAGTGCAACATAGCACATATATTTGATCAACTAAAGAAAGTAAAAATATATAATAAACACAAAAATACTCTGGATTAAGGTTATAACAAATAATGTAAAATAAATGTTGCATTTGTTTAACTTAATGTAAAATAAAACTTATAAGTGTAACAAATATGAATATGACCAAATAAGTATTATACATTTTGTAACCTATTGGCCTGTAAACAAAACCATTTTATTATTTTGATGCGATTTGATGATGTTCTGTCTATACATAGCTCCATAAAATGTTTCGAACAAACAACACTGGACTTTGTCCGCTTCCAGTTACATCGGTCTACAATCTGTATCCATAATTCCTGCTGTGCACAAATCTTTGGAAACCTACATTTAATTGTTAAATAAACGAAAAATTAAGTCAAATTTTTCTTGAATACGGGCCTGTTCATTGTCATTTGACTGACATCTAACGTCACTTCCCGATGAAACGTAATTCCCGCTGATTTATTGCAGCCAGAGGACCATTTCTGCTGCGACAGCATCTTATATCACATACTGTCATGCTAATTAGTTAGAAAAAATACTTATAGCGCACTAGAAACTATTTAAACCTATATAATGTATCGGCTTGTCAATTTGACACTATGGGACTAACGGACGGTATGATTTGACATAAAGTGATCCCAATTTTAAGCTGATATGACTCCTCCTCTTCTATACTATCTCGATGGTTTAATTAAAGTTTTTTGATCAACTACTCCAATTAGTTATTTATGAAAGTCGTCCATCAGCTGAAAGGATATACCCCAAGGAAGTGAAAAAATAAAGGTTGCCTACTTTCCTCTCTGCGCAACTATGGAGTTGCCAAGTATAAACAGGTAAGTAAGTAAGCGTTATTAGGTTCGTTCGAGCAGTCGTCAAAACCAGTCAAAACAATTGGGGATTCTTGTACGCATACGCAATGCAGGCATTTGCAGGGCAAAACCGCCATTTGGCATGCGCAGGAGAAAGAATAAGTGCTTTATGCACTTATTTTGGTGCTGCTCGAACGAACCTATTAATATACTCTCCGTTATTTTATCGAATTACATATCAAATTAAAGGTTACCTTATTCCTAATCCAACTGTATTAGGTTGCCCTATCAAAAAGTTTGTTGAATCCATGGTCGCCTAGATTTAAGATGTTAAATTTTCTGCGCGAGTGTTGAAAGTGATAGTGATGTGTTGCGCGCGCAATTCTATTTTACAGGCAAATATGCAGCGAGTTATTTTTGAAGATTTCTCCAATAATTGAAATATTAAGAACGATATGAAAGTTTTTCACTCACACATTGATCACCGACAATACACACTTATGAAATAATAAGCTTTTCTTAAAATCAAATCAAATATCATCACATAGTGCATTGAACAACATACTAAAAGTCCTCAAAAATCCTGTGTCTACGTCATTGTTTTTTGGGGTAAAATAATGTATCTAGTAGAAATAGAGTATCTACCCTATCTAGTCCTTAAGGGGTCATATACATTCTTAAACATTTGTATTATCAAAACATACAAGCAAAAAATAATCATATAACTAAATTAGTCAAAGGTATACAGTATACAGGTGTCTCAACAGTGCGATCTCGGAAGATTGTGCCTCTGCCAATGAAGATATTTTAAAACTGATTTCACTCATATATACAGAACGCCAAGGTGCACATTTTAAAATTATTACGTGAATACAGGATGTTCCATAAGGGAGTACAATGGAACAACCTATATTTCGGCACAATTTTGAACTCCTCGCAAAATTTTAAACAATGAAAAATAACATTACCTATCCTAAACTTTATAATTTTTGATTTATTTGCATTTTGATGGAAAAAACAGCAATCTAAAAAAAATTATATCTTAATACCTGTTTATAATTCTATTGCGCACGCTTAGATTATGATTAAGTAAGAAGCGTTCTATTAGCGTGATTACCTACCATACCCAAATTCTGTACAGAAGACTAGTTATCTCTGCAATTGTTTATTTTAGCACTCGTGTGCGCTAAAAGTTTTTGTGGTGTTCCATTTAAGAAAAAAATACTTTCTTACGAAAAACTGTTCAAACAGTTCAAACTAGGGCTTTAGGGGTTTTGTATGACACATAGCATTTAAATTGCAAAATTTATAATGGCGGAACCATAATGTCGGACCAGAAAATAAAATTAAAGAAATCTTTCGCCAAATCTAGTTTTGCATTTGTATGGGGTCCTAAGGAGGCTGCATCCAAATCTGGCATAAATATTGCATAATTCAAAATCGAGAAAATGGCATCACGTCAAACTAAACCTATTGATTTAGCTCACACAATCGAAAACGCCTTTTTGCTATTAAATAAAATACATAACGTATTTGTTTTTGAAATATCGTGCCACCCAGTCGCGAAAAAACGTGTTTAAAGTTTCAATACCACTTTCTTTGTTATTCGGCCACCTCAACATCATTCTAGCATCTCTCTTGATCACAAATCGGTTGTAAATCAATTTACAACATTTACGACATTATTTTTCATTTCGACGTTCCTCAAAACCTCACAAAAAAACCTCAAAACATTGAACGAGACTCCTGATAGAACCTTTACAGTTGGTAGAATGACGTGACAAAAAATCAGATCAGAATGTTGTGTGACTGAACCAGAGTCAGTAATTACATGTATTTCCAAATTTTGGCCGTTTAATTTTATAGGAAAGTAATGAAGTTGGATCCACACATATCAGTCATTTCGAAACAGAACACGTTTAGATAACTCAAAACATTTTGTTCACTTTTTAGTATATCGCTATCACACTGTTTTGTCTAAACGTGTTTTGTTCAGACATGACATATGTGTGTGTATACTGTATACCCTTAAACACCGTTTAGACGGGGCAAGTTTAATGGTGGAAAGTGCCACTAAAATTGCCATGTCTAAACAATAGGAAAATCGAGAATCTTTCTACTTGGAGGAGTAGTTAGTAATTATGTCTACTATACCGTGTGCGCCAACGAGTATAACAAAGTCTGCTCAGTAATCTGGCGTAATGGTCCTCCGCCTCAATAAACAGTGTTAAAATAAGTATGGGCCTTAGGCTTTTCATTCTAATGGTGAGAGCAGCGATTAGGTCGGTGTGGAATATAAGCACTCGCTTCTCATCGATGACTTTCGTCAATTCGCTACAAGCTGAAAATTGTTTTTATTTAGGTATTGATGATTGCAACCAATCGGATTGTATGCTCTACCAAATCCGTAAGAATAGCCCATATAATCAGAAACAGCAATAAATTCGCCTTGTTTAGTCAACTCTTTAAACTGATCTTCAGTTACGAAATAATAATCAGTTCCTTCAACCTCATTATCCTTCTTTGGCCTCGAAGTGTGACTGACGCCAATCTCCAAATACCTTGAAAATGTCAACCTCAAATCATAGAATAACAGCTTCGCACGACATACTTAGAATATTTCTCGTAAAATAACGATAATAAAGTTCGTTGTCCACTGCCTTGAGGTCCGACCATGATCATAATAGGTGGTACTGGCTTGTTTATTGGAATTGTAGTATCATTAACTTCGTATTTCATCAGTTTCTCAATGAGCAGTAAATTTGCGCGCTTCCTAGCAGCTTCTACTATTGGTGGAGGGTCATATTTACATTTTACCAAAACTTTTTCTTCTGAGGAAACGTAAGACCCATCCAAGGTGACCAAAGGCTTTATCAAGCTGATGCAAATCTCGTAGTACCTCCTTTGTGTGCATACTGGATTGAATCGGAAGTCAGCCTCTGTTAAATACCTCAAGTTTTTGAGGTTCTCAAATTCAATCAGATCGGTGATATTATTGTAAACCATAACGATCTTCTGCAACCCTTCAACATTTTTGAATAGCGACATGGATTTAATGTTGTTATAAGATATGTTGATCCCAACTAAATCCTTCAAAGTGTGCAAGCCCTCGGTGTGGCTTTGATCAAACTTCTCAATCTGATTGCTGGCAATGTTTAAATGGACCAATCGCATGTCGTTCAAGTTTCTCAATTCTTTGATTTGATTGAAGGATAGGTTCAAATACCTCAAATATCTCAATTTATCGAGTCCGCTTATGTAATATATTTGATTATGGGAGAGGTCCAAGAACACTAATGACCAGAATTGGCTAAGGTCATCGATGACGTCAACGAAGTTATGGGAGTAATTTACGTATGTTAAATTGAAAGGTGGTTTGAATTTTAGAACTTCTGTCAGGATATTGTTGGAAACGTCCAGGTACATTAGGAAAGGCAATTGACTCAATGGTTCCAAGTCCGTTAAATTGTTATGAGATAAGTTCAAGAACTGAATGTAATGGTGGTAAGTCAAAATCGATATTTCCTCAAGACGCTAAAAAATAGGGTTTTAATAGTCATATTTCAATTAGTAGGCCAGGCAATAGAGCATTACAAAGTGGCTAAGGTGGAAAAAGGTTGATAGGTCAAACAATGGTTGCCTGAACAGTTACTTGAACAACTTAGCTGGAATTTTGCGCAAGCGGCTTTTTGCCAGCATGTTGTGAACACATATAACAGTGCGATGACAACAAGCGCTGAACAGCTGATTTTTTCAGTTTTCTTGAATTTTGGGAGTATGTCAATTTATAAAAGAAATACATGTACTCGTATTTGGTTGGATATTTAGTAAATATTTGAACGTACTTTCTGCGTGTCTTTTTATTTATATTAATTTTTATATTCGTAATGCTTTCATATTCGACGATTTTCGTCATTTTGTTTGACATTTGGATATCCTGTCACGACAAACATCCTTATTACAACTCAGCGGTAAAAACCGGTTATCCAGCGTAAAAAAGGTACGCTGAGCAAAATGACAAGTGCATCCGGCAGCCGCTGCACCGCGGCTAAGTTCCGCTGGGCTTACCAGAACGCAATCATTGGTATTTGTAGTAGTATAAATTTTAAAATATTTTGCCAATAGTTTATTAGAAATATAGTGGATAAGTCTCTACATTCTCTAGATTGCTTAAAATTACTTTCTTTCATCTAAATCCAATAGTTTCGGTGTTAGGTAAGTTATATACAGCACGTACAGTATCGTCATTTAGATGCCATCATTAATTACCTACAATTTGACATATGAACAAAGGTTATTCAACAATATTTCTAAACGTTAAACGGATCACAAACAGAAAAAATCATACATTGACAAAACTTAAAAATTTCTCAATGGAAATAATTATATAACTCCGCAACAGCCTCTTGAATGAAATAGTAAGAAGACTTTTACTGAGTTGATTCCACAACAGTAGGTTTGTTTTGGTTCGGAATTCAGAATTAGTAATTGAACTGCGCAGAACTAATGCGCAGAAAACAGTAATTCCAGAAAGGTTCCGAATTTAACAAAACCAAAACACTTTAATTTTACTTTAGTGCCATCTAGCGGATATTAGGTGACACATAAAGTGACATACAGCAGTTCCTAACCTATATACGCAACTGCAAAATAATAAATAATATTGTCAATATTGTCCGTATGTTAAGAAAGTATTAGCAAAATGTGCTTTGTTTATTTAAGAATATTTATTTTTTGTTGTTGTAAATGAAACTTATGTTAACTGTCACAACTTACTATAAGTTATATTTATGTATCTGTATATTCTGTATTAATAGTAAGGTAATAAAAATAAGTTAAAACTTTTCATTCAAATATATAATTTATTGTTGGCTTCTATTTTCAAATAACAAAATGGCTAAAATAGTTTCTGAAGTTGTCACCTACGGCAGTTTTTCTACATGTTCATTGGGGTTTGCAATTACAAGTGCATAAGTAATTTCTTGCGATTCATATTGATCTTCATTATTTATGTATAACACAGCATGCATGAATAAAACGGCATTACAAAAAAAATTATCTCTTAAAAAAGTATTTAAGTATTATTACCTTTAATACATTTGAGTTAGCCATCTTGCTGCAAAAGAATTACCGTTGAAATCAAATACAGCTGATTAAAGTTTAAACTGCGCAAGCTCGAACTAATAGTTCCGAATCGGTACTCGATGATGAGCAAGAACTGCTAGAACTGTTCTAGAATCATTCCGAACGAATTCTTGATTTAATCAAAACATCGGACCGAAAATTCAGAATCAGTTCTGATGGAACCAAAACGCCAATACGCAGATACGCATGCGCAGTAGTTCTAGAACTGCGAACCAAAACAAACCTAGTATTATTTTGTCCTCATGAATTACACAAGAAGGACCATCCCATTCGCCCGATCGCCGCCTAATATAATTCACCTACTTTAAACCTCTTTAAAATAATGTTAAACATGTTCAGAAACAAATTAACAACCTAAATATTCAATTAAAACCCCGAACTATTAACGAACTATTTATTAACGATCCAAAAAACATCACTTTGAAAGATACAATCATAAGTATCTTTTGACATAACAATCATATACTAATCTTTGCACAATGACCTTACCCTTAATCTTCACTCAGGTGCAAAAAAATGGGTCACTGGGTAATTTTGCAAAAACCCCAGATAATTGTTTGTTTTAGTTTTTCAATAACGTTAGTGTTTGACAATCAAAGAAATCGTCAGGATGTAGAAAAACCAACATATGGTACTTATCAGTTTATTTAATAAACATAACCTTAATAAGCGAAACGATAATGTACGTATACATGAAAGAACAGCGATTAATAATGAACATTTCAGTTGAATAAGATTTCAATACTTCGTATTGCCTCCTCGAGCTGTACTATTGCCTGCATACGGCGACCCATGTCACTAATGCGGTCACGAATATCATTTTGTGGAATATTCTGCCATTCTTCCTGAAGTGCCACACGACGCTCGTTTATTGTGGTTGGTGCAACTGCGCGTCCTCTAACACGCCTGCCCAGCATGTCCCAAACATGCTCTATAGGATTTCCATCTGGGGTACACGCAGGCCAGTTGATTTTTCTTATTCCAAGTGCATCCAAGTATTCTGTGACGCACCTCGCAGAATGCAGTGTTGCGTTATCCTGCATTAGAATAAAGCCATCGCCGATAAATGGAGCAAATGGTACAACATAATTTTCAAAAATCTCAACATACCGCTGTGCAGTCAGCGATCCGCCATGAATGACAACCAATTCGGTGCAGGCATCCATTGATATTCCTGCCCATACCATCAGAGAACCTCCACCATGGCTAAACCGGGGCTTAAAGGTGCACTCCGCAAATCGTTCTCCCGGTCGTCTCCATACTCGTTCTCTTCCATCTGGCGAATGTAGGCAAACTCTGGACTCGTCAGTAAACAGTACAGTCCTCCATTGTGCCAATGTCCAATTTAAATGCTCGCGAGCAAATTGGAGTCTGGCTATTCGGTGACGTGGGAACAATTTTGGTCCAGCTGCTGGTCTACAAGATTTTAAGCCAGCTTCTTGTATCAGTCGACGAACTGTCCACACACTCACAGCTGTATTACGAACTTCTTGCAGTTGGTTTTTGGTCTCCACTGAAGTTATATGACGATTCCGTAGAGTATTAAGAATGGTAAATCGGTCATCAATTACAGTTGTTTTTCGATTCCTGCCAGATTCCGGCCTTCGAGTATTTCTGCCGGTCTCCCTAAACCGCTCAATTGCTCTTTGGACGGTAGAAAGACTGACATGAAGGAATCTGGACACATACCTCTGGCCTCTTCCATCTGCCACAAGAGCAACAGCTTTAGCACAATCTTCAGCACTTAGAACCATACTCAATACACCAATATGCCCTGAGAATGACAGTTAATCGAAAACAGAAAGTAAATCCAGTAGCCACCTTGATCCTTTGTGCATAATCTCGAATGAGCAATAGTTAGTGAAGAACGCATACCTTTAAATTTTATGTTCGCTTATTAATCTTCATTAAATAAACAGATAAGTACCATATGTTGTTTTTTGTCTACACCCTGAGGGTCTCTTTGATCGTTAAACACTAAAAGTTTTATTTAAAGCACTAAAACAAAAAAAATACCTAGACAAAAATAACTCAATGACCCGTTTTTTTGCATCTGAGTGTAGTTTCACATCTTTTACAACGCATGGCCACCTTTAGTTACCTTTTCAATCATTGCTTAAAGTGCCCCCTCAACTACATCCCCAGAATTGATGAATTAAATTACATTTATAACTTGCTTAAAACAACTCTTTCTCTTTCAAACACATCAACCGTCTCTTACAACAAATCATAAACCCAACCCAACCCAACCCCTGACAAAATATATAAACCGTTGACTTACAACGTCAATTTAAAACTTAAAACATTTTACCCAAATTTAAAATTTATACCGCTTTGACAAGCAGTAACACCATCTACAATTTGCTTTCAAATTTCAAAAACCCGTAAATCTGTTATGGATGAGCCTGGAGTCTACCCAGTCAATGCCTCTAATTGTGATACTGTTTATGTATGTCAAACCAGAAGGAAGTTGGCAAAATGGATAACGGAACACAAATCTAAACCTTCTGACATTTATCAACATAAAATTTCAATAGGTCATTGTATAAAATACAATGTTCCTACACTTCTTTACAAATGTAATAAGAACTACAAAATAGATTTATTAGAAAAAGTTGAAATAGAAAAGCATAAAATAAAGTGCAATATTAAATTATTAAATTTATCCATGTATACAGCCGCGTTTTTAATTACCTGACCGTAAGTTATATGTTAAATTATTATTTACTTACTTTATTAGCACCATATTTCTAATTGTAGATTTATGCTGATGTTTTAAATAACGAACCGGTACATAAAGAACCAAAAGGAAAAGAGGTTTCTTAATCATTAATTAGCTTTACTATTCTATTCGTTGATTGAAAGGTTTTAGTTATTTTCAAATATAACTAAAACCATTTTAAAAAATAATTTCATAGCTTGTGACGTCGCATGCAACATGGGAAATAAAAAAAATAAGGCTATAGTCTTGTAGTAGATTGATTCTAATTCCTAATTCCAAAATTACAGATCTCTATTGTTTTTATGTTAGGCCATGCCCCTTCACAGAACTAGACAAATGCCTGATCGAAATGCAAGATTTCAAATTTCACCATACAATTATATTTGAATTATATTCCCTAAGATTTAATTCTTGTTAAATTTAATTTTAGAAAATGCTAGTTTACTCTGGAACAAATTTAATAATTTGTTTGTTAATGGCCATCTGTGTGTTGATCAAAACAGTGCTTTATAAAGAATAACTTTTTCTAGGGAAATTAAAATTTAGCTCCATTATATGTATTCAAGGGGTATCGTATTGCATATGATAGATTATTTTTATGGTTAGTATCTACACAATAACATTACTAGATGACTAATTTCATGAGCTTTGTGGACTTGTTACCAATATAGATCTGGTCACAAGGAGTTATATACATTTATTTACAAGGATTCGTGCTCACATTAGGTGACACCCTCATAATTAAATCAAATTTTAGACAAAACCGTTTCAGGAACTTTGGTGGCGAGCAATTTGGTGTACAAATACTTTACTAAAGTCAGCAAAAATACGGGAAATAAATCCAATACAATTGGTCTATAGCAATCCAACGCGGAAAATGTTAGGTTACAATACTATAAAATCGAATATTTCCTTTATCCGGGACATTTCTGCTCTTATGAATTCTGAAATCAAAATCGTGATTGACGACAGTATGATCATAAAATTAAGAACTAATCGACTACTAGTACCATTTCCGATCTCTCACTAAAAGTATTGCTTTGAAAACTGGAAACAAATGTGTTACAGCCAATTGGTGAGAAACTTCTACAAGTACAATCTTCAATATTTTTGCGATTGTTGCGGGAACTTATTCAGGACGTCGAAATGTACCAAGATAATAAAATACCAATTGTCGAACTATCAGGACTTTTTTCACCAACAATTGCCTATTGCCTAGCCTAGACTATAGTTCCTCACAGAGCTACCTTGTTAGAAAGATTGACCTTGCACAAGACGTACTTTCCTATCTCAGGGCATCTATCCAGATATGAAGCACAACAAGCCATGATCCTCTCGGTCAACACACCTTTTTCTTCCTCCTCAGTCAATACAAGATCTTCGTATTTCTTAAAGCGCACTACTGGCTTTGCTTCGTCATTCCAAGGATCATCTTCCAAGCCATACGTTCCCCAGGTTCCTATAGAATAATGAAGAAAACACGTGATATGAGTTGTACTATTTATTGTTTAAAAGCAATTCAGAGTAATCAGAAAGTTTGCGATCGTATAGAGTATACCGGGCATTTCTACATCGGGCCATGTTGTATCGGAGTTGTAGCCGCTGCCTGATGTTGATGATTCTTCGTCGTCGTCGCCGGACTGCAGGGTTTCCGAAAAATTCACTGTGTAGCTGGTGAAGGTAGTAGCATCTGTTATACTTTTAATTCCTGTGCTATCGGCTAGTAAGTCTTTAGAAAGAGGTTCGCCTCCTTCTAGTCCAGTTTCCTCTTCATTTACTTCCATGTTTTACTAGTTTCGGTGACACAATATTTTTATTATGTTTTCATTTGGAAACCATTACTTGGCAACACCAACAAGATTTTTCCTTTCTTATTTGGACTATTTTCACAGGACACTAGAGAAATCAGCATTAGAAATCTGTTCTTATATCTGATTTATGAACGGAAATAATGGCGTGAATAAAAAAAGTGCACATGTCCGGGAAAGATCTGGAATAAAACACATAGCTGTAATAATTGGCATTATTTTGTTTGTGGGATCAACTTTACCGCGCTTTGGTATGTAAGAGACATTCAACACGAGTATCCTTATCGCATATAATTCGATACCATACTAGACGATCGATTACGCGGCTGTAATCTATATTTTTTTGTATGACATAAATTATTCTACGCGAGGTCCCTGTGAAATTTTTTAATGGTTTTTATAGCCATGCAATTAAGGGTTTACTTTGGTAATAGATTTATCACTTATGTCATAAACTGTATAATGTACTGCTGAGCGAGATATTTGTGCTTTTAGGGCAACTGGCTTGCCATCTACACATTTCGTTTAGCTTGTCGTGTGGTCCTTTTTTCTCCGAATATGAAGTCAAGGAAGGGGAAGTTTTAATAAATAGGTGGGGCGTCGATTCGTTGGGATTCAGAAGAGATACAGTGGGGTTTGAGATGTAAAACAAACCACTCGCAAGCACCCCGCTTGTTTAATATTAAAATATACTTCCTTACTTTGTGTTTAATTTTAATTTAATGTGTAACTCCACAAAAATATTTGGTAGATTTAGAGTTTCAGTTCATTGTTTTAATTCTTTTGTTTTAATTGTAAATAAATATTTGTTATTCTTTTATTGAGATTTGAGTTTTACTTATGAGTAAAAGTTTCTTTTAGCATTTAAAGTTAGCAAACTAGCTACAATTTAACGGTAGAGATTTTGATTACATTTTTATTGAGTTCAAATAGTGATTATCATGCTAAGAGTGATGAGCTTTGTCTGATAAAATACTGCATTGGTCCTATTGCAAGAACTTACGTGCTGAGCGTGTTTCGAGAGATAAATTTCATATTGGCTAAGGTTGTGACGAACTATTACATAGCAATTCTTGTTGCAACCCCGCATTTTCTTAATTTTCTTTCTGATTTTAGTGGATCTTTTAATTGCTTTAATGATAACGTAATTTTATGGCCTTTAGAACATTTTCGATATAAATACAAATAAGACTTGTAAAATATTGATAACTCCGGGAATCATGGATTTTGTGAACAGAATGTTAATTTGTCTTTGACTGAAGACGAAAGAAGACTCAAATTTTCATACTAAGTAACAATTTCGGACAAACCTAATACGCTAGGATCGTAAAACGGGCCTCATAGCAAACTTTAAACTTCGTATTATTTATACCTGACATCCTAAAATAGTTTTTTTTAGTTGCTTTAGTTTACTTCGGGCTATTTTCGCAAACGTAAAAGCGGTTACTCCTACGCAGAAACGAATAGAGCCTTAATTGTAGCAAATGAAAAGAAATATTAATTTGAATCTATATTTGATCGTCGTCAGATCAACAGGCTGCAAGATGATATCACATACACAATGGTGCCCATGTTTCAGAATTATTTTTTTGTCAATATTATCCGTCCTCAATCTGGCGAGAGTGAAAGTAAGTATAAAATTGGTAGATCTTTTAATCATTCACATAAATGTTATAAGCATCTTTTTCATACCAGCAACCGTGCTTACCTATTACGGTTGAAAAGCATCACCTACACGTAAGAGTAGCACGACGGATATTTTACACATACTATCGTCCGAATCCTGAAAATTTACTGGAAAATTTAAAGGAGCATCGTATTTTATAATAGAAAATCTAATGAACATATAATCAAAAGTTGGCGGTTGTCGATATGTTCTTCAGAAGAAAAAAGGGTTTTATTATATAAATTGCATTATCTGCTTTAATGTTTAAAAAAAATCCTGAACTACATTTAAATATTAGTTGCAGAATGTTTTGTTCTATTTTCGTTTAAAGTCTAATACCCACCTTATATTATAAAACGTGATACTATCATGTTTTAATAAACTAGGTAGCGGAATGGTTCTACCAAGCAAATAAATAAGTTGTTACTGTTACGCTTTTTGATGTCTTTCCAGACGTAAAACTTGAAAATGCCAACTCGTATTTAAGGTTCCCATCTCCTACCTCAAAAACGCTAAAATGACCTTAGCCATAATTATTGCGACAATCCTGAAATACTCGCTACCATTTGATTCTGAACGTCCTTATGCAACTGCCATAGGAAAAGAATTTCAATAGTTATGCAAATTATCTATACGAATATAGAAATGCTTTCCGATGGCAGTTGCGTCTGATAATTGTTTGCTGTAATACATTTTGAACATATAATTAAATGTTAACTATAAGAGCACGAGATATTTTTTCTGAACTTCTCTAGACTAGCATTCTGGAGTATTGTAATTGTAATGCGTGATTGTAGTGCGTTGGCAAATTTGTTTACAATGGCGACGATTGTAAAAGTACCTACTATATTATCGACTAGAAAATTCTAAATCACCCAAATATGCACTCCAGTTTGAATCTTTATACAAATAGAAAGCAATATATTTTTTTATGTTTCACCATAGATTAAAATAATAAATGCGAAATAAAAACAGAGATGTTTATAGTAGCGCTATCTACATCTGGTGATTTTATTATTTCGAAGATATGGAGAAAGAGCGTTATTTGAATTGAGACGGGAGCTTTAAACTATGTACAATGTACAGACTAAAGAATTGGAAAATCTAGAAATTTCCTAATAACGCTCATCGTCATCTGATCAATAAAAAGCGACCCAAACACTATATTGATAGGAACTTTTTATATGTTATGTGGAGGTTATTTGTAATACCTAACCAAATACTTATATAAAAAAACCAACGAAATTGACACAGTTTGGATTTAATAACATCACAGAGGTGGTTTTAAAAAATTTATTAGGTAAATAAATACGAACAATCTCACATTTGGATAGTATGCCGTTAATGTTTTTAATAAAAAATGATTTTCCTTTTTATTCGCTTAGTTGGCACTCTCACTCAAAGATATTGTGCGAAGATTAAAACGATACATATATACATGAGGGTTAAACTAAAAAAAAACATCCTCCACAAAAATATCGCAAGATTCACTCCTGCAGAACAAATAACAGTATTCGGGGTATATTTATTTACCTCTTTGTTACAATAATAAAATATACATATATAGATATAAAACAAAATAAATGCTATCAGGTTTAAATTAATCTGGCGTCAGTAGTGTTACAACTTAAACAATAAGTTGTTAATAAATAAATGGTAGACAAAAGAACTGAATGTTGGTTAAATGTCAACTATTCGTGGATTTATCACAAGACAAGCCTTTTAACACCGCACTCCACGCAAAATTTTGCCGCAGCCAATGGGTATCTATTTCCGCACTCATGGCAATACTTTGACATCTTAGGTGCTGAACTTAGTGGCACCGGCGATGACTCGGAACTACTGGAACACGGGCTGTCAGCAATGAGACTCTTCTGACTCTCCAACGGTGACAATTTCGTTTTTGTCGCTCTTGCTTTTGGCGTTCTCCTATTGAGACTACAATAAATACCTTAGCGCATGGTTCAAACATTTACGCTACAGTTTACCTTCCATATGCTGAATCGCCGCTTACTACTTTCGGCCCTTTATGCTGTTGGCTGTCATCATCCTCACTCGCCGTCTGGGTGCCAGATCGCCTATCGTCAATTCGAGGGTCTTCCTTCCGCATTTTCTCTTCTTTTTCTTTTAAGTACATCTCTTCAAACATCTTGTACTCCTCGTACATTGCATCGTCCACCGAGAACAGTTCTTCGGAGGGTGTTAAATCAGGATTATTCCTTGGAATCTGTAAGCAAGAATGATGAGCAAAAGATTGAGTTAATCACTACGTTTCCCATTATTGAAATAATGGCGATAGTAACTTTTTTGTAATAATACATTTGATTGTTTTTTATTATTGTGAAACTGAGTGAACCTGGGTATTGTGTATAAACACTTGCTTTTCAATTATGCAGTACAGCATAATGCAATCATATGCAATCATGCAAGCATATGCAATCATTTGAAATTCTTATTATAATTGCCATTACTGTTAGTATTATTAATATTCAGTATTTATCATTCTTTTAATTTAGAATAATATTTTAGGGGCAACCTGCCGGTTGTCAAACTGTCCAAATATAGATGACAAAGAAACAGCAGATCCTCTTAGTATATTTGCTACAAGTCAGGAAAAATGACTGTACTGGCCAACAACAAAAAGTTAACAAATGATGATACTGATGCTGTTATGCCTTTCTGTGTAGAATCTGAATCTGAAGGCAGAAATTCTGAATTATGACTGTTTTTTTGAGAATATTAATGCAAATATTACCTCATAATTGTTGTGAACGATTTGTTTCCTTTCAGTTTTCATGATACAATATTTACCTCATGCATATTATGTTTTACATGGAAAAAAATTTATATTTGGTATTTTATTTTATTTAGGGGTTTTGAATGACGCTATATCCAAATATAATAATTAAATAGCAAAATTTCAAATGGCCAACTAGAAAGTAATGGGAATTTTGTTCGACTTAAGTTTCAAATCATTTTATATAAGGGTCATTAAGGACGATTAATCCAATTCTGGCATAAACATTGCAATATTCAAAATGCAATATTCTTGAAATCATTCGTAAGAAAGCATTCGAATAAGATTCGACTACTTTTTCGGAGCCGACGTTTGCCTAGGAACGCTATGGCAATGGCAACATCGTAAATTCTGGTAATAGTTGGTAGTTCTTGTGTTCTTGAGTTGGTACAAGCACCTACCGGCAGAAATTTGGCTGATATATCACGTCGTCGACTAGTTGTATCTATTATTACCTTTAAGTTTGAAAAAAATATGAAATGATATAGTGTTTGATAAATTGATTTCCGGGTGGAAACCGCGTTGAGGACTTTGAAGCAGTCGACGTTTCGCGCTCTGGTGTAAGAGGCATCTTCAAGACTAAGTTATTAAACCAAGTGCTAAGAAGATATAGGGTAATATAGTGTTTGTAGACATTATAGTTATAATTAGGCTTACAATAAGTCACGGTTTGACTGGGACAGTTTGACACATCGGTCCCGGCGTCCCGACTGGTTTGACATTATGTCCCGGTAAACATCTTAACAAACTTTTATATCAGTAGGTAATCAGATCAGTATACAGAAGAAGAATCTCTTGTAACAATCGACTGCCAAAGGCACATATTGTGAAATGATGCTGAAAACTGTCGTTTTTAAGAAATTTATGCATGACGTCAAAATATAGATTATCTCGATTAGTTAGTCACCTTTTCACGTTCTGTAGCAAACCAAACAACTCCTAAATCACAATAATTTGCAACGATTATCTATGTAGGTTTGAAATATATTACGAGGAAGAGCTACGGAAAAATGTTGTCATTTTGATCAAAATTGTTGTATGTATAAGTTAGCTTCATTCTAAGTAAACTGTATTGGTCCATAAACTGGGGGATTTTCTCCGTGACAAACAACCCCTAAATCACAATAATTTTTATCCAGTATTGCGGAGAGTATTGCGGTACAAATTACATATATGTATTTGCTAAAGAAAAAGTTGATATCGTTTTCTCTTATGCAAAATTCTTGACAATTAATTAGAAATTTTACTTTTAAATGCTGTTAGGTGGTGGAAGCTTACACATGGTCAAGCCCCCTCACGATATAAATGATATAAACGATATTGTACTTATATTGTGTGGCTTCTGAACTGAACATCGAATCAAAAGTTGTTCTATTTTCTATCATACATCACATTGAAGGTTGAAGGGCTGTATAATTCTTTGGTAATGATTTCGAAACATGCACTGCAGTACTTAAATTTGTATTATGATTGCTTATATATACGGAATTTAATAATTTCAACAAATGAGAATATTTATTAAATAAATAAGTAAATTCTTTATGTATAAAGGTTTCAGTGCTTTAAATTTACAACGTTAATAAAAAATCTTGAAAATACAAGTATTTCCAGCAGGTTTTGAAATAACGCACTATCTCTGGCTCATTTGACTCCACTAATAAGAGCAATATTGTTTTGCAAATTAAATTTTGATGAGGTGATTAAAGCATATTATTTATATGCCTTATATACATTTGTGCAATGTAGCCTTCTGGTTTGGCATCTCTGAAAACAAAATTGAAATAATATGTGAGAAAATAAGTGTTATCGTGTCTTATTTTTACACAGTCATTTTTGTTGTGTTGAAATTACGTATGTTTTGGTTACTTTTAACATCCCAATTATTAGTAATAACTGATAAAACACCTGGGAAGCAACAAGAAAAAAAGAAAAAATCAAAGACAACAAAAAAGCCACCACAGGGAGCAGGTGGGGTTTGTTGGTAAGCGCTCGTGAACGTGGACTCTGTTGAGACTTCACTTGTGTTTTCACGTTTTTTTTTATATTTTATTTCCAAAAGTTAACCTTGTCTCGGTTTGACATTTCAAAACTATGGTAAGCCTTATAATTAAAATCCTAAAGTGAAATTTCAACCCTCTGGGAAAAGGATGTCGTATGAGGTATAATCACGGTATAATATATTGTGGAAACTTTAAATACCGCAAGTAAAACTTCAACCATATAGAAATGTGTTTTGCTTCGAGGTACCAATTTGGGAGTTGGTGTTGTCTGAGGGTGCCAATGGGATATTACATTCATAGAAAAGTTCAAAGTGGTTTGAACTGTTATACGATAAGTGGCGTTCTGAGGTGACTTTCGAAAGAATTACTCGTAATTTAGGGGGCTTCCTGTGAGTTAGAGATTTTGGGTTGTTGTTTTCTGTGGGTACCAATTGGGTACTAAATATTTTTTCAAGGTTCAGGTAAACTTGCGAAAAGTGGCGTTCTGAAATAACGGACGTTGTAATCACGATGATGTTATTGCCTAGGTGCTGGCTGATTTAACATTTCAGCTTCATCTACATCGGCTAATGCAGCTAAATATGCAAGTTCGTTTACTGCCACCATCACAAGAAACTTCTTCACGGCTTAAAACCACAAGCAGAACCGAAGCTGTCAAACACAACGATACATCAAATAACATTCGTAATGTATGATTCCGCAAGCTTTTACGACTCGTTGCATTTCATTCGAATATTTTCGCATGCGCGATGCTTTTGCCCACTCGAGAATGTTTTTTTCAGTATATGCGTAAATTTGTCATTTTCGCATGCAAAATGGTTTTCGACGACTCGCGAATTGCAGCCCTGGTAACGTTTAAAATCAGGACATCTTGCTGATACCAGCTAAAGATGTTCACGTGATGCAAATGTCAAAGAACGTATCCGCAAGTTGCCAAAAGGAGCTGACATACTACAATACTACAATAATAAACATGTTATTTTAAAAACTGAACTCGAATTCGTAATTACCCACAAAACGCATTAGTAAATTAGTGAAAGTACAAACTAACATTGAAACTAACCTCTATAGGAGACAACATGTTCGTCGGACTTCTCTGGTCTTGCTCATTAAAATAGTTCTTTATGTCCTGGTTGCTCTTCATAGGTTTGATAGGCTTCTGAACCGGATCCAACGTCGACATGGACCTCTTCAGCGACTGGAGATTTTTCTTCTTGTCTTCCTTCCTACCAGCCATGCCAGCACTAGAATTGATCGAAATTTGTTTGGGCAACTTTGACAATTTCGGCGCCTTTTTGGCGGATTTAACTTTGTCCTCTACCATCTTCTCGTTGGTTGGCGTTTTTAGAGTGATCAGAAATTCGTCGAGCTGTTTATCCTCAAGAAAACTATTACTAACATCATCAAGCATTGATATGGACTGTGTCAATTTGATTTCGGTCGTTTTGCCAGGCTCGACTTTACTCTCAAAACTCTCGCTAAAATGGTCTATATAACCCGAATTATCGTAACAGTTTAGAGTGGTGCTCGAAGTAGGTGATGAATCTTGATCATTGAAGTGATCAGGTATCGAGAGATCATCATTCTCGTTTATTAATCGAGGATCTATTGCCGATAAATCATCACTGTACTTCCTTCCGCGCAAAATAGCATTCAGACTAAAGGACTCGTTATCGTCTTTCGAATAAAGATTGCTTTTGTTGACCTCGTTGTTGTTCTTAGTATTGATATTTTTCGTGAATGTTTCATTGATCAGATTCTCAATCAGCTCAAAATCGTCATTGAGCATCGACAATCTGTCCCTAAAATCGGCAGGGGGGTCAATAACAGATGCCCGCTTTGTGTTGTTGATGTTTTTGTGTAATACTTTATTGGAGAGTGATCTGTCTGTTTTGGTGATTTTTTTAGTTGGAGCTGGTGATGGAGATTTAGACTTTGCCTTCTTGTTGTCTGTAGTGTGTGGGCGCTGTGTAGTAACGGGCTTACTCTGTGATGTAAATGGCTTAAAATCATCACATTCCAAAAGTTCCATGAATTGTCTCTCGGCCGATATGAATGGATCGTAATGGTCAGAACTGCAAACAATTCACATGTATATCAGAAATTCGGCTGCTGATTACAAACACAATATTTTGAATGAAAAAAAAAAACAGGTTGATTACAAACAAGTCATTTGTTATTTCGCGCAATATGTTATAGGTGTTATATTATATATTATAGTGTAAGATGATGTACGGACTTTAAATAACTAATGTTAATTAGTTCAACAAAACCCCTGAAAACCTCCACCTAAACTTGGTCTAATAAAATATTTATGCATTCTAAAAATGGTTACCAATAATATATAACCTTAGCGCTTTTGGAGTCAATTCCACACCATAATCAACACATGGTAAGTTAAAAAGTGAAGAAGACCTAGGGATGTCATTGGCGGGTTCTGAATCCGTGCAGCTACCACCTTTAGCTAAGCTATCAATAGAAGTGGTGCGACCAATCTGAGGTAGCGAACAATGCTTTGGAGACTGTAGACTTTTCTCACTGGGGCTCCGTAGGTAAATCTTAGGTAACCTCAAAGGTTGACTTTCGAGGACGCTAGACAACCGACTCCTATCCATGTACAGCATCTTCTTGCAATGCTTCTTCGAGACTGTGATGAGGTCGTCATCAGACTCACAGTATATATCGCGAGGTGTTACACTTTCATTGGGATTCAACACTTTTTTGATCAAGTGAAGAAATCTGGGTGATAGTTCTGAGCATGTCGATGCAGATATAGGTCTTTCGTTGTTTAATTGCTCAGAACTCTTCAGACTAGAATTTGAATTGCTTGAATGTATCCGAGGATGTCGAGGAATAACTTACCTACATTTAAAATCGCTCAGACCACTTTTTAAATTCTTAGAGGAATTGCATGAAGACGTTTCGTTAATGGTACTCAACTGCGAAAACCCGATGGATTCGCTACTCGTTTGATCAGATTTTACGTTTAGAACATCTTCAGCTTTTGAAATCAATGATCTTAAATCCTCACTAGATTCTTCTAGAGATTCACAAGAGTCTCTCATTCGTTTCCTTTCCTTGATTAGGAGAATATTTCGTTTTAGGTCAACCCAAAATTCACCATCGTTATTCTCGATTTTATCAATTTTCCTTCGTTTAATGGGGATGTCAAAATTAACATCTGAGGGTACCTTTGGTGTGCTGGGAATCCTCACTAAACTTCCTCGTCTATTCTTAATGTATGGTGAACTAAAATCTGCGAGAAATTGTTCACCGGCTATCTCCAGAATTTCATCAGCTGTCATATCCTTTCTGCTGTCTTTGTGTGGAATATTTGTGTTGGGATGGCTACAGTGCTTATGGAGGTCAATCTCTGTGAAGCTGACAAAACTAGTGTCAGTTGTTTTTTGAAGACACAGGTCGCTACAGCAATTCCTAACCTGTCTCTCAATTCTTGCTATGCTTAATGCGTGGGAGTGGTCACCATCGCATCCGTCAACCACGCTATCTGTTTCTGAAAAATTGTCCCCATCTAAATGTTTCTTCCAGTATATCGTCCCGCTCCTTGACTTAGTTCGAGTTAAGTCGACAGACTTTTTCAACTCCAGGTCAAACATAATATCTAGATTTTCTTGAGAACCCGCTTCCAGATTCATATTTCCCATCTTACTTTGCAAGCCGATTGCATCACCACAATCTTCAAACCCATAAATACTTTTTGCATCATTTCTCTGGACATTTTGTAAACTACCATCACTTCCGTTAATTGATTCTACAGATTTTACCGAAGGCGTCTGTTCCCCAAATTTTACTTCTTTTTCGTAACTTTTAAATGATGGAATTGTGAATGACGTGAACTTTTTGGAAGCATCTACCTCACAAGTTTTGCCAACTATCTCTTTATTATCGATGTTATCAATGGGTATTGATTCATCATTAACTTCCGTCATGCAATCAACCAATTCGGTTTGCATGCCGGTATCCGTTTTGGAAGAAGGAAAATAACCTTTATCTATGCATTGTTTGATTTCTTGCAACTCCTTGCGAATGTCATCGACGTCTCTAAACTGGCAATCACCAGCATCCATTGCCACATTGTCTAAATTACATAAATCGGCATAGTTCTCGTGGTTCTCATCAATCAGATTATTGAAGTTAACTTCTCCCGTTTCACTTTGAAACATCATTAGATTATCTGAGATTACGTCATTTACTGGAGAGTCTAAACTATCGATATCTTCATGCTGATAACCAATGTTATTACTTATATTTTCTAGACATAACTTTAAGTCTCTGTATCCATCAGTGTTGCAGTTTTCGTCTATTTCAAAGTCTTCTACAACGGTAACGCATGCGGCCAGATCTTCAGATCTTCTTGTACGGGCTGTTCCGTCAATATCTTCCTCATCATAAGCTTGTATTTCCTCAGCTGAATCATCGTGAAAATTACTTTTCTCAAATTCTTTGGTCTCGACTTTTTCGACATCTTTTTTGGGTCCTTCATTATCTGATGACCAGTCAGTGTGGAGTAATTTATTTTGCTGTAAGAAACGTTCACAAAAGAGATCCTTCTCTTTGCCCGTTTTCTGCATCACGAAGTTCACGCCAATATCACCAGCATTCACAATTTCTGAGGACTTTGCAACAGGTGAATCCAGTGATGGGATTATAGGATCTTCAGAATCATCTTCAGAATCGCTTAAAGTAATGGTCTCTCTGGGACTTTGCTCTATTAGACAAGATTTTTCCATACCTAGCAATGTTGCCTTTAAGTCTTCTATTTTGTTGTCGCAATAGCTCGTCATGAAGTCATTATTGTCATCTAAATCTTCACTTGATGTGTTATGTATGTTGCTTCCACTCAAATTTTGCACCAAGGTACTTTCTTCAAAGTCATCCAAAGTGACTTTTCCTTTTTGAGAGACACCACTGTTCGAGTTTGCATCTTCTAGGAAAATAGTTCCAATGTCATCATCTGATACTCCATCTGCTTCTATAACCACCTCCTGCATATAATCGATATTAGGGCTGCTAGCTTTTGGTGGTTTTCTCGGAGTAACAATGATATCAAAAGAGCACTGTTTCGGTGATTTCTTGAGACCAATGGGTTCACGTCTCGGTGTCTTGGTGGGTTTTGGAGACTGGATGGGAGTTCTTCTCACATCTTTAAATTTAGGTTGCGTAACTGGGAGATGTGCTAACCTGGGAGAGAGATTATCTGGAGAAAAACTCCGTGGAGAGACATATTCGGGAGAAATTGTAAGTGGAGATATGGTTCTTGAATCCGATTTTCTCATGACTTTACTCCGGGCGTTAAGCAAGTTCTTGCGTATATTGGGCATCTTTGTTGGAATTTTTGAAGAACAATCCTCCATACTGCTGGCACGACTGCTGGTTGGAGAGGTTAGCTTAGAACCGCATGGCATGTCTAAATTTATCATCGATGGTGACGATACGGTGCCTAAGACAGGAATTGGAAGCTTACTCTTGGCATGTATTTGACTATACTGATTGTCCTTCATCTTTTCTTTAACTACAACCTTCATCTTAAAATTCTCAGCGTTATTTGGTTCACTCTTTGACTCGCCGAGTTTGGAAAAGGTTTGCAACTTCGGAGGGGTGTCGTTGTGAGGTTCCTCCACGATGGACTCTGCTTTGGGAGAAGCTAAAATCGACGTGCTGGCGTGAGAGTTAACTTTTTTTGTTTTCCTTACAGTATCCTTCCAAGTAGTCATCTTCTTCTCTTCGAAATCGTTCACGGTATTCATTGGACAAACGGTTAAACCCAAAAACGACTCGTTTACATCGACAGTGTTTAGTTTTGTTAAAGATACAGGTTGCTTACTTCTCTGACTAGGGGGGAGATAAAGAAGAGAGGTTAAGTGCAATTCGGAGCAACGCGGCGACGTAAGGAGAAGGGAGTGACAAGTGGTGACGCGAATTGTGATACCTTAACCTCCTTCCGTTCTCCCTAGTCACAGAAAAGGGGTAAGATGAGGAGAAACCGGTAAATAATGAGAATGCGCGAAACCTTACCCTTTCGTGGATTCCATTTGCTTTCTATTCGCCTCCTTGTCGCTCCTACCACTGGCCACTTGTTTTGCACACACATCCCCAACATCCCTTTCGTATCTATCCTTTCGGTCGTGGTACTGCTCATCCTGTGAACTGTAATCATTCATGGCCTCCACGCTCTTCTTGTTGATAACTGTTTTAGATTTTCTTATACTGGCGCTTCTATCTAGTGTACAAGCGCTGTTACTCTTCATGTTACTCGTCGAATCAGTTTGACTAGTCTGTGGAGAGTACTTCTCGCGCGTGGCGGCACGTTTCGTTTTGTTAAGTGGTGCTCTGTACTTCGTTCTAGCTTCTAAACGCTCTTTGGCCATTATTACGGCGGCTGGAGACTTGTGAATTGTTGTTTTCCGTTCTTTACACCACTCAACGTGGCGGTCGTAAGCTTTGGGACCAAAGTGACGATCGCACGACGGACATTTCTCATTGGTCGAAGCCCCTAGTGTTAATCTCTTTTGGCCACTCATTATTTCTGGTTCTACACCTAAACAGAAAGAAGTTCAAGCTTCCTCGAAAGGAAATGCGGATATGTTGAGTAACTAACCTTTGGCTGCACGTATAGTGTTAACTAACTCGAGATGTTTCTGTTTCCAATTGTTCGGTCGCGGGGCTGGTTCTTGCTTCTGTGCAAGCGTGTCGGGTTTCTTCAGATAGGTTCTTTGGTGGAATGGAGCTAGGTCGGTACCTTCGACCCTCTGCTTCAAAGAGTTGAACACTTTGCGCTTTTTCGCTGCATTTCTCTCACATACTCGCGTGTGTTTTTCCAGGGAAACTGGTAGGAAGGTTCTGCCGCATATTGAACATGGGTGTAGGTCGTTTGATACATCAACAGCTGGAAGAATTAAGAACCGTTATCTTGAGTAAACATCAGATTTAACCAAACTCTTGTTCGCTAATTGAATTTGCGTTGACGTTTATAGGAAATTGGCCGTGTTAAATGTATTTACAAACATAGCTCAACAATCTAAATCATCATAATATATCAAAAGAAGAACCCATACATAAATTTTGCGGGTAATTGAACGATTGTCAAATATGGCATATGAACTAACACACAAAACCGGATTTTGGCGTTTAGTACAAGTAGTCGTCTAGGTTTTATGACTCCATATACCAAGTGGATCATATAACAAACACAATTACACTAGCAAAAGTCAATAGGCGAAACCAATGATTCCCATTTTATCAAAGTTCTCTGTTTCGTCAAGTGTTCTCAACTAAGATTGACAATGTTCAAATATCTATATAATATAATAAGTTCTGTCAGGCAATTATATCATGCCTAATTGACCTGATTGACCTAATTGACGTGACTATTGTTAAAAATCAAAAACATTTTTGTGTTCTTCATTCATCGTTTGTTGGGTTTACACCCGATTTCATAATGGGCCGGGCCTTAAGAGGGCGAGCCTTAAAACTAAAACTTCAGCGTTTTACAATCTTTGTAAAAGTTATAAATATTTTAACTACAAATTTGTAACTTGTACCCCATACCTACATAATTTAGTCGACATAAAATTCCCCTACATGTGGCGAAAATGATAAAATATGTACGTCAATAAAATGATAGTGATGTCAACTCGGGGGGTCAATTCTTAGCCTTGCGTGACTTCACGAATGTGGGAACTCGCGTATGACCTTGGATGCAATCAGTTCGAACCGTATTCTATGGGCAGTATCGGCAGTGCAGTGTCCTTAGAGTACGTGCGCAATAACATGAACATAACGCACGTACTCTACCAATAGTAAAGGACACTGCACTGCCGACAGTGCCCATAGAATACGGTTCGAACTGATTGCACCCAAGGTCATACGCGAGTTCCCGCATTCGTGAAGTCACGCCAGGCTAAGAATTCATCCCCTGGACAGTGATAGAAGCAGCAATGATAATAGGTTTATTGATAAATTACACTGCACCAAGCAACATCAAAGGGCTTTCTCTGGTAACCAATATTGTTTATCTATTTATTTAAATAGGCCAAATTATAAAAAAAAATGTGTTTTCGTAGTTTTTGTTTTCAACTAACAACATAAATACCAGGCGCATACCAATTTGGGCCCGCGCTTGATAGCCTGTCTAGATAATTCTGTCAGGTAGTGTTTTCTGGAATATTATTCAAAAATGTGATGTAATAGAACCCTTTAAGTAAGAATTCTTCCATGTATATAAAAAATGTGACGTGATGGAAACTTTTGGGTACCGGATTTGTAATTTATGAAGAAAGCTATAGAACAGATGTGTTTAATGCTATTAGAGTTATCCGATAAAATATTGTGGTGAAGAAAAAACCGCAAACAAAAGAAACATTGGTAGTTGTTAAAATGGTATGCAAGCAATATACAACTACAACTTTCAATTGGCCACAACCGTAGATATCTAATAGTATATTATAATACAAGTTTTATAAGACAAAAATTGGAGCACGAGTTGTTTGGTAACGGAACTGGAACGAGTGCGCCAATAGGTATTATTAAACTATTAAACGAGTGTTATATAATATTTTTTCTACTTTGCGACATTAATTTTACATAAATTTCGAAAATTGCGGTTCTCATCTTACAATCTAGAGTAGTTTTATATTCAAGTATTCAACAGTTGGTAGTTGTGGTCAATTCACAAATACCATTGATGCAAGCCAATATCTAGCGATTGAGATGTCAGCGTTATTTGACACTTGACGTCAATATCATCAATCTTGGAAAACTAAAAGTTACTAAAAGTTTGTGATCTAGTGTTTTCATAACAACACTGAAAGTGATTTCGTTATGAGTTTATAACGCAAAGTAGAAAAAGTTTCATATCAAACTGTGAAACTAAGTACATTAAAATCCGGTTTATACTTCTATCATCTATCTTCTGGATATAACTAACGTTTCCATTGTTTCCATATAGCTTATCCAATCGATAATTATTATTGGATCTTGGCGGAATCGAGCCTCAACTATGTTAAAACTAGAAACAAATCGGTTAAAAAAGGAATAAACCTTAGAAAGAAATAATTCCAGTCTCAGTTTATCTCTGTAAAGTGCAACGAGTGGAGAATTTTTTATATTTCTACCTAACAACAATGCAGTTAGAACATCAGATAGACAAGGACGGCAAAGATCAAAATTCAAGGTAAATATGTTTAAACCGCAACGTCACATACTATTTATTATCTCAACTGCTGGCGATGGCGCCAATGAAATCTACAGCAAACAATAGGAAACGCGACTCCAAGACATCGGGCGCAACATAGACAGAATTACGAGATAGTGGCATAACCTAGGTAATTTCATAATTAAATTTATCAAGCATCAAACAATTATAAATTTTAACAATGCAAACGAGATTAACACCTACCGTTGAGGATACGTCAACGGTTAACAACCAGTTGGCAGGCAGCCTTCTTTTTAATCTCCTGCAAACTAACACCTACGTGCTCCGTTCGCCTACAATTTGTTGTTATGGCTATTGCGTTGAGTCACCGCAATTTGAATTGATTCCTCGTAGCTCCGAGTTTGTACATCGAGCATAGCTTCAACCGTGTTTTCCTGGTTGTAGTACGAATTGAGAACTAGGAAAATGAACACTATTTCCAATATGGTAAAGCCTTGACTAAAAGTATTAGGTTCTCTATGATTTCGTAAAACTTATCTATCAAATCGTCGACAAGCAAAACCCATACTTAATCCCAATGATCAAGTTTTAGTAGGAGGTTCCTGCGACAAAATTCTACCCGCGCCAGTCATTGCTAAGATTTTTCAAATTAATTTTGAACGAATTATTTCTTCAAGGTAAATTTTTCCTAGTGTTCTTCTGTAAAAAGTATTGGTAATTAATTAAGTTATATCACCAGCAATTTTGTAAGTTACGCCACTTAACTTAAAGTTTTGCAAAATTCCTGCAAGTGAGAGTATTTATTATTAATTTTTTTATTAAATTAGACGTGTTGATTCCGAATATGGCCGTAAAAAATGGCAGTGGCCTATTTTTCCGTAATTTTGAAATTAAAAAGAAATAATGTAGGTACCTATACTCATGAAAAGCAGTATGGGCTTCTAGATAATTATCATTTTAATATTTTATAATTTAAAACAGCGTTATATCTGAATTTTTCGGCAATATCAATTGTATAGAAGGAACACAGTCTCAAACAAACCTTTGCACTATCTTTTCTACCAGAAAACTGTCTTAGATTCTCTCATGTTTCCATACTTTCGCTACACTGCAACAGGTGGAAAGAATATACTCTTAATTATTCGTTATATTATAAATTATTAGTATGTATGTGCAATAGGGTGATTCAAAAATGCATTGCAAAAACTATTGTTATGATAGAAAGCAACGACCCCAATTCGTTTCCAAACAAAAAAAAAGTTGACACGTATTTTTTTTTTAATTTCGATTTTTAATGGTACATAGGAAAATGCATGGAAAAAGGACATTTTTTGGTATTTTCGAATAATTGTCCGGGGTTTGGGAAAACTTCAGGTTAAAGTTATAGGACTTGTAGAGGACTTTCCAATGAAGAATTTGAGCTTATACATATGGCTTTGACGCCCCCAACCCACCCTACATTGCCCTGAAAACTACCCTTAAATGAAAAATGTACATTCTACAGAAAATTTACTCTTCTAATCACTTCATTCTCCTTTTTCTCATAGAAATCATTACTATAAGTTTAGTTGAATATTTACAAACATTTGTCAGGTAATTTCCACTAAACAATTTTTTTTTGTTTAAATAATTTGCTTTTCTCGAAACTCCGTCGGACATCTATTTTCTGAGTTAGAAATGGTAGGTTATTACCTTAGAGTGACGTTATTCATTAAACAATTTCTTCTTATTGTTTAAACAATCAATGATTAATAATTATCAACTGTTGTTCCAATAATGGTAGAAGTCAGCTTTTTTTGTGAAATTAACTAATAAATTTCATGTTCGAGGTATCTTGCCTATGTTTTTTGCTAATAAACCCATATTTGTTTAAACCAATCCCATTTGTCAAAACAATCTTTTTGCTATTCTCCTAATATTATTTTTTTAGACCGGTCTTGGCAACTGTTATTGTCAAATGACATAGTGGTGATATACAGGTGGTATGTACATTTTAAACCAAATTAAAAATTACAGCCGCAACCTGGATTTGAACCAGAGACCTGGAACCTGGTTCAAATCATTATTAAGTAAAATATTATTCGTTGTCAATATCAATTTTTTCGAAAAAAATGAATTTTTTTAAAATCCTTTTTTCGGGAAATTGGGGCGTTACATTTCTTTTAAAAATATTAAATTTCCTAAGTCAAGCAATTTTATTAATCATATTTCTTTCTGCATTTCCTATTCTTATTTCCTACCACTGTGTGTCGCAAGATAATTTTGATTTGTTGCTGTCTGGAAACTGTTCCCTGTAGGCTGTAGTCTCTAGCAATAAGGATTGTTTTAAACAATAGAAATCATCCCAACATATAAATGATGTCACTTGAGAACAACGTTGGCCAGAACAACGGTGTAAAAAAATAATTTTAGGTGAATGTTTAAACAAATGTAGTTTTATTAGATAATATAGGCAAGATATCTTGAACATGAAATTTATAAGCTAATTTCTCAAAAAAAGCTGAATTTTCTATCATAATTAGATAAAAGTTGAAATTGAATAATAATTTATTGTTTTAACAGTAGGAGGATTTTTTTAATGAATAATGTCGCTCTAAGATAATAAACTATCATTTAGATTTTCGAGAAAAACGAATTATTTAAACAAATAAGATTTGTTTAAACAAATGAAACTTAACTGATAAATGTTTATAAACATCCCACTACATTTATAATAATGATTTCTATCAAAAAAAGAGAATGCAATAATTAGAAGGGTCAATTTTCTGAAGAATCTAATTTTTTTCATTTAAGGGTAATTTTGAGGTCACTGTGGGGGTGGGTTGGGGACCATATGTATGATAGGTCAAATTGGTCCTTGCAAAGTCCTCTACAAGTCGTATAACATTAGTCTTAAGCTTTCCTAAACCCCGAACAATTATTCTAAAAATGCCAAAAAATGTATTTTTTTCATGCATTTTCTTATGTAAATTTGAAGCCTCGACAGGCACCATTAAGAATCAAAATTCCGATAAAAATACGTGTCCACTTTTTTTGGATTTGGAAACTGTTTGGGGGAATCGTTGCTTTCTAAATAAAACAGCCAATTTGAACCACCCTAAATTGTGTCCGATCAAGATTTATTAACGTTTTTTAGATATATTGCCGAGAATATCTAACAGCTTCTTTCCGCGAGTCGTGAGGTGTTCAATAATTCCATTCGTTAATAAGAAGAACAAAGTAAAGTTTGAGCATTTGAGCAAAGCTTGTTTTAGCTTTTCTGTAACTGTTTTTGTCTTGGCGTTCATGGTAAAGTTTGTATATACGTAACAAATGTTGTTGGCGAATTTACACACTGATGTTCATTCATGCTTGTACTTATATTTACCATTTGAAACATATTAACTGCTCAAAATATATCCTGATTGATACACTGGTGGGCTCAAACATATTTCCCGTAGCATCATAACTGACAGAAGAGAAAACTTAAGAAAAATAAGTGTACCTCATATTCTCAAATCTCCAATGGCAATAAAATAGGTTTTGTACTTAAAATGCTCAATATAATGTGAGAACAAAAATAGTGTGTCGGGCTATGTTTGAGACACCCGTTCAGCAACTAAGTAACTTGCGCAGGTTATCAAGACATATGAATTGACAACAGTTTATTATAATTTATCCCAATATCTCAATTTATGTAGAAAATGTACAGTTTGATGTAAAATTGTGCATTGTTTTTCATCAACAAAGACTGGAAAAACTGTATTTTGCTATGCAGGAGGCATCACACCCCGAAATACTGGATCGAACTTTAAAACATATGCATTCGATACTTTGTCTAGTTTACTATTATTTCAACAAGAGATGAATATAAACGTTATTAAAGTATCAAATACATATTAAGTCTCACATATTAAAATTTAGTTTTTTTACTTAACGGGTTGTCTGTTAATTTCTGTTCTTATTTTTAAATTAAATCGTTACTGGTATTAAAAACAATTCTCTTAAAAACACTCTGAATTAGGTAACCTTTGCGTAAGATGGATGTAGATAATATGTAATGTGTGTGAGCTGTGAGCTGTCATAGATTTTTATAGCATGTGTATAGCCTACACACTTTTACACGTTTCTGGTTTGTTTTATTGATGCATAATAATTCGTTTTTACTTCGATTATTTTAAAATGATCATATAAAAATATATACAAAGGCGTTATTACTTTCAAATTTGTCGTTTTATACAGGGTGTTAGTAAACAAGTGCGGCAAACTTCAGGGCGTGATTCTGCATGAAAAATAATGACAGTTTGCTATATAAACGTATGCCCGCAAATGATAACAGGGTTAAAGTTTTTCTTAAAAAGTGACGTTTTATTGAACGAATTGAACGAGGAATTCCAAAATGATTTTTAATTTGAAATATCCAAGTGGCGTACCATGTTTATCTTTAAAAAAATGATATCGCTACCCGTATGCGCGCCAATGATGAATATAAATTTCTTAATTGCATGTCAAAAAATGCGTATTAACTACCTCTTAAAACCCAGTAAATTTCATTTGAATATCTCGGCCCGTTTCAGGGCATATGTATGTCATTATAGCAAACTGTCATTATTTTTTCATACAGAATCACCCCCTGAAGTTTGCCGCACTTATTTACTAACACCCTGTATACATTTTATATATACAGGTGATATACAGTGTGTGTCCCGATGGACCTAATAACCTTACTATACCTATAATGGACGTAATTTTTAATTTCTCGAGAAACTCATTCTTTATAACGAGTTTTCGATATCCTAAAAAGTCGAAAGCCATTGTTTATATTTTGATTTAACATACAGGTTGGTTAGAAAACACGAAAGTGTTAAATTGGCCAAAGAGTAAACTATCGGTTTTTCGGAATTAGATCAAAAATGTTATAGGTAAAAGTTAGTTTGAATTAATTTTATTTACAAATATCAAACTTGAATTTTCTATTTCAAATTTTACATCGTTTTTTATTTATTTGTATGTTGGACATTTTTTTGCTACCTACTTTGGACGAAATCAGGTTACAGCTCAGGTGTTCACTACACTATCAACACGACGGTTTTCCTGCTCATAGCGCTTATCAAGTCAAGGAATGGTTGAACAGACATTTTCCAAATAAGTGGATTGGACGATTCGGCCCTATAGGATGGGCACCACGTTCACCTGACTTAACGTCGCTTCATTTTTTGATTTGAAAGAGTAGGTGCATGCGAATAATGTTCATGAATAAATAAATAAAATATAAAATTTAGAATACAACATTGAAATTTGATATCTGGGCATAAACTTAAATATAAAACAACTTTTACCTATAACGTTATACAATAAAAAGTGCTATTTCAAATAAAGTCACGTCAGGGAATGAGTGAGTGACAAAGTATTTAAAAATGTTGTTACATAATCTTAGTTGACCTGACTAATTTAAATATTATATTCTTTCACTGTCAGAAAAGATGCATCAGATGGAATTCATAACAAGAAATAAATCACATTGATTGCTAAAATTGATATGTTTAGGAGGTTCATCTTAAAGTACAACATACTGAACACAGTTTATCACAAGTATTAGAACATATTTATATTATTTATGTATTTTAGTTGATTTCAAATTTACCAATCGTTGCAGGTCGGAAGTATTGGTATTTATTGGCATTGTGGTATGTAATCAAGAAAACGATATTGTAACTTTAAAAATACCTTAGATCGTGTACTGAAAATGCAAATTAGATAAGTACGCATTAAACACGCAGATCACGATACTATGTTAAATAGCTAGACGCCTGAAGTCAGAATGTAAGTTTCACCAATTTAATTTGCTAAGTTAATTATACAGTGTGCCAATAAAGTAAGGAATTTAAGTCATTCCGGAATTACAATATACCCACCCATAGATGACATTTGCGAGATTACAATAATAATAATATCAAGATAATATACAGATAATTCTACGTGGTATATCAGAATGTAATTAAGCAATCAATTTAATCAATTAATGGAATACTTGGCTATAGAAAATTTTTTTAATAATGTTTTACTGGATGAAAATAGGAAAAGATGACGATTGGACGCTTCCTGCATTCTTTATTTTTTGCTAACACATGCCCGGCTAGCTCAGTCGGTAGAGCATGAGACTCTTAATCTCAGGGTCGTGGGTTCGAGCCCCACGTTGGGCGCACTTCTTTTATTTATTTTTTATTTTTATTTCTTTTTTCTTTTTATTATATTGCCATGTTTTAATTTCTGGAGAATTTGTGGAGATTAAATTTGGTTAGTAGCTTACAGAATTACTTGATCAGTCAGTTTAATATCTTCTGTTTTGTATTTTTAATGATACGACGAAATAATTCTAAATTGAACGGTCAAAATTTGATTTCAAAGACCTCTAAATATTTCAGTGCTAACAATCTAATGCATCTAATTAATGTTAGTGAAATTAATTTTGTTAATCTTAGTCTTAGAGTTATTTATGATAACTTATATCTCAAATAGCACACATTTGTTCGTTATGATTTCATGATGTATAATTCACCAGGAAATATTACTATATCAGTTTCAAAACATTTGCATACCAACGATTCATGATACAGAATTATCCACATCTCTCGAATGGTTTTGTTTTTAAGTAGAGATTATTTTAAGTAGATTTGTGTTCTTTTTAGCAAACTGCACAGGATGTTTTCTTTTGTGTATCTAAGAGCACTACTTTAAGCCTCCAATACTGTTTGTAATAAAATTTATCGAAATGCAGACAGAAAGTGAAATAGGGAAATAGAAAGTGAAGGGGTATCCCATAAAAATATTTTCATTAACAGAGTCGTATTCCGCCAACGCACCATAAACTATTCAAAAAATAATCAATATACATGGTGATTCATAACTCAAGGCGACAAATGAAGCTAGAATGATTACAAAATTCAATGATTACAAAGTTACAAAGATTTTTCTCTCTGATGGAGATCATGATGGGATCATAACGATGCGGTAGTTTTTCTAAAAGTTTTACTCACCATATTTGGTAGCGTGTATAAAATATTGCAATTTAGGTATTGTTTGTCAACAAGCAATACTTTTCTTCTTTAGGGCTGTTTACATCGAACAATTTGACATACAAAATCTACAATTTGACATATAAATAAAACTTATGCAGCAACATTAGCTAAACTTATTAGCATTTACATGGTGTGCGATTCGCTTAGGAAGTGATATCAAGGATTATAATCACCAGCATCAATAGTTTTTTGCATAAAATTGCTTTCTTCATCAAATTGTAGCTATACTACAGTAAAATTAGCAAAAATAAGGGAAATAAACCCATTTTAGATGGCGGCCCTAAAAGCAACCCGTAACGTTCGTTTAGAGTATTTCGTATTTTACCGCAAAACGGGGGGGGGAGTAACGATTTTGCAGATTCAGCTTCGGGACAAAAATAATCCTAATAAATTTCTGCACAAAAAAGATACTAACTACTTTTTCTTATATATACAGTGTTTCTCAAATTACGACCGTTACTATCTAAGTTTATTAATTTTCAAAAATAGTTGCGGGTTTTTGGTTTGTTCTATTTATTATTAATAATATAAACTTTAAATGTAAATATGGAATTATGGATAATATGAGATGTTAATATGGGAATACCTGTGTTAGACGGAGTCTTAAAATGGCGTCTGCTAGCATATTCTGTGTTTAATAATAAGGAGGAAAACTGGTTTATCATCGGTGAGATATACAAGGAGAAAGGTATTTGTCTGGCAATTCCGTCATCGAAGAAGCAACCGTATACACGTGTTTCGGACTATTAGTCCTCATCAGTACGATATAGCCAAGGAGCAAGATGAACACTCAATGGAAAAACACACAAATGGAGACCATAAAGAGACGGAATTGCCCGACAAATACCTTTCTCCTTTAATAATAAGAACTGAAAGAATAAACACATTTTATAGTATAATAAACCCCTATATTGGGGCACTTGTAGTTTTGAGAACCAATGAATTGAGTAAAAGTGGGACATCTGCGCCTTTTTGGTGCAGAGATTTATTTAGTATCATGTATCAAAAAATAGTTATTTTTGAGTGTACACACAGACAAATGGTTGTTTAATGTTAAGAAAATGACATTCTTAAAAAAATCTTTGTTTTAAAATAATACATTCTAGTAATAAGAATATTTCTTTAATATAAAACAACCTAAATATGTGCTTTAACAAAACGATTGTTTTGATTTAAGTCAGTCATTGTTTTGAAAATAATGTGAACGGGGCCGATAGATGGAGCTTTAGTTTCTCCTCTTAAGAGAGGTCTCCTAGTGGGTATATAACCGAATACATGGATATGCAGCATCAGTGATTGTGCTATTATACCGTCAATGTACCTGACGTACAGCTCTAGTATTGATGGAAAAGGGACTAAGAAGAGGCGCCGGGTGGGTACCTTCTCTAGTTGGCAAATAACAATATTCTTCTTTGGATGTCTTAATGGCATACCAAGTAAAATATTATTGTTTTCATAACAACATTTCATATATAAAAGAAGTAGGTAAATGTTTAATCCAAGAATGTGAGCTGATTAATCTAAGTACCCAACCTTTTAATTTAAACGTATAAATTCTTAAATCAAAAAAGAATTGTATCCATTTAAATGTACAATTTTAAATGGATACAATTCTTTTAATAAGTGACAACTGATTCTGGTGTGCCTTTTTCGTAGAATCTGGATTAGGTATCTAAGAGAAAAAAGAATACCAGAATCGGTTGCTCTTGGCTCTTGGCTCATTTTGCTCAGATTATTGTATTTTTGACAAATTAATTAATTTGAAATCTGTAAAATGCTCCGATATCTGAAGTCAAAAGTTTATAGATATTTGTATTATGATAATATTTGTGGCATCCAAAAACGTTGTAGTTAAAACTAAAATTTAGAAAATAAACTGCTTCCGGGTTATGTCGTGTGTCAAGATTTGTTAATGCTGACGCGTTAGGATCGATTTAACGCGGTCAGGTGGAAAAGCACATGGGAGCGGCAGCTCCAGATGTGCGCAGTGAGGTGTAAATACAGGTATATAAGGGAGAGTTTCTTGGTAGGTCTTCAGTATTCAACATTCAATTACCTTTGAAGAAGCGAGCAACATGGTTCGCGGAACGTCAGCATTAACAAATCTTGACACACGGCATAACCCGGAAGCAGTTTATTTTCTAAATGATTCTGGCCGTGAAAGCCTACGTACTTATTTAAAACTAAAATTGTTTTAGGATTTTTTTTAATACAAATTTTATTTACGTTTTCTAACATTGACCATCTGTAGCGACCACAAAATAATTGTTTTTGTGGCGGAACATTCTGAAGGAAACACAAAGAATTTTCAACTGCTTAAAACTTTTGCAGAAAAATTTATAAGTTCTACCAAAACTCTTGCATAACTTTCCTTTATACATGAAACTGTTGGTAATCAATCGTTGTAGTCACACATACATGCAAAGTGCTTTTCTCCGATGCAAACAATCCTAAATAACGTTATTGTGACGGGTTGTTTTAGCCAAATATTTATAAATTTTTGTATACCTACAAAAATAGTTGTTTAATTTACTATCATATGTCAAAATATAGATATTTAATGAGGATTTAATAATTTAAACAAATACGAACGTTTAATAAATTTATAAAAACAGGGATTCGAGGCATTGCATCGGACAGCCATTTTGTTTAATTACGTGTTAGGTCATTAACGATTTTGATGCGAATCACAATGCGAATAACATAAAAAATCCAGACCTTTGGTTATGACAGATGACGACAGAATAAATTTTAATCATTATTGCCTTAATATCTTGGCTCTGAAAATCTGTTTTTGACCTTCTCCCAAACCTACATCTTTCAATATTATTAAGTAGTTCTTTGTTCATCATATACCCACATCTGTCGTCTTTAATATGGTGCATAATTCTTTTGCAAAGCTTAATACTTTCGGAGATATTGATGCAAACATTGGACAACATATTCTAACGATTTTTTTATGCATACAGTGTTTTAAAAAATAAAATACTGAATATTCTTCCGTCTAATTGTGTTGTGTCTGTAATTTCTTAAGCATTCATATTCACCTACAGGAATGTAAACAATAGCTATTATTGTTAATAGATTATTTTCAGGCTCCACCTTTCTTCCTGCTTGTTAATTACAACAAAGGCTGACCGGAAAATGTTATTTTTATATTTACGCAATCTGATAAAGAATCTTTCCTTTCATTTCTAGTCTTGAGTTAAGAATCACTCTGTAAATTTAATGAAATTATACAAGTTCAATAGAGATAAAATAAATTCAATCTTGTAACCATTGTGTGAACAACATTACATGACCCGCATAGCAATAAATATCAATTAATGTTTCAATCTTCATTAGCAGATCGCAATTTATAATACGTTGGCGCCGTTGTCCTGGCAATGATCTATTAGATCAATCCTCAGTAAAAAAAACAATTTTATCTCCATGGATACGTACTTCGTATAATAGGAAACCACTGCCGGCACGTTCATTGACAAAAACTAATAAAACAGAAATAAAACACTTGTACGCAGAGTAAACATTTGCACAACGATAATAATGCACGTCACATATTGATTTATGTTTTTTTCACAAACACAACCTTATACAACGAGGCGGCACCTTACTCGAACGTATTTGCTTTAAATCAAGGATGAATTTTGTTTAAATTAGGTTTCGAATGGCAGAGCATGTTTCTGCGTTGGGGTATTTCTTGGTACTGAAAAAAATATCAAGAGCATTTGCTTTATACTGTATAATATTGAAGGTTAACAAGTTTTTGAAAATCTCCAATGAGAAGGAAGGTATGTGAGGTTTAATTTATTATGATGTGCGATGGGGTGGTTTATTTTATTTATTTATTTAGTGTAGCAAAAGCATTCTTTTATAATTCGATTTGATCAAATTCGTGGAATTGAATGAATGAATATTCCGAGTGGTTAGCATACGTAAGTTTGCGAATATGGTATCTGTTGCAATCCCACATCGAACCCAAAATAGGAAGCTTGTCCAGACCAAAGAACTAAACTCTACAACGCATTGTTATTCGCTAAAAACTTCCAGAAGACAATGGTAATTGGTAAGTGCAAAGATTTGAATAAAGGTTGTGTTACTGTCAAACGAATAGCGACAACACTAAACTGCCTACAAGCGTGATTCGAAATCGTTTATGCAGGTATTCGCTTACGTAACATAATGCAGAGGGGCTCAGGTAGAATGGGGCCACTTTATCTAATTTTTACCGCCTGTCTCCACCGCTATTCGGAACACATGACACTCAGCAAACACTGTGACACTGACACTTGCACCGGCGGCAAAATTAAGCCAGCCTTGCCGAGGAGGTGCCGGCTCCGCGTCTACCACATTGACCACATCAACCGAATCGAAAGTGAACGTCTTTTCGATCGAACAGATGAAGACGCTTATGTGAATCGTAACGTACCTTCTTCTTCCATCGTCGCGATCGCAGTGGGTTGCGGTCCGGCCATGGCGGTTTTTGTTTTGCCGTGTTTCCAAGGAAACAACAATGGTAATTTATTCAACATGCCCGACGTAAGATGGTAGCACGTGTTCACCACAGAGTGTGCTGCATTCTACTAATAACGAACCGGTGCAACCGACATGCTTCGTTCATCCTGATTCTCGGACGTAAATATAGTCTTCCGCGGTACTTGAAAGAAAACCTGTCGACGGATGCGGTGCAGGGCCGTACCGACGGAAATGCGTACTTTTAATTAGTTTTTTGTTCATCGATCGTACAAAAAAATACTACCCAACCTAAGTCTTAACGATCGATGTAGCATCAACCAGAGCGGCGCATGTTCATGTGTTCTATTGCCGGACATATTCTGCTATTTGTGACCATTCACCTACCAATCGTTCGACCAATAGGAAATAAAACGTGCTGTTTTCGATATTGCTATAATACGACGAATTTCTGGAAACATTTTAAGGTAATTATAACCGGTGGGGGGCGGGGTAATTATTAAACCAAATACTTACATCATCGTAAAATAGACAAACCAATTGGTTTTTGGTATACATAAAAAAGCTGATGTGGCCAGGCACATGACTTAATCATACAATATAGAAAATTAATTGTTTAGCTGTATGAGATTATATTTGATCGAGATCGATCGTGTCTGCATTAAAATAAAACGAGTTAGCCAGGATTTGACAGATATTGACAGTAGGTATTCCTGTCTAACTTTATGATAATGCAGACACGATCTCGTTCAAATACAATTTGCTCCTACAGCTAAACTATTAATTTTACCAAAAAATGTAAGAAAAACTATTTTGACGCAATTACAGAAATGGCGGCTCATTTGAAAAATTGAAGATAATGGCTTAGAGTAAACAACATCCAGTTCCTTTGTACCCTTTTGAACCTAAAGCTTTTCAGCTCTAAGTTTGGCCATGAATCTTCTAAATATTTTACATATTTCCGCTTAAATCTCAATTTCTTTTCAGCAAGATTACAAAAAAAATAATTATTTACTTATAAGATAAATTTTAAAGTTCAAAATGATAGTAAACCATACTTGTAATTAAAATAAAAACTCTTAAACCTTTTTACATTTTATCATTGTTATTTTGATTTCGTTTTAAGATTGACAATTTATGAAAAGACAAAAATAAATAAATTTGTATTTTTTATGGTACTTTCCTACACGCATAGACAAGCTATTACTGAGTTGAAAGTTTTTCAGTGCAAGATAAAAAATAAAAATTGTGCACAAATTGGTTTTCGTGTTATTTTTGCTAATTTGACATGGAGTTTAAATTGAAACCAAATTGCACTCATGTGACTTTTAACCACTTTTACCGTGCTTACAAGGTGCAAAGAATCTCTAATGCACCTGCAAGTTGTATTGTATTTGCGCTTGCCTTTTCAACCGCATCATGTTTATGAGCAAATGGCAGAAATGAACTGTTTTATAGTCAATCACCTAAGTGTATTGTAGTTGATAAGCTAATCTAAAAATAATACTAATTTTAAAATTATTGTGGTAGCTATGTGAACTACCTAAAATAAGTATCTTATATTTTTATTTGTAAAAAAATCACTAATTTCATTATATCACTAACATCACTAAATTGAAAGATAATGGTTTAAATAATAATGGAAAAACTATCACTGCTTCATCATACGATTTGAAACAATATGTAGTGATCAAATAAGGACACTGGACAACCATATAACTAAAGATTTAAAGACTTTGTCTAAGGAAAACTAGTTAATCGACGGTGAGACATTCAAAGGAGAAAGACAATTTTCGAGCAATTCCGTCATACGAAGAAGTAACCAGACACGTGTTTCAGACTATTAGTCCTCATCAGTACGGTATATAGCCCAGGAGCAAGATGGGCGTTCAATGGAAAAACACACAAATGGAGACCATAAAGGGGTGACCAATGTCGCCAATTTGGTGCTTCAGTACCAACATCTTTAGGATTCGAGGGGTGCACCAGTCACCTCCGGTGCGACGTCACTTTGTGTCTTCGAATCCTGAAGATTTTGGTACTGAAGCACCAAATTGGCGACATTGGTCACCCCCTTTATGGTCTCCATTTGTGTGTTTTTCCATTGAGCGCCCATCTTGCTCCTTGGCTATACCGTACTGATGAGGACTAATAATCCGAGACACGTGTCCACTGTTGCTTCTTCGAATGATGGAATTATGACCCTTATTGCATACAATTGCGCTTATGACAAAATTTTCGAGAAAAGTATAAAAAGAAAATGGTCTAATGTTAATCATTTGTTTGATAATAGAAAGCGAATAAGGTTTTGGTTAAATACCTTTGTGCTAAATACGACCTTCGATAAAGTTGAAGATCAGGTAAGGTTCCTGCGGTTTTCGTTATTTCTTTTAAAGAAGCGCCCGCGCACAACTTAAATAATCGCTGTAAATACTCCAAAACATTTGTGAGGAAACTTTCAGGATTTCAGGTCAAAATACATAGTTTAAGATTGATTATGAGACTCTTTTGAGGTTTCTAGGACATTGCCAAAATCGCGCTTTTTGACATTTTGCCCTCACTTTGATCGAAAATCTCACGCTAGTGGAAATTATTGTCCAGAATCGTATTCAGGGCAAATAATTCTATCGAAAACGCACTTTTATTTCTATTCCGATGATCCATGTTCACCTGAGTTATCATTATTTTCTAATTTTCAATAAATTTTTTTCTTGACCCTTTTATGTCGTGTAAAGCCATCAAATGTTTCACTGATTTTACTAAAATCAATAAGAAAAATATGGGATTTGCAAAAATGTCGATGACATCATACAATTGAAAATTGACAATTGGGTACATAACATATCCAAAATAGCTTAAGCTTAACAACGTCGAAAGTATTTTCAATTCAAGTGAAACTATGAATATAACTTTAAAAATATGGCGGACAATGTTTCTAAAAATACTTACAGCTTAGCTGAAAACAGGTTATTGGGTGGATCTATTTCGCTGTATGCAAAAGTCAAATAAAAGAGTTAAATAATATGGCGGACAAATATGCCAAATACAATTAGCTGAAATTCAATAATTAATGATTTTAAGGGTCGCTGATCAGAAAAATCTAGTAAATTGTACAATGGACTGTAGTGTTTTGCAATGATCAATATTGCAATCCTACAAGATTGAGGAAATCGATGAGACTATATTATAACCGATAAGGCGCCTTATCGAGAATTAATTTAATTATTTACTTCAAGCTAAATTACTAGAATATTGAAGTAGAAAAAAGAATACCGAAAAAAGCAAGTTTTATACTACTAAATTATAATTAACAGTATCAATAACTTCAGATTCCATACTTTACTCCAGAATTACTACTACTGTACTATTACTGTACGGTGAAGTACCTTCTCATAGCCAACGCAGGAATCCAAACACAGCCACCAAGCTGCAAATCTTCAAGAAAATTATAACAATAATCTTGACTTGCATTTGACGGACCATTCATCTCGAGGATTTCGAAAGTAAGTTATCGGAAGAATCTTGCGACCGGTAGGACAACACACGAATGATAAGATTTAACTATAAACTGTGTCAGTTATAAAAACCGTCAAACCGTGGTCAAACCGTAAAAACCGTGGCTCGGACATGTGGTGAGACTAGTCCACAAGAGCACACCATAGCTGGTTGTCTACAGAAGATCCAATGAACCAAATCAAGAGGATAACTTTGGGAGAAAAGCCAGCGTTACAGAAGATCACCGAGACCATAATTGGTGGCTGGATTATCACTTCAGGTTATAGTAATAATGCAGAGGAAAGCAAAGTTACTGGATGCGCAGCCTTGCAGAGAGACGAGGGCCAAACTTTGAGCTGTAAGATAGAGGGAGATAAAAGGTCCATGTGCTTGCAGGTGATGGCATCATTTGTGTTAAAACAACATCGAATGGGCTAGTGCGGCGCTGGATCTCATAACACCAGCCAAACTAAACCGAGTGTCACTTAAATTTGGAACATTTTAAAAGCGAATGCATCCTTCCGACATCAATCAGAACAAGAACTGTCTTTTAATTAGGCGTCATAAACAAAAACAATTAAGTATATTTAGATCTCACCAAATTAAATTCTACTTTTACTATTTTACGTAATTAATATTATTACTGTTTTATTGGTACCTATTTAATACTTTCTGGAGACTCTCCAGTTTATGTCTTTCTTACGTATGCTTTTTAATAATATATCGAGCATAATTTATTAATAATTTTAAGAAATAAACCATGACACATTTAATTCAAAATTGCGTAGTTTATAGCAAATTCACTTACCGAATATTACACTACTCCACCAAACTATAGGGGGGAGCATGAGGCTCTCCTCTCGATAAATTTATAATAAATTTTATCAAAACATTGCCAGATTAAATTTTATCAAAACACGTCTAATCTTATCTTTCGCATATTTGTGTACTACAAATCAATTAACTTTCCATTATAATTAATTATTTTTTTAAGGAAGCGCTATTAGCAGCACGTCGACTCAAATAAAATTGCTTATCACATTAAAACGTTTTGCGATCGTATTGTTTGTAGCCTATTGTCGCTAAATTTATTTCAAATAAGCTAAATACCAACGGCAAAATAGGTAAGTAGTATGTGTGTTAGCTCCAGTGGCACAGTACTATTTAAAGCTAATATAATTTATCTCTATTGACTGGAACAGCCATACCCGTAAAATATCTATCAAGCGGTTGAAAATTTTATAGTTTATAACATAGTATAAAGATAACATTGCTTTAAAAATGCAGTGAACCCAGATATCCGTAGAACTCCTGTTTTAAACAGGAGTTTTACGGGCTGTTTTGACAGACAAGGTGCTAAAAATGTGAAGAAAAAATGCCTTGACACGTACAAAAAAGTTGTTCTCCTAATGTTGTTGTCCCCCTTGTTCAATTCTAGTAACCCTATGGACAAACGATTATAAGACAAAAAGTCAATATGGACATATACATGTTTGATGGGCTTCTGTTTACCAGATATTCGATCCATAAGATGAGCTACATTATCTATGCTGTATACAGTTGGTACCTGTTTACCATTGTACAATACTCTATAACTCTCTTCGCTGATGCACCAATTTAAAAAAAAAATCAGACGAACCTTAGTGGATTTGAAAATATCTATCCTATGATACTTCACATGATCTACTTTCCAGATACTGGTTTTTAGATAGTTACCAGTGCTACCAACATTCGGTGGAAAACATTTCAACTTTTGAATAAAATATTTTCTGATGTCAGCGGCTTTTGCAATGATATTCAACTGTATTCAATCAACTCTGCACATTAGTAAGGTGCATGAAGTTGGTCCCTTCAATTGTATGTAGTTTAAAATGTTTACTGTATCATGATCGTTCGGCCATTGCTGTAGTTCTTTGAAGAATACTTTAGAATGGGAATTAAGGTTGTCAGAAGTTTTAAATGAATAAACAGAACTTTTCAAATTAAAAAAAAAAAGAAATAAAGACAACATAAATGAACAAAAATTTATCATTCAGCACAATACAGACTGTCCCAAAAGTGCGCCATCGGCAGATTGTGCTGAGCCTGTGGAGTGGAGCAGTTCGAGCAAACTGCTCTGGCGCACAAATTATGGGGACTCAAAATTTGGCGGAATAAGTATTTGTATAAACATTTTATATGAAAATAAATGGATTTGCCAGATTTCTAAATAAAACTGTAAGTACCTATATATTTTATGCCCTTAACTTATAATAATTTTGAATTTAGTAAGAATACATTATAATTTTACGCTTTTATACACCACAGGCTATAAACATGTCTCCGAGGAATCCCACATATTAACTTACTATTGGTAATGTATTGTTTAAATAACTCTGCTCAAGTCATGACTATTATTTTACTAAATTAGTGGGTTTTTGCATTCGTGGATGTATAATTTTATTTGTATGCAAGTTGTCTGTTTAGTTATTATTATTGTGTTAATTCTTATGTTGGGTACATAAACAACATTAATTAATTCAATTTTTTGTTCGGAAAGTATATTATGTTTCATGTAGGGAGTTAGAGATGTAAAAACCACGTTTTAAGGCTCCCGTCTCAAGTCAAACAGCCAACTGTAGCAAACTTCTCTCCAAACCTTCGAAATCACCAGGTGTAGATGGCGCTACTATAAACATGTTTGTTTTTATTTTGTATTTATTACATTTGACGTATGGTATAACCCGGTATAACCTAACGAAATTAATGTATTGCTTTCTATTTGAACAAATATTCAAACTGGACTGTGTTTAAGTTTTCTAGTCGATGATATACTACTTTCGTCGCTATTGTAAACATGGTTGCCATTGGTTGCCAATTCCAGAGAAGTTCAGAAAAAAATAACTCGTGCTCTTATAATGCACAGTTAATTATATTTTATAATGTATTACTACAACAGACAATAATGAGACGCAAAATTTGCGTAAATAAGTTTTATAAATAATGAAATTCTTTTCTGTTTAAAGTTGCATAATGACCTTTAGAATCGAATGGTAGCAAGCATTTCGCGATTGGCGCAATAATTATGAAGTGGGTTATTTTCGGGTTTTCAAGGTTGAAGACGGGAACCGGAAAGTTGTTAAAATATAAATTATTTTATTTTTATTTGTATATAAGGTTTTTAAATTAATGGGAATTATTTTTGTTGAATGTTCGAAATAATTTTGCCAAACCTTTTCCTAGGAACAACGGCGTGCACCGATTTTACTTGCTCCACGACGGTGATCATGAAAGATTAAAAAAATATGTTAGCATTATTCGATAGGTTTCTTTGCGCTGAATACAAATCCGTAATCAGTACGTAAGTTTTACGTAAGTTTTTGTGGATTTATAGAGGCTGAAATAAATAATAAATGAATTATAAAAAAAGCTTATGCAATTGTCATCCATAAAATCCACATTTCGCTGCGTTAATATCAATTGTTTACTAGTTTCACTTCTCTTTTTTATCCTACACAATGCGAAAATGTCATTTTCGCGTCTCTATGGAGACACGAAAGATGCTTTTTGCCAGCCAGCCCCAACCCGGCCTGTAATGAACACTTTTCGGCGCTAGGCAGGAAAATGCAATAACTCTGACCAATCAAAACACAGTTTTCGATTCGGTTTGACGTTTGTGATTAAAACGTCAACGGATTTTATTAGTCAAAAGTCAATATGTCAATGATTAGTCTTTGGAAAATGGTGATTTTATTACCCGTTTACCTCGCCTAGATAGTGGTTTTCCTGGCCTCAAGAAGTGCCCAGGCTCGCTACGCTTGCCTGTGCAAAGTGTGCAACTCTTCTCTCGCCCCGGAAAAGAGCCACTTTCTCGGCTTGGTACCCAATATACTTTTCAAATGAGGGACACTCATAAATATTGAATTTAGAAAAATTATTCACTAAATTTTGGAGAAATAATTGGGCCTGTATCTATTTGAAAAAAAAAATCATTCAAGCTGGGTGTTTTTGTTTCACATTAATCGAATGATAAAAAAAAAAAAAAAACGTTATTGAACGTTTCGCTTTCTTATACAACCTGTACGATAAATATATAAACGAACAAGTAATATAGGTATCAATATAATATTCAAAACAAAATATTCAAAACATAACTATACAATAAACAAAAAACAATAAGTAACTTCCCAATGGTTGTAATAAACTTCCAAATGATTTCAAAATATGCCTTATTCTTTAAAACCTAATTATTTACAGCAGGTTTTGACATCATGTAATTCTGGCCTGTCCATTTGACAGTGCATGTTTCATCACTCTGGATTAATGTCAGAATGACAGCGTATAGGTTATAAACGAACCATTTACAAAGCTCACGGCTACAACTACGTCGTTTTTGGCGCGCATAGTACATTTGATGTTCACCATTTTATTTATGAACATCTGCATCGGGATCATGGTGATTTTCACCCGGTAACTTAGGCAACCAGTTACGTAAGTTTGTCCGTAGTGTAGTGTTATTGTTTTGAAGTTAAATCACGGTAAATCATATCTGGTTCAGAATTGCTAAAAATAACCAATTAGGCAACTTAAACAAACAATAAAAATGGTCTTCCTTCGAGAATCAACGAAATTATTACAAAATGTAAGTAAAGCAATGTCTTCGCAGAGTAAACACTAATAATTCATCAAATTTAAAAAATTTAAGGTTATACGTTTAAATAGTAGCAGAAATTATTCAACCCCTACATTGACCAAAGTCAAATTTGAGAATGGTGTCCGAAGCATCACTATGTGCGATTCAAAAACTAGGTTAATTAATCTGTTTTTTTATATCAATTATACCAATTTCTTATTTTATAACGTAGAAACTCATTATCGATAGCGATGATGCAAAATCTCATCGATAACATTAAAAATGGGCAGGAAGAACCTGAGTTACGAGTTATTGTTATATCAGGGGAGGGTCCTATATTCTCCGCTGGACATAATCTTAAAGAGCTGGTAATTATTTCCTATTAAGAATGTTCTATATTTAATATGGGTGTTCCTTTAATATTAACTGTAGGTACCGGAAATGGGGCGATTACTACACCAAGAAGTTTTCGATAAGGCCTCTCAGTTAATGTCGGTGATAATCGATAGCCCGGTCCCCATTATAGCAAAAGTTGATGGATTTGCCGCTGCAGCAGGATGCCAACTTGTAGCACAATGTGATTTAGCAATTTGCACTGAAAAGAGTAAATTTTCAACTCCAGGGTTGGTTCAAATTTTATTAAACAAGCCAAATTTGTATACATTTATGTTTTCAGAGCAAATTTTGGTATTTTTTGCTCGACACCTGGTGTAGCGATTGCAAGATGTATTCCCAAAATGTCTGCTCTTCATATGTTGTTGACTGGATTACCAGTTTTGGCACAAGAGGCTAAACAAATTGGATTGGTGAGCAAAGTGTGTGCAAACAATGCGTTAGAAACTGAATTAAGCCTGATTATCAATGCAATTCTGCCAAAAAGCAGATCTGTAGTTGAGCTTGGGAAAAGGTTTTATTATAAACAGATACAGTGTGACATTAAAGAAGCATACAATTTAGGAGCAACGCAGATGGTTAACAATATTAATTTGCCCGATGGACAAGAAGGGCACTGGACACATGTATGAAAACTATAATAGGACACATGTATGAAAACTATAATATTATATACAATTACTATTATATTATATACTATGTATAATATTATAGGCAATTGTATTATGCTGTTCTAAATTTGAATGTCATGCAGAGAATAATATATTTTTATACTGTGAGATTGTGTTTCTATATATTAGTATATATGTTTATTTATAGTTCTTTGGTATTTCCTTGATTTTTTTACAAATAGCCTTTCGGGTTGAGTTGTCTCTATAATTTGGCCCAATATTTTTAATGCTATGTTGAAGGTTCAAGTTTTCTCAAGCCTAATAATAAAGAATTCTATCATGTTCTATCAATTGAGAAAAAATGTAAAATTAAAAGAAGACAAGGCACTCCTTCTTACTATTCAAAAATATTAACGTTACCTGACATATTTCTCTAGGTTGCCTGAAATAAAAACTTGAACCTTGACTTTCAAAGCAATAAAGAGGAAAATCAGTGATATAGTCCAGTCTTTCGATTCGGAAATTCAAATGCAGTTGATAAAATGACTCCAATCAATGGTAACATATTAAAATGTTTAGGATCGTGGTTATTTGGAAAATTTTTAATTAACGAAAGACCATTTAATGATTGTGCCTGTCAGACATTAATCCTTCATTATTCAAACACACTTACTTAATCGCAAAAATAAAAATACCACTGCAATTAATTATACTAAATTACCCGTTCATTTTCAGTTTTGCGATTAAGTGCGAGAGATTCGAAGAAATGAAAAATTAAAATCTGACAGGCACAATTTTAATGGTTTTTAATTTAGTTATCGATTGGTATCAGTTTCATGAAGAGCAATTAATGTTCCGAATACAACATACATATATCAATAATCTAGAATGACTGGACTAACAACTTTCTGAAATACTATGTCATCACTGCCAAACGTGGGACCAAAAATACCACTCGAGTGACAACTCCATCAATTCATGACGTATTATTTGGAGAGCCTCAAAAAGTTCCAAATCCAAAGTTTTTTGACGTTTTATGGGCACAAATCGATACAAATGCCGAATTCAGAGTGTAAGCTTATAAAAAGGACCAGGATTATACCCAGATGTCCCAGATCAATGACAAACAGGGTTCCAGATTAGGGTCATAAAATTCCAGAGATAATGGGGAGAGGATTAGAGTTTAGATCTGGTTTTTGATACTCACGGTGTGCGCACGCATTTCCCCCCAGGACGAAATTAAGTTGGCAACTGCTTTATTAAACGCTTAATTAGTATCAAATTAAATGTAATTGATAAAAGATAGGTGTGAGAATGATATGCATTCATTGAAAACTGAATAATTCTATGCAAGTGAAGATGAAAACCAAAATACCCACTGTGTTTTTAGGTTAGGACAGTTCAGCAAATTTTCCAAAGTACATAAAAACAGGTACACCCGCGGCTAGCTTCCTTGAGTTGGGACACGTAGGTACAGCACACTTCATGATTAAAGCCGAAATTGGTAATTTTACTTGCAACGCGTGTTTTCTGGGTATTTTAAGCAATATTATGTTACTAGACCTGACAGCGGCGGCAAATCTGCGCATGTTGTCTAGCGTTTTGGGTCAGAAGTAGAAGCGCCTATTGTTAAAACGGTTAAAACAATACAACTTCATTTTTAAAATAAAAATATTGAATAATTGATGCCGGATCAATATGATTCTGTGATTAAGAATCTGATGTGGTCAGGCACATGACTTTATCATACTATACAGCAGTGTCAAACGCTGATGATCTGACAATACAATACTGTCAATAGAGTCAAAATATCTGTCAAATCCTGGCAAGCTAGTTGTAATGCGCATACGAGCGATCTCGATGCAATAGGATGGTTTGTAGTGTGTAGTTGGGTTAGCACTGCTTCGACTAAAACCTGCTAGCGCTTCACTAAACTGTTTATTGTACAAGGCTACATAATTCACAGACCGCCTAACAGAGTAAACTGCTGTGCGAGTATGCATGACTTTCAAAAATAAAACTTGCTCATGCAGCTAAACTATTAATTTTACTAAAAAATGTCAGATTATACATTTCCTCTACTTTGTAACAGAAATAGCGGCTTCTTAATTAAGAGTAAACCTCCAGTTCCTTTGGGCCTCTTTGAACAAAACGTCCAGTTCCTCTAAGTTTAGTCATGAAACTTCGAAATATGAAGTTTCGTCCCGATACCTTTCGTAGTTTCGCTGGAATTGTTGCCACAAAAACAGGCACACAACACACATCCACACACAGACATTTTTTGTTACTTCGGTCAAAAATGTTCGGGGTACCCAAAAGGACATATTTCCAAGGACATATTTCGGACATATTTCCGTTTCACCATGCATGTACGAAATGCAAACAGGTCAGTCTAATAGCATTTTCTTTTAGTAACACTAGTGCGTCCTAAAATAGGACTGACAATAAGCAGATCAATGATTCAGATAGTACTCACGCATGGCCAGTGCAATTCTAGTGCACACTGGTTTTACCAAAAGAAAACGCTAAAAGTATACAACATTGTGATTTTGGCAATGAAGTCATTATAAACGCCTATGCACTTCCCATTCCCAAAATCTATGTTCTCCAGGTTTACAATTATTTTACCTTTATCTTACACAGGAATATTTTTTAGAAAAACTTGCAACATGTTGATAACTTTGGGTAACATGGAGTTAGCAAATTGAATACAAAAATGTGTTCTAGATATCATTATTTGCCCTGAACTGTGTCCATGTTCAGGGCAAATAATGATATTCAAAAATTGCAAGGTTTTCAGAAAAGTGAGGTCTCTATGTCCAAAAACGTGATATTAGCAATATTTGCAAATTTATACCATAGTAAACCTTAAATTTTTTACCTGAAAGGTGTAGTGTTAAAAGAAAAATTAATTTTTCAACCTACCTACGAAAATCTACCAATTTATTTTCAGATTGAGTGCCAATTTCTAACAATTTCTCTACCTCTATAAAATACGCGAGAAATTAACCCAATGCAATCTGATGAAAGAATGACGCCAGTTTGCATTTTGACTTTATAATGGCAACACCTATTTGGAGAATAACATGTAGGGTTGTTCGTAATCACGAGAATAAAACCACAAAATTAATTGCAAACCACTTTATTTCCATCCAATATCCCCTACAATTGCAAACTATTCAATCATTAATGTTACGATGGTTCAGTCACTTTCTACTCAGTGGTTATATTCACCTACAAGTAAATTATCCTGTACCAGGACTGCCGTACGATGATTAAGGCACTTGACAGGTAGATGGATATATCCTTAGCAGCAAACAAAAGAATATAATAAAGAGAAATAATAACAAAAAAAAACATTTGGCCTACAATTCAAAACAGCATGTTATCAGTAAGATGGTGCAACAAATAATATACATTTCCTCAGATTAAATCCTGTAAAAATTACGTACCGGTAAATCATGCTGGACATAAACTGTCAGGTATAACGATGAAAACTATTATTTGGTCAACGTTCTTGTACTTTGGTAGATATTTGTGCAAATATTAATACCGATAATAAAACCAACATAAATACTTGCGAGACAATTTATTTCCTTGAAATCATCAAGTCGCGAAATATCGCGAAAATACTTACTTCAATAAATAAAGTTATAATCTATATGAATAATTTAACTAGCCTATAGAGGTCAGCGGCGTAGACCACCTCCCAAAGCCAAACTCATTGCCGCCATTTTCATTAAGTAAGTAGAGTAGCACAGGCAGGCTGACCAAGAAAATTATCACCTCATTCTTCGATTTTCTTATTTAATACCTCGGAAATATGTAAAAATAAAAACGGGGGAGAGACCTTCAATCCCTGGCTATGTACATAAACCACCTGTTCTCCATTTTATTTATTAACAGTTCTCGATCTTTAATATACCCTAATCGCAGGCGGAACAGTTTTGCATTCCTTCTCGTCAAGCGTTTCGTCAATCACCGGTCTATAGCCCAGCTCCACTTCTCCAGTATCGACATTCATCCTCGATAACGTATGCTTCCTCCAGTGGTCTTTCATCTGTTTCCTCTCTTGACCCTCAAGCGGTTTCGCATAATCTAATTCGTCCATTCTCTTCGGGCAATCTTCTCTAGCGTGCGCGCCTCTCGATTCTTTGCGGGCTTCTGCGGAAATGATGACTTGCTGGGCGCACATCAACAAATTCTCGAGTTCTAAGGTCTCGATGAGGTCCGTGTTCCAGATGAGACTGCGGTCCGTTATAGTTATGTCCTTGATTTGCTGGTAGCACTCCTTCTGTTTCACGATACCCTCCTTCATGTCCTGCTCACGCCTGAACACGCCGCACTTGGTCTGCATGTTCTTTTGCATCGACAGACGCAAGTCGGCGGTCTTCAGCTTGCCCTTTGCGTACCTGTACTTGTCCAAGTAGCAGACACTCATCTCTCCATCATTCTGAAAACAAAAATTGTTTTCAAAAAATTTGCGATTCAGGTTTTAGCTTTAGGTAGTCATAGGCAAATGGTTTTTTTTTAGTCTTCATTTATAACACTTACGCAAGGAATAAACACAACTGAATCAAGAAAAGAAATGTTTAGGCTGCTAAACGCAGTGAATACCAGTGATTATTGCTACTGATGCACTCCACAAAAACTGCAAACTGTAAACATGCAAAAAAATAACCCTGGATAAAAATTTCTATCACAATATGATTTCTGACAAACCAAGGAACATTTGAATAAAAAAATCATAAAATTTGTGTTATGGGTTTGAGAGAAAACCAACTTTGTAAAAGTTTTACAGATAAGTTGTTTAGGCTAGGAAAATTGTTGAAAATATTTGTATAAAATGTACAGCGGATGAACTAGATTGCATAAAATCCTTCAAAAAGTCTCACAGAAAGCTTTAACTCAGCTTGAAACACGGATGGAGTTTCTTGGTACTTGTAAAAAGTTGGCAGTTTTTTAGACTGGATTCATATTAGTCACAGAGTCACTTTAATTCCTCTAATATTATAATTTTCAAGTTTCAAAGCTTAATATCTGTTCACATATATTAGAAACAACTTTTATTTTATCAATATGATACGCACCAGCTCTTCTTTCCCCTTATTTTTCAGAAAAAAAACTGGTTTGCAAACGTCTTTATTTTTTTCAGAAATACCATATAAAACTTGAGTCTCGGGCACTCGGTCTCGGGTTCTTTGTTTATAATATTTTACGAAACGCAGATTAAACATAAACTCTGCCATGCTTATAATATTTTTTGTTATTTGTTCTTTTGTACTTTACAAAAATACTTACTTTGTCTGTATATATTTTCAGTACCTTGATAGACAAAATTGTCTATTTTTTTATACAAGAAATGAGGTTTATGTAATAAACCTGCTTTTCAGATAAACATGGTTGAAGTTTCTTACATCTATGTGTTTGCTTTCTTTTACAAAGTTTTTCAGAAATAACTCAGCTGCTAAGATAGCTACCAATCTGGAGCTTGAGTTCATTGGAAAGAGCATGCTTTTCTCTATTAGAATCACCCAAAACCTCAAAATCAACTTCTTATCATATTGACTTCATTTCCATAGTCCAGGTGACAGATTTGTGTTCCGTATTTACCCACATAAAAATAGTAAAAAAACGCTCCTTCAAACTTTGTTGCAGAGATATACATTATATACATATGTATTTTGGACACTAAAAATTGTTAGCATTTCATTTAGTTAGGCTATCTGATTATTTGCTATGAACTTTATTCAACTCTTTTAATGTGAATAGGTTATTCATCCAATCCCATAGGTAGTGATATAATGATCAATTCTTTAAATGCAAACATTCAATTGTTTGGCATACTCAAGAATAACTACAACGGCAAATCAAGAGTACATAAAACCTTGTATAAGAATGTAAGAACAGGCTTGTAGTACACCCAAAATATCTCAAGAGCTAAGTTTTATTAACATGCACGTTTTGCAGATAACCTTAAATTATTTTATTGCAATAAAATCATGATTGAAACCAAAATACTACTTGCCCAGCAACAGTTTCAGCAAATACATTATTTGCCTAGGCAAGTAGCTTTTAAAATACTACAACCTAAAAAATTATAAGTCCAGTGATAATTTAAACGTCATGCAGACATTTAAATTAACCTCCGTAACCACAGATATACCCATCCAAAATTGGCATTACAAAAAAAAGACTGAAGGTCAGTGTTACTAGTCATGTAAAAATATAGATATTCAACATACCGCCTTAAATTCACCAGGATCTTCACCAGGTTTATGGCATTCCTTAATCGTATTAGCAACAGCACGGCCAAAGATAACCAAATCGAGAAGAGAGTTTGCACCAAGTCTGTTGGCACCATGGACACTTGAGCAGCCTACCTCACCGCAAGCGTACAATCCGTGGATAAATTCATCATTCTCACCATCTCTGTTAACCAGGACCTACAAGAAGAACACATCATATGTATCATTGGTTGACTATTAAGTGGAAGTGATTTCTATTCAATTATTGTCTATTGCAAAATAGATGCTGTAATCAAGTGTTATATATTTACAATTAAAGACCAGAAACAGAAGAGAAGAAACTCAAATGCATGTTTAGATATCTGCTTGTTTTGCATCTGGTGTGAATAACGTTTTTAGTGAAACTATTAACCTGTCCCCTGTAGTTTGTAGGAATACCGCCCATGTTGTAGTGCACGGTTGGAATAATTGGAACTGGCTCTTTCAAGACATCCCTTCCGGTGAAAATCATTGCAGTTTCCGCAATACCCGGTAACCTCTTGTGGATTTGCTCGGCTGGCAAATGGTGCAGTTGTAAGTGGATGTGATCCTTTTCTGGTCCAACACCACGACCTACAAATAAAATATTTCATTAAAAAACAGAAGGGCATGTGATACTCTTGACAAATTTGCTTATGTTCTGAAAATATATCAGAGTTGATTAAAGTTCACAAAAGTTCTACAACAGTAAAACAAAAATTGTTACTTACTTTCAAAATCTGAACCTTTTACAAAAATTCAGATGAACCAAAAGCAAAACTGATGGGAATTGTCAACTGTTAGTTAAGTTTCACAGTTGCATAAATGGTATCGAGCAACCCATTTGCCGTGAACAAGAAGTAAATGATCCAAAATGACTTCTTGGTGTGAGGAACTATGTCAGATATTGTTGACAAATGATTAAAACCTGATCCAAAAGGACTTCACAGGTTTATTAGATTCTAACATTCTTAGATAATCATTAAGGCTTCGTAAAAAGACATGTATGGTTAAAATATAGCGTAGCCATAAAAAAAGTTGTTGTTCTCTTTTTGATAATTGCAAAGCAGGACAAAGTTCTCCGTTAAACTTATAAGTTATGTTTGAAAATCAGCAGGCAACAAATACTAATATTAACTTATCATCACTGTTGTTTTATGCAATAAAAATATATATTAAAGAACCGTAAAAACGTCAAATAAACATCCGAACGCAACTAAAAAATAATCACCTTCACGAATTTCGATGGTCATACTCCTAGATACAACGTCCCTCGAAGCCAAATCCTTTGCGACTGGGGCGTAACGTTCCATGAAACGTTCTCCCTTGCTGTTTATGAGGAAACCGCCCTCACCGCGGCAACCTTCTGTCATGAGGCAACCAGCCCCGTAGATACCCGTCGGGTGGAACTGGATGAACTCCATATCCTGGAGCTGAAGGCCGGCACGTGTCGCCATAGCCTGACCGTCTCCCGTACATGCGTGCGCTGAAGTACATGAGAAGTATGACCTGCCAAACCCTCCGGTAGACAAAACCTACCACACAAAAGAAAAATCAATATCTAAGACAATGTTGATTAAAACAGTAATTATTTATGTTTGTGTATTTATTTTTTATCATTTACCTAGCTACTACCTTTTTTGAAGTTGAGGTGGATTATTTTACTTTCTGACTCGTTTTTATGGCAAGTTTTAGGTCTACGATTTCGTACTTATCATTTTACCAATGACGGATAGTTTCCGACTTAGCACCAAAAATAAACTTCCCCTTTTAACCAAGTGTAAAAGTTTTTGCAGCAGTAGTTGCAGTAAATATATAAATTTAATTTTTTTTGAGAAAAACTCATTTTTTGCATTTGTGTATTGGATGCGCTATAAAGTCCATAGCCATAGCCAGAATGATTATTTTCCATACATAATTGGCTTAATTGTAAACTATCAGTTATTCAATCTTAAATTAAAAGTGTCATAGAAAATTCATCTTACAATGAATTTCAGATCAGATCTTTAAAAAATGGAAAACTTTTCCATTTTGGATCTAATTGATTTTTTGTTTTGGATAACTTTACAGTTAAAATTATGTAAAAAATCTAGAAGACGCGATTATTATTAATATTCAAGACGTCAGTATTAGTTAAGCTTGAAGAATATTTGGCTGACTCGTATTGGCACGGAAAAAATCGCAAACGAAGCAGAGTGCGCACACTTGACCGGCTTATATCGGCCCGCATCGGGCCTGGAAACATCAAGACTGACATGACGCATCGAATTGCGTAGGTTATAAGTTGTAACTGAGACCCATGACAACTGATTCTGATAGGTTTTTCCCCAGAATTTGAATCTGAACACTGAAATAGTCAATAGGCTCTTGTTTTTGCAAAAATGAATCAATAAAAAATCTTTTGGAAAGTTTTTCAACATTTGTCCCACAAAGATTTTTTTATAAAGTGTTTTTTAAAAAAGTTTGTTTTACCTGAATTATTAGTTTTACGTCTATGCTTGATACCAAATCAAACTAAATCTAAACCGAATTGACAGTAAGACTGCTTACACACGTAGACGCTGTATGCGAAATTCTGCAGCCGTGATACGGAATTCGGATGAGATGCGACGCAAATACTGCTGGATACTGTATGCGAGGCAGCCATATTTGATGACAGCTGTCTTGTGTCATTTGCGACTACAGTGCCGTGCGCGATAAATATAGATGTTGGGTAATGCAAAATGTTTTGAAGGCTTGCAAAGAAGAAAAATAAAACAAAAGGAGAACCATGTGGGTTCATTCAGTAGTAAAAGTACGATGAATGAATGTCAATGAAGTCATTTAATCAGCTGTATTGAGAGCAATTTGCGTAAGGAGGACACCGTAAGCCACTACCACATTATTCACACGTGACGTGTTAACTCGTGTTTACACGTCAGAGAATAATCACGTGACGTGATAACTCGTATTGTTACGTCACGTCACAAGAAAATTACCGCCACCTTCTTCACACCTGACGTGTTAACACGTCACGGTACAACAAAATTACGGCTACCATATTCACACCTGACGTCTTAACTCGTGTCAACATGGGATAACTCGTCAGGTTATCATGATCTGACGTGTAAACACGTCACGTGTCAGTGAGATCAGACGTGACAACACGAGTTAACACGTCACGAGTGAATAATGTGTCTGCAGCCTAGTGCAAAAGAGAATACCACCGAAAAAACTACAGTCGATGACGTTGAGGTCGAACATAAACCGCTCCATTGTAAGATCCTCGCATGGGGACACATTTTACCAAACTGAAATGCACCCACTGCCTACCCTTACCCCATCTTCACACGCCTATGCTATGATTGAAAACTTTGCGCGGCAGTATGCGCGTCTGAACGGCTCAATATACTGCAATGTAAAATTGGTATCCCGTCACGATATTCGCAGCAGGCGGCTGAAAAGTTGACATTCGAAAATTCAGTATCGCGAAGCTGTATCCATTGCGCGTCGCCGTGTGAAAGGCTCCATTTGACCACATGTATTAGCTGAATCTCAGACGCGCGCGTCTCGCATACAGCGTCTACGTGTGTAAGCAGTCTTATGCTTCAATATTATTTCACCGATATAAGTAAGATATTTATTTTTTCTTTATGCAATGTGAATAAAATTAGAACTGACTAGAGTGGACTTTTGAGGTTTGACACTGGCTTTTTTGGATATAAAGTTTGAAATATTCACCCAAACATATTTCTTTTATATTGTATCAGAATTATATTCTTAAACCTTGACAAATAGAAACATTTGTTTTTTGATTCTGTTGGTTTAAGTCAAAGTGATATTGTAAACAATTACTTTCAGCAAAATATTAATTAATATCCTAGATCTGATCACTCAAACAATAGCAAACAAGCTATCATAATTTCTTCAAACAGAATAGGTACCTCAATTCCAGTACCAAAGCACAAAAGCAAAAAATTGCCAAACAAACATCAAACGTAATGTGATGATTTATTAGAGTTATTATTTATTAGAAATAAAAAGTCAGTTTTCTGCCATCTATAAATTTTTTTAAATCCAATTAGAATACTTGCAAAAATTTGTATTATTAATCACGTACTTACAGGTTATAAATACGCTGAGTAAAAAAAAAACTGATATATACGTAAAAATTAAATATTTTGAAAACTAACCGTATTTGTAGCTAGGAATCTGTGCAGAGTACCATCCTCCATGCACAAAGCGATGACTCCCTTGCACTTGTTGCCCTCCATGATCATGTCGAGCGCGAAATATTCAACAAAATAGTTGCAGTCGTATCGCAGCGATTGTCCGTAAAGAGTGTGCAACATGCTGTGTCCGGTCCTGTCCGCGACGGCGCAGGTCCTGTGCGCTTGGCCTCCCTTGCCATACTTGAGCGATTGCCCGCCGAATGCCCTCTGGTAGATCTTGCCCTCCTTTGTCCTGGAGAACGGGCAGCCGTAGTTTTCGAGCTCGATTACGGCCTGAGGTGCCTCGCGGGTCATGTAGTGGATCGCGTCTTGGTCTCCAAGCCAGTCGGACCCCTTGACGGTATCGTACATGTGCCACAGCCAGTGATCTTCCTCCATGTTTCCTAGAAATGGTTGGAATTTGATAATTTTTGATTGAGAATCTAACGACAAATTCATTATAATTTTTTTTTATGGAAGATATTGGAGGAGAGCAGTTTCAAAAGAAAATTATTACTACCACAAACTCTAAATAAAATGTATTTCGTAATTACAAATTTTCCAAAAATCGCTTAGGTTACTAATTATATTTTATACTTAAGTTTTCTAGCCTCCGCTGCTTGTAAATATTGTTTGAAAATGCAACAAAAAAGTAGAAAGGGTTTTGATGCTCTATAAGTAATACGATTTCATAGACATAAACATTGTCTATAAACCAATTTGTCAATTGTGTGTAGTATTTTTAAACCAAACGCATGGTAATTTGGGCCCGTATTGATAGTAATGAATAAACATTACTCAGACTCGTAGGAGCAAGTCTACAAAACTAATAAAAAAATTTTTTAGTGTTTAGGGAAAAACTATTTGCAATGGAAACTAACCACATGTGATATAAGACGTAAAAAAAACACAAGAAACAAACGGTAAAGTCTTTGATATCTTAGAATTTAGATAAACCAATTTTTTTCTAAATTGCTGGTTTGAAATCACATAAAAAAGATAAATAATTTCAACAAAGTTCATAGGTAAAACCTTTCTATTTTTTTATGTTGTATTTTGGAAAGTATTTTCATAAATATTTGACAGGCGTATCTGACAGTGACAATATGAAATCTATTGCTTTTAACGATACAAATATGTTCACGTACACACAAGTTGGATCAACAAGTTGATTATAGTATTAATAATACTGTCAATTTATATCCATTTTAGTGTTTTTTTCCATTGAGGGTCCATCTTACTCCTTGGCTTTATTAACTCTCACAAAGAATTCAAAAATAAACCAATAAAATATACAACAAAAGAAAGCATAAATTGGCAGATTTAATGTGGGCTAACTCAGCTATTGCTTTTTATTGGCCCCGAAGAAAACAAAATATAAAATAAAACTAGTATCAGAAATAACATTTATTTGTCATTTATTTTAGCTTACTTAAAGACTTTTATCATATTGCATTATATTTCTTAAAGTCTTTAAAAACTTTAGAAACTATCTGTTCAACAGTGAAATATAAACAAAAATTTCTCATAAAAAATAATTTTCGTTAATCTTCAAGCCACTGACAAAGTAAAAACAAAATTGTGTGATATACATTGCCATAAACAACACCCATGTTGCTATCTACATCAAATTTGTCCATCAACGATGTTATGATAGTAGTAGAATAACATATTTTTTCCTGTATGTCACCACTTTCTATATATTTAAATAATATTTAGTCATTAAAAAAAACTGTTATTGTGTTTACCAAGAATCCAGTAAAATCCAAATACAAAAACACTCTTCAATAACAATAATTTGTTGTTCAATTAATAAATACTATCCTTGGAACTCAAATAATTTGTCCAGCAAAAGTTGAATTATATATATTTTAACTATCATTTCAATACTATACTTTAGTCAAACTCTATACTGTGGAAATTAAGTAACGAATAAAAGCGACAACTCTTAACTCAAATTATAGTCCACATGGTAGAGGTAATTTTCTAAATTTTCTAAAAGCTATGATGTCATTCTTAGTTATACGAATTCAAACGCATATGTGTGTCGTTTAGCATCAGTTTTAATTAAAAAACTCTTTACTTGCATGGTGATCGATTTCGAAATAATAATTTCATCTTCGGACTATATCTACGAAACAAATTCACAAATGAGAAGGAGTGCATCAACTCAAATTATATTATTTTTTAAATGCAAAATATTTTGTTATTTCTTATTTTAATAGGCTTTTGAAATGTGTATTCAATGGTATACAAAAGTTGGATTGTTACATAAAAGAAACAAGAAAAATTATTTATTATTTCCAATAATATTTAATCAAATATGTCATTAAAAAAGAATCATGAAGATTAAAATCATATCATATTCGCAATAACAAAATGTTTCAATTAAATGTTATGTTACCTTATGTATAGCTATGCAGAGTTTCTGATATCAGTTAATTTAATGTGAAAGGAAAGGTATATTAAAATAAGTTCTTTTTATATAGATGGAGAAAAATTGATACATAGTTTTGTACTGTTTTTACCCAAAAACCAGTGGAGTTTGGTCTTTGTAACGATAACATTGTACACACACAAGACATCAAATTATGTAATTGAGTTATCATTAAAAATGGTGGAGAAACTATTCTCAATTTTTCTTATGGTTCATTTTGACATTTTAGGCGGAATCTTCTTCAGTATCAATTCCGATTTCTTCACATTTGTTGTAGCTGTAAATTTTAAACAAAAGTCACTATTTATTTCGTTTCTTCAAACAGTGATTTGAACCTGGAATCAACAATTTAGTATGACTTTCAACAACCCTTTTTATTTTTCATGCGAAACTTGTTAGACTTTTGCAATAGCACAAATATTATGAGGTATAGCATTTACCCATCACTTAATTTCTACAGTATATCTATAGTAGGAATGTTTTTAGTTTTTTGACTATGGATGAATCCTGTCAATAATAATAATATCTTTATTGTACCAGTCTATCAGAAGATACAGAGGTAAAGTCAAACAAAATTTAATTTAATTAATAATCAAAACAAAATATATCAATCAGGTATATTTATAACTGATTTTATTTAAAGTGCAATAAAAATTCAAAAACCGGACTTTATTAAATATTTGGTCAATTGCAGATTTCAGAAAACTGAAGTGAAGCACTGTGCTAAAGATAAATATTTGTCTAGGTTGGGTATTCTTATAATGAATTATAGACGTATAATAAATAAAGTCTGATATCACAAACCTATCAATGAAGACAATTTTCACATTATTGTGATAAGATTAGTAGGCGTGCCAGTGACATAGAACTAAGCCGAGGGGTTTAATTAACTAAAAAAACAGGAACTGATTTATAACATCAATCAGATTAAAAAAATATGAATTGGTCTGATAAGAATGTCACCTGATAAAAAACCATATGATTTTTAGTTTATATAACTATTAAAATAAAATATGTTTCATTTAAAACCTCCAAGGTTTTACAGAAATGCAGTTGAACATTCTTTAATACTATACGAGCTTTTAATATCACATTAATGACAAAGATTATAATTTGTTATCTAAATGAGTTATGATGCAGAACAAATAAGGAAAAAAGGGATTTAGATAAATATCAAGTCTGTAAATCAAAGCTTAAAAAATAACCGCTTAATCCAAAGTAAAAACAAGCGGATCACTTACCTAACGAAGCGTTTATGCCGCCCTGCGCTGCGATTGTGTGCGAACGCGTCGGGAATAGTTTTGTAACGACGGCTACTTTAAAACCAGCATGGACTAAGCCAAAGGCAGCCCTCAGTCCGGCACCTCCAGCTCCAACGACAACCACATCATATTTGTGGTCGTAAACTGGATAGCTCTTCGATACGTCTGTACTAAGTTTAGCATCTCTCCTGTCAACGGAAATGTGCATTCCCTTCGTAAGGGCTGGGCAGGCATGTCCGATCTACAACAAATACTGTCAGTTGATTTGTCAATTTTTGACAAACGGAAATTTTTCAATAAGAAATACTCAAAAAGTTATGTAACAGGTATGGTTGGGGAATGTGCTGGCGAATGGGTTATCCTGGCAGAGGTTACTTACGGCTTTTGTGGTTTTCAGCAAGGTGGATATGGGGCCGAGTTTTAGTAAGGCGCTCATATTTTTCAGGGAAAATATGTCACCTTTTTAACAAACAATCAAACAGCAACGTGAGGACACGGCAGTTCGCCGTATAACCAAGGTGAGAAGGGTGATTCGGCAGCCAATAAAACGCTGTGTTTCACTGGCAGCAGACGACACAAACAATATGTTCAAATTTTGCCCGGGAAACTTTATGATGTCTCAAGAGATTATAACTGATCGTGTTATTGATATGGACGAGAAATCTTAGGCCAGGGATAACGTTAGCATATAAATTTTGTTAAAAATAGTATAATAATGCCTATGGATTATACCTGCGCAGTGCACACGCCTTGTGTGAACAATTTTCAAAAAATCTAGAATTTGTCGCGCAATAAAAGCGAAAGGCGATTATAACGTGAAATTGTACAATAAAACAGATTCAACTATAAACAATAAACAATATGCTTATGCAACAAAAGGTACACAGATGTTCAAACGTTGAAGATGTGTTTTCCATAGTAATTAACATGTCCATCAATGCAATATACGTACAAATAAAAAATCAGTAGTGACAAAACGAAAAGATATATTTGTTATACAATCTAAAAAATTATCATCTGCCAATTTGTTCGCAAACTATTTCAATACTTCTTAACAGCGTAGGTGTATGTTTGGTTGCATATAGATCATCATATACGTATTAATCAATATGTATTATACAGAGTCTCCCAGCGGCCACGATGAGCTGCCATTAGAAGTATGTATATGGAGAACCAAATGAAATGAGAGATTGAACATTTGTGGACTTATATTGTTGGACACGATCGTCTCAACTAAAATATTTTGAGTTTTCGGATACTTCCGGTTACACCGGAAATGATGTCAACTTTTATATTTCAAATGAAACAGCCTGTATTTTATCGCGTTTTGGAAATCTCAAATCTCCATTAAATTTTAGCTATACCTAACATGTGTCATTTTTGAGTTATTAGTTTTTTCGTTAAAAAATGCACGGTTACTTTCAATTACTCATAAATTGTCCCCTGTGATCGACACATCGGTAGAATTCGTCTAAAAGTTATAAAAAGTGTTGAAATTATAAGATCAAAGTTGAATTCGAGAACAGTACTAAAAGTCGATTTTTTTCAAATGGCAATGAATACATTTCTCAATTCTATGGAAAATTTTAGATCAACTTTGTGTACAATGTCCTATACCTAAAATGTAGTAGTACCTACTGAAATCGATTTTTGAATATCACAGTAAAGTATAATACCTATATATTTATGTTTATTTGTTGTGATCAGCTAGTTGTGTCCCCGTATGGGCCTAACATTATTTATAATGGACCAAAATTCCCTCCTCAAGTTGATAGCTTGTAAAATCCGGGTTCCAAAATTTCAGATCTCCATTATTTTTGGTTAGAGATGTGCCGCTTCAGCTTTGCCGTCAACTGGAAGGATATTTGCGATTTGAAATACTATATTACAATTTGATATTTGAGCATAAAATTGGACTTAAAACTTTAATTTCTTAGGTAGTAATTCCCTAAGAAATTTTTAATTTAAATGTAAAACAATTTTGTAACAAATTTAATACTTTATTTTCCGTCGTTTTTGTTAAATCAAAATTCTGACCATGACTAAGGACTTTTTAGACACCCCAAAAACTCTTTATATATTAAAACTCCTCGAGATCACTAAATACTTCAGCTGGGAATTCACTCGGCTCCTCCATTTCAGTGGAACTGTCTCGTAAGTCACTTAAATCTTGCACTATTTTTCAATATTTGAACAATTTTCCAGATATTTTGTGGATAATCTGTACAATGCAGTCCGCGTTTCTGACATCCGCATCGATTACTTTCACAACTTGTTTCGCAATTACAAGAAATGGTATATGCGAACATTAAAAAAAAACTAAAAAAAGGCATTTTTTTCGGATGTTTTTAGGTTATATAGTTATATAGTAACCCCTACCAAAGTTACAGATTTTTTCATGATCTATAACTTTCGTATTGGATACTTTTTGATTCTAAGACACAAACATGATTATTTTCCTTACTTATGTGAAACTTTATTTTTCTAATTTAATGTTCATAGCATTACTGTAGAAATGTGTAATGTGTTTCACTTTCTTTAGTATTTTTTTCCTTACATTTGTATGTAAGTAATCCAGCTTTTCAGTTTCCTTAAAGTTTTAAACAAATTGTGAACAATTACTGGAAAAGTCATTGTTGCAAGTCATTTATGAGGTTTTTCACTTTTTGAGCATGTTGTTAAAAAGAGACTACTAATTTTATTATTATACCAATAAGTACATTTAAAAGAAACAGAAATGAGCACCATAAAAACTCTGTACGATGATATTTCACCAGAAAATTTATTTTTTAAAAACGAACTGTTTTGTCTGAAAAAAAAGAATATCCGAAAAATGTCGTGTTTTTTCATATAAAAAACTGTATGCTTATTTAAGACATAAGAAAAAGAGATAAGGGATAATGAAAAATAGAAACAGAAAAAGCGTGTTTGAATTGGCATTCGCATTTCTTCTCGAAAATCTTGAAGTAAAAAGTAGTAAAAATTGACCTTCATGAATGTTGTTGTTTTATTACATGTTTACATCGCAACTTTTTCGAAAACCTTACCTGACTTCTCTCTTTATTTACACCATACTTCTGGAATGTTTTATATACTTTAAATTTTGAATAAGGGTTTGGTTTGGTTCATTTGGTTGATTTCTAAAGTATGCAATTATAAGAAATGAAACTCGCAATGATTTTTACTGACAATTTTTGTTTGTAGTGACAAGTGTTGCTTTATTTAGGATACATGAAATGGTTCTTAAACACCTGTCCGATCAATTTATTATTTCAGTTTATTTGAAAATAAATGATTAATTTCAAAACTGCTATTTTGAAGATTACAAATTCCGGTGGTAAATCATTTAGTAAAATTATCTGGGTGGTAAAAAAACAAAAACTTGGATAAATGGTATGATGGAAAATTTTGCTTATTATTTACAGTCGCTGTTTCATCCTAATGGCTCATTTTTCTTTGGTTTATGAAATAGGACACATTTGTTTACACCCTATAAAGTATAAACTGCGCTATTACCGTCATACGATTATTTCGATTTCGGTTGAGAAATAATTAATTTTGTAAGATTACACCTTCAAATACTACCGTCATCATTTTCGCATCTACAACATTATTTTGTATAATATACAAGGTGATTTATAACTGAAAGCAGAAACTGAAATCCAGCATAACAGTTGTAGACTGTGGCTAAATCGACAAGGTACCAACGTTTTCAATATTAAAAAAAATAGTATTTAATATTTTAATTATTTTATTTTATTTATCTTTGGTGCAATATTGGGTTTTGATCTTCGGCAATCACAATTTGGCTACTTCTTACCTTCTTTTTAGGCTTAATTTTGCCGCGGTCAGAGTAATTAAGAAACATTTTACTTATCTCGGAAGTCTGCAACAACAGCTAATATGTGTAGTGCCATAATGTGTAGTATTAAGTGATAAGTATATATATATGGTACCAATAAAATATTATTTTTATCTATTGGCGGTACTATTGCCTTGAATATCATTAAAATCTAGTTTATGGAAATTTTTATGTTTTAAAACTCACGATCAATATTATGTATAATATTGAAGGAATCCGATACAGGAGGTTATCGGAATGTCCGTGGTTTTGTGCACATAGTTAAAAGGTTATTGTATTTGATTGTGAATAATTACTTTCTAGAAACTACATCATATTAACATTTAAACGAGCATACTTATTTTCTCATTAGAACTACTTAGTAAAAAGATGTGAGTGAGATATATCTGTTAAATAAAAGAAGGCCATACAATTTTAAACAAATTATTGCCTACCCAATTTGATTAATTTTGCATACTACTGGAACAATAAGGAACGATTATAAAACAAAACAAAAACTCGTGGTGAGATATTATCTTTAACCTCTGCACTCATTTGCGCTATCAGGCAAACGGAATTAGTATTTCCTTCAGTAAATACATATATTATTACTGAACAGTAATTCATTTAGTTCTGTTTGGGACTTAGAGTTGCGCGGTGCTCCACATTTTTTCCAAAACAAAACTTCACGGGCTTCCAAAAGCTTATGCTCACTTTTGATAAAAGAATCTGTATGATCCTTGACCAAGATTTCAAACAAATCCCAGCCTTAATCAGCTGTAAGATTAACGAAGACATCAAATTGGCTCTGTTCAATCTTTGCAAAAGTAAGTCAGACATTTTGATTTTTTTAGATTTAGGTGTATCACAATATTTAATAATAAATTTATAGAAACTAGTTCTTTTTAATATGATTAATTGATAAATTTAGACTTGTAGAAAATGATAAATGATTTTGTTATTAATATATTTGTTGATATTAACCATAGACTGAAGTAGGTACTTGTCAATACTCATGCAGTTTATTTTTAACATCAACCTAGTGGGAACAAAATTATTTATCATAATTCTTTAAAAAAAACTGTTGATTATATTTCGTTTAGATTTATTACAAATTTTGCAGTATAATAATTAGAGACTTTATCTTGACAGTTATTTTGGATGCAGAAATAATTGCATAATGCAGACTGATAATTTGAATTTTATCCAAACCTCAAGAGTAATATAATATTGTTGTTTTATTACGTGACCGAATATCAAAATAAAATTCATAAAAACTAGATAATCAAATATTAAGAAACATACCTAAATGTTTACAAAAAAATCTCGATAAGTTGCCATCACGATGGTTCACATCACTGTATATCAATTTTAGAATATTTTTATGTTATCGCTTTTGTTATCGCTGTGTTCTTGTTGGATAAACTGTCACTACTTGAACATTTATACACTACACAGCAACACGGACTGGTTCGTTCTGAATTATTAGAGGTCCATCGTTGAATTTGAACTTTTAAATTACCATTCATTAGCATATGTTAGCTACTCGTTAGCCTCGCTAATAATGAATGTCCATTAATTTGTGTTGATTTTAAAACATTGTGATAATATTATCACTATAAATTTTATGTACACTAGTGAGTAAGTAAGTAAGCAAAAATAGTTTTTTGTCGTAAAGCGGACATGGAGAGTTTTAATAGTAGGGAAAGAGTAAATTCAGTAACAGAAGAAAACATTCAGCGTGGTTTGACATGTAAAACAAACCAGTCGCATCATTCAGCTTGCTTAATTTTAAAATGTAGTTTGTTAGGTGTGAGCTTTCTTGTGTAAATGTAAATACTGTAAATAAATTTATATCGTGACAACTCCTTAAAACATTTGGTAGATTTAGAGTTTCAAATCATCATTTCAATTATTTTCTTTTAATCTAAATAAATATTTGCTATTCTTTTATTGAGATTTGTTTTACTTTTGTGAAGTTTCTCTTAATATTTAAAGTGAGCAGTGGTAAAGTTCGATAAAGTTCTTAAAACTAACACGTATGGTTATTTAACAACCAGAGTTTGTCCCAATTGTAATTATTTAATACACAAATATAAATAAAAATAAGTACAAACAAACGGTCGACGGAAAAGATACTTAATTATAACTGAAGTTGACCAGCCGTCCTTCTTAAGTGAGGGTAGGCCCCCTTTTAAGAGTGCAGTCCTGGTTTTTATTATTTTCGTTATCACGTCCTCGTCTCTTACAGAATATCACCCTTGTCCTCAGAATGCTCCGTTCTAATGTCTTTTGACCATTCAAACACAATTCATCGGTATTAGCTAAGCCAATAAGTGGTGATAATGGATTTAAAAAGTTATCAAAAGTTCAGAAACTACTGAAGGGAAAGGAAACAACAGTATGCATTAATAGAGCCCAAGATTTTCGTTAATATGGTCCATTGATACTACAAGTTGCCATTTTTAAAGAAAAGGGAGATCAAGGTTAAGTTTAAGTTGAATTGTAATACTGGAGTTGCAAATTTTGAATAAATGTAGATGATGAATAATATGATGTCATGATGAAACTAAACATCATTTCGTTAAGCCATATTTAAGGTATGCGTCTACCACACATGGCACTGTTGCTTTCAATAACAAGCAAAACATTCTAATCAGTTTTAAACGTTACTGCAAAATAATAATTAGAAAAACCTAAAGAAAATGAATGTATTTTGATACGTGGAGACCAAAAACATCAAATCTATATAAACAATATATCCTTCCATTTAAAATAACAAGTACTTGATATCGAGTTTCGGCAGACCGTTACTAACCGATCAATAATTTGATGGCAATTGTTTAGATTTATTTTTGTACAAATCCAAAAAGCCAAAATTACAGTTTTTGTTGAAATCCGAAACGTGAAATCAATTTGGTAACCGTCAACAAGCCAAAAGGCCCCTTGTTTATATTTTGACCTCCTTTTCGTCAAACAAAAAACTTCGGGCGCCCAAGCTAATACATCGTGGAATTTTGTTTATTGTCTGTTAATTAATAGCTATATGTTTACTAACATCATTGAATACTTAGAAACAAACTAGTTTTTTCGAAATTCATATCAGTTTCTCTCAATTCTAAATTAATGTTGCTGTTTCATTTCTTGGCTTATCACTTCATCATTTTTATAAACCTCACTGAATACAAAATTCAAAACAGGTCGTTATTATGTATTTCAGCCTGCTACCAAAATTTCGCTGATATGTCTACTGTTGGACACGGAGCCTTTGCAGCTTGCAAAGCAAGGGAAAATCGCCAAAAGACTTTGCAGAGAATGCATGCCATGGGGGAAGAGAAAGCCAAGATGTACTACAACGTCAACTGTAAGTTTAATTATGATCAATGTTTAAGAGCTTTGCTAAAATCTTGATACCATATAGCAGATAACATGGAGTATACCCCAATGAAATATAGCAGCAAATTGATGAACAGTATTTGGGGAATGTACAATCGCTATTCGGTCCATAACCTGAAAAAGTTCATGGATGATGTCACACCGGTTGTTGCAGCGGGCCAACAGACGTAAGTATTTTTTGTTTTTTTTTGTTAGTTCATTTTTATTATTTATTTAATTTGCAATCTAATTAATATACTTACTATTTAACTTGGATAGTTTTTCAATAATGATATATAAAATAACAGTGCAGGAACCCGTATAAATGTCGGATTTTGGCACAGTATATTACCCAGCCAGCACAACAACATTTCAGCGATGTTGCTGTTTTTGTCGAAGTGAGAAATTGAACATCCTGAAATAAATCACAAAACAATCGCCAGGATGTCACATAACATCCATGTAACTTTACGTGAATGTGCACGCTGAAATGTTACATTTACAACATTGACAGGGATCCCAATACTGCCGTAAGCAACTTCATCAACTTATTATTAAGCCACTTCGAATAAGCATTTCCACTTCAGCTGAAGAAACCAAAACCAAAAACATTAAACCAGTATCCCGATATTTGGCAAATGAGGGAAACTGCTAATTTTATGTATGCAGCATACGAACAGGACAACCATACCCGCAGAAAAAATCCAAATTAGATGCAGTTTCACTCTAAACTGCTTATTTACCAAGCCTCAAATACATGATCTTATATGGGACTTTTGCCTTGTTTTCCACCCAACCAAATTAAAGTGAGACGAAAGATGTCATGCCGTCTCTGTTTCTGTCAAACGTGGAAATGATGGCCATGCTTTCAAGTGCACTGGTGACAACGAGTACTTCAACAGCTACAAAAAACAATATATCAAAAAAGGGAAACAGGAAGAACAACTAAATGTACAACAGACAACGGTCTCATATCAAGTAACGAGTTTAACACATTTTTTACCACTGCTGCTAAAACTATAGCGGAAACTCTGCCAACCAAAGAAATTTCTGCAGCCGATGCATACAAGAGGGTTCCTGTCACTGGCGCATCTGCCTACTTCTAGCCGACAACACCTGAAGAAATAATGTCAATTATATCTCGATTAAAATCTAAACGAACTGAAGACTGCGCTATGGCCTAAGCACATCTCTAGTAAAAGAAGTAGCAGCTGTGATATCTTCACCAGTATCTCAATTATTAAATGCATGTCTTATGGAGAGTATTTTTCCAGACTTAAGCCTTGCCAACTTAAGCCGGCAAGGGTGATTTCTATCTTTAAAAAAGGAGATATCAAGGCACCAACCAACTATCGCCCAATCTCAATCCTGCCATGTCTGTCAAAGATCTTCGAGGAGGCCATAGTCGCGTGGATGATTGACTTTATAACAAGGCACAACTACCTTAGCCAGAGTCAGTTTGGCTTCCGTAGAGGGTTGAGTACCACGGATGCCATTCAGGCTCTCTTGAGCTGCATTTACTCTGCACTGGAGGCACACGAGCTTAGTATGGGCCTGTTTGTAGACTTGACAAAGGCTTTTGATTGTGTCCCTCATGGCTTATTTCTGGAGAAACTAGAGTATTACGGTTTTCGGGGAGTGTGTGCCGACCTTCTGCGCTCTTACTTGGAAGACGTGAAGACGTGAACAGTTCATGGAGCAGAGGAGAGACCGAAGCTCAAGAATACCTGTTCAACGGGGTGTTGCACAGGGATCAGTGTTGGGACCCTTGTGTTTCATTCCTTTTGTTCACGACCTACCTGGCTACATGACATCATTTACAGCACTGTTTGCCGATGACACAACCATAATAAACAGTAGCAAAGACATCAAGTCACTAGAAGCCCTGGCAACAAAAAGCCTATCTAAAGCTTTGAAATGGTTTACGGCAAATGAACTACTACTGAATAAGCACAAATTTCTCTTCACTTCATCCCGCCGAACGATGACTGATATTTGGGAATACGCCTGGACTCAAGGCTGGCCTGGCGTCCCCACACTGACGAACTTGCTGTTAAGTTGTCCAGAGCAATCTATATCTACGCCATAAGAAGAGTTGGGAAAATAATCAATCTGAGTGCTGCAATCACAGCGTATCACTGCTTATTCCACTCAAATATGAGTTATGGGTTACTTATCTGGAGAGGCTCTCCACATAGCCAACAGATATTCATTCTCAAAAAAAAAAGCTTTTCGCGCCATTGAACAACTATCCCCTGACACCCACGTAAGACCATTTTTCCGAAAGCACAAAATCCTGACCCTTCCATCAGTCTTTATATACCTTCAACTAATTGACGTACGGCAAAACCTGCCATTGTACCTAACCAGGATGACTCAACACGACCACAACATCCGTACCAAGGAGAATCTCACAGTGCCCTTCCATCGACTGCAGACAACAAACGCTGCTAAACAACAAATTTCTTCAACAAACTTCCTAAGACGTGGAAGCAGCTCACTCTGCGTGAATTTAAACAGACTCTTAAAAACCACCTTATTTCTAAGGCATACTACTCGCTCCAGGAGTTCATGACACAGAACATCACTATTCTTTAATATTTATAATATTCTGTGAATAATTTGACAAAATATGTCGTTAAACATTTTCATTTGTAATTCTGTGAATTAGTTACATATTTTTGAAATTTATAAAGTATATTGTTTGGACTATATGTATTTTACAAAAAATAAAATATCTATCTATCAATCTAATGGGACCAATATGAACAATTTGCTCTACATTAAACTTTATATACGACATTACATAGACATATTTAACGTTCATAATGCCATCAAAAAACAACGTTCTTGCGATGTTAAATGCCTCATTGTGCCGACTGAGCCATATTTAATAGAAAATATACTTGTATACTTTTCTAATGATTTTATTACTTTTGCAGTAGTTCTGTTGGTTCTGCTGCAACTTTATCTTCCGAAAGAAGCTACGGAGAAGCTAAGACTGGCTCCAAGACTCCTGCAAAGCAACTGCTACCCAACTTTTGGGCCCCATCTGAATACTCTTGCTAAAAGAGTATCAACATGGTAGCACTGCCCATTATTTTATTTGGCAGATAAAGCGGGATTTATGGTGATATTCGTTTGTGTTAGTGCATAGTTGTGTTAGAAAAAGTTATGTTTCTTATAATGCTTTGTTTTAATTCGATATTATTTTATTATACACTTATTTTATCCGCTGTTGTCTTAATATTATACGTTATGTAAGCTTGAACTTGTTTTATTACTACGATAACCTCGCTGATTAAGATTAGCCAGATTAGAGATATATTTAAACAATTATCAAAGATTTTGCGTCATTCTATCTCAATATTGCATCATTCATTGCATTCATAAATGAGTTCAGTAATGGTGAATTTGAGTTTTGCATGATTGTGGGATATGCATAGGTGATTTTGTAATGTTGGTAGATTTAGTAGAATTTCTGTAAAGCTCGCCGAGAAAACTAGACTTTAGTGGCTAGTGGAATTTTTAATAGATAGGCGTGTCGATTATTCTTAAATTTTTGGCTAAGATTATGCAGGGTTAGTCAAAATTAAAGGAACACCTAAATAATATTCTCCAATCATTAACAATTTAAAATAAAATTCAAACAAAAGTTTTTTGTATTTAAACAAGCCATCGTTTACATATAAAATAAATCAAATATACCGGGTGTACATTTTTCATGGAAATTTGGTAACATTTTCTTTTTCAAATAGAACGCAGATAGAACTAAACAGTATATGTTTAACTTTTTACTTTATCATACGCAGTATGGTAAAGTATTGTAATCGTGCCAAAAAAAAAAATTGGGATTTTAGCGGAAATAGGTCTTTTTGGGTCCCCTGAACATTTTTGACCAAGGTCCAAAAAAATGTCTGTGTGTGTGTGTGTGTGTGTGTGTGTGTGTGTGTGTGTGTGTGTGTGTGTGTGTGTGTGTGTGTGTGTGTGTGTGTGTGTGTGTGTGTGTGTGTGTGTGTGTGTGTGTGTATGTGTGTACCCGATTTTTGTGACGACGGTTCCGGAGAAACTACTAAAGGTATCGGGACGAAAGTTCATATTTAGAAGTTTCATGATTAAATTTAGAGCTGAAAAGCTTTTGGTTCAAAAGGGTCCAAAGGAACTGGGTGTTTACTCCAAGCCTTTTTCAAGGATTTTAGAAATCAGCCGCCATTTCTGTAATTTCGTCAAAATAGTTAAATAATAAATTAAAGCAGAGGAAATTTTGAATAATTTAAGCCTATGACATTTTTTGGTAAAATTAATAGTTTAGCTTTTTAGTTTATTCTAAGCCTTTTTCAAGGATTTTGGAAATGAGCCGCCATATCTGTAATTTCGACAAAATAGTTAATTAATAAATTAAAGTAGAGGAAATTTTGAATAATTTATGCCTATAACATTTTTTGGTAAAATTAATAGTTTACCTTCAAGAGCAAATTCTATTTGATCGAGATCGGTCGCATCTGCATTGATATGAAATTACATAGTAGCCAGGATTTTGACAAATATTTTTTTGTGTTGTCACATTCGAAAACAGCTGATCTCATCAGAGGTTGGAGAACCACTATGGAACGTTGCCGCTGTAGTGCGGCAAATTATAAAACACAAATTTCAAATAAAGTAAGATCACCAATTTGATTTTTTGTTGATAAGAAATATCAACCCGTCTTTATATCTAATTCTAAAAACGATACATTGAGAAAATTATAAATAAAGTATAGCGATGAGTGTAGTTTTATTTTAGCATGTTGGTAGGGATGTGTCATGAACAAATATAAATCTGTCAGAATTTGAATTACCTTTTTAAGGTGCGTTTTCATTAGTGATAATGGCAGTGGTAGCAGACGCCGTTATAGTATTTCCAATAGAAAATTGCTAGTGACTCGTGTTTATGTACATGCAAACTAATATGTGTCATTATCACGATATGTAAGAAATACTATAATTTCGTATTCTACCACCGCCATTAGCTACTATTACCTACCAATCGGAACGCACCTTTCGTCAAAGTGGTACCAACCTAGCATTTACTATACAGAAATCATTTATTTTTAAAAATTTAAATTTAAGTATTTCTTAAAAAGCAACACAATAAACGTTGATGTCGCTCCTGCCAAAAACTAGATAGCGCGACTCGCTCATATGCGACGGCGACACTCCGCCTTCGGTGACGCGCCGTATCACCGCTCGTCGCGCTATTCCGTACTTTCGGCATTTGTGACATAAATAACTATTATTCTAATGACGTAGTGTACGTAGTGTCAAATGCTGATGCTTTGACAATACCTACGATTTATCTCTATAGAATAGATTCTCATGCAGCTAAACTATTAATTTTATATATTGCATGATAAAGTCATGTGCCTGGCCACATCAGATTTTTACTTTATCATACGCAGTATGACGAAGTACCGTAGTGCCGAAAAAAAAATGAGATTTTAGCAGAAATGGGTCCCCTGGACATATTTGAACAAAGTACAAAAACTGTCTGTGTGTGTACCCGTTTTTGTGGCGACGATTCCGGAGAAACTACTAAAGTGGTATCGGGACGAAACTTCATATTTAGAAGTTTCATGTCCAAACTTAGCGCTGAAAAGCTTTTGGTTCAAAAGGGTCCAAAGGAACTGGATGTTTGCTCTAAGCCTTTTTCAAGGATTTTGCACATAAGCCGCCATTTCTGTAATTTCGTCAAAATAGTTAAATAATAAATTAAAGTAGAGAAAATTCTGTATAATTTATGTCTATGTGATTTTGTGATAAATTTAATAGTTTAGCTGTAAGAGCAAATTCTTTTTGGTCGACATCGTGTCTGCTTGTTTTCTGACAATACCTACTGTTAAGGGTGCGGAAACCGGGCACGTTTTAAATTTGGCCGCGTGATGGCGCCACCCACCCTACATGCTCATTTTTCTGTTTTATTATACTTATTTCAACACCGATGAAAGCCAGCGGCCAGCGCGCCACCTCGGATGCCGTGTTTGTCACGTGTTCGCCCTTCCCCTGCTGGCTGCTCCACACCAAGCCTGTGCATTTTGATACCTATTCCACACAATTCCACACTATTCGTTTTATTTCATACCTATTTCACAGCGATTTGCGGTCGTAGGCTTGGCGCGCCGCGGTACGGTGTAAAAAAGTTATCCATATTTTGTTCAACCGATATTTAATATTTATTTATTTATTATTTATGTATAATGCACATCATAGTAAATACACATCTGTACTAAATACTAACACATTCTTATTTGTGGTCTTGTGGGGAATTAATTGTTGAGAATATTGGTAATGAAAAGCAGCTTTGCATAAATTCACATAATACCAACGATTTCATAAATCCTTTTCACAAAAAAAACCCTCTCACCACCCCTCTCGATTCTTGATTTGTTTGCGCTATACAATATAATACCACTTGCGGCTATCCGTATGCATAATACCATTTTTTGCTTTGATGGTATCCGATATTCTAAACAGAGCCAGCAGGACTATTCCTACAGCGCTGAGAGAGATAGACTACATCGTGTATTTCCAAATATCAGAAAAACATACTGTATTCAACTGTATTTACGTTGTGCTTTTCGGGACAACCTTACGTACAATATAAGATTTTATATATTTACTATAGAGTATAGACATGAATCTTTTGGATGATCCTTGTCGATTCGGTGAATGTGAAGAAATTAGCGATTTCGACTAGCAAAAGAAACTTTGCTTGGCTTTATCTCGATTGATATAGTACCTATGTATATGAGTATACAATGTTCATCATATATGTAAGTTCAGTTTTTAGTTGTATGTTTTTGTGTTAAACGATGTTTATTTTTTAGAAATCATGCTGTTTCACCTGTTAAAAACTTCTGGTAACTCTCCGAGTCTACACTACAGTGGGTGTAGCAGTTCCTGACACCAACAAGGACTAGTACTACATCTAATGTTATACTCCACAAGCGCTTCAGCGAAGTACCTTCTCTACAGGATTTCTGTTTTTTGTCGTAAAACCGATAATTCAGATATCAAACCCCGTTCTTTAGAACTGGGATCTGTATAAAAGTAACGCATATAAATTTTATTTTATGGTTGCAAGGACTGCTAAAATAACGGGAAGGAAAAGGTGTTATTTAATATTTTATATAAACGATAACCAACCACTCCATGTTGTGAATATTGAGAACAACGAAAAACTATGAAACGAATAATGTCCAAGTTATGTAAATTTTATAACAAACAGGTCTACCCTGCTATTATTAACCAAAGGTATACGACCGAAGGTAATATTTTGGACTAAAGCCGAAGCTGAATTTCATCTTTTTCGATGTCTTCGGCAGAAGCCGAAGGAACGCAATGTTTAAAGTAAAATAGTATTTGTTTTTGTTGTGCTAAAAATACATAAAGTAATAGAATTATAAAATTTATTTATACAGTACGTGTGTCTCCTAACTATAGCTTGGTTTGCTGATCGGTTTCGGACCGCGTTCAATGCAAAATTTTTTTTTGTTGTGTAATTATTTTAAGATGTAAGTTGTGACCATAGGTGGCCAAAGCCGAATGTTTGGTCGGGTTCTAATCATAAGACAAAATGATAACATAGTAATAATAAGAAATGAATGATATAACATCTGTTACTGAATTAAGTTGTATGTTGGCGGTTTACTGTTGTCGGGACTGTTACTGTCAAATACAAATTATTTAATATGTTCCCTCTTTTTAGTTTACTTATTTTAACAGTGCTTATTTGTTGAATGTATAGTTAATGAATTAGTTAATTAATAAAAGAATGTGAAATCTGTTTTGAGTGTTATTACCTCTTCTCTATTTGATTTGTAATATTTATAAGTTATGATTTACTGCAAATCATTTCAATTTCGCAGTAATCTGAGGGTAGGTATTACCCTTGATTATATATATATATATATATATATATATATATATATATATATATATATATATATATATATATATATATATATAGAAATAAAAATTCAATGGTATTACGCGTGGTACTACTACATGTATAGATTTATGGAAGTATCGGCTGTTTGCAGTGTAATTTGGTGAACCAGGAATACTAGCGGTGCAGCCAGTGGGACGGTTAATAAATTAAACCATTTCCTTTGCAAGGTTCTATAAGCTTTCGACAATTTATTTATGTCTTCATCAGAGGGAAATCTAAAAAACATAACGTACACAATTTTCACAATGACCAATGTTCAACGAGTCAACTCACAGCCGGAAGCAAACATCGTTTAGGTGACTCGTTTCGGTTATTGTGAAAATTGTGCACCTTATGTTTTTAGATTTCCCTCTGATGAACACTTAAATAAATTGTTGAAAGCTTAGGGCCTTGCAATGGTAAGTGTTTCATTTATTAACCGCCACACTGGCTGCACCCCCAGCCCAGTATTACTGCTTCTTCAAATTATATGTATAGAGATTTACATGAAATAGTTTGAGACCTGATGAGTAGTACACACATATAATATTTGTTTGAACCAAAACGATAATTAAATTAGTGAACATTTATTATCAATAACCAGTTTTGAATATTAATTTCTACACAAATGCATATTTCCCATTGCACAATATGTTTAATAATAATAATATAATAATAACAATACATATAATAATGGATAATAACCGCAGAGATAAGATAAAACTTTGACAGGGAAATAATATAGAAACTGCCAATTTTATTTTGAATGTTTGTTATAAACAGCGGTGGCGCCATCTATTCGAAAAGCGGTGAACTACAGGAATTCCCACTCTTCGTTCAAACAACACAATCCGCACAAAAATCATAGCTTTTTCTGCTTCCAATTGATTTCCAAACGAGGGTGGTTTTATGGAGATTTTATTGCATACATAGGTAGGTGATTTTTGTGTGCATGGCTAAAAATCAATGATTTATCCCACGTCTATTATACTAAAACCGTGAAAGTAATCGGAGACTATTTTCGCCCAATATTCCGGCCGCTAAAACTATGATCTCACTTTTGCTTTATAATACCCAAGCGGCTACCGTTGAATCTTTTTCGCTCTTCTAACTATTACAGAAACGATCATGCAAAAATGTAGTTCGAGAGTCGAGAAATTTTTTCCGATTTTCGCTAAAATCGGTTGAAATTTTGGGTGTACCGCGAGATACGTCAGAAAATTTGTCAAATACGTACGTTGCTAAGCGACTGTTGTTGACACTTGACAGTAGCTTGAGCGCGCTGCGGGAACCATCAGATTTCGGTCACTAACGCGCTAAAATTACGCTAATATACACCGAAAAGATAATCAGATGGACAATAATGTCCCCGGGCTCATATAGAAATACGGTAAGAGTTAAAGTGACACCCGCCGCGATCAAAGTGTTAAACATTTTTAAGGAGAAGACTTGCGAACATATCTGTGTACGTGTGTACATACATTTGTAGCGCGTCGGGATCAGAAACACTAGCGGTAGGTGGCAACTATACAGCCAAAGAGGACCAGAAAGGAAGAAAGCGCAATCGAAAAGTGAATTTTACTTATATTGAATGTGAAAAATACGTGTAATAAATTGTTGACAGATTTACGGTGCATCGACTGTAACGCCATCTGCCGGAGAAACGGCGTGGCTTTCGTCACAGGGTGATGTAATTTGTAGCTGTCATTTGATTTATTTGATAATTTAAGTTCTGTTCAAGGAAAGAAATGGGGCTATGATTGATCATATTGCAATTTGACCACCTTTTTAAAATATATTTCGAAATTGGCAAAATACAGCATTTATTTCGTCGAGAGATGTCAGCAGGATCGGCATTATGTGTTCGTCGAGTGCTCGGAGCTAAGTTCTCTACAATTCTCTGTTTACAATCAACGTGACAGTGCCTGGATTTTATTAAAGCACAATTTCATGATGTTGGTAAGTATATAATTTAACGTTTTGTATATTATTCTTTAGTTAATTGTTTTTTTGTATGCTTCTAGGCTATAGATATTACGAGTGAGGTTGTTCTGTTAAATTTGAACATTTTCGGTGACCTGATTAAACTGGTGATCGAGGACTGACATTTGATGCGGACACAAAACATTAATCCTTTTGTATTCAACGTCCGGGATGCATTTTTTATAGCGATGAGACTTTTCTTCAATAGTGTAGCTATTAACGAACTATATTTTCTATGTGTCGGGTCAGGAAGAAAGATATGATTTACTTGGGACAAAACAAAGGTAAACAAAGATGCAGATAGAGGTATAACCATAGTGTATTATGCTAGGAATTATGTCCTCATCATGAATACGATTTATCCTTATATACAAACTGTGGTAATTGTATTGGTAATTGTACAGTACAGAAAGCCCCCAGGAACAAAGTAAACTCCAGTTTTTTTTGTATTGATAAGCCATGGTTACTTTTATAATCAAACATTTATAAAATTAATCTTTATTTTGTTTTAGTTTGAAGGTCAACCAAGAAAATTCACCGATAACATAATAGAGGAAGCATAGCCGACACCATACTGCACAAAGTACCCGAGAATAAAGAAAAATATTTAAATTCCGAAAGCAGTAGGGTATACGATGGACATGGCCAAAAGCCCTCAAAGGTACAAACTGCAAATACAAAATTTGCACGTTTGTAAGTATTTTTTTAAATTTTATAGGTATTGATTGTATTTTTTTGTGTTTGGATTCTTTGTTATGTATTTTTCTCTACTTTATTGTGTTTAGTTATTATTTCGAATGACTGTTCCTTTTTAAGGATTGGAAAACACAAGTAAGTTTATATGAATCTTCTTATTCACTAAAACTTTTCATATGGATCTAATTGTTTTTCACATCCTTAAAAAGTTACAGCTGCTTCAAATAGGGACAAAATAAAGAAAAATATACAATAAAATACATATCAAACAATGTGAAAACGAAGAAAGAACACAATCAATACCGATAACAACAGTGAAGGTAAATAAATTTAAGTTTAAAATTCAATATATTAAAAATCAAATAATTATACAAATGAAGGAAGAAACAAAATACGTATGAATCTTTTTAAGAAAATTATGTCTACAGGTAAATGTCATTTTGAGTAAAAAGTATCATGTCGACTTATTGGGGTTTTCAATTCATAAAGAAATTAGAGCCGTTTAATTATTTCACATGGAATAATGAAAACCTATAAGTCTACATTATACTTTTTGCTTGGTGTGACATTTACTATCTGAAAGAGTTTTGCTGGGAAAATGTGCAACACGCTCTATAATATAATATGTATTTCTTATTATAACTAGATATGTAAATATCTAATATTTTTTATGTCATGCATATTTATTAGTTTTTGAGAAAGAGCTTTTGTAATGTTGTTGTGCTGAGTTACTTTTGAAGCATGTGATATTATTTATTTAATAACTTTAAAACATTTCTCATGGTGATTATTTCTACATTATAAAGTAAAACAATAAGTCATAATTCGAAAGTTATTGGAATAATAATTAAGATTTTTTTTATAAATTAGGGTGCTAATTTAGAGTCAATAGATAAATTGTTAATGTATTTTATCGAATAATAAAAATTAAGTAAAATATATTTCAGTTAGACATTTATATTTCTTTGCATATCTTTTTAAAAACCTTTATTATACATATGCACTCATAACCCATGGTAATGCCAAATTATCAAAACAAGTTTCCACAAAACAAATGCGTAGAATATTCTCCTTGGCCTGCTCAAATACAACAATAGTATTTATGATTAAAAGAACGATATGTTTTTCCTGTTGCTCCTGATTTCATTAATAGAAGCTATTATATTTTCCTATAATTATTGTGGGAATGTTGTTAACTGTTTCTTTTATATCTCGCCAGAATGAGCCAAAATCTGGTGGCCAAGAAACTGAATAATAATTAAATATGTTATGGTACTTCTGCATATAGACATATGGTTCAACAACATGTTTGAGCTGTTTGTTGTGTAAGTGGAATTTTATCCAGACTTGCTTTTAGTCAACTATTAAATTGTCATGAAGAGAATTAAAAAATAACAATGAGACAGCCATTGATGGTTGGTAATATTACAGGCTATTTATGCATTTTAAACCTTCCCACCCTAAGAGCGGACACACATATAAAGCATATTAGAACAAAACACGTTTAGACTAATCAAAACACATTGCGTTTCTCTCCCAATCATTTCAGTATATCGCTATCACTAGGGTGGTCCAGAAAAACGGACTTTTAGCTGGAGGGCAACGATCACCAAAAATCGGTTAGCGTTAACACGTGCCACTGAACACTTCAAATTGACGTTTAAAAATATTGAATAAAGCATCTTTGTTTCCTTTTTCTTTCGCGTTTCGGATTTAGAAGAAAAGTTGCGGGAGATTATCAGACATTATTCAGAATTCCCCAAAACCAAATCCACAACCAAATGATTGTCACCATTCCCACCTTCCCTTGCAATACAATAAATATAAGGCAACATTTTCCCCAACATTTCTTTGTCAAAACAATTCCAGCAAAAACTATAAAAAACTTAAAATTAGATATTTTTGGAAATACTTCAGGTGGTCAGGGTGGTGAAAAAAAAATTGGTTGTGAAATCCGCACAAATCTATGATATTTCATAATTTCGGTTTGCCCGCACAATCATCTTTAGTTATGAATGACGCGCGCAGCAAGGACTGCTAATATGAATCAAATGCGTCACTACGTCAAATTTAGAAATTGTGGTTAGAATATGTAGCTGTAACTATGTTTACTTACCACTTTCACTATTAAAATGAAAAAATTACATTTTATAATACTTTAAAATGCCGCATAAGATGTTTGGAGCACGACGAGCGTAGCGAGAAGTACCCAACTGAACTAATGCGTCCATTCGCCAAACTTAGACTTTGGGGTTAGAATATATAGCCGTAACTATGGTTACCAACGGTTTTCATAGGACACTGAGAACAAAATTCCAATTAGTCCATTATAAAACCAACGTGAAAGGTTATACATCATATTTTTTAAGTCATAAATGGGCGTATACGTAGGTTGGCACACAAAGAGTGAGAAGCGCCCACATGAACTCCATACGACAAATTTAGACATTTTTCATATGGACATTCATTATGACACTGAAAACGGTATCACAATAAGTTCATTATGGAACCAAAGAAGAAAGTACTACATTATTTTGCAAGGGTGTATTTTGTAAGGATGGCACACGACGAGCGTACCGAGGAGTGCCCAAATGAACAAATCCAGGACGAGCCACTTTTTTTAGAAGTTTCATGTGTTTACAATTCCTTTAAAGGTTTATAAGAATAATCATTCAATTAATTAAGTAAATTACGAATAAATAATAACCTTTTATTTCACGATAATGTAACAGATAATGCGCAGTTTATACAGGAGCTGCCAGACGAGTGTATAATTATGGTGAATTATATCCATTATGTGCGAGACAACTACGACTTGTTCTAATCACCGACTTCTAAATTACAGTTTTAAATTGTATACATTAATTTACGTGCATGGTTGATCCGTGTATTAGACCAATTAATGTGTGTTTCATTAAAAACATCATAATAGGCTGATTTTTTTGGAAAATCAAAATTGCAAGTTGATAAAATGTTGTTTCCATTGATCACAAAAAAAATTACCCAGTATAAAATAAACTTTCTTGCAAGAGGCCTAAATTTTATATAGTTTTTTTTTGTTTCGTTTTCTTTCTGATCATATTAAAGATGACAGGGACCATTGCGTCGCTAGCACAATACTCTAACCAAGTCTAACTCTAACCAACGGCGTTGCTCAAATTCAGGTTGTTGCCCTAATTTTTAATTTATTTAAAATTTAGTTCCTGCCTATATCACCATTTACTATGCATTTGACCTACCTTGGATCACGACGAGCGCAGCGAGGAGTGCTCATGTGAAGCCATGCGTCTCTACGTCAAATTCAGAAATTGTGGTTAGAGTATTTACGGCTTTCCCTATAAAACTGAAAACATTATTATATATTTTATAATTGTTTAATTGGCGCTTAAGTTGGCTGGAGCACGACGAGCGTAGCGAAGAGTGCCCAACTGAACCAAAGCGTTCGTTCGCCAAATTTAGGCATTGAATATATAATACATAGTTGTAACTATGGTTAATAACGGTTTTTATTATGACACTGAAAACAGAACTACAATAAGTCCATTATGAAACCAAAGTGAAAAGTTATCATACAAATAGGTTTGTTAAGACTGAAATCGGCGCATGAATAGGTTGGCGCACGACGAGCGCAGCGAGAAGTACCTACCCATATGAACCAATTCGTCCTCCATACGACAAATGTAGACATTTTTCATATGGTATTTCATTATGATACTGAAAACGGTATTACAATACGTCCATTATGGCCAAAGTAGAAAGTACTACATTGTTTTGTAAGAGTAAGTATTTGTTTTGGCAATCTTATAAATTGTGGTTGGAGCTATGTTTACCTGCACTTTTCATTATGAAACTGAAAAAGATGTGCAACAGTAAGTCTATTATAAAACCAAACCATATAGTAATATATAGTTATATGTTAAATACAAATTTAATTGGCGCACGACGAGCGCAGCGAGTAGTGTCCAAATAAACGATTGCGAATCATAAACGAATCTACTTGAGTATCGCGCCCATGGTTTTTGGCTACTTTTAGACGGCTATACTATTTACAAGATCTGCCGTCTACCAACATAGCGATCGCCGATTTTTTGCTAGCCCGCCGAGTTTGAGTGAGACCGCCGCAACTTCAGCGGTCCATCGAGCTCACTGATCTACCTATTCTTCGTACGCTTCGGAAATCTACATATTACATCATTCTACCTATTTTGGCGATCAACCTATTTCGTCGTTCTACACATTTCAGCGATCTACACACCCAGCGACCTACACATCTCAGCGATATAAGGGGTCACTAGTAAATCTAAAAATAAAATCGTAAGTTCTTGCCTATTGTTCAATAATGACTGATTTTCAAAAAGTATTTCCTTTTCAATTATTGTTATGCGAAGTTTTCCCCAATAGCTACATTCAATTCAAACCGTTTGAGCATAAAAAATCTCAAATTTAAAAGCAACAATTGAAGAACAATTGGAACTACCCTCAGACAAATAAAGAGATATGGACACCGCTCTCTCGTATTGAAGAGTGAAGCCAACATAGAATGTTTACCCTAGTACACTTGATGTTTACATTGCAGGCAAACCAACGCTTCTGATTGGCTAGAGGTGCTATGACGGAGTCTGTTGTGGTTTGTGTTTATGTGAACCGTTGCGAACAATCTGCATCGGTTTTATTTCAGCGTTTATATATGAGGATTGTGCAATTTTTAAAGGTATATTATAACAATACAGCAATGGGAAGGAGCTGTGTTTTATGTGGGAAGAAGTATTTGCCAAGAATTAGCGTTAGTTTTCACAGGTAAGTCAAATAACCTCAATTTCCATGAGCGTTCGTGAAGGATAGTTATGGTTTTATAAGTGCCTTTGATTAAAATTAGTTTATAGTGATACCATGAAAGAGTATCATGGTTAAGTGAACTTGTTTTTTGGTTTATATGATCTTTTTTTTATAGAATTCCTACTAATGCAGAACTACGACAAACATGGATGGATAATTTACAAATATCGGTGGAGGATTGGGAAACTTTGCTACTAAGTTCTTATGTGTGCAGTGATCGTCTTACAAAGAAAATATTATTTAGTCATCAATAATGTATTCGAATTCTTTTTGTAAATGTGCTTTATATCTTATAACATACTAGTATAATCGAAATAATTATTAAACTATTGTGAAACATCATAAATTAGTACACCTGTATAGTTATAATGTTATCTTATAATGTAACACATGTGATAATAAAACAAATTATTTACGTTTTTTTAAAGTTTTGCGTTTTATTGAGGATTGGAAAATGAAATAAAAGGTAAACATTCTTTCAGTGCATTTTATTTTAATAAGTACTGGTTAAGAACTTTAATTGGATCATCGTTAATTTGAATCTATGAAAGTAGATATGACGTGCATGCTTTGAATTTCAAACAAAGTTATGCCATAGATATGAACTATTTTAACTTATGATCAATAGTTAAAAACATAGAGGTCTTATTAACAATAATTGTCAGGTAAAAGTGTTTCTTCGGCACAGATTGCATTTTATTAGCATTATTATAGTACTTATATTACCTAAACAATATAATTACCATTATTGTTAATAAATCAATTTCAGTAAGTGCCACATTCAATAAACAAAAGATATGATACAATAAGATCTTAAATAAATGATTCAGAAAAATGTAGTTTGTTAAATTGTCAACATGAACCCCCAAGCTAAAAACATGCGCGCCGCCTATTTTCAAGTGTCCAGTTTGTTTACGTTTGCCTAACCCCCCTCGCTTCTCAGTTGCGGGGTGTTGGCTTCAAACAAACCTATGCTATGCTCCGTCCATATCTCTTTATTTGTCTGAGGAACTACCGAAACGCCATTTAGGGTACGTTCTAAAGCATCGTTTCACCGGACCCTTAATATCAGCTTTTTTAATTCTGAGATTAATTCTATAAAATGTTTCATTTTTATTTATAAGCAATTAATCAAAATTACCGAACCCCTAGGTAATTTTATTCTCCAACGATAAAAAAATTGAAACATACGTTCGTTTTTTAGGTATATTTTTCGTTTAAATTCTAAAGGTGCGTTCGCATTAGTGCTAATGGCAGTGGTAGCAGACGCCATTATAGTATTTCTAATAGAAAGTTGCTAGTGACTCATGTTTATGTACATGCAAACTAATATGTGTCACTATCACGAGATGTGAGAAATACTATAATTTCGTATGCTACCACCGCCATTACCGCCAATCGGAACACACCTTTACTCCACGACTCCATGGATTCAATTGAACAGAACGCCGTCAGCAATCGATTGTTGGCAAGCCTGGGACTACGCGAATGGCAGTTTAAACTTTTAGGTTATCGTCTCTAACCTCACTTTCAAATATTGTAATTTGAACTACTCATTTGACTTTACTTCATTAACAATGGCAACTCGTCTACAATTAACGTTAGCCATGTTTAAACCTCATGTAGTGGCAAATCCATTCGCAGTTCAAGAACTACGGCAATTAGTATTAGATAATAAATTTAATATAGTACGATGGAAACGTAAGAGATTAACATTAGAAGATGCCGGTAAATTTTACGAGGAGCACAATAAAAAATTTTTCTATAACCGATTAGTTACCTTGGTTACTAGGTATGTGTTGGTTAAGTCGTAATCAAAAATTGAAGGTCTATAATTTTAGCGGACCTTCAGAAATGTACATATTAGCTAAAGCGAACGCTATCGCCGATTGGAGGAAGTTGATGGGACCTACAAAGGTTTTTAAGACGCAGTTTGAGGCTCCGGAAACAATACGTGGCATTTATGGCTTGTCTGATACCAGAAATGCAACTCATGGTTCAGGTTTGTTGATTTTATAATCATAGTTGAGTTTAGAAAAAGTTTTTGATTAATGTAGTTATACAGTTTAAAAATTGCTGTAGTAAGCTTGCCTCATTTTTTTTTATAGATTCAGATGAATCAGCAAGGAGAGAAATTAACATTTTATTTCCAACTTTTGACTATGATCTCTGGTATGAACATGAAGAGGCAATATTCCGAAAAGGCATGATAACATTTTTAGAAAATGACTATTTACACTCGAAAGCTATTTAGGGGTAGGAAATTAAAGTTCAGTTGCATTTACACTTTTAATTATTTATTGTAAAATAGAAAGAATTAATTATAATAAATTACAAAAATATATAAGAAGAATTTTATTTACATTAAACACCAATTTACATGATGAATATATCGAAGTGACTAGAAAGGAGTGGAATGTGTGGAATGATGTCACAACGCGGTGGTGAAAAAAGAATGGTGCTCACGCATTGATCTTGACAAAGACTTTTGGCCTCTGGAAGACCTTAATTCCTTCGTCAATCTTTTTCAATTCTTCCTCCAGCTCCAATTTTCTTTTCCTCATCCTCAATGTATCATTCCGAACTGGCATTGAGTTCAATTCTTGGATACGATCGGCGTAACCTGAAATATGGTAATACAAATATTAAATTGTTATTACCAACAAAACATATAAAAAATACATTAAGCTGGATAGATGAAGGTTAAAAATGTTTAAAGCTTACATAAAAGTTGCATTCAATGCCACATAGTTATAGCTTTAGTTCTTTACACTCATAAGTTGCTATATGGACACTATAAGACTTGGCTATAAGGGCAAATTATGACGTGGTCTCGTTTTACAGCTTAAGGGGGGATCCTCGTATAGATGGGTTGAAAAATCAATATCATTTCAAGAATAAGCTGTAAAAATTTCAAAGCGAATTCCAAGCGGGTTGCTTAAATATAGGTACTTTCGCTAAGGTCCTTCAGCACGCTGAGCAGGTAACAGTGCGCACAGCACAGTGGGCAGGGCCGCTCGGAACGTGCTCGAATACAAAGCCACCCTTGCTGAGGGGGGATTTGACCCTGAAGATGACCTCTTTTATGGCCCAGGCATGGCTGAATACCAAAAACATCAAAAATGTAAAGTAAAGTAAAAATACGATTTTCGTCTACCGCGAAGTTCAATTGCATTTTTCTCGGACACAGTTTTTTTTACATTTCCGAGTTGGTGCGTGAAAGTATTCAGCGAGTTTTCAACATATATGAATAAAAAAATACCATTTGAAAGATAGTTTAATCAGCAAGTCGACATACCTATTGGATTTTAAGACAAACAAATATCTAACCACTTTTTTAAAATAATAAAAATGGTATAAATTTTTTTATATGTACTTTAAAATTAGGTAAGTGGGCGAGATATTGGTATGACAACCACAAAAAAAAACATGTTGGGTATGTTTTAGAAGGATACAGCAGACACAAAATCACGCACCAATTGATAAGAAAAAAAAGTCATCAACACTATAATTTTTTTAAGACGCCCATAAGTAAAATTTTGTAATAATAAAATCGAAAGCCGAGAGTTATTTTAGAACCACAAAAATCGGGTAGCTTTTTTTACTTCTCTCGCGCTCGTGGCTAAACCAATGGGCAACAATTTTAATAGTCACTCCTGTTATGTAAAAATGATTCAGGAGTATAACACACTTTATTTAAAAGAAAACTGTTTGGCTGTTTTAGAGTTACTGGCCTTCAAACACAGGGCACAATACTTTTGCAACCGATAGTAGTACTATATTGATTGATATTGCAGCAGCTAATACTGTCACTTCTAAAAGGATTTAAACATTTCAGAAATTAGTGGCAAGATGTTCTATCTGAAGCAATATATCTTAAAAGTTTGTAGTATCGGAGCTGTAGCAATCAAGCTACAAAAGTCAATATTATTAACAGACTCATGCAACAATTTAATAAAAAAAAAATCTGATGTTTCTGAAGAAAAAAATCTATCTAAGTATCGACAAAATAGTCACTTTAATTTTCCATGAGTGGGATATATGTATATTATTGTTTTGTCGATATTAATGCAAATATACTCACTTTGTCGTAGTACTCTTAGTGTTTCCTTGCGCTCTTCCTCGGGTAGTAAGACGTGTCCGGGAGGGCATTCAGCATCCACGGGTACTTCTTTCAACTGCTCCTCCTTTCTTTCCTTCAAGTACTTAGGGAGTGCCCCTTTCTGATAGTTCGGAGGCAGACTATTTGTGCTGCTCTCCGTCTCCTGTTTGTTCATCTTGTATTTGATGGCATTTATGTTCTGTTTAATGTAATCCGGCCTGTCCTCAACTCCTACAATAGACTTTACATTATTCAATCATACATCATTGTCGTGTATGATCATATGATCTGAACTTAGAGATGTTAACATACCGGGGTAATTTACGGACCCTATGGTAATCTTATGGGTAAAATAACAGGATAATTTACCGATATATTACCCCATAAGATTAACGTGGACTCCATAAAGTACTGCGGTAATCCGGTGTAAAATGTAAAATAAATATTCTAGACGACATTTTGTGGTACGTTATTTAAGTCAAAAACAAGTTTAGGAGTTTTGGTCTGACTTGCTCTGGACTATTCCTTGGAATATAAAGAATTATGTGATAGTTTTATCAACATTTGTTTGGTAGTCTTTGAGGTAAATTGACAGACATACATTCATCTATCTGCCAGTGTATACATAAACTGGACAAACCCAATTAAAATTTTTGTTTTGATAGAAAGCAACAATCCCCCAAATCGTTTCCAAATCTAAAAACATGGACACGTATTTTTTTTCTTTGAAATTTTGATTTTTAATGGTGCCTATCGATGCATCAAATTTACATAAGAAAATGAAAATGCCCGTGTACCATAGATACACCAAATAGAGGACTTGTCATCCAAACTGGCCACTGCAATATACGCGGTGTGAAGGATGAACCAGATTGTGGGCACTAATGCAGCACTCATCGCATATCATTCTATGTTCCATAAGTTGGTGAGTTATGGACTGCGATTGTGGGGATAATATGAGCATGCCACAAAAAAAATTTCCCTACAGAAGGAGGCCGTAAGAGTCGTTGAACAAGCTTCACAAACCACACACTGCAAGTGCTTATTTAAAAAATACAAAATTCTCACACTCGCATCAGAATATATATACAGTCAACTAAAAAGAGCAATAAAGAATATAACAGAAACCAAGTCAAGATACGAATCAACATCTTTAACTCTGAGAAACACCAACCAGATCACAGATCGTATATCTACAATAGTTGCACAACATTGCCATTTAGAGCTCCTAAATAGTCTTCCTGAGGAGTGGGTGTGGAAGACGGAAAGAAGATTTCTACAAGACCTAAGGACGCTACTTAACGTGGAGTGCTACTATAGTGTAGGTACAAGAATTCAATCAATGCATATCAGAAAATTGAACAATTATCCCACCATACTGAATCTTTGACTATCCATAGTTACACATGCACATATTTTCATAATTACCATAATTTGTATTTTGTGTTGGATAAATATATTATTATTATAATATTGGCAAAGACTGTGCATGAACTTTTTTGCTGGGACGTGGACAGTTTCCAACCCAGTTTCATGGGTTCCGCAACAGTTAACGTTGCTGAAATATATGATATATTTTGTATAACAAAAAATAAATTTGTCGAAATTAATAATTATAATACCCAATTATCAAAACATGTAAAACAATTAGTTCCCTTTTAATAACAATCACAAAAATATACTAATTTTGGCCGCCTAAAGGGTTATACGCAGTGTGCGGACAGTCGAGTGGTCATGTCCGTACACGGAAATTGACAAATTGCTCGCTACTATACTAAACTAATAGCCGTGCGCGGACGGCCCTTAAAGGTAATTCGCAGTTACTAAAAAGTACTTACTGAGCCCTTGTATTTGGTCGTCTAAAGGCATGCTTTCTGAATCTCCGTGATCGTTCCGTTTTGATCTCCGTCTAGCGCTGCTGATCTCTTGCATTATGGAAGGGCTCGGATATTTGATGACGCCGCAGTCATACAACTTACTAATGTCGTCATTCCTCTCCGTCTGTATACCACGATGTGTGATCCGTTCCCGTTCCTCATGTTGGTACTCCGAAACTTCGTCTTTCCTGGTAATCTCCCCAAAATTTCGTAACTGTCGTATCTCGAGACGTGGTTTTCCAACCGGTTTTGGCTTTGGTCTGGCATTTGTCTGGATCAGTCTCTGAGATCGGCCCTGTGGAGATTCGACCTCATTCGTCTTAGATTTTGTGGCACGAGCGATAAACTGTGAGGCAACTTTTGGCTGGACTGTTCGGTACTTGTCATCTTTTAGGTTCCGCGCTAAGGTATCATCCGACTGTTGAATGATTCCCTGAATTTGCTTAATATGACGCACGTTCTCTTTAATGAAATTCCTCTTCGACTGAGCCTCTGCAGAACAGAATTCGTTAATGATACGTTTGAGAACCTTGAATTGTTTACTTGTACATACTGGGCTCTGGAAAAACTCCCTTCAAAGTAGTGGTATTCATCTTGATCCAAATCCTAGCAAAATAACACCCAGAGAACACCTAAAATTTGCGCACATTGGATGAGATCAAAATTACATCCGATAGGTAAACCAGATATATTCTTGCCTTCCCTGGCTGTCAACTAATCGAATTCAAAAATTGTTTTCAAGATGACAACCTCCGAGTGACGCACATCACTGCGGTTATAATTTATAATTTTTATCGTTTACCTTAACGAATTACCGCTTCTTGTTGTAATTAATTGTAATTATTGCACTCGACGATTGACTCGCAAAGATCAAATTAAATATATAACAAATTGCAATTAGCAAGAAAACGGGACTATCTTAACGTGTATTGATCACCAGAGCACCCTGTGAGAAAGTAGCGAAACTATGCCAGCGAGTATTCGATCGGGATCTAGACGAGGCTCCAAAGAATCCAGGAAAAGCCCGGTAGATCACGCTAGTGGTTCTAAACAAGATCTTGCCTTGAGGCAATCCACAACAATAGCAACTTTATAGTAAGTTTTACCTCAAAGTAATGTATTGTCAATTGCAATTATATTCGCAGTCGTGAAGAAAACAACGATCTTCCTTTGATATTCTCAATCAGAGATGAAATAATAAACAATGTCTTGGACGAATGTATGCGCAGGGAACAAGAGAAGAATAACGTGAAGTACGTGATCCGATGTGCGTACAAGGCAATGAGAAGGTTGATTGAATTTAACTTCTTCGTTCATGATTTTGGGAAAGACGATTTTGAAAATAATATCGCATGGTTACCTGATGAGAAACCTCTACATTCTCCTCCTGATACTTGGGCGGCCTACAATGTACCAGTGGTGTCCACCATCGATGAGGAACTGGAAGACGCGATCGATGAAAAACTAGTGCCGCTGCCTGTAAAGGTAAGCGATCTGACAATTGACAGGTCGTCAAAAACTCAAACCGACTCTGTTGACAACACACCACCACCCTCGCTTACTGATGTTATTGAACAATATCTGGTTGCTCCAGCCAGCAGTGCAGTTGAATTAGAGGAGTATCCGGATGATGATGAAGTATTTAATGAAAGCTATTAGCATGATTGGATTTCTAAGTATTGTTTTTAAGGTGTATTATGTTAAGAAGGAAAAGAGCGTGTTCACCACACTGATGACCTGTTCTACTGAGAGTAATCCATTCACACAATATTCCAGTACCTTGAAATGGAAGGACACCCAAACCAAGGTTCCTAAGCTTCCCAAAATCAATTTGGAGAAGAAACTATCTAAAGGAGGCGAATCAAGAATTAGCATCACCAGTCTTCCACCCTTAAGGTTAGTCCTTTTAAGTTTTTAATGTCCACTGTCCACTGACGATGAATTAATAGCAAAAGACTGAAGGCGAAAGGAATAAACTAAGGTAAATTAAAATGTTCAATTTACTTTTGAGCCTATTGACTACTAAAAAACGGCGAAGCGAAGGTAAACGACTTACCAAGAACGGAGGGACCGTAGTAACAATATAACCCAATAAACAACTCTAAAAAAGTAATAAACACAACTGTCGGGGCTTCCGTTTTACGGTCCCAGTTGGGGTCCCTACTCTAACTTATTTTCCCCGTCCTAAAACCCGCCCTGGCAATTTTATTTATCGGGGAAAACTTCCAGTAAACCTCCGTAGGAAGGGAGGCCGCTGCTAGAGATATTTATAAATTTCCTAGCAGACCTGACAAAGGTGCGCGCATCGCACCCCTCTCGCCTCCGCTTCCAATCTGACGCAAATCTGAATTGCAAAGTATGCTCAGACCCACTTTCGAGTCTCGTTTGATAAATAAGATTTGATACAGATATTTCTGACGGCTTGGAAATGTTGTTCAGGTCGCTTCAATAAATCGAATAAAACGTATATAAATAAGTAGAGGGAGGCTTTAAAGTAAAGACTTGCCAATACCCTACCATTCTTTAATCACAGGAAGAACTGTTATAAATAGAAAGTTATTGTAGATAATTAGCCTGGGAATGCATCAGAACCTACAATCCCAAAAATTAGGTAATGTTAATGTTTTGTGAAATAAAATGTCACAGACGTGAAATTTGGTATTTTGTTTATAAGCAAAATAGTAGCTTAAAACAGAAGTTGTTAAAGACGTGGACATTGGTATCCTATATATGTTTTGAAAAATAAAGAAACTCCACTTGACGAAAATGCCATCCCAGTGAAAATTGGTACTTCGATTCTTCTTTAGAAATAAGGGAACACTTGTTTTACAATTCCCCGAAAGTAGAGGTAAGAGTGAATATGAAAGATGATTGTATTATTGTTACAGACATGAATATTTATATGTATTTAGATTCTCGTTTCAAAATAATGAAAAGCATTAAGAATAAAGCTGTTGAAAAATTACAGTACAAATTATATGCGCAATAAATTAAATAAAACGTGTATTTATTGTAAGCATTAAAAATATTTATATAAAATATTTGCCCAATACCAAAAATATTTGCCCAATACAAAAAATATTTGAGCAATTCAAAAAAGTACTTAAATATGCAATAAGTTTATATAAATATACATCAGAATAAATAATTGTGCATTTATATATTTGAATGTCCCTTTAATAATATATTTGTACACTTAAATAAATAAACCTGCAATACAATCGCTACCTCTGTAAAAATATAATGAGCAGCCTAAAATATACTTTTTCAGTGAAATAGGTAGTATTTTGTGTACCAAGCCCAGAAGTGGTTCTTTTCCAGGCCGAGAGAAGAGTTGTAGCGAGCGTAGCAAGCCTGGGCACTTCTTGAGGCCCGGAAAACCTCTTTCTGGGCGTGGTGCACACATAATGATTTATCCTACATAACAATCAGTCCAATTCTGTATCAAAGATATTAGCGCTAGCAACCGTGAAAGTTCCTAATTGCCAAGGTCAGTACTTTTTATCATTTTAATGCTCAAAGTATTTATTTTATTGCACATATCTATTTAAATAATGCACGCTTAAATCGCACCACCCGAAAAATTGTACGCTTTTTACTTTATCATGCACAGTATGATAAAGCATTGTAACCGTGCCAAAGAAAAAAAAATGTCCTTTTGGGTCCCCAGCACATTCTTGACCAAGGTACAAAAAATTATTGTCTAACAAACGCCTTACTTGTTCTATGCACATGATTTCTGTGTGGTCAGCTTAATCGGTCGCTGATCCTTAGCTTTACTCAAAAACGTTTGCAACCAACACATTGTATGTACAGTTTTCAACCAGTAATTAGAAATACCTTTAGCCCACGTTTAGGTCGACGGGAACCGCGCGGATATCCGCGCGGTTCCTTTGTCGGCACCCGGCAGCGGTCGATGCCGACAAAGAAAATCCGCGCGGTTTCCGTCGACCTAAACATAGGCTTAAAGATTGCGGAGAAACCATGGCCAACTTTTGTTTTTCTATTATGTGCGCCATATTGGATTATATAACTTTTTATATATCGCAGTTGGTAGCGGATATTTTATGATCATAAAACACAAAACTGTCATAACTGTCATTCAAACTGTCATAACTGTAATTCACGTAAAATTATAAAGATAAAGCACGACCTCGAAAAAGAAAGTCGAGATATAAAAGCTAAATATAATTTTAACTTTGTAAAAAAAAACCTTTAACTATGTTGACTAAACGTCGTTATAAGATCGTAATAAACGTGATCCAAAAACATCGTTCATGCATTTTAAACATGAAACAGCATGGCCCAACAATACTCGTAAAAGCATAAAGCGCTGGAACAAACAGCAGACAGCGTGGAAGTTTTTTTTATTATCATGTTTTCGCAGTTATATAACGCGATAATTTTTTATAGCTAGCTGTTTACCCGAGGACGGGCACATCACCTGCTCTGTTATCTCGGTATTAAATGTACCTAATCTCGCTTTAGACAATTAAACTTATTATTCTAGCTTTGGTTTTGCGCTCACGAGATGATACATGAGTCAAGAGATTATATCGCACTTGAAATGGACAAATTGGCGCAAACAATATGTTTTGATATTTTCGCATTCGGCCTTGCCCAATATCCTTAATCGTTATTTTCGTATTCGCGCGAAGGTGTTTCGGTGCGATAAGTGATAAGAGTATTTTTCCGATGAGAGATTGCGCGCCCTGGCACAAACAAGTCCTTATCCTCACACGTCATGGAAATCCAAAAAAGTTTATTGTTAATCTACTTGAATTAAAAATTAACACCACTGGGTCAATTTATGTCAAATCATAATCCAAGAGTTTGCTCGATACACGAAAACATATTTTTGTTTCGTGTACGTGATGCTGTGTATGTAAGCATAGTGTTTATTTAAAAACGACGACAGCAGTGGAATTAAAATTTTCCATACTAAAACATTTCAGATGTGCAAGATTAACTTTGATAGTATTTGCCAACCTATAAACTCTCTCTTTAATAAATTGTAACATTTTAATTGGTTTCGTGTCAAAATTTAAAATAAATTTATTAATTTGAATTCGAATAGCAAAATACGAAGCACAGTTTACTTACCTACACAGAACTTCGTCTGCAGTTATGTAGTGTGTAGAGTGTAGACTATACTATAAATAAGTAAAAAAAAACACGAGAAGCTGTTTGAATTTGTGTTTGTAAGATTATCACTTTTGATACAGAAACTCTTTAAAATTCTAATGCCTCCCCTCCTCAATGTCGAAGTGAGCATGAGCGTGCTTAGGAAATGTCTAGATCTATAGTATGAGTTGATATTTTCAAGTTCTGCGTCTGAAAATATAACAATGTAATGTTTGCATTTTTCAATATCATTTTGCTGTGGGTTTTACTATTACTCTCATACAACAAGATGAACTTTTTGTAGTTTTGGAGCTGCTGAAATATTTCTGCTAATGAATTTATTAATGAATATCTAAGATGAATATCTAAAAAAAAAGAAAAGATGAAACAATAATAATAATAATAAGTTAGCTGCTTGTTTTTGTTCAACTACTGGATGATCTCAACTTTCATAGTTTTATTAACTGGTGTTTTATTGTTCTTGGGCGAATTCTTGTGGACTGCTTAAATTGCATTTTTATTTCTAATGTTTCTGCTAAATCTCCAGCGTCGACTAAAGTTTCCTTGTTTTGATCGTAATTCCTCAAAATATGTTTTCACTTTTGAAATTAAGTCGGTGGCTGTTTGTGAATAGCTTTTTCTTGCATAGTTCTAGTCACTAGGTTAATTCTGTACAATAACTGATACCAAGTAATAAAAGAGCAAATACATTTGTAACCTTTTACTACTTTTAGCCAAATTTGTGGCAGTATTTTTACCAAAAGCATTATTCTGTTGTTATTGGAAACCTAATATTCAGCATCATATACTTGTCCAATTTGATAACAAGATTGAGTGGCGTTATTCTTTACAGTAATTATTTGTTATAATTTTCAAACATATTTAGCGGTCACAATCAGCTGACGAAGTTTAGTAAAAATTAATTAAATTTGTATCTTAAAGACATTGCCTATGCCACGATTACTATCTTCAATAAACTAAATTCGATAAACTATTGAATTTAGGCATCAGAGCATTTCACAGATTTCAAATCATTTAATTTATCAAAAATACAATAATGCAGCTGAATGACTTGCCCTGACCAACAGAAAATGAAAATCGATTGAGAATATAGTCCATTTTCATCAGAGCTCTTATAATAGTGATTCACCTTTGATATCTGATTAAATGCAACTTAGAAGACAACCTATACCACCTTTATAAATTTATGTTTTTTAATTTAGTTTTGTTTTGAAATAACTAAATCTGTGCATGAATAATAAAAAAATACTTAATGATTATTTATAATACTCAGTCGAATTGAGCGCCTGGGTGAAATCTATCACCAAAAATGGGTGAACATGGCCAAGATACCAATGCTAGACGGGTTGCATCGTAGACGCTAGTCGCGACAATGTTTTGACGGGTTGGATGTTTTGTTCCGTTTCCTGATTTCTTTCGACTAATTTTCCGTAATTTTTCGCGTACGCGAGCTATGAGTGGTATCAGTGTCTGTGCCCTAATATCCCGAAGGATGTTGCACCCTTTTTGAGACCGGTTCGCTAACGGTAAGTCTAATTTTTGCCAAAACGCGAAGTGACTAGGTACACGCAAAAATCCAAATGACTCAGAGGCCACAAAGCTTTCTTCGTGTTCAAAACAAACGTAGGCATGAGATACCGGTTTTATCTTAGCGAAAGAGCATAGTTATTATTTGCGACTAACATAGTTATTATTTGCGACTACCACAACGGGTTTGGCTCAAAAGCTTCAGGGTCAAATCCAGCTAAATTACGTTGTAGGTACCTTTTTAGCTTCAATTACTTTTTAATATTTTCCATCGGTATGTAGATCTAGCAAAAAGAGATCTTTATTTCTAGTATGGTCCCGAAAAGATATTAGTACGAACCAGTTGATAGTCCTTTTAAGGTTAATAGATGCTGCTATAGATCATATTTTCTTTGTCAAGGAAAATGCCTTCATGCTATGCGACTTATCTTCGACAGCGGTACAAATTAACAGATAAAACAAATTATAATGATTTAGGGGTAACACCACATTTGCTAACAGGCAATGGAGCGTTAAATAGTGACTAACCGATTAGCTATTGTAACAATATTGTGTATCGACTGTCAAATATACACATTATGTGAGTTTATGCTACAAATTATAAATAAGTTTTTCAGAAATTACTGCATGACGTTATGTTATGGATCAAACTGTAGACTACCTTGATTAGTTAGTCCCCTTACACAATCTTTAGCAAGCAACCTCTAAATCATAATAATTTGCATAGATAATATATGCAAGTTTTGAGGAATAACCAGGAAAAGTACGGAAAAATTATTATAATTTTTACAAAAATTTTTGCATATCTTTGCTTCATGCATCAAATTATAGGTAATTAATCGTTGTATTTAGTCATAAACGCTAACAGATTTTCTTTGTTGCATACATATCCTAACTCACAATAATTTATATCTACTACTAATTTGAAGATGCGGAGCAAGTTACATATCCTTGCTACAGAAAAATGTTAAAAACTTTTATAGAAACTGTTGAAATCTTTTTCTCTTATGTCAAATGGTAAGTAAATAATTAGGGACATCGCCCCCACATGACGATATTATGTAGAGCACCAAGTGGGGTGAACTGATATACTGGTTGGTTGCATTAAAAAATATTTTACCATTTCTCAAAAATTATTATATAGTTTTACACCATACACCAAATTGTAGGTATGTAATTAGTTGGGGTACTCATATTCATGAATGCAAAATGTTTTGCTTCGAGACGACCACGATATTGCACTTATATAGCTTTTATTAACTTTACCAACTCTTAACTTTACCACTCTTGTGACAAAATCAGTGTTATCACGTCTTATTTTTGCACAGCAATCCTAATAATTGTTGATAATTTTGGTATGTCTGGTGTTCTCATTATATATAGAGATGAAATACATATAAAAACACCTGGGAGGCCGATTCTGCCCATTCACGAACTTGTCCTTATTTTTTAAGGACCAGATCAATTACTTCAAAATTACGGCTGTTACCGTGTACACAGACGGACAGACAGACGGACATATCTATATCGATTCAGTCTGTATCTGCCACGCCTCCTTAAGGGTGTTACAAATGTATCAAACTCAATATACTCTCACCACATTAAATGTGTGGTGTATAAAAATTGCCAACACAAGAATTGTGTTGGTTATTGCACGGTGTTGTATCTTTTTGATTGCTTTTCAAACTTTGATTATCTTATTTTCAAAAATAATTTTTGTCCTGGTTTGAAATTTCTAAATTATGGTAAGCCTAGCAGCTATAGGTAATGTCCTATGATGTATTCTGATTGAAGTTATTCAGTGCATAAAGCAAAGTGCAAAAGCCTCACATTTGTGGTAAAACTTCTTTCTTTTTCCCTACATATTTAATTCTTTCGATTTTCTTCTTAATTCAGTTTATTGTGAGTAATTACCATTGTTTATTTGGCGATCTGATGTTTACAACCTGCTCAACAGTCTAATTACTTATATATAAAAGACAATTAACATGCATATTAAGTTTATTGTCGCTCTTTTAAAAACGATAATTACATTAAGTAATTTCGTTCCGGTTATATGTATTCTGTCTGGGCAGTGGACAATATTCTACTCAGTAATAATAAAATGAATGAGTAATAAATTGCAATTGTATAGAAGGTAGGTTGATTATAAACCGTGGGATTGCAATTCTATTGTTAAAATCGATATTACTTACTTTAGTAGAAGTGTACAATACAATTTGTCGTGAAATAACTGGATACATTGATCATCGATAATTTAACGATAAGTGATCACCGCTTATAATATCCTATATATTGTGGCCAATAACAACGATACTTTTAGCGATTTTTTAAATAATGTGCTAAAACCATTGTACGGATATATAGAAAATATTTTCCCCTGACAATAAAAAGTATATACAGGGTCCTGCAACTAAGCTCCCGTCTTCTGTAGCTCACTTACTCATTAAGCTAAGAGTTTGACATTTTGCAAGCTTACCCTGTACTTCAAGGTACAATTCAAGAAATTATTTTTTATTATACAGGGTGTTCCAAAAATGTGCAACGCCATGGTAATATATTTTTTTAAATTGCATGCTATACATTTTTCTAGACATTTGGAAAACTTTTATGGTTGCCTACATATCACCAAAATTTTATTGAAATCGGTTGAGTGACCGCAGCGGAAAAAAATAAAAACAAAAAAAAATTATTTTGCATCGTAGGCTTTAAAAATCAATAAAAACCACAAAATCCACCTCGTTAATAAAATTTTGCGACGAGCTTATTAAGTTAGATGTAATAGTCTCGTTAACCAAGTGACATTGATCCAAATTATACAGGGTGACCAAAATCGAGTGTCAAACTTGTCAAACTTCAAAGCGTGTTATTGTTCTTATTTTAAATTGGAACCCATAAATTTTTTTATGTGAAATGATGTAGAATTCAAAAATAAATATTGTTTCTGAATACAACCGCATCACAATTCCCAATATTTTAAAAGTTATTCGCCAAAAACTCATTTTTCAACGTTTCCAACGGCAATTTTAGATAATAAATATCGTACGTGGCTTTGAAAAACAATTTATTTCATAAAAAATAATAGACGTATTTTAGATTTGAGTGTACTTAATTAAGTAGTTAATCAAATGCTAAATTTACTGCATAATTTACCTATAGCGGTAAGGACGGAAATGTGGCTATAGGTAAATTTTGCAGTAAATTTAGCAATTGAATAACTACTTAATTAAGTACAGTAAAATCTAAAATACCTCTCTGCGTTATATTTTATGTAATAAATTGTTTTTCAACGCCACGTACGATATTTATTACCTAAAATTGCCGTTGGAAACGTTAAAAAATGAGTTTTTGGCGAATAACTTTTAAAATATTGGGTATTGTGATGGGGTTGTATTCAGAAACAATATTTATTCTTTAATTCCGCATCATTTCACCTAAAAAAAATATGGGTTCCAATTTAAAATAAGAACAATAGCGCGCTTTGAAGTTTGACAAGTTTGACACTCGATTTTGGTCACCCTGTATAATTTGGATCAATGTCACTTGGTTAACGAGACTATTACATCTAACTTAATAAGCACGTCGTAAAATTTTATTAACGAGGAGCATTTTGTGGTTTTTATTGATTTTTGAAGCCTACGATGCAAAATCCATTTTTTTTTGGTTTTTATTTTTTTCCGCTGCGGTCACTCAACCGATTTCAATAACATTTTGGTGATATGTAGGCAATCATAAAAGGCTTCCAAATGTGTAGAAAAATGTATAACATGCATTTTAAAAAAATATATTACCATGGCGTTGCACATTTTTGGAACACCCTGTATAATAAAAAATAATTTCTTGAATTGTACCTTGAAGTACAGGGTAAGCCTGCAAAATGTCAAACTCTTAGCTTAATGAGTAAGTGAGCTACAGAAGACGGGAGCTTAGTTGCAGGACCCTGTATAGAAAATAGTGTCCACCAAGTTAGATGTTCAATAGAAAAACTACTATGTTTGTATTCATACTTAAGCAATATTAGATATCTGGTGTTATTTTTTATCTATTTCTTCTAATGAACAAGCCATCAAAAAACAAATATAATAATTTGTAGATGGTGGTAAGTGTCACAGCATTTATATCTACAGAATATAGTCCAAAGATGATAGTTTTAAATAAGTACGTAGGCTTTCACGGCCAGAATCATTCAGAAAATAAACTACTTCCGGGTTATGCCGTGTGTCAAGATTTGTAAATGCTGGCATTGTTTCGCGAACATGTTGCTCGCTTCTTCAAAGCTAATTGAATACTGGTACTAGTATTATTATTATTATTATTATTTTCTAGATGATACAGATGATATAGAAATTTCATAAAATAAGTAATTTGGCAAGGTTTACTATATACACGGTGTCCGTTTTCCGTGAGTATTCATGGAGTCTCTAATGATACCTATACAATATCAGTTAAATGGGGGAAAAGATGTGGATTTTATATGCTGATCCGTTTTCTAAAAAAAGATTTAAGATTCATATCAACGATAAACTGCAAAAGCAACCGTAGACACGTGTTTCGGACTATTAGTCCTCACCAGTACGGTATAGCCAAGGACCAAGATGGAATTGCCCGACAAATACCTTTCTCCTTCTATATCTCATCGTCGATTAACCAGCTTTCCTTATTATAATCATTGGCTTGTATCATGATGGTGATTAAATGGTCATAGATTCGTATGCAATGAACTTATTATATGTGAGTCGTAGATAAACTTACAATACACCACACCCTGTATAATGAATTAAGTGTCAATATTATGTCAGGAGCTAAAATAACAGATTAGTGTGTGATTCTTTCGTAGAATTTGGTACTTTGGTAAAGTGACGAGTGTTATGCACCAACCGATCGCCGATTAACGTCAACAACAAAATAATGTGCAACGTTGATATTAAAATTTATAGGATCAAAAGATTGAGAATCGTGGCATTCTTCACGGCTCCGTCGGATCAACATGCATCCGTCATGTATCTTCAAACAGAATGGGAATTCGTCTTTGACTACTCCGTGTCACTTGATTCTGTTTGTAGACGTGGAAAACGTTGCGATCCTCATTTTCCTGATCGGAGTAGGTTGCACTTGCTGTGCCTTCGATTTTGCATCGAAATAAAATCATAATCATAAAATCGTACACTTTTTGATGTCATATATCCAATGTGATCCGCTGCAGGATGCTTAAAATTAAGTTAAATTGTCAAAAAGGAAATCGAAATAACTCAGATATTCTGATATGTAGCTACCTATAGGGAAACCTGATGTATTTTTATACCTGGAAACCAAACGTTGAATAAAAGCACATCATTTGATTTCAAATAACAAAGTTGATATGTCCATTGATGTTTTTGTCAATAAAATAAGCCGCTCTATCACTCCTTCAATATTCTGGACGTGGAACAACACAGTTTGTATAATAAAATAATAACTATTTAAATTTTAGTATATTTATCAGGCATAGTCTGAAATGACACAGGGCAAGATATTTTTCGATAGATATACACGGTGTTCAATTTAAAAACATGATTTTATTGAGTTTGAAAATATGATACTTGTGTTACAAGTTTTGAACACCATGTATAAGATGAAAACATGAAATTAGTATATTCAATAATAACCAAGATATTCACACTGTCCCAATGTGCCCCATGCCTGCTCCAATGTGCCCCGGGCCTGCACATAGGAACAAACTGCAAATTGGAAAGAATTTATTATAATTTCAAAAATACTTTAATCAACTTGAAATTTCCAGTGTATATACCTGGATAAATATTTAGAGTAAGTAGTACTGCCATTACCAACCAGTTATTGTGAAAAATAAGGCAACTATATGCGGATGTCAAAATCCGTCCCAATGTGCTCCAGTCTCCCCTATTTATATTGTATAAAACTTAGGAAAAATTGTCATCAATCTCATTATCTATCTGTTTTATTTGTCAAAGGCATGGTGGCACTTGGCTCACTTAGCTTATGTTAAAACCAGTGCAGGCTATCAAAATAAATATATATATTTTTTTAATTTTGGCTATTATGTAATTTACTTCAACTTTACAGATCTGGGCGCAAGCTGATCAAACTGAATAGCATTAAATGAATTTATTAGCTTCCGTAATGTTGGTTATAAACTAGACTCTAGAGATTCGTTACCGTTCAATAAGTGTTTTCCTGAAATATTTTACATAATAAATTTCATAGGTACACCGTCGTGTTATGCTGGTAGTGTGCCAAGTGCTATTTCAGCGGATGACAGACGGGTTCCGTCCATTCTGCACACACAGGAAGCGCTTTTGATCGCACAGGGCTGCGCCTCGCTCCTTCCTAGTCCATTGACACATATATTATCGCCGTGTTCTTAACTATTTTTTTGTTTTGTTATCAGATCGCACGAGACTTGTGCTTATAAGATACGACATCGAACGATATTTTGAGGTACGGGACAATGGAATTAGATTCTATTTATGTAACGAAAACAATATTATTTTTTTCCCGATTGGAATATTATTTTGACGTATTGTCTGATGAAATATCAAAAAAGAGTTTTTGGGGCTAATATTAATGACTATATCGGACACGTGTACTGAATAGTGGTTATTGTTGTCTGATTTATATCCTGATGTATTTAAATCATTAGATATTATTTTTTTACATAAAACAAAACTTTGAACAATGAAAATTGATATAATAATACCTATCGTTTTGGCTAATCAAGATTAGAATAGCAATGTATGAATTAAATTGATCAAATAAAGTTGATATCGATTTGAAGTATTTTAAGGCAAATAATAACTAAAGTTGTCTGTGTTATAAATATAACATAATCATCATAATCTTTTATCTCATCCCCATAATCTCTCTTTGCAACAAATATATCCGGTAGGTACACATATAAAAGAAACCATACCCAAAATAATCAATAAGTTTTCTTTCGACAAAAAGAAAATAAGTGTGTTGCCAGTTCAACAGTTCCATTGTATTATACCTACTATCAGTACACATTCCATTCATTTAATTTATTTCTTAAATTCCTCATGAAATTCTGTTTTACCTGTTTGCAGCTACAATAACATGGCACTACTAAGACAACTAAGACAAATTGTTCAAGTAATTTTTATTGAAGACCCTCTACACATTTAAATGATAGGTTTACAATTTACAAAATTCAAACTATATGACCAAATTACTAATGGACTTGATGAAACATTCTTATTGCGTATTATTACATATACAGGACCCATTACAAGTCCCAGGATTCTAAGGTTCTATAAATTTTCAAAAGTTACCGAAAGCACGTTTGTTTAAACATCCAGAAAATCAATGAAGGTAGGGCCAATACTAATCCATTTAAGAAGTAATTTTTTTTCTTTTTAAATAAGGCCAGAAACGTAGTTAAATAAATAATAATAATTGATACTATAGTGTTAAAAATAATTTATGTTAATAGTTCTTCTTTACATCTAACGTTATATTTAGGGTGGAAAGCTGTGAAATTAATACTCTAAAAGTAAATATTTACAAAATTATTTGATATTTGTGATGTAGGAAAAATCCTTAGAATAATGCCTGACTATGGGTGTTACAATTTACAAATGAGATATTTTCCATTGTTTGCCATAAAATTAAATTACAGAATCTCCTGTAAAATTGCTGCAATATTACTGTAGTTTCACAGGAATATCTCACTAGGGCTCGCGTATAAACTTTTTATTTTAGTTTTAGAAAAAATCTTCAAATCATTATATGTATAAAACATATGAGTGTGCTTTAATGTGGATAGGTACCAAATTCCTGTTAATTATTACAGCTGTCTTTGTAAAAACTAATTTGAATAGTAAATAAAATTTTTACTATAAAATTACCGTACTCTTTTATGTAAATGTGTAGGAATAAAATTTAGTTACAGAATATCCTTTCAAATGTAGGGCTGTAGTTGCACAGGAATATCTACTACTGAATTCGGTATTCAAATTTTTGTGTTTGTGACAAAAATACTATCAGAAAACCGACATCCCAGGTCACGTGGAACGGTCTGTAGATGTAGTGTGATGTGTTTTCAACTCGCAAATATCATTTCTTAATTTGTTATAAACAAAAAACCTAAAAAATCGTGTTTTTTTCGTTTTCGCTTGTAAAAGCTGAACCGATGGAGCAATCTTGATGCTTTCAACAGACGAATTGTAGAGAATGAAACGAATTGTAGAGACGAAAAAAATTTACTCTACACGGACTCGATCGGATTAATATTAACGGAGGAAATTCGGAAAAGGCAACAAATTTCCAAGAAATTCATATAAAAGTATAAAGTTTAAGGTTTTTTCGGGTGATTTTTAAGAGTCTAGGTCATCGGGGTTGTTTGCTATACATGATCCAAAACGGAAAAATATACAGAACGGCAAGTACAACATACAAGATGCATTGAACATAAAATGGTCAATATCTCGATAACGGTAACCATTTGTATATAGCTAAATATGGTTAAATATGTTCTAAATTACCTCTACTATCGCGGTATCAAGAAATTGCTTGAAATTACATATAAGCCGGTACATCCATTTTTGGGTTTTCCTTTACAACGTATTAGGAATAAAATAACAAAAACATAATTTGAACCACTTTCAAAAGCTTGTTTAAGCTAAACACTAAACTAAAGCACTCAAGTTCTGCATAAAACTGTTTTTTATAACAGTGAATGTTCTGGGCCCTGCAATAAACAAAATTGTGGGTAAATTTTAATAAAAATAATGTCGAATGAAAGTTCATACTTGGTTCTAAAGAATGTACAACAAAAAAGTCACATTTTTCCTCAACTTATGTGCATATATATTCAGCCATATTAAACTCTAACTTTTGGCTGACAACAACACCTGGCGGAGGGCTCAGGTGAAAAAATATTACCGCCTTTTAATACATCGGTCCTTTACCTATCCCAGAAACTGGTTTACTTTTTGGAATTTGACAATTTCGAAATTTGATATATGGCCATCTTTTTGGGTCAAATACCCCAATGTGCGTCGGCTTGCTGATACTATTTTTGTCACGCAAAGATCTCTATTGCCTGGTCTACTATTCAATGTCTATTCACAAAACCCCAGAGACAGTATTTTTCTCATTAAAAAAAAAATTATCGGTTATACTACAATAATAACGAAATGTCGTTGAGGTCTTGTCATAAAACATTTTAAAATTGTGCATTGGCTGGTAGTGTGTGTACTGGTTCCGGTTGTTTACTACAATTTAGTTGTTATTCCTTTGAAGACTGTCTATTATTAGCGATAACTATCCTAACTCAATACGAGCAGTATAGCACGTCCGCATTCGAGGCTTCTTCGCTGATAAGACTTCTGACATAAATTTGCTTTCAACGATACAGATATGACTTAATAATATTTCACGACGTAATACGTAATCAATAAACAACATACATAGAGCTCAATCTGGATTAGCTGCTGCGGTTTTCTTTATAGCACCATTAAAATATGTTTACAAAATCGACCGGCAGGAATAGCCTTTGCTCGGAAAACTCCACCAAATGGTACGTGATTTCGACCCAATATGCTGGTATAAACAGTTCTCATTTCGGAGGCATAAATTCACGCAATCGTAACAATTACGGCGATGCAACAAGCCGTAACGGTTAAAAATAAAGTAACCTCGGTTGTGGAGTCAAAGTCAAGGATATTATAGTTTGCCTTTCATTACTTACGTACGTGCACTAAAATTAGTTTTAACTCCTTGGCCGGCCCGTGGGTGTTAATGTTAACAGGTTTGGCTATTTTACCGACCCCACAGATTATATCTGACCGATAGTAAATCAGATCCTTTATGGTCGACGTTTATATATATTTTGAGCTGATTAGGGCGAAATATTAGTAAGGTGCACGCACACCTGGGTAGGATCGATAAAAAGACGGTATTTTCGGTGTATATATATAAGTATGTAGCTAGATTATTTTAAAGATTTATAAAATAATCGTTATATCTTGACGGATAGTTAGTGTACGACATTGGTGTGGCTTTTAAAGAAGTCTATGACAGCGTTGGCATATGCTACTGCAAATAAAAAGCAAAAATGTTTATATTTCGAGTGGTTCAGTTTATTGCAAAAACAACCATAGATTAAATGAATTAACCGTAATTCGTTCCACGGATTCTAGATGGCTGGTAAGTGATAACTTCCGTAGTTTTGCGGTTCTAAATAAGTCGAGAGTTTTTTTATGTTATTATAAAATTGAATTTTTCTAATAGAGCATTGTAATAGTTTAGCTGCATGAGTTTCCAGTTGATCGAGATCGGTCGTGTCTGGATTAAAATAAAACTAGTTATCCAGGATTTGACAGATTCGTTGATACTATTGACAGTAGGTATTGTCAAAACATCACCGTTTGACATCACCTACTGTCATTAGAATGAAAATGTCTGTCAAATCCTAGCGAACTAGTTTTATATTAATGTATACACGACCGATCTCGATCAAATAGAATTTGCTCATGCAGCTAAACTATTAATTTTACCAAAAAAAACGTCGTAGACATAAATTATGCAGAGTTTCCTCTACTTTAATTTATTATTTAACTATTTTTACGAAATTACAGAAATGGCAGCTCATTTGCAAAATCGTTAAAAAATACTAAGAGTAAACTTCCAGATTCTTTGGACAGTTTTGAACCAAAAGCTTCTCAGCTCTAAGTTTAGGCATGAAACTTCAAAATATGAAGTTTTGTCCCGATACCTTTAGTAGTTTATACGGAATCGTCGCCACAAAAAAAAACGGGTACACATACACACATACACACACACACACACATATACACATTCACACACAGATTTTTTTTTGTACTTTGGTTAAATATGTTCAGCGACTTATTTCCGCTAAAAATCTATTTTTTTTGCACGATTGCAATACTCTATTTCGGATTAAGAATCTTACAATCGTTTTATATTTTTGAGGTCTAAAACTTATTTTTGTTTCTAACATTAATTGAATCGGTTGTTAGGTGGTGTGTTGTTTAAAAATGGTTTAGTTATTAAAATTTACATTTTGACATAAATTCTTTCGCGTAATGGTTTAAAAATTGTCAGATCAAAATTTAAAAAACGCGTTATTTTTTCCCAATTGCTGGAAGCCGCTAATTAAATTTGATATAAATACGTGTATTTTGAGGGGTGTTAAATGGTGACGATTAAGTACTGTTATATTACAAAAAATGTTTATCCTTCATAACATGTCAAACTGTAGATAATTACTAGTTGTATTTATTAATTTGTATGTACTACTTATGTGGATTAAAATTAGATACTACCTACTACAAAAAATGTTTGTAACTTTTATATAAGGTGTTGTTATTTTTCTCTCATATACCGATTGTAGATAGTAATTAATTAGGGATTTTACCCTTAAATTCTGATCGTTGCCGAAAAAGCCCCAAATAACGATATTATGTAGAGCACCGAGTGGAGGGAATTTTGTCCCGATTTTTGAAAATATTATTGTGATGTTCGGAATTTCCAAGGCAAAATCAAAATATTGATTATGTTAGCATAGAAACATCAAAATGGCCGACTTGGGTTTATGATTTTTTTCACTTCCGGATTTGGTTTCGGGCCGGTGCGCCGGTGTTAGGCTGGGTTCGGAAGGAGTGAAATAAGTTCAAGGTGAGCACAGCTGCCCCAGTACCTACTAAAACCAAAGTATACCATACTTTACTCAAGAAAATGAGCCAGGCGTATCTAAAACAAAAACTTAACTGATACTTTCTATTTAATTTTGAGAACATATTAGCACATTTAGTCAATAAGTTAAATAGAGAAACAAAACTTTTTGATTTTCAACTACTTACACATTTTTTTATGTTCTTTTCTCTGAACCACTATATTAGCACACAGTCAGAGGGTGTGCTAATTTTTACATAGCCCGAGGTGTGAGTCAACCCACGACGCATCTGTCTATGTTTTGAAAAATACTGAAATATTTGTGTTAAATTTACAAACTTGCCATTACATACAAACATAGTTTGGTGTCTAGACACGACGTGATTTTTTGGACGAATCTTTTGATGAGACGGCAGCAGTTGTTCATAAATTCACTTATGGCATAGATAATTTTAAATAAACGTATTCAGTTTATGAATGGGGGTTTATTATAAATGGGTTTAAAATGTTGAAAATACATTGTACGTGCGGAGTAGGTAGGTGCGCTTAATCAATTGCGTCAGATTTGCATCATTGTATGATGCAAATTGCATCATACAATATCTAGTGGAGAATTGGCTGGCTTCCGATTTTTTCAATTTTGGCGGAATATATATTGCTAAGTGTCTGCGCCAAATAGCCCATCTAGTTAGATAAATTAAAATTAATATTAACAACACTGAACTTTGAATGTTTAGCAACAAAACTAATCCCCACTTCTAATTTAATTATAGCCGATGTGTGTGCACACTGCTCATATTGCACACGGACAAATATTACTCTAGTTTCTACTGTGTGGTTGTAAATGGTTTTTAGACTACACGTTGGTAATAGCATATTATTATACAAGTTTAATAAGACGTCAAATTGGCGCATGAGTTGCTTTGGGCACGAGGTGCGCCAGCGACGAGTGCCCTAAATGAAGAACGAATGCGCCAAGATGTCTTATAAATCGAGTGTAATATACTAGTCTTTCTACCTTGCGTCATTAATTTTATATAAATTTAGTACTTGTGGTTACTATATTTAGAATCTAGGGTATTTTGCGGGTACCGGTTGTTGTAGTTTTGGTACTGTAGTAAACTGTCAACTTCGTAAAGGTGGAGTAAAATCGTGACAAAATCTTATTGTGGATAAATTTACTCTACTTTAGCCTACAAGTTTTAATAAATAATTATCTGGGCGCAACTATGATCACAATACAGATTGCGGCAACACCAAAACCCGCAACGGCTACTGTGATAAAAAATTATATGACAACCAGTGATAAATATCCTTTTTTAGATATAGAAACATAACCTAAAAGGTTACCTTAAGAACCAGTACTATACCTCTCCTAAAACTTGAGAGTGAAAATGAAAATTAAATTACCAGGCGGACAATTCTCGTGCTGCGGCATTTCATCGGTCAGAATATATTGAGCAGTGTCGCTCAGATCTATTTTCTTCATTTTATCAATTGAATCGTAATTACGACGAATGGCTAGTCTATCATATATTCAAAGCTCATTTATAGGCTTCTGGGTTAACTGCCCTAACTGGTTTTTGTCAAATGGCGGGGACGAGTGCCATTAGTTTTTGCACGTTATCTATCCTTTTCTTATATCCTTGTCTTATTCCAAAATTTACAAGTTTTGCAGTATTTAGATTTTAGGAGAATATCAACAACATTTCTCCAGCTGATAAGCGCCACTAATCATACACAGAAGAAAAGCTATGTTTTCTCCATGTTCCTTCGTCCGAGACAGTTTTGCTGCTTTCAGTTGACTTGAAGCCCTCTCTTCTTCTGCTGGTTTCTGCATACTTACTTGAGAAACTGCTTCTGTTGCGACAAAAATGGTGCGAACACCTCTATCGTAAAATGAGTGAAAAATCAGTCGAGGAAGGTCCCTGAATGTGCAAAACATTTCAATTTCATCTACACCTATTCTTATGCGCATGGCAAGGATACTTCCGCTATTCATTTCATATCCTTTTTAACAAATGGGCAACTCGGAACGAAAGTTTGTTCAAAATTCTCCAAAGAAACCACCAAGCCACGGTTGCCACTTTCGGCTAATTTCGCATTTGATTTGCACGTTTTACACACTACAACTTGTGAAATAACAGCAAACACAGTTCAAAAGAAGATAATTAAACGTCATCCGCTTCAACGTTGAATAATTTTCAACCGACATTACATTTTTGTAGGTGTGTTGATACATTATCACGTAGAAGCGCCTCTAGTTCCAAACGATTCAATGCTTATCATATTAGTTCTATTTGAAAATGTGCAACTTCCTTTCGACTCCTTTCGTTCACGATATGCGCCGGGAATGTCACTAATTATTTCTGCTGTTTTTTACCAACTAATCAAGAACAACACACGTTACATCAGACAGCTATAACATTGTGCCGTTAGCGTCAGTTCAACGAACGTACCGAGGATATTTCCACAAAATCTTTGTGTTTTATATTATTTTATGTTATATTTCACACCATGGATGTAAATGCTCCAAATAAGATAAGGCTGTAAACTCTCACGCTAAACTTTTTGCATGTACGCTCGGCTCGACACTTGGCCGTATGTTCATCAAATAAGCATTTAAACATTTTTTTCATATATGAAACGTATTGTACATTATTTCTAAAGATATTAAGACATCATTTAAGCAAAAAAAGACATTTCGATTTTTCAAAAAAAAAAAATTTTCTAACATTGCATACTGCACTACGTAGACTAAGAATAGAAGCTTAAATTCAACAAGTACCTCCAATTTTTTCGCTTATATGACAGTTTGCTTTTCGTCTATAAAGAGATCTAGTTCAGCTCTCCAAGGCACTCTAGGTTACACCCAGCAGGATGCTGGATCCAGTTATAAATAATTGGATCAAAATTAGACCGGGAGCTGCATCGTCTTGGCTTAGAAATGAACAGGAAGAATCCGTTTCTGGTACATCAACGATATCAGTCAACATTCATCGTAATTATACGAAATTCGTACATCAAAGGCACGGTGAAAATCACCTTCATCGCTCCACAGTTCACGTTTGAGCGATAGATTTACAGCATTAGCAAATAACACTTTGTAGATAGTGTGAAAGTGTTACTATGTGTGTATTAGTGGGAGAGGATGTAAGTGAAATTGAAAGTGTATTTATACGTGAATTTGATAATGTACTAAACGGCAGGACAATACTATATTATTTTCATAATTTTTTTACGTCGTCAGATGTTATTTTTTGTATATTTTTATTACACAGCGGTAGCAAATAAAAATACTGGGAATATGTTTTGGGAGATGATTATATGTTGGTGGAGCTAAATATAGTGACAAGAGGTTAGTATGACTTCCGGTTTTTCCGGAAATGACCTTAAGAGTTTAACTGGCACCCTATATTATTTGTGTTATAGTATTAATCAAGATGACATTCTGAACACAAAAACATACCAATGGTCAATTTTTATCAACGAACCCACAAAAAATCACAAATGTTGATGAAAATAGTTGAAAATTGTAAAATAAACACTAACTAAATCAATGTTGGCCGATTGTACTACTGGCGGCCTCTTACGCGTTTTAATTGCTTTTTGGCAATAAGTCATTTATTTGACAAAACAGAATTTTTTCCCCATTACAATTATACGGAATACTTGATATTTTGCTGAAGATCGTAGCGTAGCAAATTTTATTTATTTATTTTTTTGAGCTATCAATTTTGTAAAACCCACGGACACTATAATTCCGAATTCCTCGCAACACCTAAGTGTTGACAATACTACATATTCTGCATTTTACTATTCATTTTTTCTACTTTGCGTTTTTTATAAACTCATAACGAAACCGCTTTCGGTGTCGTTATGAAAACACTAGATCACAAACTTTTAGTAACTTTTATTTTTCCAAGACGATGATATTGTCGTCAAGTGTCAAATAAGGCTGACGTCTTAATCACTTTTGGCTCGCCTTAATCGTATTTGTGAATTTTACCACAACTACCAACTGTGGAAGATACAACTACTCTAGATTGTAAGATGACAACCGCAATTTTCGAAATTTATGTAAAATATATAATAATTTTTGTCTTATAAAACTTGTATTATATAATACTATAATATAGACTTATTTCCTTTAGCATTATTATAGAAAAATGAATAGAATACTATAATATAAATTGCTAAAAATAAAACAAAAAAACAAACAAATATTAAAAAAAAATTTATCCACATATAGTTACCAATTCAAAATATATTTCAATTCCTTTACAAACATATTAAAAACATTCTACTCAAATTCAACATTATGAGTTACTACTACGATCACACAAAATACAACTGCAAGTTTACTAATTAATAGTAAGGACAAAGTTTAAATTGTTTGGCATTTACGAACCAAAATGGCAATGCGAAATATATTTTGATAATATTAGATTGATATTAATAGTCGAAGAAAAACAGAAAAACGAAAAATAATGTTTATTCAGAAAGTTAATATTGCACAGGTACATATTATTCATAAAATATAATAAATATTGATGCTTTACTTGAGGTATGTAGGTACACAAACAAAATTAGAAATAATCCTCAATAGTAGTTTGTGTGAAAAAGTGTAATAATATAATCCACACATAATCCGATGTGATGATTCCAATAACCGGTGTTTTTCCTATGTGGTAATATACGGCCGGCTCGTTTTTGCAAAACTGATAACAATAACCGATTGATAACATTAACCGTGACTACAATAAGCGGTGTGCACTGTATAAGAAAGACTTCCACTTTTAATAATCATTAACTCGAAAATTAGACTTTTACATCAATTACAAAAATCTATTAAAATGGGTTGTTTCGAAATTTTAGAAATCAATAAACAAATTAAACAAAATCTTAAAGTCATACTAAAATCAAGAATATTGCATTTTGTTTCTATTAGTATTACTCCCAAATTCGTCTAGTGTTATCAATTAAACTATGAACGAAGCGTACGCGATACCAGATACAATAGGTACTTTATTTTGTCACGTTGAAAGAATAGCCTACGTACTTATTTAATAGCAAAAAGTTACAATTGAAAACATCCAGAAATAACCAGTTTTTTTTAAATTTAAGCAGTAACAAAACATCATGCCAAAATATTTATTATTGATGCCTTTATCAAAGTTATATTTATATTTTCTATTTATTATTTGTTAACGTTTCAATACAGAAAAATGTCATAAATATTCTATTACTTTCCGGATATAAGCAGAATAAAGCAGAAAATCTTTCAAACACTTGAAAATGTTTAGATATGACAAGGCAGAAACCACTTTCCTTTAAACTTTGTAATTGGATAGGTCTAGCAAAAATATGGTACCTATCGCCGTCTGAGTCGTCATTTAGTAATAAGTAAAATTGGAATGCGTACGTTGTCAATCTGCCAATGGCGGGACGTACCTAACTGGCTTCAGTTTCTGATGTTCGTCAAAAATTCTCGGAAAAGCGCATGCCGCAGAGATAGATGTCTATCGCTGCTTTATTTCCTGGCAGACGGCGAGTCTCCACACTGGGAAGTCTGAAAGGCTGCTGAAAAAACTGTAGTATTTCAGGCACCACCTACCCGTTTGGATGCGAATGCGGAGGAACATCGCTGGCAGACTGGGCGACCGCTCCCAAACAATTGCTGCCTGTCGCAGGTGTTAAGCAAAATTGAAAATTGTTCCAAGTCGTTAATCTGTATTCGATAATTTTGGACCGGTGTTCAAAAAGTGTGACGTACGTCAATGGGCTCACGTCTCCGAATAAAATATTATGTAATATTTCGGGAGGTAGACTTGGTACACTTGTAAGAGGTTCCGTTTGTTTCTGGAACGTTCCCAGTAGTTCGCTAAATCGTGCAAATTATAACTAGCTTTAGAGACCGCGGAGAAGTTAGCCATAAAAGTCACGACTTTTTTAGAATGTTCAAGTACTAAACACCAGAGTTATGCTCCAAAAATTCATCAAACGGTGTTGTCGGAAGTTTGATTTATTTCGTTACGCGTCACCTTATAATAAATAATTGCACATAACTTTTTGCGACAACCCCATAGAGAAACAAGTGTTGCAAATTCGGAAAAAGCGCATACAATTTTGCATCAATAACGATACTGGGAAGGTGCTACCCCTAATATAATAACTTTTACCAATATTGGTGCATACCTTTCTATCTTATACCAAATTTTAGGTAATTAAAAGGGCTTCTTACTGTATACCGCTCGGAGTTTTACTCCCCGGCGAACAACCCTTAAATAACGATAATGTCCGTACGGAAGTAGTACGACAGGCACTCATATATCAAGTGGCTGCTGTAGAAAAATGTTTATTCTTTTTGCCAATATTGGTGCATAACTTTCTTTCATATACCAAATTGTAGGTAATAAAAAGTCCTTCTTAGCTGGAAGTTTTATTGTACGGCCATACGGAATCAGTACGACAGGTAATCATATATCAAGTGGCAGCCCCAGAAAAATGTTTATGGCTTTTGGTAATAATTGCTGGATAGCGTTCGATCATATATCAAATTGTAGGTAATTAAAAGGGCATCGCACACATCGCCGCTTGGAGTTTAGCTCCACGACGAACAACCCTTAAATAACGATAATGTCGGAACGGAAGCAGTACGACAGGCAATCACATGTCAAGTCCCTGTGTCGGAATTAAAAAATGTCCACAGTAAATCCTATGGATATATACTGTTTTCGAACTCGAGTCAAATCCAATATGGTGGCTATTTTGGCATCCGATCCGGAAAGTGTTGGGTTTCAATATTCTATAGCGTCCGCAAATTTAATTAGAACCTGGCACACCTAAAGCCCACCACCTAATGTGCAACGTTTGCTCATTTTACCGCAAAATGGTCACAATTTCGTAATTTTAACGCCCGTGTAAACAAAATTTGGGCACAAAAAAAGGTATTCACCAGCGGTTCTAAAATTACGAGCGCCACAAATTTTTGCTAATTTAAACCGGTATCAGTGGAATAACTTTATGAGTTTTCAAAACGGACAGATGTTTTTGTTGAATTATCTATACAAAACTATAATTATTTACGGAATTAAGTGTAAATATAGAATTATTAACTAAAGGAAAAGTTGATATTGAAATACCACTATACAATCGTGCGTTAGTTATACCGAAATTATAAAAGAATTATGTTATATACAGTGTTCGGCACTAACTTGGACACAATGGAAAATTGTTTATTATCAATTTATCAGAAAATTTAGTTTCAGTAGAAAGTTTCTGTATTATCTTAAACCTAAAATGCAAACATCAAGATATAATTATCTGCTTGCGTATACCGTGTGAAAATTACTAAAGAGTAAAGTACATTTATTTGTAAAGATACGCGAAAATTGTATTGGAAAAAGGCATTTAGAAACATTATAAGATATCAAATACGAAATTAGAAAAACTTTCGTTTTTTTGTAATCACTAGCTTTCATTTTTATCAATTTTATAAAGTAAAAAGTAAAAGTAATACGAAATGTAACAACAGAGTTTAACATTTCATTGATGTAAACATAACCGACCCAGAGAAAACGCTAAAACAAAAATACCTACTATGTATTAGTATTACAAACACGAATTTATTAGCAACATTTACTACACAATCTAATATTTCACTCCATGTTGGCTCTTGCATTTTCAATGCATAATATCAAAATCTTTTTATCTCCGTATGCACATTTCGGATCATTTCAAGGGTTGATGTTTTGGATGCATTTTCAGACGTATGTTAAACAGACCTGCAACGTGAGTACAGTAATTTTGGCACATAAAAAGTGATTCCTAGCAACATCAACTAGATCACAATTGTTAGTTTGACATAACCAACAATAGTTGCGCTGTTTGCAAATTAAGTCACCCATAACTCACCTCAATATGTTTACATTTTTAAAGCGATTAGAATTTGGCAACTGGCGTTGGTACTGAGTTTGCAAGAAATAATTGAAATTGTGTTAATACATTAACGCTTAAAAGGAAAAACGTATCGCGCAGAAATAGTGCAACAAATGAAGAAAACTCCCTGAATCATCTTTTGTCCGTCGTGGAAGCCCCAAGAATGTCTCTATCTCATAGCCAAGAAACATCAAAACTGTCAGAACGTTCGATAAGGAGAATCTTAAAAAAAAACTCATTCAAAGCATACCACCCGTTTTGTTAATACATCAAGATAGAGACCTAAATGCACGGTTGGATTTTTCTTTTTGATTTCAAGGCAACGTAGAAGATTATGCACATTTCTCAAAAAACATTCTTTATTCTGACGAGGCACCCTTCACTTCCAACGGTACTATTATTTCGCACAATTGTAGACGGTGGGCGCAAGATCCTCCAAATTTTAAAATTGAATTTCGAAACCAGTATTCCTTCAAAGGTAATGTCTGGTGCGGAATTTTGAACGAACACATTGTTGGCCCTGAATTTTTTCGCGAAACTTTAAACTCCCAAGGATATTTGGAAATGTTGCAAATATTCTTATCCGAATATTTGGACAATCTGCCTTTAGATATTCGGTGAAATATGCTTTATCAGTAAGTTCACTCAACAGTACCAGTGAGATTGTAGCTAGACAAAAGTTTTCCAAACCGATGGATAGGAGATTCTTGGGACATTCGAATAACCCATGGCCAGCGAGGTCGCCCGACCTTACCCCAATGATTCTTTTTCTTTGGGGCACTTTAAAGCGACATGACATGTACGCACAACGGCCCTTTAGAGACTGTACATCTCACAAATGTAATCAAAAATTGCATCGCAATATGTCCTTAAATGCTCAGAAATGTGCATAAAGAAATGAGAAACATACAATATTATGCATTGAAAATGGAGGAGGCCACAGTCAGTAAAATATTGTATAGTGATGCGTTCATAACAAAAATTTTTAAAAATTAATTTCCCTTTTTTGTGGCTTGTTTTGTTTTATGTAAGCTTGTGATTAAAAAGCATCTTACGAAAGTGTTTCTAATTTCGTACGTTGATACTTTCTAATGTTTCTAAATACCGTTTTAAAATAAAATTTGGCGTATCTTTTAAAATAAATGTACGTGTACTCTTTAGTCATTTTCTTAATTTTGAAACACCCGGTATATGCAAGCAGATAATTAATTAATTATATCTTGCGGTTTGCATTTTAGGTTTAACACAATACCTAAACTTTTTACAGAAATAAAATTTTCTGAAAAATTGATAAGAAATTTTCTCTGTTGTGTCTAAGTTAGTGCTGGACACTGTATATACATAATGTGGTTCTTGAACTGCAAACCCGAACGACTATTTAAGAAAAAGTGGACTATACCTTTCTTTTGTGCAGAATTTTATAAGGATTACTTTGTATAGAGGCTAAAATTGAAAAGTCGTGGACGTTTTACTGTAAAATGCGTAAAACTGCAAATATGCACGTTAGGGGTGTATTTCCCTTCATATCCCATTTTTCGTACCACAGGTTTTAAAGGATTTAGCTGGTATTCGTTTTAGTTGGTTCGAATTGCCTTGTCTTTCACGAGTATTCTTTGGAAACTCTGGACACGTGTATCTTATAACTCTTGCCAACAGAAGAGAAGACGCATGGCTAGTAAATCCGTCACAGTTAAAGCCAACTTTACGAGATATGTACAAGACCAATGATTTTTTTCAATGCGAGTCAGATATCTGTGAGTGTTCGCCAAAAAAGGAATCGGTTTGGGTGTATTCAACTACTCGCCCAAACATTTGGCTGGGGCACTTTTTAAATCTCATATTTGCTATATTTAGAGCTGTCATCAACGGTGTCAATAGGAAGCAGGTTGCTCTGGTGGAGCCAGCCCGGTACCCATCGTCGGATATTCTAACATTTGATGCTGCTCTATTCGTTAGTGGTGCCGAGGTAAGTAAAGTTTCTGGCACACGTTGCGGTATTTTTAAAACCGCCCAAAGCGGCGATCTATTTGGGGGTTTCTCGGCGATGTCGGTTCTTTGTGAAAGACCGCACGTCGAAAAGACGCTTACTCCATTTCGTTTACACATGTTGTCGCTGCTCCACGGGGAACTGAGCGTGTGTACGTATTCGAATTCGACCCCTTTTATTTTTCTTTGCCGACCGTCACCGTTATTTTTGGCGATGGTCTTTGTTCACTAACCATACGCAACGTTAGGTCGGTAATTACCAGGAACAATGGACATTAAAATTAATTATATCGCGAGCGGTGACACGAGGGAAATATCCAGTATAGTTCAGGCACCGTTCCAAATAGGCTTTGCCATCGAAAATCCGTTCACTTTTGTTGAATCCTCTATTGTTGTTTATAATAGGTGTATATCATTACATTGCTTTTCTATGTGTTACCTCAGTTCAGACGCAAAATGCAATTATCTAACAAATGAAGAACCTCCGATAAAATTCTACCCTAATCATCACTACGACAAAATATATAATATGTTATTTATCATTATGTGGAGAGTAAGAAATGACTGAACTAACCGGCGAAAATGTTTAATGGTACTAGTTCTTAATAGTATATTATATTATTATACAACTTGTATAAGACGTCAAATTGGCGCACGAGTTATTACATAAACTAAGAAATCCTCAAAAATTTAAATGTACTACTATAACTTCCTACGTGTATGCTGATATTCAATAAACCACATATTGGGCATATACAATCTCGCAGCAGTAATTAAAATCGTTCATATCTACGATGTAGGTTTGATCTTCGCATAATACCTTATTAAAGTAAATATTTATATATATATATATATATATATATATATATATATATATATATATATATATATATATATATATATATATATATATATATATATTATTATATATTTTATGCGATTGCAAGCGATTAAACAAAGGGAGGGTGTGGTTATTTGTTGTACGTTTGACATATGGCATTTGATATTAACAATCAATGTGTACTCTGTCAGTGTGTACCACCTATCTTAGAAAAAAGTTACTAAAAGCGATGTTACAATTTGTTAATTGTAACACCGAAAACAGTGTTACAATGTGTGCATTGTAAATGCAAAGTAGAAAAATAATATTTTGTGTTTATCAACATAATATCTGACTTCTTTTTCTCAATTATGGAAGAGTATTATGTAGAATGGACTCACATGATAATTTGGTCTACTTAACCCTTTCTATAGTGCTAATACTTACTCACAGGGGTTAATTTATAAGTACATAATTGAAAGTAACCATGCAGCTGCCATTTTTTAATGAAAAGCATTAATATCTCCAAAATGACACGTTAGGTATAGGGAATGTAACATAAAGTTGATCTAAATTATAATGAAGATTTAAAAAATGCCATAAAATCATCGAGATGAAAATATATATATATATATATATATATATATATATATATATATATATATATATATAATCTGGAGGTAGCAAGCGGTAGGAGTGGGGGAGGGTCAAAAATGCTCTGAGCTTCATAGGCTCTTGAAGTTAGGGGTTTTAGTAACTTTATTTTAGTGCTTACAAAATCACTAAATATCTAGCTTCAGGTATATAAACAAACCTATGATTCTAACCTAAAACGTGCGTTAAAGTATTCGTACACACCAGTACACACCAATTTTGTTTTGTTTTGGCTTTGGGACAAAGGTTATAAGTAATACAGTGGTATAAATTGTTTGATGACATAAGAGATGATGCAGATTATTTAGATTTTTCGAATATCAGTCAATTTTCAATTAATCTGGTAGAATACATAGGAGGTTTTGTAGTAAAAAAGATTTTAAAAAGAATTAAATGAAATTGGTGTTTAGATGCCTGTATTGCATTATCAGCATTACAATACATCATTTCTAATTTCATTCAAAAATAACGGTAAATTAATACATGTCTCAAAGAATGCATATGCAAAGAATTTGAGCGAGTTTGTCGGCGGTTATTGATTGTTAGATACAAACAGTGCTCCACCAAACTTAAGATATACTTGAAAATTTAGTTCACTCTGTTTTTTGTGCAGTATACACACATATTCATTCAATTCACTTCAAAGCCACATTATAAACTATGAAGTATGAAGTTGGTAATAATGATATTTGTATTATTAATAAAGGAAGTTGCGAAAATATATCTGCATTATATCGCAAATTGTCACAATATTCATGTTAGAAAAGCAAGTATATACAAAAGTTGTGCTTTTTAATAATCAATATACCACTGTATAAAAGATGCTGAAAATTGTTATAATATCAACCATTCCTTTACTCTGAGAGAATTTCGATGAAAAAGCAGAATTGAAATGTTTGCTAGTTACTTAAAATATTACGAGTTAAATTCCAACTACTGTATATTCCATCAGTACTGTGATGATTTGATCATTACCTTCTGTAACTCGTATTATAAAGTGATATTACTTCTTTTTTACTTATTGAACGCACTAAAAGTAGATTATAAACAAGAGAATTTAGTAGTAGTGTTTGAATTTGCCGCGCGTCGCCCTCTGTATGGCCCTATGAGAACTAAACAACTTTTGACCCGTTTTAGCACTGGTGGGGACTATTGCATGCTACCTCCAGATTATATATATATATATATATATATATATATATATATATATATATATATATATATATATATATATATTTATCTCGATGCATAAAATACAGGCTGTTCCATTTGAAATATAAAAGCTGACACTATTTCCGGTGCAACCGAAAGTAACCAAACACTCAAATTATTTTAGTTGAGACGATCGTGTCCAACAATATCCACAAATTTTCAATCTCTTATTTCATTAGGTTATCCATATACTTCTAATGGCAGCTCGTCGTGGGAGACCCTGTATTTATCTGCTACAAAGAGTTTACAAGTTTACTTGATTCAAGAAATAATAGTTTGGAGTAAAGTTATATATATATATATATATATATATATATATATATATATATATATATATATATATATATATATATATATATATATATATATATATATATATATATATATATATATATATATATAAATTTTTTTTTTATTTAAGTTTACATGCTTTGTAGCAATTAAGTATATTGTTGCCTCTATTCAAACAACGATCTCTAACAAAATCAGTAACTGAAGGTGACTAATTTTTGACTGTATGCGTTTCTGCATCAAAAACCTAAAGTGACAATGGAAATGACTAGTATTTTCAAATTCTAAATAATATATGTGAGGTTCTATTTTGATTCTTGGCTTTAGAAAATGCAATAATAAATGTAAATTTTAAATCAATTCTATTGAAAATAAACTCTTTTTTCACCAGGTTGGACATCTTGATTGGCGACTTCATACCAGCTAAATAAGTAGTTTGGGAACCCAATCGGTACTATCTATTACAGAATACCAAGATTTAAAATCAAATCTAAGAAATTCCACTTGAAAAGAAAACCATACGTTGTTCTGTACATTTTGATAAATATTAATTACATAATTTATTATTGTTTTCCTTTAGCCTTCATAAGTATATTTTAATGATGTTTTCGAGAACTCGTTAGAAGTTACTTGAGTGCTTTAAATAACTGTGTTGGAAGCAACAGTTTAATTAAAATAATGAAACTTGCTAAATATTATGTTTTGCGACTGAGGTTATATCAATGTTAGGTCTGACAGTACTCTACAATACTTTAAATAATGTTAGTTTTCCAGTTCTAGAAATCTTAATGTTAATTATAATTCATACTGTTCTCACTACCATCTAATAACGCTTCTGTTATTGTTATTATTATTATTATGATTATTATTGTTATTATTGTTATTATTATCGCAATTATTGCACTATTGTTGATTTCTCGTAGGAATTTGTCTTACTAGTATTTGTGACAAATGCCTACTTCATTTGAATTTGAATTGAAAAACGCAATTTTCGTTAGTGTTTAGAATATTAGTGAAAACTAATTATCAGTATTTGTTATTGAATAAATTATTATTGGAATATTATTGTTTTGAGGTTTTGTATTAATGTAATTTGTGAAAGTGACGTACCTACTCATTTTCCGTTTTGTTCATTGTAAAATGTGACAAATTTAGCTCTCACATCGCCTCAACCCTTCCATTCAAGTTTAATGTACTCATTGTGCTAGCCCGCAGTTTTAACGAAATTGGTCGCGTTTGATGGGCAATTCAATGGCCTGCGTTCCCCAAAAAGCTCTTTTACATGCGATTCGTTCGACGCTTTTAATTCTAGCGCATGCAACGGTCGTAAAGTCCGATTTAACTCCCCGTTTATAGCGTCGATTTAATCGGGCCAAATTAGATTTACTGCGGGCAGTAAAGATCGAATCTTTCGCTGGCTACGCGGCCTCAAGTGGGCCCCGTAAATTTTCCGTCGAAAAAAACATGGAAAATAGGTCGAAAAACGCCGGCGTACTCGAAAATAATAAGATTGCGCGTGCGAAAATAATTCCGCTGGCTTATATTTAGGTATCAACAAAACAAGTGACGTCTCGCGATAAAAATCGTGCCAGGGGGCGTCGCTTTTTGGACTATTTCGGATTTATTCCACCAGAAAAAGTTTGTTTTCGTCGAACTGGCTATAAGTAAATCCGTAATCCACGACCACATCAAAAGTTTTACTATATCAGAATTTGCATCGGAATAAAATCAAAAGTAGATAGTGAATTGTATTTTTAAAAACGACAATTCTAATAAAGATACGTAAATTGTAATTCAGAAAGCGTGAATTATAATTGAGAAATGTCAATTGTAATTCGGAAGTGCCAAATGTAGTTCAGAATTGAATTATTTTACTGCTATAATTTACTGTGATCAGACAAATAACATCGCTATTGAAGGTGATTATGCTTGGTCTGTGCAGCACATTAAGACTTATCATCAGTCTTATTGCTGTATAAATGATATGCGTTAAATAAGTTCATTTTACAAAATTATTCCGCTTTATTGTAGTATTTCAATAAATCCTGTTTTCTTGAGAATGGTTTAAATTTATGATAATTACGAAATATGACTTATGACTTAATGATTCTCGCTGAATTACAATGCTTACAATCATTTTATGAATTTCAGTAGATCTTTTTTTAATTAGGTACTATTGTCCTATTCTGAATTATTCTGAATTACAATTGACGTGTTTATTTATTATTACAATTTACTAATGAAAATGTCTTTCGACTTTTTCTGAATTACAATCTACTAATCGGAATACAGTTGAAGTTTTCTGAATTACAATTGGGAAAGTGTGATTTATTAATTATCATTAAACTGAATTGATTATAATTAACAAAATATTACCTATGTAAATTCAAACGATTGCCAGTATAACTAGAAAGAAATACAAGTCAAGAGCCCTTCACCAAAAATTCAGTAGAGACCTAATTTATTACTATTTTTTATCACAAACTATAAATTAGCTATTTTTAATTAATACTTAATGTATTATATATTTTTTCTGCGACGCTTGGCGGTTGAAGGGCCTGGTTTCTGTTCTGAAATATGAAAGGGTAACACAACATTATTAGCAATGACTGCAGTGAATTCACTATTGTATACTTCTCTCATCTGCAACCATTACTTGGGCTGCAGGCTCACTGGTGCGCTGTGAAGGTCCAGGGGTAGATTCTTCATCAGCAAAATGAAAGAAAGCGTGATGGTGTATTGGAAACTGCATGAGAATTTTATTAAATTAATAGGTAGGTAGGTACTACAGAAGTGGATATTTCAAATGTGCGCAGCAATGTAAATTACCGTGTTTTTTCGAATTGTGTTGGGTTTGTAGTGTGCTCACTTCGTCCAAATCCTGGTCATCATCAGCGACATAGTTTTTCAGGTTGTTACAACCTCCTTCACAGTGTTGGCAAAGTCGGGAGGAATATAGGCCAGCCTTCTTGCAACCACAATGCCCTTGCAGTCTTTCTCGCATTTACAAGAAATAAGGCTGAAGACCACATCTGTTCTTCATCCACCCGAACTGTATAGGATCTTTCACAAACCCCAGCCACGCCTGAACTAGGTAGAACCAAAGTGACATCTAACATCGCCATTCTCCCCCCAATGGAGGCCGCAGCAAGGTAGCACTCACTGAGAGTATATTTTTTCCTGGCCAAAACACCAGTTGGCTGGACTAAATGGGATGCGAAAATTTTGATGAATTTGTGTATTTTTGTGATTTTTTTTTGTTGAGTAATAATTGAGTATAAGTAACATGAGTACTAATTAATGAGTTTCCTTCCGCATATTTTAAAGCATCTTATGATAAAAAAAATATTAATGTGTAGTTAAGGTTAAGAGGCGGCTTATGTAATACCCTGCTCGCATTTTTCTAGCTGAAATGTGTATAGATAAACTAGAAATCAAATCCCAAATTTAGTTAGTAATAGATGGTAATTTTGGAAAAACGGATTTCTTTCCAGAATTTCTTGTTTTTTGTTTCGTCATTTTTTAAAAACAAATTATGAATAATGCTTGAAAGGAAAAAACCGTAGAAAGAGAAATAATAAATATTTGTCTACATTTTTTAAATCTAGATATAATCCTATGAATTCTCACAAAACTCCTGTATACCTTTGGTTAAACTGTTATTGCTCGTATTATGGTTCTTCTGTTCTATGCGCGTTCTTCTGAATCTATGCGCGGTAAAAGGATTCGCAAAAATTCTTTGTCCTGGTGAAAATACGGTACGTATATAAATTTGCAGGGGTGGATGAAATATGTAGGTAATATTACCAACGTTTTTGTAGCCGGAGGGTCCTTAAATGTCCATTATTTGTTTTATGGTAGTTTTATTGTACCATCAATGGAGCTAATTGCTCGCCAAAGGGATAGGTATTGGGTTTTCTGTGACGTAGATATAAATTGTAGATAACCTTCTTCTGTCATACCGGTGTTCCCGTATATTAGTTTCTCAAGAAGCATATCAAAAAATAAACTTGTAGTCATAAATAAATAAACATACCAACTCATACATAAAAAAAACTCATAAATACCTTCGCATGGATATGCAATAATATTTACAATTTATTTTTTTGGTTTTAAATTATAGCGATCAGATCAAGAAATATTGACTTTATGTCGACGTGTCGGCACGCTCGTCGCCAGTCTCGGTACATATTTGGATGCTAGGCGAGTTTGCATGTACGTGCGAAAACGCTAAACAAAATACCAAATCTGGAACAAGGTTACATCCAGCTGGCCGCGCTGCTGGAAGCGTCCTTTACGCTAAACTGAAGGATGCGGACAAAACAAACATATCGCAGCATAAATTTGTAATTGCTGTTCTATAATTAACGCTGCTCGTTGTATCGCAACAATGCAGCAGTTTCGCTGAATCTCAGTTGAGAGAGAAATTTAAATTATTGAGTCCACGTAGGGCCCTCTCTAGGGTTTAGGATCACAAAGGTACTTTCCGCAAACGGTTTAATATTGTACTATTGCGCTATTGTGGTCCACAATTATAAGCATTTATTTCTGTTTATTAGCATTGTGTTTATTAGTAAGTTATTTTATTATGCCTTGATTCCTTGATATAATTTGGAAAAGAAAATCTTTAAAATTTTCTTTTAGAAAATGTAATGGATGTAGTGGGGTATAATGACTTCTATCTAGGTTTGCCAACATTGTGCCGCCTATGCTGACACGGAGAAAAATAATTCTATTATAGAACATAAGTTCAAATTAATAACAGCCGCCACAAAAAAAGTGCGGCCTCGACACATACATTTTAGTAACACTTTGGTGTGAAATGAGGATATACGTAGTGTAGAAAACAATGAGATCTAGATGCTAATTACTGAGCAAATTAATTTATTTCAATTAATATCTACTAGTTTTCCCTCTTTTCATTTCTGCCTGTTATTGCCGATTTTTCGACGACGCAACCAACATGAGACAAAATGCGAATATTACCACCTAAACTAAGCATAATTTTGATGTACTAAAAGCTTTTTTTAAAGAGATCATGTGTTTTTGCTTGAATTTATTATCTACACGTTCCCTAACTAATTGTAATTTTTATTTTATTCCGACAATATTGCCGTTTTGTATAAACCCCCGTAATAAATGCGTCTCTAGTCAAAAATGATAACTATATCTCTTCCGGTTTTTCTGCAGAAACGATTTCTGCAGAAAGAATTGGCGCTATGCAAGATTTTAGATTTTGTGTTTGACAACATGATATAGCACAATAATTTATAAAAAGAAAAACAATAGCGTATACCAGGGGTGGGGAACCTTTCTATCATATAAGGCCACATTGAAATTTAAAAATAATAAGCAGGCCGCATACTTACCGTTCTTCTTGAAGTAGTCTTCGTCGTGAAATATATCCCCACTAAGAAGTTCATATCAAATAACTTCAAAATAGAGCAGATATGTAGAGTAGCCAATTTTAATTTATGTCTGTATACTGTATCTTCATTATTTTCAATTCTGGGGCAGTTTCAGATTAGATCCATTCCCAAGTTATTTGATATGAGCTCTATATTTTATATAACTAGGGCTAATTAGGTCAGTAAATGATAGAATAGTATAAATTCAAATATCATTTATTATTATTTATGGAACACTAGAAATAATAGAAAAAATAATAGAATAAATGTAATACACAAACGGGTTATGACGGTTTTATCATAACTAAATCATCCTCATACCCAATGAATTGTGATTTACGTGTTTGTTTTTTATTAGAAAGAAATTGAAAATTGGGATTTAACATTGTAACTCGTAATTTCAGTTGGTCTTCTAAATGTGCATCAGTTATTTGAGTCCTTCATTGGGTCTTAATTTGAGTTAAATACGAGAAGGTTGACACACAACAGTATGTAATCACAAAGCAAGAAAGCCGTCGTCGAGCAGGTTGACGTAGCTTTGGATATTCGATTGCATTTTTCTATGGGATCCTTTTTGCCACCAAAATTATTTTTATAAAACTTTCTTCACATAACTCAAACAATTTCATTTGTAATTCACTTTATGCTTTTGAAATATGAACTAGATGTGGTTCGTATGCTAGTTTCATTGCAAGAGTATGTTCTTCAAAATCGGAAAACCTTTCAGAATATTCTTGAATTAATGAGGCCAAAACAGCGATATACCCTTGATATGTTTCGGCTACATATTCTTGTTCATTTATCACTCTGGAAAATGGTCTTCAGAAATTTGTGATTGGGAAAAGAGAGTTTTGAAAAATAATAGTTTTTTCTAAATGCCTAGATTTTCTGCCACATATCGTATATATGTTTTGTTCTACCTTGCAAAGAAACATTTAATTCATTTTGCTTCACCATGATATCGCATAAAAAAGCTACGTTTCCGCAAAATTCTTCATCCACCAATGCGATGAATGCAATGTTGTTGTTCGTCATAAAATTGCAAAAAATCCTTTTCGTAAAGATAAATTTTTACACTGTCTGTTTCATCATCTGACTTAAGCAAACATAAATTGAGAAGACAAAACAGCACATTTAAAAAAGAAAAATATTTAACAAGGCTGCAAAGGAGTATTGAAAAGGTATGTCCTTCAGAAGGTTAAGAAATGTCTTAGGTAATACCACTTAGTTTTTTTTTCGGAAGTACACTAAAACTAGTGTGTCCCATTAAAAACAAGGCAGGTATTTATATAAAACATTTTTCTTCTGTAATAATTTGTATGTTTTGAGCAGAATAAAGTAAAAATTGTTACTCAGAACGCAGAAAATGAATAGATTCTTTATTGTAGAAAATTTAAAGATCTATCAATTTAAATCTAACCTTCAATTTCAGCTGAAAAGCATCACCTGTACGTAAGAGTAGCACAGCCCACATTGCATACAGATGTGGTCAAATGTTTGCGGTTTCGGTGTATGGAAGAAAAACGTGTTTTCTATAATTACCCATTTCAAAGTATAAATAAGTAGAGATAGGTAATTATCAAAGATACAAAAAATTAACAGAGAATTAATATGTCTCATATTACATAAATAGATAACTAATCAATGTCTTGTCAATTTAATAAACAATATTCTCCACTAAAACTAAGAAATACGATGTATTTGTTGAATTAACGTGTTGTTTTATTATTATGATCGCATACAAACTGTTTATTCTACATCTCCCACAAGTAAATTTGGTTATGTACTAACGAAATTTTATAACCGCTAACGTTGCCACTTCCTGGCACTTAGTTCAGTTATGCAGATAATTGTTTACTGTTTTGCCAATCCGTCCGCGTTGGCACTTAAGTTTTTCCGAAATGGGCTTTCACTATCCTCGCATAATTACATCACGAAACAGGAACTTTGCGCACCGCAAAAAAAGCACAACTTTTCGGTCACCTGCTCGATAGTTGAACGTCGCCTATTTTAATCTCGTAAAATCGTCCAAAATGACGGAAATACGGCTTCGACCGGCTAGTAATTAAAATTGCGACACATTCGCGGACAGCCGGTCCTGGACTCGAGCCAAATCTAACGTTATAAAAAGCAATGTTTATGGTATACAATGTGGCCGTGGCTTGTGGTTGCCCGTTCGATCAACACCGGCGGCAAGAAGGTTCAATTACGGACAACAGATGGCCCTGCTGACGGTAGTACCGCATAACCAGGAAGTACTTGATGTTCCACTACGAACTAAGACATCTCCACCACGCAGAGATAATGGAGCTACGGCACCTTTGCGGGAGGAGGTCCCCAGGAAGTTCTTTAGTGGCCACGGCGTTTTTGTGCGAACCTGCGAATTTATGAAAGTGGCATTTTGCGTCTTCAAAGGCGTTAACTCATCCAAAGTGCTTTCCGGAAGCCTTTTATCATCCTACCTTTTTTTTACTAGACTAAGTTTTGTAATATTACCTTGAAGAAGTCATTTTTTATATGTCCGTTCAGAAACAGCTTGAAAAACTTTTCGTTCTGTTAGAAGCCATTTTTAATTAGTTGGTATAATTTGTTTTAACTAAAAATCAAATCAAATCAAAACCAAATTTATTTCATATATGTGTGGATGTAAAAAACAACTTAATACACAAAAATGAAGTTGCGCCACAATAAGAAACATATAACACTTAATCATAATTACACAATCAATCAAAGTAATTATCCAAACTATGTTTCGAGGTCTAGCAACAATTCCTTAGTTTTCATTTAAATAAGTCAGAGTTCTCTATTCGTCTATGTTTTCAGGATGATTATTAAAGACTTTAATACACATATAGTTTGGATTCTTTTCAGTAACAGTCTATGGATCTGATATAGATAACCACAAGTTCTTGTGGTGTAGGTGTAATTGTCGTTTGTAGGAACAAATAACCGTTTATGTTTATCTATATATAGAAGACACTCTAGTATGAAAATTCCATACAAAGTGATTATTTCAACTTTCCTTGCACATTAATCCCAATATTATTCTTAGTACTCTCTACTTTACTCTGTAAAGTAAAGATAACACTAGCACCTGAGCTACCCCCCGTAGAAATTTATACAATTTTTTATGAAGTTTTTTATTAGGTATTCCCAGTGACCATCCCATATTCCCATTTCAAAGAATCGTCCTTAACCACTACCAGAAATTTGGTCCTCTTCACAAAAACTTTTATATTGTGGGTATTTTATTATCAATGTATTTTATATTTTATTAATAACTAACTTCCATCCACAGACTGTTTCCGCAGCTGTTCCAACTTAAGTTGGGGGATTTTTTTTCCGTTTGACCACTATAGTAAAATTTAAACTCATATCTACCCTGTTAATTGGGGGAAACCGTAAAATCTATCTGGCAACACTGAGCACGCAGCGCGCTTGTATTACTATAGATACGCGCTTCCCCGCGTCGACCGACGACCTCCACTAGTCGACCGGTTTGGAGCGCGGGGCAGTTTTCGGTCATGTTTGCAAGCATTTTTCACCTACTTCGCAACATTTAATAGAATAGACGTTTTAACATTCAAATCGCAAAATGTGCAAAAACTAATCATCGGACAACGCCTGGGTTGTCCACACTTAAAGTATCCATCAATCTTCATGCGAAAAGGTCCCGCTACAGTTTTGAAAATAGCGGAGTTATAAATTTTTGAAAAAAGTCAGATTTTTGCCAATTTCGTCCGTTAATATTAATTCAAACGAGTCCGTGCCGGGTTAATTTTTTTCGTCTTTTCATTCTCTACAATTCGTCTGTTGACGATTTTTTGAAGTTTTTTGTTTATAACAAATTAAGAAATGATATTTGCGAGTAGGAAACACATCACAATACATCTACGGACTGTTTTACGTGACCTGGGACCGTCGGCTTCCTGCTAGTATTTTTGTCACGAACTCAGTCATTTTCTGCTCTATTGCCTGGTCTATATGTTTCTACACTTGTACAGTATGTCCTGAGATGGATGTAATTATATCTATAATAAACCAACATTTTAGTTTCGTGAGAAAAGGTAATTCTTTATGATGAGATTTTGATGTCATAAAAACAACACACCGATAGTCAGAATATTGATTTATCATACAGGCTCCGTGCAAAAAAAGAAATTGTTATATTTGCTCAAGGGTTAAGTATCAGTCACAACTAAATGGAATATGTCATAGGGAAAGTGTTTTTAAATTTAATTTAATGCTTAGATATTAAATGAATACGAATATGTGATACCATTTTGAATATTTGATCTTTTGTTTTTATCGTGTGTTCCTAAGCTGGGCACAACAGCGTTAATCCGTTAATCGTTAATTAACAAAGTTAAATTTTTCGTTAACGAATTAACTTTTAAGTTAATTTCCAAAACCATTAACGGACTCATTAACTTCCGCTTTGTCATCCGTTAATTCAAGTCCGTTAAATCGAAAATATGATAATTAAACATTTCAAACTGCTATTGACATTCTGTGCATGTTCGGACTTGGTGCTGTATAATAAATGTGCGTGAATTGTCTAGTTTTTAGTTACATTTTGTATGTTCAGATTGTACAGCCGCGGAAAAAAATATGTTCACATCCTAAATATCTTGTTTCCATGTAACTCAGGTAACTACTCAACAAAATTTGATGAGTCTTTCACCCAGAAATTTTATGATGTATACGTACTATTTTCCGCGAGTATACCCATTTATTATGTAATAGTAAATATTTAACTATTTTTTAATATTGTTACTTTTTAATAAATACCAATTGTTTCAAAATATAACTCTAAATTGAAAAAGAAAACTTCTGAAAGTACTTTTCTTCTAACTGCAACGACCTTAGTTGGTCTTTTCAATGCAAACGAAAGATCTGTTGTTATTGGGTTATACTCAACATAACCTATTTCTTTTTATAAAAAGTTTACGATTAACGGTTAACGTTAACTTCCGTTACATTTGTAGCAAATTAACGGTCTATCGGTTAACGAAGGTAACTTTTTTGTTAACCGATTATCGATTAATGAAGTTAACTTTTTCATTAACTTTGCCCAGCTTTGGTGTGTTCTTATTTTATAGTTTTATCTGAGGTAAAAACTATTATGAACAAAATGACAACTGCACTTGATAATTAATTTTAGTTCATTTAATAATTCTCTGATATCTTTACTAATTTTTCAAAAACTAACAAATCTATTATAAGTACATTTTGAAAATTTTAGTAAATCAATAACAATTTCTTGTTTTTCAACCACCAAAGTTACCAGACGACCTGTATAATTTAGTAACTGGTTATGTTTTTTAGAGATCTTTTTTACATGTTCTTATAAAACCGAACAGAAAATCTTTTCATTGTATTACAAACCATTTCTAATTTATCTTAATAATTTTATTTTTTCTATCAAAATTACTTGTAGTTTCTATTCTATTCTCATTATTATATTCCTCAGTGCTTTTAGTAAGGGCGGAAAATGGTTCTTAACATGTTTTTATTGCTGCTATATTATATTTTTATACGGTGCCCTTTGATTGACCTAACTATACCTACTATGGACCGAATCCCCTACCCCAAAAAATGAAAATTTCTGTCCATTATACGTAGGTTTGGTTAAGTCCATCTGGCGAAGTCTTGGGCTTTAGTCGAATTGATTTTTGTAGTCGGACAATAATTTGTACCATCTGATAAAAGACATTTTGCAATCGATTATACAGGTTGTCCCATAAAGATTGCGACAAACTGAAAGGGGCTGTAGGGGACACCTAACCAAGCATTTTTGTCCATAAGGTCATGTCCGAAAAAGACCCATTTAGGCACTAGACTGAATTTAAAAACATTATGTATATGCGTCAGTTCTTAAATGGCCCTTTTTGAACGGATGGATTGGTCAAGCCGAGAGCCCTGTTAACTGACCGTATCAATCCCCTGTACTAAATCCACTTGAATTTGTCTTCTGGAGCACGAAAACAGTCTGGTGTCTACAATTCTCGGAAGAGTGGTGGCCGTTTGCACTCACGTGTTCATGGTATTATTTCATGGGGTCCGTACATTTCTAAATCAAACTGTTTTTGCAATATGCAAGAAAAAAATAATTTCACTCTATTTCTGTTTGATTCAGCATAGTGCCAAAATGGTTCTTTTCCGGACATAACTTTTTATTGATAAAAGCCGCTTGTTTAGATATACCCTACAACCCCTATCAGTTTGTCGCACTCTTTAGGGAAGGCCCTGTATATGTACAAAGAATTTATATGTACATAACTAACTCGGAAGCCAGTTTCTTCACATTATGATGAGGGGTAACCTTGTGTTTCTGTAGTTGCATTCCCGAGCGCCTGTACACTCGTGTGAGGTCTATACAAGCCAAATTGCTTTCCATAGTAAATATTTGTGACCCTTCTTTTCGTGTGTCACCTAACAATGTGTGATATGCTGCTAGCATACACATGGATGAAAAGGTTAAGCCCCCATTGGACATTCCTTCTTAATTTATATTACGTTGTGTGTGGTAGAGTTAACATACTTTGTCATTGCTTGCATTTTAAAACTGTTTTGTCTGAATTAATGTTTACAGAAATAAATCTGACAAATAAATTATCTGTTGTTGTCATCGATTATCAATATTCCTTGCGCTTATATAGATATTTTAAGATTTTTTTGTCGTTTAAAAATACGCGATAAGTTTATAATAATTATAGTAAACAAAGTAGTCGTAGTTGTTGACGTTTTGATGTCCATATTGTTCGCTTCTTCAGAGCTAACTGAAGGTTATGTTTAATATCATAATACACTATCGGCAAAAACTGGTCTATATGTAGGTACTCAAAATGCTTCTAATTTTAATTCGTTATTTCATCCTTAAGCCCTCTCATTGTATACTCAAGTAGGTTTTTGCTCGGCATTTTGCATATTAAATTCCGGTGTACTCACATAATGAACGCATGTTACTGACCTCCCCTTAGAATTATCATAGGATCTCCGTGTTTTGAGGCTATTTCTGTACCGTGACATAAAGTTAGGTGGAGCCAAAGCAATTACCGACAGAAAAATTTCCAGATGTCGGTCGGTCGACCAGAAATGTAGTTCGAATGCCAAGTACGATTGAATTACACAATAGCGACGAAAAACATACGGAAAATAAACGTAGATAAGCGAAAGAGGATTGCTTTGAGTCTAATTCGATTAAGTGATTATGTTTACTTACGCGGTATTCTTTTCTGATTCGATAAAATCGACGGTGTCCAACAAGAAAAACAAACGGGAACCTTGGAAGATAAGAATAGATATAGTCCATTGTAACGGGTTAAGAAATAATCTCGTATTTACCGTGTTTTCCGACAGCCGCTACTAAGTGCTTTTTTTTCTATTCCCTGATTTTGTATAAGAATAATGTAATAAGCTATAGTGGAAATAGTTATGACATCAAATAGTTTGACAATACATATAACAGGGTGTCGTTTCGCGTCTCGAATATTTACTGGGCTTTTAGGTTCTATTTAATGAACTGTAAATAGGGTAATTTTAAATCACTGCTTAGTGTTATATTTACCTTTTGCATATTATTATGCAATAAACTTTATTTATTAAAAAACAATAAAAACCAGTAAACATGTTGTAAAAACTTCACTTCATCCGAGTATTTTATGAAATACTTACCTCGTTTATGACGAATTTTTCTGGTCAAATTGGGTTACTAATTCAGAAGATTTTCACCAGAAGCAAAGATGATTTAATTGTTCTTTTGGGATTGTTTTGTCTTCTGACGGTTTTTGCAATTTTAGTTCTTTTTATTCTTGTTGTTTGCTAGACAAAATCCCGTTTGAGTGAAGAATGGTTTTCCTTTTCGCCATTATTGTTAGTCTGTTTGCTCTTGTTGCCTTATTTGTCTTAAGAAAAAAATAACAAAATGGACTAAAAAACATTATTTTTATCCTTTTTCTCCTTTTCGTTATTTTTGCCTGGTTTTTCCTTTATTTCTTGTTGTCGCTATCGTCCTTATTGTCATTGGTATCATTTTTACCCTTTTAATTTATTTTTTTTTACGTTCGGTATAATTAAAACGCATTTGGTTTAACCGCCTTTGATCAATAAAATGCACGGATATTGTTGGCTAAGAAACAGCATCACATCTTTACATTTATAATTTCACAAACAGCAGGGAGCACTGGCTATTCACAAGAAAGCTTTGTGTAAAATAGCCCTTAACCGAATTATTGTGGAGTGTTTGGGTCAACAAATCATTTGTCTTCTTATTCAAACAACTCGTAACACCTCTCATACCAGGGGCGTTTCCAGCCAACTGGCTTAGGGGGGGTAAAAAAGAAAAAAACTTAAATATTTCTTTTATTCCATAACTAGAAAACAACATCAAAAAATGCAATTTGTATAAAAAAGGAATATTATATAATAATAAAATAAAATTGTATTCATATTAAATAAAAACAAAATAATATCACTTCCGAAACATATATACCGGATGATTCAATATCGTGCCTCACCATGGGGATCTCGCTTATTAGTGGAGATAGAACCTATGTTTAAATTTGGCAAAGTTTCGTATTTTTGTGCTAATCAATTATCGGAAAAAAATTTAAACTATCATTTTTCATTTTCAAGATATCCACAAAAAACTGAAATGTTAAGATATCGTTTTTAATTTTTTATTCAAAACCAAATGTAGCTAGACATTTGAAACAAAAACATTCTACATGTACTTTTTAACAAGGAATGCACTGTCATTTTTTTAATTTGAAATAACATCAAAGATGGCGGCGTAACCATGACCAACTTTTGTTTCTCTTATGGGCGTCATTTTGAATTTTCGCATTTTCCGATAGTCGTGTTTTTTCTCATTTCCGCAATGTATAACATCTTACCGTTCTTTTTTAAAATAATGGTGTAATAATCAAAAAACCTTCAGGTACCCAACTGGAGCTTTGTTACAGACCGCCGGAGTCGTTGCCAAGCAACACCAACAAAATGCCCTTGGATCAAGCGGCGCCCTCAGCGTTAGGTTTGCCATTTAACCAAATAAACATTAATTGTGGTTGATTGTGGATGTAAAATGCCTTTTACCAATAACGAAAAGCGTTGATATAGTTGAGTTTAATTGGATTTTAACATTTTCCGATAGTCGAATAATTTTTCGGAATTAGTTTTTCATTTTCGCTGTCATTAATTTTTTTTACTTAGACAAACGTTGGCTACGTTGGCGTTGGTTACGCCGCCATTTTTGATGTAATTTCAAATTAAAAAATAACACGCCTTATTACAAAAGTAGCTAGAGTGTTTTTGTTTCAAGTGTCTAGCTACATTTGGTTTTGAATAAAAAATTAAAAACGATATCTTAACATTGCAGTTTTTTGTGTATATCTTCAAAATGAAAAATGATAGCTTAAATTTCTTTTCATATAATTGATCAACACAAAAATACGAAACTTTCCCAAATTTAAACATCTCCAGTAATAAGCGAGATCCCCATGGTGACTCTCGAAATTGTATCACCCGGTATATTTAATAATTTAATGTTTGTTGATTTGTTAGAATACTACTTATTTTTGCTTGAACACTATTTATTTTTTTACTATTAAAATTTTTGTACCCCAAACCAGTTTTATTTATAATATTTATTCGAACATTCTATTGCATAATATTTTTGTACGTTTTTCTTTGTAACTCTTTAATTTTTCACTTTTTTTCCCGCAATTTTTATCCAGTATCGTAAATGACATATGGACCTATTATGTTTTCAATTTAGTACAAAGTTTAACCGGCTCAAAGTTCTTAATCAATAGAGGAAACCAAAAAGGTCATATGATACTTATTTCTCCAAATAACTTGAATTTTTTCTAGGAAAAAAATTAATAAAAAACAATATGAATTATTTTGTTCATTTATTTATTCAATTTGTTGAGTTTGTTTTAAATATTTTTCATTAAATTTATTTTCTTTCTGTCGTTGTAACGTGTAGTGGGTGTGTCCAAACGGCTGAAAAATTTTCAAGGAATTGAGAAAACAAATAATAAGCAAAATTTGTCCAGAATGACATTTGCTTTCTAAAAATAATTGTGCGGGGAAAAAGTGGGCACCCTAGGTTCCTGGCAACCAATATTTTTGGACCCAGTCCGCCACTGTATACGCCAGTGTTTCTTAACCTTCCCCCGCTGTCCTTCTCCCGCACACGTCAAGCGCATAGGTCTGTTCAGCTCGTAGTGCCCCATCGGTTAAGAAACACTGCTATACGCCATGGACCCCCCCCCCCCCCCCCGGCTCTCATTCATAATACATTCGCGACAGTCAAGTTAAAAACAATTGATTATGTGTTAACATACGGCAACGCCAGGCGGTAATGAGTTAACTTGTTTGTTTGAAATATGGGTAATTTTTAAGAACAAAAATTAATAAGCGAACGCAAAATTCTTAGGGGGGGTAATTACCCAATTACTCCCCCCTGAAACCGCCACTGTCTCATACAATATGTCAGTGGGTAGCTGGTGGTTCATTGTGGTTAATAATAATCATGCGAACCCTTCTCAATGGTTAACCGATGACAAGGATGACAAAGTAGGGACACTTCACTTTTTCTTACAAATGTGTTTAATACAAATATTTTGTGTTAAAATTTAGACCTGTACGATCTCTTGCTGGTTTAACGAGTTAAATCATTTATCGGCAGGTAAACACATTGGACATAAGGCTTCTAATATTCAATTGAGCCGTTAGGGTTCGCACTAGAAGAGCCGAAGCTGGTAGCATCAATAATACATTGAAGGAAAGGGTATGCAGGTCTAAAAAAAAACATGAATTAAAAAATCAATAGAGTTAGATTCACAAATGTCTCATAGGGGGCGCCAAACGATATAGCACGTTTACATTACGATACAACAATTATTTTATAGTTTTTTTTTCGACAGAAGCAGTCAGATTAAGAACCAATGTATTGTGTTAAGTTTATATTTAAGTTGTTTACGTCGTATAGTAAAGTGTGTTTATTTACGTTCTCTGACATTAAACTGCTGGTATGACAGGTCCAGAGCCCCGATTGCAATGCCATCAATTTGCTCCAGAATCAGGATGATTCGCCAAGTAAACATAACGTGAAAAGGACACCTCTGGTATGTTATTCAAGAGCAGTGGACAAACATGGTCATCGAAAACAAATGAAAGATACTGGATGGAATGCTTTGAGTATCTTCTTCTGCCGTGAGCGGCCTAACAGAAAAAGTTGAAACCCAAAAATGTACACATTCATTGGGATACTTCTTATTTTGTCTAAAACTCTTCATATTAAGCCGAAAATATATGATCAAGAAAACAATTGACGTAGTTACTTTTACAATATTATAATTTATAAAAAATATAGGTATCACTACCTGCTTACTTTGCACACCACAATAAAAAATCAAATAATCTTAATTGTTCCGTATTCATTGCTATAATTGTTAACTTATTAATAAAAACTAATAATAATATTCTTACCATAAGTTGTCATTTGATCATTTGTTATATTTTCTTATTGGTAGGCTTTTCATATTTGTCAAAAATTTACAAATTACAAAAAAGTTTTGACATCTCACAAAAGTTTATTGATTTTTTTTTCATTTATCTGCAAATTTATTGTAGAACAAAAATAATCTGTTTGATACAATGTTTATAACTTTCGCAGTTGGAAGCGATTTATTTTTTTTTAATATTTCAAGAACTGCAGCTGCAAATGTTTTCCCGGTCATGATAAAAAAAACTAATTTTGACTAAATAAAAAGCATCAAAAGAATTTCTTGCAAAAAGTCAATACCATAAAGAAAAAAAAAACTACATTTATCTACTCCTAGTTTATTCTTATTTATATCCCAGATAATAATATATTATTTTCTAAATGATTCTGATCTGACCATCAAAGCCTACGTACTTACTTATATTATTATATATTTTCTATTTTATTATGTTTGTTGTACATTCAAGGATGAAATTATCTCAATAGATACCAGGTATGATGATGCTGTTAACTTAGCAAAACTGGGTTATCCAAAAGAATTTTAAAATAAAATTTGTGAGGAACAACTGAAACGTCCTTCGGAGTTTCTAAAACTAAACACGGCACAACTGGAAAATATCCTATTTATATTTAAATATTTCTCACTTAAACAATTACACTGTGGGCAAAAAAATTTTAATTACTCGTTTTTCCATTAATCTATTTAGTGAATTCAATAATTTCGTTTAAAAACGAGTTGCTTGTAATGTAAAGATTGAAACTATACCATGTTCGCAATAGCAGAACGTTTCATTCCAATGTGACATTTGTCTTGTTTTGGTAAAGATGTTTGTTTATTGTAAGTATTTTTATCATTATCAGAAATGTTGCATAAAGTAGTTCAAAGTGCATAAAGTAGTTCAATCTTCACAATACAAGCAATTTGTTTGTAAACAAATTCTTAAATTTATAGAATATGATTGGAGATCTGAGTATTTGAATATTTGTACCGTTTGTTGCCCACAGTTTATACAGGGTGAGTTATTAGTAGCCCGGCGGTAGATAGTCATCAAATCGTTTGAGAAAGAAAAAATGTTTTATTCAAGAGTTGTTTGGCTCATTAGTTTTTATAACGTAAAATTATTTTCATTTATACAGGGTGTTGCATTTCGGCGTGACACAAAGTCAGTACTTTTTTAATGGAACGTTCTGTATATCATATCTTATTATGAATACTAAGGAAGTTGTATTTGCAACTGTGTAAATTGTATTTGTATAAAGTAACTAGTTTCTGAGATATTCAATTGTTTGTCAAAAAATTGGCAATTGAAGGCCTTTCTACTACGCTAATACTTCATTTTTGCAGATATTGTCTTAAAAATGTTGTCACATAATAACTATACCCTGATGTCATCAATAGTTAGATGCGCTATACAGGGTGATCGTAGCATGCATTAGTTATTAAACATTTTTAAATGGCTTTTTCTTGAGATTTTTTGTGAACCCTCTATATTATTTGCTAATTGAAAAGTTTTTTAAGTTATTTTTTGTGATATTTGCAATTTATGTTATTTAGTACAGTAATATTGCTTTGTATACAGTGTGCTGGGTAGCATGATGTAAAATATTTAAAGGGTTATGGAAGAAGTCACTTAGAACCTAGTTAACTAGATTAGATTTATTCATATAAAAAGAATTACGGTTATCACGGTATTACACCATTTTTAAAGTATGTTTTGTAATTTTTACAAACGTACAGCGAGCGAACTTGAAGATTTAGTTGTGGTCTGAAGTAAACCAAAAGCAGTGTAATTTTAGGAGGACTATCGTGAAAATTTGTTCTCTTGTGTGACAATTGTGCGGAGACGTTTCATTGTAATAACATGTGCGCTCATACACAACAACAAATAGAAACGCTAAAACTTGTTTTGATGAGCTGCGATTGAGAACGGATTTGTATTCAGTACAAAAAACAACAAAACATATGTACTTACTAATGTTAATTGCTTTAAACTAGAATATTTTTCTGGAGAGACAGTTTAAAATTGGGATAAAATGAATTATAGTATGAGTAATATTGATAATGTAAATGGAAGTGGGTTATTTGGAAGTGTTTTAATAGACTTTTTTGCTATTAATGAAAATCTGAATCTAAAGATGGTTTTGTTGCTTATTTGGTTTTTGTGTATGAGCACATAAACCTAATTTCATATAAAATTGTTAATATATTGATAACGGTAATACTTTGTATACGGATCAAGCTGGTTAAATCGTTTCTTATTATTCTCTTCTATCGCCACTTGAAGACTGCATCAAACTAACAAATACCTTATTCACAGCAATATTAAAATTTACAATTGCATTACATTTTCGCTAAATTGCAAATACACAAAAAATAATAATATAATAGTAGTATGTGGCGTATGACATACTAGATGCAAATTGAAGCGAAATAAAGGGTTGTATATTATTAAAGGGCTGTGTAACATTAGCAAACTCATAATAAAAATAAACATTTTTTAACTCCAAATAGCGACTCTGGTTTTAGCAATCTGTCATCTCTAGCTGTAGTAATCAATCAATAAATTACATCACATCATTTTGATACAACCCTTAATAGAGTGTGTAATAGCGAAATTTAAAAACTCGCTAATTGAACAGGAGAAAAACATCTACTAAATACTCAAAATATATGTGTGCATGGATATGAAACGTGACCAGTTGACCGAATTTAGTTAATAATAATAATAATAATCCACACCTTAACATCCCCCAACAGCTTTCGCCACTACGGGGGCATCGGCAGGCCCGAATTATCATTATTATGGAAGGCGTCTGTGGCACGTCTCAAGTTGTTTGTGTTTCAGCATTCGCCGAGGAGTAAAGGAAAACCACAGAAAAACCTGAAAACTCTGAAAGCACGGCGCGAGGATCGGACTCATGCCCCCCAGACTGATAGCCAAGCGCTATACCGCTGCGCCACAGTTTGGCAGACTAGTTTTTCGATAGAATTAGTTATGGCAAAGGTACTTCAACATTTTAAGCCGATCACCATAAACAGAAATTGAAAACAAATAGTTGCTGAAGCAAAAAGTAAGCTTTTACGCTATGCCGCCTTAAAACTTTTGAAAGTTTAAAAGTTAATAACTTCACGCATATTTGTAAGTTGCTTGATTTTAGTAGTTACTTTAGTTTCAAGATTTTTAGTAGAATTTATTATTTCATTATTCCGTTTAGATTTTATAGGTTTTGTACATCTATAGCGCCATTGGCCTGGGGCTACAAAATAGTTTAATCTTCATCTCTCGAGTCTTAACAAGACTTACGCATTCTCGTAAAGGGTTTTTGGGGGTCTCTGATTCCAAATCTGATTTCGGATTTGACTGATTGGACAAACTTTCCAAATTTGGATTTTTTTTAAATTTTTGAAGTTTCCAGGTTTTTTTAATGCTTAATGTATTGTCACTGGAAATCTGTCCACAAGCAAAATTTCAACTCGATTGGTAGGAAAAGTAGGAAAAATATCGAGTACAAAATTTGGACGTAACAAACAGAAAAACAAACAAACAAGAAGTAAAGTTAATATAAGCGTACTAATTGTCCCGGAATATAATATAATGTTGTAATTATAATTTGTAAAAAAAAATTTAAAACTGCTTTCATACGGACATTTGTTTGTGCCACTGTATGCGGCAATACCATAATGCGCTAGAGCGTAGCGTGATATCGACAACTGGTCCCTTTTTCGTTCGCAATAAAAACGCATTTTTCATGCGTTTCCAACCGCAGACGAGTTTCAGACGAACACATAAGATAAAAAAGACAGTAAAGATCCTAACTACCGAATAAAAGAAAAATGTGTATTTTGAACCAGTTTAACTTTGCGATTATCTGCGTAACTAGAAACGGATAAGTGGTCCCTCTTCACAGCCACGCACACATATTCAAGATGTTTCTGCTAAAATGATGGCGAATAAACTGAAAATGTCTTATGTGTGCAAGTTCAAGTTCATTTTTTTTTCATTTCTTTCCTAGAAATATTTACTATTTAAAAAATCTAACGAACATTTACATAACGCTCATGCCAATATTGTTCATCGTCAACATAATTGAGTTGGTAAAAAGCAAATTCGCATTGGAACATTTCCAGTGGTCTTATGCATGCATGTTATGCGCGCTGTCGTGTAGAAGCGGTTGGAAAACATGTCCTTTGGAAATTCCTTCTAAGATAAGTCTACGGAGACACACGGACCGCTAGCGCTTGTCCACCGATAAATCAATGCGACAAGGGCCGTTCGCGAAACGTTGCCAAAATGTTGACGCGCTCGTATTCGGCGAAGTGCGCCGCGCGCACCGCTTTTTTCATTCGTATTTATAATATTGGCAAGTGGCCGCAACTTGTACGGGGCAACGACTGCACCCCGGCGCACCTAACCGCGAGTTTTTGAACTGTTCGATAATGAGCGCCCGTGTTCGCGCTTATTTTCGACCGACGAAAATGCACGACGCTCTCCGCTAATCTTTAATATGGGAACCCTTTAATAATACCTCGCACTGAGAATAGCGAGTGTGGACAAAGGGTGTATTTGCGGAAGAATGCGAGAAAATAAAGAAATTCGAAAACATATTTACGTGACGAAATGACACACGAGGACGGTTAGTTGTAAAATTACTTCTTTTCTGTACAGGCTGTTTCTAAAATAGCGGTTAATCTGGAAAGCACAGTTGCCGCAGGGTGAAAGATTTTTTTGTCAATTTCCAAAACCACCAAAATCGCGATTAAAAAAAAACATTTTTGGGTACTTGCACGTGTATAAAAATTCATTACTTCGCAATTTTCTATTCGATTTCCAAAACAAAAAATTCATATGAAAAAGGAAGCATAAACCATTATAAATATGTACTTGTCGGACAGATCCAATAAGAAATCGAAAAGTTATGGACGTTCAAGTTCAGAAGTTTCTAATTATTTTGAGATTTTTATCTAATTATATCTAACAAATGTCGTAGGTCTCAGTAACGTAAGTCAAACGCAAAGATCCCGGGTTCAAATCCAGGTTGTGGCTGTAGTGTTTGATTTATTTAAAATTTACATCCCCCTGTATGTCACCATATTATTAACCTATAATAATACTTTGACAAACTATGTCGTTTAACATTTTCATTTTAAACTAAATAATGTCTAGTTAATGTGAATCAAGTATACGGATATATTACGTTCCGGCCGTAGTAGACCAGGGTCGATAATTTTTGAAACCGAAAAAAATATAAGTAGAATGAAACCCATTGGAGAAGGAAGAGAATATAACAAAAATGAAAGGAAAAATAATTTACGGGCGATCTGAGGTCGGGAAGTGGGAGAGGGTGAGTTTTTAAGGGTAAGAAACGGTTTATCTCGATTTCCGGTAAAACTAAGTCCTATGGAAAAAAGTTAAATGGCAAACTTGTAGGTAGTAAAAAGATCTACAACTTTTGTATTTACACTTTTTTCACATAACCTCAAAATTTATGTGAAAAATTCAAATAACCAAGTTTTTGTTTTTTTATTTTTACTTTATCATACGCAGTAAGATAAAGTATTGTAATCATGCCGAAAAAAAAAATTGAGATTTTAGCGGAAATAGGTCTTTTTGGGTCCCCTGAACATTTTTGACCAAGGTACAAAAAAATGTCTGTATGTGTGTGTGTGTGTGTGTGTGTGTGTGTGTGTGTGTGTGTGTGTGTGTGTGTGTGTGTGTGTGTGTGTGTGTGTGTGTGTCTGTGTGTGTGTGCGTGTGTAAACGATTTTTGTGACGACGATTCCGGAGAAACTACTAAAGGTATCGGGACGAAAGTTCATATTTAGAAGTTTCATGACCTAACTTAGAGCTGAAAAGCTTTTGGTTGAAAAGGGTCCAAAGGAACTGGTAGTTTATTCTAAGCCTTTTTGAAGGATTTTGCAAATGAGCCGCCATTTCTGTAATTTCGACAAAATAGTTATAAATAAATTAAAGTAGAGTAATTTTTGAATAATTTATGCCTATCACATTTTTTGGTAAAATTAATAGTTTAGCCTTTCAGTTTATTCTAAGCCTATTTGAAGGATTTTGGAAATGAGCCGCCATTTCTGTAATTTCGACAAATTAGTTAATTAATAAATTAAAGCACAGGAAATTTTGAATAATTTATGCCTATGAAATTTTTTGGTAAAATTAATAGTTTAGCTTCAAGAGCAAATTCTATTTGATCGAGATCGGTCGCATCTGCATTGATATGAAATTACATAGTAGCCAGGATTTTGACAAATATTTTTTTGTGTTGTCACATTCGAAAACAGCTGATCTCATCAGAGGTTGGAAAACCACTATGGAACGTTGCCGCTGTAGTACGGCAAATTATAAAATACAAATTTCAAATAAAGTAAGATCACCAATTTGACTGTTTGTTGATAAGAAATATCAACCCGTCTTTATATCTAATTCTAAAAACGATACATTGAGAAAATTATAAATAAAGTATAGCGATGAGTGTAGTTTTATTTTAGTATGTTGGTAGGGATGTGTCATGAACAAATATAAATCTGTCACAATTTGAATTACCTTTTTAAGGTGCGTTTTCATTAGTGACGATGGCAGTGGTAGCCGACGCCGTTATAGTATTTCCAATAGAAAATTGATAGTGACTCATGTTTATGTACATGCAAACTAATATGTGTCATTATCACGATATGTAAGAAATACTATAATTTCGTATTCTACCACCGCCATTAGCTACCATTACCTACCAATCGGAACGCACCTTTAAACTTGACGTTTCGTCTAAGTGGTACCAACCTAGCATTTACTATACAGACATCATTTATTTTTTTTAAATACGTATTTCTTAAAAAGCAACACTATAGACGTTGATGTCGCTCCTGCCAAAAACTAGATAGCCGACTCGCTCATATGCGACGGCGACACTCCGCCTTCGGTGACGCGCCGCATCACCGCTCGTCGCGCTATTCCGTACTTTCGGCATTTGTGACATAAATAACTATTATTCTGATGACGTAGTGTAGGTAGTGTCAAATGCTGATGCTTTGACAATACCTACGATTTATCTCAATAGAATAGATTCTCATGCAGCTAAACTATTAATTTTATATATTGTATGATAAAGTCATGTGCCTGGCCACATCAGATTTTTATCTTTTACAAAAAAAAATTCTTTCACGAAATTTGGTGAAAACTTGCCTTGTTATATCCCAAACACATTGTAATTTTTTGGATTTAAAATATTTGTAATTTCATCTTATTTTGACTTAATATCGAAAAAGCAGCCTAATTTTCAATCGAAAATTCTCACGTCAAAATATCTCCTTTTTTAATAAAGTCGGTGGGCTTTTTGTTCGATGAAATCTCTACTTTCTGATGGTGAAAAAAAAAAGTTTACATTACTATGGTAAATGTTCTCAAAAAATGCAAAGAAATGGAAAAAAATAGAATCTGAATTTTCTTTAATCGTTGTGTATAATTTTGAGCTATTTATTAAAATTTATACTTTAATTACTCAAAAAACGTAAGATTCCATGTTACTTTGATAAACAGAAAAATTACAAATCCATAAAACACGAAGATTGCAAAAAATATGCGAAAATAGTTGTTCTAAATATAATTAAAACTAGGATTTAAAGGGTACTTCATCTAAAAAACGTGACTGCTGCTCATTTTTTCAGTTAAAAAATTAGTTTATTAAATTCTATTTACATTTGTTAGTATCTATTACTTTTTGTCTCTTCGTTGATGGCATGTCTTCATCGTTAGATTCGAGCAGATCTTCGAAGTCTTCCAATATTAGTTCCCGTCTGCATTGGTCCTTCATCCACAATTTCATCTGAAGTACTAAGTTCTTCGTAGCTTTTTTCTTCTACATTGGAGCATTTTTCACAACAATGACTATTTTTAAGCATAAATTTGTGCATTTGAAACCATTTTTTTCGGCAGCTACATTTTAAATTTCTACATCCAGTTGCACAGCTTCAGCAAATCGTTTTAAGCAATACTTCCGGAATTAATTCCTTTTTTGTAAATTTGGGCATAATGCCACGTTGATGTTGCTTCCAGCCCCAATCCGTTGCTGTCAGTTCGTTACCCAGCCAAGTTTGAAGCTGATAATATGCCCTGTAACAATGTTGTTCTGCTGCACCTTCTGTGGGTGGGAGATTTGCCAATATGAAAGATGATTTAATTTTTGCCAATTCATATTTTCGAAATCTAAATTGATTCAGTGTTATATTATCATTTTTATAGTCTATAGGTATGTTCCTTCTGCCTAGTGTGAATGTCAAGACGCTGATTAACCTTCAATAACTCAGGCAAATTTCAACCTATTCTAATAAACAAACACGTATTAAACGCAAATTTAAATGAGCTTTCAATAAAAAAATAGAACTAAACTATTATGGATTGAAACATGTCATCAAAATGTTGTTAAACTTCAAAAAATCTGAATATAAGGGGAAACTTCTGAATGTAAACGTCCATAACTTTTCGACTTTTTATTGCTCTGACCGAACAGTACGTCCTTAGAATGCTGTGTGTTCCCTCTTTCAATTGAATTTTTACTTTATCATACACAGGATTTTTTATTTTGGAAGTCGAATGAAAAATAACTGAGTTCTGCATTTATATACACATTCAGGTACTCAAAAACAGTTTTTTTTTAAAAGTCGAGATTTTGGGGGTGTTTGATAAATTTCGTATATGCCATTATGTTCAGTTCTACCAGCTCAACAACTTACACTATGTCTCGTGAAAAGTATATTTTCACTGTAACACAGTGTAATCCAAGATTAACAATACGTAGTATGACTAAGTATAGTTAGTAATTGTGTCGAAAGTCGAAGTTTCATGACTAAACTTAGAGCTGAAAGATGTTTTGTTCAAAGGGGTCCCAAGGAACTTAAGGTTTACTCTTATCATTTTTCAACGATTTTGCAAATGAACCGTCATTTCTGTAATTCCGTCAAAATACTAGAATAATAAATTAAAGTAGAGGAAATTTTGTATAAGTTATGTCTATAACATTTTATTTGTAAACTTAATACTTTAGCTGTATAAGCAAACTTTAACTTTGAAAGTCATGCATAGCAGTTGACTCATTTGCATTATGTATTGTCTGTTTAGTAAAGCGTTAGCAGTTTTTATTCGAACAAGCGCTAGCCCGACTACACTTATTATAATATTCTCATTGATCGAGATCGCTCGTATCTGCATTACAACTAGTTTGCCTGGATTTGTCAGATACTTTGATTCTATTGACAGTAATGTCGGAACATCAGCGTTTGACACTGCTGTATAGTATGATAAAGTCATGTGCCTGGCCACATCATATTTTCAGTAGAGATAGCCCACAAACGTTCCTTTGACGTTTCTGCAAACACAGAACATTTTGTGTTCATTCCTGTGCACAATTTTTTCTTAACTATCATTATATAAGAACATCTTTGACGTAAAGCTATTTAAGAGTTTGGAACATTTGATAACTGGATAAAAGATTTCTTTGCATGGGTAGGCAATACTAATTACTATTGGTTTTTATTGCCTTGATTTAGGGAAAAATGACTTCAAGCTGTCAAACAATTTACATTACAGATTTACGATGGATGTATCAATTATACTGGAAACGAAAAGGGTCTCAAACTAAATCTTCAAGTTAAATCTTTTAAATAAAGTCTTAAACTGTTCATTATAAATGTTCTTGCATGAAGGATTGAGTTTCTTTATAGTGGCGTGAGCGGGCATAAAAATGCAAATCTGCAAAAATGTCATTTTTGTACATACGGCATTACCATTGGAGGGCAGTATATACATAACCGCTTGTAATATAAAAATGCGTAGTGAAAACCATAGTAACTACAAAATTTAAACCGATCATGAAATTATATTAACCGCTTACGTAACACAACTGTTACGATACGATTCTTTATGAATATGGGCATAAGTATACATAATTTAAAATAATATTTTGATTATCAATGATAGTGTTTGCTTTTGATTAATGAAATTCATAAAATTATCAGCTTAAACAACAGCACTATTTTTAGATCTAATAACTCTTGTAAACTTATGTGCATACTGAAATATATCTAATATGTCCATTTCTTAGAAATATGATAAAAGCGAAATATGACAAAAATAAATAATAAGTAAAATAAATATTCTTGCGGTTTTCGCAAATTTTATTTTAAAGCACATGTCGCAATTTGTATATACAACTGTCATTTACATTAACTCAAAAGTCTTGCTGGATGCGTTTACGTTGTGATGAAACCTTTCTTCGTGACTTTTTACACTTTGTTGTATTTCTTTGTACACAAACTCCATTTTAGCTTTTATGGAGGTCATCATGTACCAAGTCGCATTGACTATGCATCTTAATACTTTATTCTGGAAGGTATGGACAATTCAAATGTTACTCTTTTTACACAATCCGAGAGTTGAGCACCATACGTCCACACTGTTTTAAGAATTTGCTGATACGCGTGAAGCCTTTCTATCTACTGACAGCGCGGATACCTGATTTAATTTTGTTTAGGTTCGCCGTTCTGGATTTTATACATGCACTGAAAATTCGCTGAAGGCTCGACTATTCATCAGTTAGCATCTACTTGCGATTTTACTTTATTGCTGTCATCGAGTAGCTTGGCCAAAATCAAGAGAGTGGCGAGATTCCTACTGAATATACGTAACACAAGGTGTAAAGTCGGTTGGAACACAGTCCAACATTCAAAGTTGTGGATCTCTTTTTACGATGAGGGTTGGAGGGAAAACAAAGTGGAAAATTGGCGCTGTTCTGGATTTCATACAAGGGTTAACCCATCTGCGTATACTGGCTGATCATAGATTCCATATACATAAAATTTATTTCTTACTTGTAATTCTTTAAATTCAAATAGACTATTCTATGTATGTATTTGAAAGGCTGATCGGATCTTATGTAATTTGGTATTACTTGCCAAATTCCTTGGTTCTAGAGAATCGCACGAGATTCGGTCGTTAATTCGCCAAGAAATTCTTGTAGTTTAACGTTCTGTAAATTATTTTTCTGGGGTCTCTCTAATCTATTAAATTCATCGGAAAGCTAGCAAATCTGTTATTTAGGGAATAAGAACTGTATTGGATAATTATTGTATTGACGCATTTAAACAAATATTAAGTCGAATACTGATAAGCTAGAGAGAGGTGGGGGAATAAAATGAGAAATGGCCGAGCGTTGCCGAGAAATGCACGTTTGCCCTGAGCATAATAAGAGTGGTCTATGAATAGACTGAACCTGAGAACAACAACAAGATATTTAAAATTCAAGGACACATTCCTTCGTTTGCCAAGGGTTTTATTAAATAAATGTTTTTATCCATTTTTGTAGACATATCGTTATTTTTGCGTATGCAAGATAAAGTTTGAGTTGCGTTCAGCTAGAAATAATCAAAAAATTACTGAACAAGGTTTTTAAGGCATTATTTACGTCTTTAATTATTCTGATTAAATCAGTCTTTATTAAATTATAAGAGTAGCAACAATGGCACAGATAAAATTAATAATAAAAGTTAAGTAAATTGCAAAAACTATTTATTTCTATTTTAATAAATGTTCAAAAACATTGTCGACACATTTGTTTAAAAAAATCCACTTGTTTAGACAATTGTTGTTAGCAATTTACATAAAATAATTTTTTTTTAAATCGGTCTGGCCAACTGTTATTCTCAAGTGACGTCACTTATATTTTGGGATGATTTCCATTGTTTAAATAATACAAATATTATTTGTTTTCAATATCATTTATTCGAAAAAATTTAAATGATTTGTAATCCTTTTTTCGGAAAATTAGGGAGTTACATTTCTTTTTAAAATATTAAATTTCCTAACGTCAAAAAATTTTATTATTTATATTTCTTTCTCCATTTCTTATTCTGATTTTCTACCTCTATGTGTTCAGGATAATATTGATTTGTTGCTGTCTGGAATCTGTTCCCTGCACTCTATTTTGATGAAATATTGATAAGTCATATTGTTTTATTATTCAAACAATGGTAGGTAGTCATCCCAAAATATAAATGATGTTACTTGAGAATAACAGTTCGCAGGCCGATCTAAAAACATAATTTTATGCCAATTGCAAAAAGAAATTGCCCACAAATGTGGGTTTATTAGATAATATAGGCCAGATATCTCAAATATAAAATTTATAAGTTAATTTCACAAAAAAAGATATTTCTACTATAATTAGAAACAAAAATGAATTATAATTGATGTTTAAACAATAGGTAGATGATTAATGAATTAATGTCTCTCTAAGGTAATAAACTGCCATTTTGAACTCCGAAATCCAGTAGACGTATAGTAACGATTTCTATGAGAAAAAGAGAATTAAATGATTAGAACGGTAAATTCTCTCAAGAATGTACATTTTTTTTATTTGGGTAGTTTTCAGAGCACTGTGAGGGTGGGTTGGGGGCGTCAAATCTATATGTATCAAAGGTTAAATCCTTGGAAAGTCCTCTACAAGTCCTATAACTTTAATATAAATTTTCCGAAACCCCGAACAATTATTCGAAAAATACCAAAAACGTCCTTTTCCCATGGTAATTTGAGGCGTCCATAAGCACCATAAAAAATCAAAATTTCGAAAAAAGAACTACTGTTTTTGGACTTGGAAACGATTTGGGGAGGATCGTTGGTTTCTACATAAAAATAACCACCCTAGTGGTTAAGGGAAAGAGTGCTATGAAATAAATATAATTCCAAATTAAGGAAGGGGGGCAGCTGCCCCCTTTGCCACACCCCCCCTGAACACGCCCATGCCTGCATTAATGGGATTATCTAAAACTTCAAGTGCTTGTTGCTCGGTAACAATAGTGTTTTGGGTGTATGTTTATTAATATTTCTGACTTGAAATCACCCCAGCAACACACTGCCAAGCTATGGCAGTCGCGTCGTGGGACACCTTGTATGTATATTTTATTTATGGTTTTGATCTATCAGCGACGATATCTAAACATCAACATAATTATCATTCAAAATTGGTGAACAGAAGCATATTGCCAACAAGGTTATTGAGTTGCGAATTAAAAACCCATCATTTCTCTATTACAATATGCATGATTAGGCGAATGTTTTGACAGAAAATGTTTGGTTCACCGTTCAAAACATGTTCTGACGTGTTTTCATAACGCTAACCTATCCCGGAAAAGCCGCAATTTTAATAAGTTGGACACGTTGGATCGATGGTGTTGTCAGGCCCGCAGATACGGCAGTTAATTGCTGCACATAGAGGGTAACGTGACACGGCACGTTATTGTGTTCGCTGTCTCTGATGGGCGCTAATAGTGAGTGCAGCCTATTTTTTCGTCTATTAGGTTGGTAAACATGTTTGTCGCGCTCCGGATTGGCGATAGCGCTGCTAAAATAATTACCGATTACAATGAGCGCCACTCAGCGGTTATCGAAAACAACTTAGGCCCCAACCTCGGTGACATTATATACGGTCAGTAATTGCACATCGCATTTCGGCTTATTACACACTTCACTTATAACTTGCAACAATAATCTTATCGCGCCATTGAATTTTTCTTCCGGTGGAAAAACGCCCTAAGTAAATACATATATCTATATATAACATATTATTATCGGATAAGTTTCATGTACAGTTATGTTCGTACATCGCATTGCTGAATTTGATACAGGCTCTATAACCATAAATCTCTATTACAAAATTTTTAGGGCCACAAAATATAAAAATTCTTTTTTTTACGTTTTGATAACCTGGATGTGCTAGAATTCTTTAGGTATAGTGAAATAACAGCTTGAACTTTGAACTGTTAATGCAACGTAAGAAAAATTACCCAATTTGGCAGGAAGAAAGTAGCACTAAACAATACTTGTCAAACGACTTTCCTCTTCATAGGTTAAAGTTTGACGAAATATGAGAAATTTGCGAAATGATGTAGCACACGTTTTACAGTAAGGAAAAATTAAATTGGGGTATTACATAATACTTGGAATAAGCTGGTATGGAAACACAGATCGCTTAGCCAATGAAAAATAATCTTTAAAAGAGTTATCCCATGTTCTTCAACATAGTTGTAAAGTTGAAAAAAAAAAGATATTGAAATTAGTTATCATACATCATCATACGCACGCAAGAATACATGATCATTAGCTGCTGTCAGCGACCCTTCTAACTGGGTTTGAATATTTGACATTTTTTGGTTTTTTAAATAATTTTGTTTTGATAGTTGTTTGGCTTCTCAGCCAAAGAGATGGGGCCGTGACTGCTAGTGCGGTAGGGTTAAAAAATCTTCCGGTATTGAATCGGAAAGCCAGGTTTCCGACTGTATTGTTCGGTTGAAATGTCCGGTTGAAGTCGTCAAATGTCTAGTTCTCAGATACCCATCCAAAATTTACAAAATTGTTAGCAACTTTTTATTCTTGAATAAAATGCTGCATGTGGTCCTATGCTGCTTGAATGATTAAAACTGGTGTTAGAAACTTAATTCCTATATTTCTATTTGTACTCATTTTTTTTTTATTTATAATGACATTTATAACATTTGAAAGTTAAATATATAATAAATGAAAATAAAGAAAATGTTCACAGATAGAATTTTTTAACCCAAGTATTTATTTCTTTGACGAGAGGAAAAGATATATTTATCTACGACTCACATATAATAAGTTCATTGCATACGTATCTATGACAATCTAATCCCCATCATTATACGCGCCAATGATTATAATGACTCTAGCGTTGTATAATAATGACAGTTCGTTCAAATAATGACCTCATTATTTGAACGAACTGTCATCATTATACAACGCTAGTGTCAAAGTCTGTCAAAACCTACGTGGATGACAGTTATTTGACAGTTTGGCTTGCCACAATTGACAAATACATTTAAAATATTTTGCATAAAATGGAATTTATGAGTCGTAGATAAAACGTCGTATTTGACTCGCACATAACGGATATAAATCGCTCGGATGATTACACGCTCGCCTTCGGCTCGCGTGTAAACTTCATGCTCGCCATTTATATCCTTAATTGCTCGTCAAATAATATACTATTATTTGCTACAAAGAATTTTTATTTGATTCAAAACAATATTACTTTACACCAAACAAATAGTATTTGACTCAAATAAACATTCTTTGTAGCAAATAATAGTGTATTATTTGACGAGCACATAATTAAGGATAAAAATCACGAGCATGAAGTATACACACGAGCCGTAGGCGAGCGTGTAATCATGCGAGCGATTTATATCCGTTATGTGCGAGTCAAATACGACGTTTTATCTACGACTCATAAATTCCATTTTATGCAATATATTTTAAATGCATTTGTCAATGATATCGAGGCGAACTGCCAAATAACAGTCATCCACGTAGGTTTTGACAGACTTTGACGCTAGCGTTGTATAATGATGACAGGTCGTTCAAATAACGAGGTCATTATTTGAACAAACTGTCATTATTATACAACGCTAGTGTCATTTTAATCGTTGGCGCGTATAATGATGGGGATTATATAGTCATAGACACGTATGCAATGGGCTTATTATATGTGAGTCGTAGATAAATATATTTTTGTCTCTATTCAAACACGCATTTATTTGAGTGTTTCTATCTGTGTAGTAGGTACTTCGTAATTTTTTTTAACAATTTATTTCGCCAACTGCGTTTTCGGATGTTTAATTTCGGTACTCTTTGTTTATAGCAACAGATTTTCTTATTTTGCTGAGATATACACGGTTCTGAAATATCAAGGTACATATTTTGTTAACAGCCTTATTCCATACATTTTTTATATTTAGCTATCGGCTGTGAAAGTTACCAAAAATTAAATTCACTTTGTATTAAAAAAAGAACATTTTTTGATTTTTTGCTTTTAACTACACATAGGTACAGAATTATTGTATGTATGTAATAAAAACATAATTATGTAATTTAAATATTACTTAATATGTGTAAAAAGACAAAAATAAACAAACAAGAGACAATTGATTCTGGTAAGCTTTCTTACATAAATTTTGAATCTGCAGCTAGAAATTAAAAGTTAGGTACCTATAGTAAAAAAAATGTTTTTTATAATGTTTGCGTTTTTGCACTGGTTTTATCATTATTGCATTTTTGACAAATTAAGTATTGGTAATTTGAAATTAAATATTCTGGTATCAGCACTCAAAAGTTTATGGTTATTTATTATTAAATGTATAATTTTGAAATGCAAATTTATGTTAGTGAAAATTAATTTATCCTCTTACCTTTGGTAGTCTCCTTAACTAAGCGTTTTTTAAAATTATTAAAAATACTAGAAAAATTAAAAATTAAGAAGCACTTTACTGGTTTTGCCTGGTTGTTTTCCCCCCAAAAACAATATATATCCGGTTACTCATGTTTTAGGAGTTGCCAACCCTTAGTAGGGTGCTTGTGACGTGTTGAAAGACGACCTATGTAGCTTTCCTCTGAAATTTAATTGTAATTAGTATTCTTGCATTATATCGTATTAGCGCTAATTAGAAAAAGAAGGTCGTGAAAGTTCGTAAAACGTCCAGTTTGGCGTTAGAATAACCCAGAGATTACCACGTGAAGGTTGTCCCTCCGCGAGCTAAGCATTCTACCAGCTGTTTGAAATGTTTTCGTCCCTTAATGCAATATTGATTTATGTATCAAACTTTTGGTCTCCTAAAAGCTTACCATTAAATTGTTAGGGAAGCTATTTAATTATTTATCGTATGGAACATTCAACATTGATGCTCCCAGTTTTCTACAAAGCAAACTGTTATCCACAGCGCACCTAGCGGAGGCGGTAAAGCTACCTGTGGGTATCAGAATCGGGTTTTAAGCACTAAATTGCATAATGTATATACACACAAACAGCAAGAAAACTGCGTGCTATAGCGAGTAAGATAAAACAGAAAATGACCCAATCTGTAAATGAAATTCCTGAAATGCCTATTGTGATACAGAAGGATACGATAAGCCCGAGGTGCGGTCACGTTCACGTGGTAAACTCTGGTCTAAACCACTTTTCGGAGAAACAGTCCGAAGTACCTAGCATCAACTGAAGAGCTAAACTACGCATCTAATTTAGCTACATACGGTAATATAAGGTAGAGGAGGTTATATCTTTAGTTTTTTAGTGTTAAGAGTTTGTATATGTTGAGAGAAAATTACCAAAATTTAGCAATTTGCATGTCATGTCATGGAGCGAGTGAAAATATATCGAATATATAAATGTAAGGCACTTTTACAAATTAGACCGTTTTACTGTGTAAACTAGTAATAAAAGTTACTTGTATCAACACATGTTCCATTAACCCCGGAATTTACTATCTGACCGCCTACGCCCTTTCTCCTCTACTACTACGAGTACTACGCAGACTATTTTTTTAGGTCAAACGTGACTCGTATACTGTGCTGAATAGTTTCGCTAGCGCGAATAAAATTTATGTGTTTTTCATTGTCGCGATAGTACGCGGAAGTTTGGTTTATTTCGAACGTTCTAGGCCTCCGCACTCCAATTTTAACCTAGACGAAAAAATAGTAAAATTTACTGTGGTAATAACGACCCTACGGCGCACCACGACATATTTACAACCGGCAGCGACAGTATAGACGTTTTTATTTCACGCTTTACGACGCACTGCGCAAATATTGAATAAGTTATACAAATGCCATAAGACAACCTTGTTCTAAAGACCTAGTCTAAAATGGCCCAGTTTACCGATATCTAGATGATACTCTTCGTCAACTACTGGTAGTTGCTTAGAGCCCCAACTAGGGCTGAGCAAAACATCGATTGTGATCGATTGGTCAATCAGATTGCTTTGATCGACTGATGGTCTCCCTCCTGAAGAGTAAATTCCTTCCCCAGCTTAACGCAGGCTGTGTACAGGGGTCTGTGGAAAAACGCTCTTGCAGGATCAAACCTGTTATATTAACTGGACAAACCCACTTGGGAGCCGCCATCATTGAACCAACAGCGCTGACACAACTTACTCCTCGAACAATAACTGACTTCGTGAAAAGTCTCAATATCGATGGACTGTAATATATGGTGGAAATACAAAAGGTCTTTTAGCTCAACCACCATACCATACCCAATACCTTATCAGGTACTGGGTCTCCATTATTGGGTGGTTTCAAATAGACGGTGCTCCAGCGCACATAACTGTTGCAGTTATGAGGCTTACTTAACGAGGTATTCGGCGATCGGTGGATTGCGCTCAATGGGTCATACAAATATCCACTGCGTTCCTCCGAATTGACGCCAATGGATTTTTACTTTTGGGGAGCCATTAAAGACGTAGTTTATGAGGGCCCAATAATTGATAAAGAGAAAATGAAAGATAGAGTTCGAGCTGCTTTCAATAGGTTATGTGCTAACTCATACAGCGATGCTACCAACAATAATATGTTAAAAAGAATAGAAGCATGTTTAGCGGACAACGGTAACTTTTTTGAACAGTTACTGAAATTAAATTAAGCAGTTTTTTTTAATTTACTTTATGATTTTGTTGTATTTTTAATATTGTGGGTTTATTGTAGGCTTATAATTTTATAAATACAAATTATTTTATAATGAAAAATGACCTAAAAAACTTGTTTAGTAATGTTCTGTTTATTCCAAATTGTTCAGTTGTTTTTAAAAGCAATCTAGATTTGGCAATGTTTTCAATTTCTACTGTGATGGTTAAAAATCGATTTCAGTAGGTACAAGTACATTTTAGGTATAGGACATTGTACACAAAGGTGAACTAAAATTTTCCATAGAATTGAGGAATGTATTTATATCTTAGGGTTGCCATTTGAAAATATCGACTTTTAGTACTTTTCTCGAATTCAACTTTGATCTTATAATTTAAACACTCTGTATAACTTTTAGAAGAACTCTACCGATGTGTCGATATTATGTTACATTCAAAAGAATTTTGCCCGATAACTTTTTTCCGACGGTCACAGGGGATAATTTATAAGTAATTGAAAGTAACCGAGCAGTTGTCATTCTTTAAAGAAAAAAATTAATATCTCAAAAGTTAGGTATAGGGAATGTAGGATAAAATTGATCTAGAGTTTAATGAAGATTTCGAAAATGCGATCCATTTGAAATATAAAAGTTGACATTTTCGGTAACCGAAAGTAACCGAAAACTCAAAATATTTTAGTTGAGACTATCGTGTCCAATATAAGACAATATAAGTAGACAAATTTTCAATCTCTCATTTCATTTGGTTCTCCATATACTTCGAATGGCAGCTCATCGTTATGTATATATTATTATATTATATATTCTAGTTATAGTGATATGGTTTTTCCCATTTCACATAAAAATAAGATCAGAATAATCATCGCCTCGAATCTAGTAAATAGCAAAACATTACCGCTGCAGTGAAATGGTTAAGAATTGCTTTTTCTAGTACCCACCTTGCATTCTTTTGTATGAATGCATCAAAACAATGAAGGTATTGATATGAAAGACAGAGTAGCGTCGATAATCCGAACTAATTGGGACCAAAGGTGGTTCGGATTATAAAATTTTTCAGAAAATCGAATATTGTAGCTAAATTCTAGAAAATACGTAAACAAGAATCGACAAAAATTACTTTTTTCTGCTCCTATTGAGGAATGCATTCATTATCATGGCAATTTATGATAAGTAATACTAACCATTCCCCACACACATGACAAATATTTCATTCCTGGCTCCTCATACCCCGCCAGTAGTGAGTAATATTTCATTCCTCACGGCTTTAGAACCAATCACAGCTCTGGATTTTTCATTTCCAAATTGTTGATACACTGCTTAGCGACATTGTCAAGGCATTGACAACGTCGCTAAGTGACAAGGCGCACCAAACAATTTTAATCTGTCAAAATCCTGTAAACCGTCATAGTGACATACAGCTGTCCCTATAAGCACAAAAATTTATTTATAAAATTTCGTTGCATAGTCGTAGAAAAAGTATTCCATTTGCAAGTAATGGGAATTTCTCACTCGAACGCTTTGCAGCACTCGCCTACGGCTCGTGCTGCAAACTTCGTTCTCGTGGGAAATTGCTTACATTACTTGCTCATAGAATAATATACTATTTTTCTCGGTTACTCAGTGATTTATTTCAGTATTATTTCTTTTTTTGGCGTTCGGATTAGCGAACGTTTGGATTACCGAGGTTCGGATTATCGACGCTCTACTGTACAGTTTTCTTCTAAAGAACATATTACTGTCACCAGCCTAAGGCCTGCTTATTCCAATTGTTTTCTAAACATTGACTACTGAGATATCGTAAAAAAATTATTTTGTCTGCTATTTTCTGATAATGAAACATATGTCATGATCGTATTTCCATCCCACGTTTCATACCTCGAGAATTAAAATAAAAGATAAAAAAACACATTCTTATTTGGCTGTACACGCGTTCAGGCGAGTACACCCTTTGTCTTGAGGGTTAACATTATATAGTATTCAACCTATAACTGAGCTATTATTGATAAAGTGGGAGTTATTGAAGTGTGGATAGTGATTTTATTTTTATTTATACAACATAATGTTAAAAAGTGACACCTATTCCAGTCCTCTAGCTCAGTTAGGTGAGCTATAGTCACAGTTCAATAATTTTCTAGTAATATTTGAATTTTTGCATCAATCTAAAATTTGGCATAATTAGGTAATATAACTTAAGCTATATACAGCAGTTACACAAAATTTTATCCAAATCTCAGATGCTAAGATAAAATGTGCTAAAACCAATCCTAACCAACTATGATCACATAAAATTACCCATACTCGTTAAGGCGGGTTTTCCTAGGAGCAGGTTTTTTACGCCGCGTACAACGTAACGTACGTTTTCTCAGACGACTGTCACTTTTGACAACTCGCAAAGATCCCTTGACCAAACTATAAGTAGACCACCTGAATAGCTGATGCTCCACGTTTGGAAAATACAACCGCGCGGCGTATTAAGCTGTCAACTTGAAATGCGTTGTACGCTGCGTAAAAAACCTGCTCCTAGGAAAACCCGCCTTTAGCATAATTATTTTTTAATGATATAAACAAATGCCGCCTATTCTACAACGTGCAATTTTGTATCATGTAACTTTTGAGTTTGGGAAAGAGGAAAACTTACTGAGCAATAATACGAGAATAATGAGAATAATACGTGGATATCGACTTAATCGCAGCGTTACTTTCCTGAAAATTAACTAATGCAAGTTATACTGGGTGTTTACTGACTTAACTTTGTATTTATCATTTCTTGCAACCAGTCTTATCTCATCAACATTAAAGGAAATTCCTCTTCCACTTCAGTAAAGCTACTAAGAGCTAGACAATGCCATGGTGAAACGATGTTGGCACCTTAGAAATAATGTAAAAGATAGGGTTGCAGTAAGACGGCTTAACGATGATAGTGACACTGAAGCCAGACGCCACGTTAACAAAACTCGTTAGGTAAGCTGTGATTCACGATATAGCTCGGAGGGAGATAAGGGATGCCAGCCCAGCGTGGCTCATTAAGGGTACGCCACCAGCTATAAAATATAATTACGCATAAAACAAGGGTGCCCCTATCAAACGAGGTCCTTTAGATCGCGTCGCTGATTAAGCACAAGACAGGAAGACTTACTCCTACCGCTAGGGCCGCGTTAACAGAAAAGCACGTACCTATTGGCAAAGACTAGAGTTGTCAGAGCTACTTGAGTACACAGTCTAGGGCTTCCAATCCCGGGATTACGTGATTCCGACAAAGAATGAGTTTTTTCGGGATCCAGGGAATATAAATCTAAATCCCGGGATCCCGAAAAAGTTAAATCTAAATTATTTTTTATTTTTTTTGTTAATATTATTGGCGAAATGTGGGCACTTATCTACAAAGCTGCCATTTTTTAAGTATGAACTTCAGTCTATAACAGCACCCTTTCTGATTACATTATAGTATATTATAATACAAGTTTTATAAGACAAAAATTGGCGCACGAGTTGTTTTGCGTTTTGCGCACGAGTTGTTAAAAAACGAAATATTTAGGTACGGACAATAATGACTTTGTGATGAGCTGAGACAGCGGTAATATGGTCATTTTTGACATTTCTTCATCGCACAATTATCGCTTTTTCCCTTCTTTTTTTGTGGAAAAGTTTTGTCAAAAACTGCACTTAGGTAAAAAATCTATTTTTATAATGTGAACTGTGTGCTACTTGAACCTTATTTGTGAAAACCGAAAGAGGTAATATTAATATTTTTATGACTAGATTTTGAATATTTAATACTCTAAGAAGTTGCACTGAATTACAATAAATAGCATCTTCACTTGAAAACGCGTTTAGAACTCGGTTTCAAAGTAATTACAGTTATGTTTTGTAAACAATAATCGTTATATTTAAAATCCAAATAGTTAGTCTACTTGCATTAAACATTCATGAGGTGTGAATTCTAAAATTATCTGAGTTTATCTTAACCAAGAAAACAAAAATTTCAAAATGTTTTATTGGCATTAATATGAGAAATTTAAAATTTGTCTCGATCAAACAATTTCTTTTGCCGCCAAAATTTTTTATGTTCTTAATGCATTTTACAAAAATATAAAATGTTTGAGCAAATTTAAGATGCTAGAGCTAGTTATTATCTAATAAAGTTTAAATTTTGTTTATATTGATGTCACTACGCACTCTTTGACGCCTTTTAAACCGTTAATTTTGGTGTTCTAATTGTAAGGTAAAATTTGAAAACGTTGATGAAAATGGAAAAATGGAAAATGTTCTTAATTGCACGTAATATTGAAATCTTGGAATATCTATTTACAATTTAAATACATTTGCTGGAAATGAGTAAAGGAGTGGATCGCGAAAAATAATATGAACATGATATCAAATAAATAAGTGAAAGATCCCATACCTATACACTCATGGTACCAACATGTTTGTTCACCTATGGGAGGTGTCCGGTTAAAGGAGAGTATATTTTTGTTTGCTTGGTTGTATTTAACAATGACATAATGATTCTAAACTCACATATGGATATTTTTGAACAAAAGACAATTAGGATATTTTGTTAAAAAAATAAATAAATAATTCTGCAACTGTTACTAAGCATATAAAACGATTAACGTAAGTATTTGAACTTGTTCATTACATACTTGTTCTCTGGTGCGTTGTAAAGTTGTCACTTACTTAATTTTTAATAATCTTACTGAATTGATAGGTTCCCGAAAATTGTTGAAATGTATATGGATAAAACAAAGATTCATTAAAATATGTAGCACCAAGATTGAATTAAAATATTCAATTTCGAATCAATTTTCATTCCGTATTTGTCAGAACATGCAAGTGTAATGTGTAAGGTACATTTTCTTCTCTCATTATGCGTATGCTCAGTTAGACAAGTTTCTTCTCCTAAAATCCGTGACAAAAACACTTACCGTTCGCGTATTGGAGCTGCCCGACAGGAGAGCTTTCACTTTATTTAGTAAAAAAAGTTGTACCACTTGCAACCATAATTCTGAGTCGCTGATTTCAAATCTGTGTAGCTCAAATTTAGTAATGAGGTGTTTGTCGGATCACTAATTTAGAAATTCGTTGATAAAACCGCAAAAAAACAAAATAGTAGATCTAATAATTATGGTGAAATAGGTTTCTGAAAATATTTTTGATTCAGGTAGTTTGCAGGTACTTTATTATTATTTTTACACATCACTACATTGTTTTTCGTACAGCTATCGTACTTACACATCGTCTCTTCTGTGTACGAATTTCACAGAAGCATCTTCCAGTTTTAATAAATAAATTAAAAAGTAAGTTAACGCTTTGCACTCTAGAGTTTTATTTCTTATATGGATTTAAATTTTGGCCAGTTATATATCAATTATAATTATTATTATTGTAGGCCCTGACGAAGCCAAAGAACAATGGCGAAACGTTGGCAAAAAATTGAATCCATATAAAAATAAAACTCTAGACTGCCAAGCGTTAACTTACTTTTTATTTATTTACAAAAATTAAAAAAATATAAACACTTGTAAAACTGACTTAACCTTAGCCTACATTGACAAGTTGAGATGGGTTGACTAGGGATAGTCAAACAGCATCCCTGCGGATGAAATCTCTAAATATGTAATGTATAAATTCGCTAAATTTTCAATGATGGCCAGCTTATCGATGTGCATGAGAAACTACTCTCTGCATATGTAACCACATCTCACACGCTGGGACACAGATGTTCCAAACAAAATGAATAATGCATGAAATACTTTTTACTAGGTAGGTATCGCCCAAAATAGTATCTGTGGTGGGGTTTAGGGCTACAGAAAAAAGAAGGGCCACGCCTGACCCCGCTCTCCAGAAGAATGTAATTTTTATCGCCTACATCAGAGGGATTTGTGCATTCAGCCACCCCTGGACCGGGGATACGCCGTCGTAAGTTTTTACGACCGAGTCACTAGAATAGTCGGCAGGCCGTGATGCCCGTACATATGTAACTGGGGGCCTAGATTTTTATTGCTTATAAATTTTGTTTAATTTCGGCCGACTTTTACGGTCGTTATTAGCAGGGCTAGGGGTGGGAAAAATCAAGCGGCGTCTGCGTCACGTGATAACGATAATGTTTTCGCATATTTTGGCATCACGGTGACGGGGAAATATGCACCCTCGGGGGACCCAGGTCGCACTTTTTCCATCATGCCGCCCATTCTATCGTAAATTTTCAGATGAGTGCGCTTTATGACCGAATTTATGACCGTGGACGTGACGATAATGGTGACCCAATGCAATAACGGGACGAATCGTTAAAAGTTTAGTTTACTTATAGAATATGGATGGTTATATTGAATATACTGGTAACAAATGGTTCTTTATGACGAACGATGCGAAAGGAACTAAAGTATACCTTCAAACATTAGCATGGATCTTATGATTTCATCCTGTAGTTTAGTATAACATATATCGCCTGCGATCTTTAAAAACTACTCAAGTATATCGATAGAATTTCAAACGTTTTTCACATCTATTAGACGCACAGATAGAAAAGATTTTTGTTTTTAAGAAATATATTTATTTGAATGTTTTCTTTTGGATAACAACTTTATTGAAAACACTAGTTATTTTGCTTTTGGGATTAATTTATGTGAAATATTTATTGAAGCAAAATAAACATATTTCTGTAGGTACAATTAATAATCGCTTTAAAGTACCTACATAATATTTTTGTTTTGATTTAAATATGTGATTCGCTTCGCTAAAGAAATACAATTTTAATTGAAATAAATATACAGGCTCTCCCAGGACGAGCTGCCATTAGAAGCATATGGAGAACCAAAGGTAATGAGAGATTGATAATTTGTGGACTTATTATGCTGGACACGATCGTCTCAACTAAAATATTTTGTGTTTTCGGTTCCTTCCGGTTACACCGGAACTGATGTCAAATTTCATATTTCAAATAGCACACCTTGTATTTTATCGCATTTTTGAAATCTTCATAAAATTTTAGATTAACTTTAAAAAATAATAAAAAATTGTTCAGTTGTTTTCAAAAACAATCTAGGTTTGGCAATATTTGCAAATTCTACTGCGATGTTTAAAAATCGATTTCAGTCGGTACAAGTACATTTTAGATATAGGACATTGTACACTAAGTTGATCTAAAATTTTCCATAGCTTGTGAAATGTATTCATATGTTAAGGTTGCCATTTGAAAAATCGACTTTTAGTCGTTTTCTCGAATTCAACTTTGATCTTATATTTTGAACAGCCTGTATAACTTTTAGAAAAGTTCTACGGATGTGTCGATAATACGTTACCTGCACAACAATTTTGCCGGACAACTTTTTTCCAGCGTTCACAGGGGATAATTTATAAGCAATTGAAAGTAACCGTCCAGCTGACATTTTTTAATAAAAAAAATTAGTATCTCAAAAATGATACATGTTAAGTATAGGGAATATCACATAAAATTGATCTGAACTTCAATGAAGATTTCAAAAATGCGATAAAATATAGGGTGTTCCATTTGAAATATAAAAGGTGACATCATTTCCGGTGTAACCGGAAGTAACCGAAAACTCAAAATATTTTAGTTGAGTCGAGCGTGTCCAACAATATAAGTCCACAAATTTTCAATCTCCGATTTCATTTGGTTCTCCATATACTTCTAATGGCAGCTCGTCGTGGGAGACCCTGTATAGAAGAAGATATTTCTCTCCTTTGAAGTAATGTTTCTGCTTTGGTTACAAATACGTACTTCCGCCGAAGAAATCAAAATTTGATTTAAAGAAACGTCGCAAAAGGTGGCAACACGTAAAGCGTTTTGCTGTGCTGTGCCCTACGACAATTTCCTTTCAATAAAAACTCCACATTAACACCTTCAAACAATTAATAATTTCTTTAATCAAAGTACCATTTATTGTAACCTTAATTTTAAGGTTAACCAACAGTTAACCAACAGTTTCGTCAGTGGTTTGAGGCAAAAAAAAATTTAAAATTAATGGTTTGTGCTATGGTGAATCAATCTGCGAATATAAAATTGCAAGCATTTTTGACATCGGCCCGCTAGTTTTTGCGATATCGTGTCAACAACCCAACAAAACAAGGTTCCGAGAAAACTGCGTTTAAATTTTGTAGACGTGTAACGACATACCCGAACTTTAAATTTTGACCACTCATATTTTTATCGATATCTCCAAAACAATTAAGCTTGTCACAATAAATGATACGTTATTCGAAAGAGAATAATACTGCAAAATGTACGTATCGTGGTTGGTTAAAAAAGAGGTTCCGATAATCGAGATATAATAATCGGCTTCCGCTGTTTGTTCGAATTTTGGCTACGAAATCGTTAATTTTACAAATTTCTTTCTAAAATTTTTACAGTTTATTCTTTAAACGTTGGATAATCGAAATGTGCAATAGAAAATCATTATTTTTTAAAATGTTACGCTAGAATGTACCCTTCAACAAAATTTCCATCTGTACAGTCATAGAGTTTCTGAATATATCATAAGATTGCCTACGATATACTCGTATATTATCAATAGCCACACGAACGGATTTTGCCGTACTAAACCTGCCTACACCATTAGTCTGTCAACAAAAACTGATGACCGCATTATAGTCTACAGTTCAATAGTTGGGATGAAAGATACAGGAAAACTTATAAGTATAAAAAAATTGAAATGACAACTGAATAGCGTTTTAAAATCGTCCTACTTTACTAATAATATTTAACGTCCTGTAGCGCACACTGTATATAAAGGTTTAGACAAATTCATCAATTTATTAATTTTTACAAATTTACACAAATTTATTAATTTATTAACAATTATCATCAATTATAAGGGTAATTTTGAAGGGTTTTATTATTTTAAATTTGTAGCATTAACAAAGTTGTCATTAAAATTAAAGCAGGTTGTTGATTCGAACACGTTCCTAGATAAAAACCTAACAAACTACTAACTCCTAACTAGCTAGTGGAAAATTATGTTGCTATCGCTATCTTCAAATTATACTTTATGTGTCTTTTCTTTTAGTATTCTCCACGACATTCATTTCTAGCAGATGTTATTAGGCAACATTACCGGCTGAGGTAATTCCATCTTCTTTTCGGTAAATCTAATATAAATCTCGCTGTCATTTGATGGCTTTTTTTCAACATTAGCAGAGACAAGAGGTTCGTGAACAATTGCTACCTGAGCCACAAATTGCGTTTTCGTTTAGCCTACTTTAACTACTGATTTTGCTATTTGTTACAGTAAAAGTTAAAACAATAGTACAACTACAATATGTACCAACCGTATAAAAAAGAATAAGAGCTAATATGTCTGTTATGCCGTAGAATTTTGTACGTATAACATGTTCCAACTATGATTAGTATGTAATTACATATATTTGATGATAATGATGATTTAATCAATTCGTTTATTCGTCTGCCTAGCCTACATCCTCTGTTAGATCTCCCTCGATTTTACGGTAGCTATATAATGGTGCAAATTGTTCAACAGACCTCTATTTTACGCATCATTTAAGTACAGGATTATTTATTATTTTGTGACTCCTTTTCAACTCTCTTTCTAGAAGTGACCGAGTTTCTTATTGACCAAATGCATATAGAAACGACTTTTTGACCCAAAACGTCAGTACACCACCTAATGTGCATTTGATGGCATGCCTACAAAGTAATGACACTGTTCATCTACCGTTTGAGCAGTTGTGTGTTAATACTCACATACAAAACAACTAGTGCGGTTTCCCTATTCCAGATGATGAAGTCGGTCATAAATTCAAATATTAGCGAGAATCGAAAGAGCAGTACAAAGTAGCACAAAGCAGAAACCAACCATTAGAAGCATATCGCGGGGAGACGACGTAGAGTGGCTCTGGGCACTCTGGTAGCACGTAGATGGAGGACGATTATAAGATACCAGTAGAACCAGTTCCACTGGCTACCGGGGTTACCGGCTCTATTGCCCTACCATAAAAAATGATAAATTATTGCATCGACGGTCTTGATTTCTAAAGGCAGACACCGATATTTTATTAATCATCTCCGGTGTAAATCAGGCTTATTGTTCCCGGCGAAAAGACGAAGTGGGAGAGACGCTGGCGATGGTTGCCCTCGATAGCAGCGACCAGATGCACGCCATGTCTCATCGGGCAACACGCAATTACACGCCATTGATGAGAATAATTACTCACTTGTACTCGTACTCGTAGATCAACGGGATATATATATAAATTAGCGACTAAACAATCGCTCTACGAATGATGCTTTGTGATTTATTGCGATTGGCTTACTCGGCCCGAAGGTTGGCTGGATAACTACCAGTTGACTGAACTACACCATATAATATGGCTGTATAATGTATCATAACTTATCATGAAGGACTATTCTTAAAGTGTGTACTAGTTTTAATTTAGCAGACGTAATTTACTGGTGACTTGGAGATGTAGGAGGACTTCTAAGGAGAGAATTGAGAATTGAAGAAGTGAAGCCAGCGCTGGTGACAAATCTTTCTATCTTCATCTGCTCACTGAATGGAGAGGAAGATATACAACCTTCTACTCTCAAACCTAAAAAAAGAAATGAAATTGTGTGTTATGACGTATATACCGGGTGATTCAATTTCGAGGCTCACCATGGGTATCTCACTTATTAGTGGAGATAGAGCCTATGTTTAAATTTTACAACGTTTCGTATTTTTGTGCTACAATTACCTGAAAAGAAATTTAAGCTATCACTTTTCATTTTGAAGATATCCGCAACAAACTGAAATGTTAAGATATCGTTTTTTAATTTTTTATTCAAAACTAAGAGTAGCTGGACATTTGAAACAAAAACATTCTACAGCTACTTTTTAACAAGGAATGCAGTGTTATTTTTTAATTTGAAACATCAAAGATGGCGACGTAACCATGGCCAACTTTTGTTTTTCTTATGCGCGCCATGTTGAATTTTGGCATTTTCCGATAGTCGTGTTTCTTCTCATTTCCGCAATGTATAACATGTTGGCATTTGTTTTTAAAACAATGGTGTAATAATAAAAAAAACCTTCAGGTACCTCGCGGAGCTTGGTTACAGACCGCCGAACTTGTTGCCAAGCAACGTCAACGAAATGCATTTGGATCAAGCGGCACGCGCAGCGTTGGGTTTGCCAGTTAACCAAATTAGCCTTAATTGTAGTTGATTGTGGATGTAAAATGACGTTTACAAATAAAAACTATTACACCATTGTTTTACAAACTAATGCCAACATGTTATATACCAAAATTCAACATGGTGCCTATAGGGAAAGCAAAAGTTGGCCATGGTTACGCCGCCATCTTTGGTGTTATTTCAATTTAAAAAATAACACTGCATTCCTTGTTAAAAAGTAGCTCCAGAATGCTTTTGTTTCAAATGTCTAGCTACTCTTGGGTTTGAATAAAAAATTAAAAACGATATCTTAACATTTAAATTTTTTGCGGATATCTTCAAAATGAAAAATGATAGCTTAAATGCCTTTTCAGATAATTGATCATCACAAAAACTTTGACAAATTTAAGCAAAGGCTCTATCTCCACTAATAAGCGAGATCCCCATCGTGAGAAATTGAATCACCCGGTATACTTGACGAATTGTTTACTCAACTACATCTTAGGACTGGCTTAGCGTTAGATTTATCCTTAAACTGTCGATGGTCGTCAACTAACCTGTGCCTTTGCATCATACTATGCATTCCAACGGAAGTTTTATAATATCGGTTAATTCCAAATTATTACGTCTTTAAAGTCAACTTAGTAGCACTTTGTGATAATTTTGAATTAACACTACTTTAGTATAAAGAAAAATCCCAATATCAGTTAACAGCGAATCGTATAATTCTGCAAAACAAATCAGTTGCTGTTTAATCTGAAATCTTACCTAAATTATCCATAGACCAAAATAAGCTCGCCGCTGTTTTTAAGTCGTTTTCTTGTCATTGTTACTACGGAATTATTTAAACTTTCTTCTCCTTGTTTTCATTATTTTCCCATGATTTCACGCTATGCGAATCAGCAGTGGTTTGTTTATCTTCCGCTATTTCCAGCCTGAGATATGATTATCTATTTACAAAAAAAAAAAAACACTCATTGTCCCTCTGGACCCAATTTTATACTTTCTTCTTAGCGTTGGCAAGATTGCCATAAAATCTACTCACATTAAGTCCTACAGTGGTTATTATTCATCAGGAAGTTCAAAATTCCATGTCCATACTCCTCATTGTTAGTTTTTGTCTATTTTAGTTTTTAGTTTATGATCAATTATTTTAAACTGAAATTAGCCTAGTAAAATACGGATTTTACTTCGGGAACTTTCAAAACTAGCTTATTTTTAGTACATACCTTTGGTTTGGGTATCGATATCGTATCTGCGTAGCGAACTATTTACGTCAAAGATGATGACTGCTTAGGGGTTTTAATCATATCTGGTTATCCAGTAGCTGCAGGGCCTCTACGTTTACGTGATGGCTTAGGCGAGATCTGTTCGATGACTTATGCGACACCAAAATCACGGTGCAGGTCACTGTTCCGTATGTACTAAGGAGTGTTAATTATATTCCTTAATACTTGATTTAATTTTTTTTATTTTTAAGTCTGGATTGGTCGTAGATTGGATATTTTCGAGCAACCCCAAAGCTGAATGCCGTACAACCATATTGGTTTTAGTACTCGGTTGTAAACTTAGTAGTTTGTTTGTACTGATAACTTAGAGTTTCGTCCCAGAAGCCAGTGCAGTTCTCTGTAATTGAGGCCAAGCTCTACTCTTTTCTTCTTAACATGTTCTTTCCACCTTAGCTTTGTATCTAGAGTCATACCCAAATAGTTTGCAGTGTTCGCATATGGCGTCGTTACCCTTGGACATGAGGTATGTTCTCGATTCTTTTGTTTGTAAAGTTAATGTGGACAAATGTCAGTTCGTTGAGCTTGATCTTCCTTTTTGTCGTCCATTTATATATTGTATTACAAGCTTGTTGAATGTTTCTAGTAGTTTCTTTAATAGTTGATCCCACTGCTGTTAGAGCCGTGGCTTCTGCGAATGTTGCGACAGTTATATTTTCCAGCTGTGGTAGGTCACATGTATATTGTAGATAGAGAATTGGCCCCAAGATACTACTCTGGGGTACCCCAGCTTTTACTTCTTTTAGTCCCGAGTATTCATCGATCTGCTTTATTCTGAATAGTCTATAAGATATATAAGATGTTAGCAGCTCGACGTATTGCAAAGGTATTTTATTTGAGTAATTTAACTGGGCTATGTAAGCATCACCCACACTTAAGAGTAGCACACATTGGACATTGTAGGTCCATCATGTTTTAGAAAGAAAAGAAAAAAAACTAGCTCATATGTTGTTAAAAGTGGACAATGTTTGTTCTTCAGAAGATAAACAGTATTTTATATAAAAAGTAAGGTGGTTGTCATATTTGGATACGTCTTAACGTTGTGAAGCACAGATCTCACAGATATGACGCTCAAGATTTTAGTGTCAAACTCTGTGGATTTGCCGTTATGGGGTCACGGCTTTTATGACTCATAATCCGTTCCTTTAGTCACTCCTTCTTTTAATTTTCTCATATATGTCGTCTCTTAACTATTTTATAAGATAGAATAAAGAGAATCCAAAACTTTTATTACTCCGGTGACACAATGTGTCTTGTTTCTTGGCAGTGGTGTCGTTTAAGTTGTAGTAGATTGATATACATCTCAAGACGAAGACAATAAGCACTCCCTTAGAGTTGAAAAACTGTTTTCACACTACGTGTATATTAGTTCAGTCAGTTGGCGCAAGATGTCTATACAACACCCATTTAGTTTCCAACCGAATATGCGGCCAAAGTTACCCCCAGCCTCAACTTACCCACGATAAAGGAGCCGAACTAATCGGATCTAACTTTGAAGAGTCTATGTCTAATCTCGCCCTAAAGATCAACCGAACGGTTTCAAAACAACTAGACCGAGAGAACCGCAGGATCTCCGGACGTGGGCGAAACGTGCTACACCAGCCACTTTAGCGTTATTTCGGAGCGGGTTCTGTGCGGCAAAAGGGCAAATAGACGGCATCAACTCCTATTGGAACTTACACAAACAGGGGTTTCACGAATTTCGCTATAATTATTTGCGTATATATAATTAAAATACGTAATCTGTTTACTGCGGAGGACCCAGTTCGTTGAACCAAAAGTACTCTGATCTGGAGCGCGATGGTAAACAACCCCCTTCTCGCCGCGCCTCCACCGTCAACTGCCAGCAAGGGCCTTAATTATGCAATACATTACCGAGAAGTGGAGAGTGGAAAAAATACGGCTCGTCGACGTGATAATGAGGTTCGTTAGTAACTTCAATCCAACTTTACAGAATATGCTGTTCGTTGCCTATTTGTCATTGTGTAACATGCACTGGGCGCAGTATCATGAAACCATGCGGTTTTGACATTTTTATGGTATTAAAATTCCTTGTGTAACGACGCTGCCGTACACAAAAACCAATTAAAGTTCCTTTCCAGGAGGTTCTGATGACTGCTGTTAGTTCTTCTTAGGTATTGACGTGTTTCGTTATTCAACACGATAAACTATTAACTGGATTTTTTAATTAAAACTGTGATTGAAGGTACACCAGAGCGCTCTGTCTTCCATCCACCTCCTTCTTCTTCTTCATCCCTTCTTCCTAAAAGTTTTCTTCTTTTAGTATATCGCGAACCAGTGGACCAGTTTTGTTGTTTACGTATCGTATTTTTTGATACGTTTGATGGAATTAGTAGACTTTTTAGACTGTTCTCTACACACACAGAAAACTGATTATTTGGAACGAGAAAACATAATCTCTTGAATTTATTTATTAGATTCAAATGCATATTTACTTGGATGTAGAAAGTTAGGTATATACAAGAAATTCCACATTCCAGGTACTCAATCTAAGTAAAATAATTTCTCAGATAAATGCTGTCGACAAATTAATTCTTTCTTAATAAGAACCAATATTGTATTGAAAGAAGTAATTGAATTTTTCGTCCCAAAAATGATGAAGCATGAAAATGTGACAAAGAAAAAAAGGGGCGGGGCGTTTATCCAGACAAGGGGACCAATAGAGACCTCATGGATACGGGGCGCGCGCAATAAATGTTATTAAGAGTGCAAAGATTTTTTTCGGTATTTGTCAGTTTTGTAATCCATAAAACTGTTTCTCCCGACGACTGATTCATTATAGCCCAGCCCAAAAGCGCTGACCCTACAAACATGCGGTTTGGCAATGGCGTTGTTCTTATAATGTCAAATAGTGACAGTACGGCGTCAAATTTGTATAAGAAATGCTATACCTACCCATCTCGAAAACCGTATTGCAGTTCGTAGGGTGAAAACTGAGTGGTGATGGTTTCTATCTTGATAATCTTTAACTAAGTATTTACATTCTCATTTAAAATAAAGAAACATTTAATTTACCTGTATATCAAAATGCAAATACAGGGAGACCATGGGTGTTAATGATTTTTTATGTCCTACATGATCATAAAGTGACATTTTACATCTTAGATACCGGGGCAATAACTGCTTCTTAACGCCCGCGCGGGCATTAAGAGTTGCCATGGTTATATATCAAATATATCAAATTTTGTCATTCAAATTGTAAATTTTAGGTCATCAATGTCAATTATTGGCGATTAAGATTATAAGTTTGATAATTAATTGTCTGTACTGTCACTCGGCATTGTCAATTATTGGCGATTAATGTTATAAGTTTGACAATTAATTGTCTGTATTGTCACGATGATTGTCACTCAACTCCGTGCCCTTGGTAGATCGACGCAGAGGGCAGGCTACAAACACCCAGGAATTTTCTTGAACTGAGGGGGTTCCAACCCCTAGTAAGGGTTCTTTAACCTGAACGTCTCATCGTGACACTACACGGGACCACTGGTTTTATATTCTTCTTGTAAAGTAGGAGTTTATTATATATCGACAAAGCGTGTGTTGTCCAGTGAAGCGGTGTTCAGCGTCATACCAAGCAATTTAAATTGCACCCAGTACACAAAATGGGGGGAATTCAGTTTTTTTAACTAAAATTTAGATTAGTCTGTAGGAGGATGGTCAGTTGGTAGTGTTTGGGAATCATCACAACCTCCTTAGATTTCCAAACGGTTGGTAAATATTGAACCCTAAATGCTGCGTTGCATAGGTTAGTTATGTCACCTGTTGCCTGATCAAAAACAGGTCACTAATTTTTTGTTTTCATATCATTTGTTTTATTTATAACCTCTTTAGGAGTAACTTTAGGTGTATTCGATTTCTTTGCATTATTGTAGAATGTCTGTCTTCATTTGCACTGAAGAATTGTTCCAAGTATTCTGCAAAGACCATCGCTTTGTCTCTATCATTTCTAGCCCAGGTACAAATTTTTCTTTGAAACATTGTTTCTCCTTGACCATGCCTACATATTATTAAGTTTGTTCTATTATTGTCCACATTTCGTCAGAGCTTTGACATCTTTCTACTGGCCCTTTCTGTAAGCATAAGGCCCACCAACAGCCTTGACATTTTTTCATACCCTCGTTATTCCCCTCTGTTGCGGAACTCGTCGGGATTGAATATACTCCCAAATGATGTCGTCTCCGCTTCCAGATTCAATCCGCACACACACCCTGACACCGCGACTAATGCGAGTTTCATTTTTCTCCTCCTAAACTACGAGATTAATTTGTATTCATGCTGGAGCTGGGGAGGGTCGATCTGTACACGAAACGGCCGCGTTCGTCTATTTTTCTTTTAGTAAACAGGATGTGTGCACCGCTTTTAACGCCGTCCGAGCTTCTACGACGCGAAGCTCATCGGCATTCAAAGCGTCCCACCAATGATCCACGACGACTCTGCCGCTGACGTAACTTGTATATTGATGGTCCTTTTCTTTGACGCGGCCCGGTCTCGTACTGCAGCCCCCCAGTCCTAAAGCTGTGAACAGGCGGTATTCGCGGAATTAATTAAATCGCTGATACCGCAGAGGCGATGCTGAAATAAACTATGTATTCTCAAATTGGTAGTTGCTTGTCGTCCTGTGGACGTGTGCTGTATGAATCGTGATATCTTTCTCGCTAGATAGAATTTCAATTGTCTCTCCTGAAGCACCGATGACGGGAACTGACCTATGTTACACGTTGTGTATTGGCGTTTTATTGTTGAGAGTTTCTTTATCTGATATAAACGTTCAGCATTAAATCACAGAACAGCTTATCTAATAAACCAACCATTTAAAAATCATGTGGTTTCTGGTTACTGAATTGTACTCGAGAGAGATATGAAATCCTATCGAGTATTGAGTAACACATACAAATAAAACTATGACTATTTTCTGGATTTGTACGAAAGGCAGGCATTAGCTCGCCAAACTTGTGCATCACTAGGCAAGCCCCTTGTACTAACTTCCCTTATGGTGATATTCTAGTCATCCACCCAACTAACGTTTGCGGCAAAGGATCAAGGGCTGTCTCAGTGTTTGCGGTCCTTGCTTCACTCATTCCAGCTTTAATATCTGAATAGGAAGTCACGAGTTCGTGATGATCACATAGAGTATGTCGTGGTGCCACTTCTTAATCACTACAGCTTCCGTAGATGGCAAGTTATTAGGCATTTTTTGCTTATATTTATAGTTTTACACACAGAAAAGTGATCACTCGAACGAAGAGAGAATTACTTAGATGAAGTAGTTGGTAGGTTCGTATATACGCGAGAGATTATTGACTTCAAAGATATTTAATTTCATGGAATAATTACTAGATTTAAGAAAGATGTTACTCTGGTGAAGTAAGTAGCCTTCAGAGAAGTGTATATTTAGATTTATTAAGATTTTGCACAAATACGTTTTCTATTGCTAATTAACAAGATATGTACTTACTTACTCGTTCAAAACTGTTGCGTGCCTTACATCAAACTATTTCGCGTTGGAGCGTTTATTGTACACTAATCACAAGGCACATCCCCTACGGGTACTTCGTTGTTGTTTTCGTACTAGGTTTCGCTGTTCCTTCTTTACGGCGCCAGCCCTACGCGCGGGCGTGCGAGCTTTGACAAAATTACGATGCGCATATTCCACAGAACGGCATTACTTGAAAGAAGTGAGAATCAGTTCAGTTAAATAATTGGTGGGTTTTAGTCAGTAAACAATACTTACCTATGTTTAATGTCTTATATTTTCTTGGATCAGGTAACTACGCACCTAAGTGCGTAGTGGATTTACTATTACTTCGTTGGAAAAATTGACATTTTTTGAACTAAAAATGCAATTACTTCTTTCAATCCAATATTGGTTATTATAAAGAAAGATTTTTTTGTCGACAGCATTTACCTGAGAAACTATTTTACTTAGATTGAGTATGTAAGCATTTCTTGTATATAATATACCTAACTTTCTACATCCAAGTAAATATGCATCTGAAACTAGTAAATAAGTTCAAGAAATTACGTTTTCTCGTTTCAAATAATCACTTTTCTGTGTGTAGGCTTAGGGCAGCAAAGCAGTTCCTAGTTGGGCGGTTTGTCTTTTGAACTATTGTCCACACAGATAGAAATAAATATTAGTGTAATGAGAGGCAAAAATATATTTATTTGCTACAAAGAATTTTTATCTACGGAACATTCAAAAGCGTCCAGTAAGCGAGGGATTCAGAAATTATTTTTAGTTTTGACGATATAAACGGAATAGAGAAATTTTTGTTTTTACATGCAATTCAATCAAAGAAGTTTATTACCGATCACCGACGAATGTTTACTGTCTATTATACATGTATCAGAGCAATAATTTTATCGAAAAATTGCAAAAAAAGTGATAAAAAGGTTCCCAGTGGTCTCATATTTCCGGAATTTTGAATTTAAGGAAACTAAAATCTCATTTTAGTACCAATGTAGGTGTTCGTATTAAATATATCTTGTCCATCGACATGCTGATATAAAGTTGCTGAAATGGTCTTAGTCCCTTGCAGTTCAATGTATGTATATAACTAGGGATTCAACAAGAAATGGGTTGTGGGCGACTTAAACCAAACAAACAACTGGAAAGAAATGACCTGAAACCGTGATAATATCAACTTCCGAAAAGACTAAAAATCAGGCCAAGATGTGGACAAAAAGGATGTGTTAAAAAGGGATGCCTCTTGTTGAATTCATGAGTTCATAAAATTGATTGGATAAAGAGATTACATAAGGAGCATGCACATATTCAGTTCAATCCAGATACAATGCAGTAGGTTCTGCGTAAATCGCGTGAATGTTCTATATATTATGCACATCAAAATGTAAGGTCAATGTTTGGGTCGTTACTTTACAGATAGCAGTACTTCTCTGCTCTCGATCAATAGTAGTCGTTATGGGCATGATTTTATTGGGAATACTGATATTATCAGTATTCCCAATAAAATCATGCATATTAAATATCCAACAGTCTATTCAACATTCTGAATGTAATTTTATTAAAAGTAACCGTTTTCTAAATTGATTTCAAAATAACATATACATATTGTTTACGAAAATAATAATACATTTTACTGAAATAAATTTTTAAGAAAAATCAATATTTTATTTTTATTTTAAGTTTGTGTCGTATACCATATGTATGTCCGACCTAAGAATCGATATGTGGTCCTTCTGTGGAACCTCTCTCGGTCCATACAAAAATATACCAGAAAAAGAAACAAATGGCATTGCAAACCACAATTTCATAGTGAAATTGTTGATTGTTGATCATCCATTAAAATGGTACATTATTCTTTTTTGCTGTATTCGGCCAAATTGGACCTGAAAGAGGGAGCTATTTAATTAGGCCTATAGAAATCGTAACAAAGGATAAATCATTAATGTAACCATTGTTTGCGGGGATATCTTCAAGCAGCTACCTGTCGTGGCTCTTTCTCGGCTTGGAAAATAGCCTCTTTTAACGGCCTTCCGAGTCCAGCGTTTTAATTGTCTCTAAGAGCGAACCGATGGCGAGATAGACACTGCGGGAGTGCTATTAAGATAAAACAGTTACACAAATATAATTCTCGCAGAGGCATAATAGCCCCGCTAATGAAGGTATTCTATGCAAAAATCGACGTTGCATAATGACGACTTGTTCTCCGGGCCGCAGAATATACTGAGTTGCATAGAAAAGTGGAAACGTGGCGATATCTTCATGTTTTTGTGGACAGAGTTGTGTAACAAAATACACTGCGGGCAAAAAAACGGTACAAATTTATTAATCACTCGTATTTCAAATTATATTTAGTCAATTCAAATATTTGTTTTAAAAAAAGAATTGCGTGTAGTGTGCAGATTGAAACCATACATTCGCAATAACCAACCGTTTTAATCCTAAGTTATGTTGCTTTATGTTTGGCTATGCAACATTTCTGAAAATATCGGGCCAATTTAATGTGAAATAAAAGGTGTATTAAAATCAATGGGTAATGAAATTTGCCTTGTTTTGGTAAAAAAAGGGCACTAGAGATCTTATAGCATCGTATATATTTAAAAAATATTTTTTATTAAAAACCAGTGGAATATGACGTTTGTAACAAAAACATTGCAACGGCAAGAGAAACTTGAGTGTACTTGAGGTATCTTTAAAGATCGTGGAGAAACCATTGGTGTTGTAATGGGCGGTATACTAAAAAAACGCACCCTGTATACGATCATATAAAATCTCTACAGTTTCTTTTGACCAAAAGGGAACACAGATGTCATTACCTACTAATTTCATTACACCTTTCGTCTCACACTAAATTGACCTGGTATTGTCAGAAATGTTGGATAGCCATACATAAAGCAACAGTACATTGGATTAAAACTTTCAAATATTGCGAATATGGTATGTTTTCAATCTTCACAATATAAGCAATTAGTTTATCAAAGAAATACTTAAATTTACTTAATATCTTTGGAAATATGAGCAACTGAAAATGTGTGCCGTTTTTTTGCCCACAATGTATGGGGTATAATGTAGGGCTATATTCCTAATGGAAGTTGGCCTCCATTACTGACTTTTTTTTACAATATGGTAGCTCAGCGGTGCATCGAGAAAGTAAGGCTTTGTTAGCCCGTTAAGTAAGAAAACATAAGTAACATCTTTGAGACGATTTATTTATTTTTATTTATATTAAAGGATCCGCAAACACGTCGAAAATCTAGGGAGCATGGATTTGTGAATTAAATATTTGCCCTGAAAACGAATCTGGACCAAAACGAAATGAATGCAATAATTTCTAGAGGTTACAGATCATGATAATTGGAGTAAAAATTAAATATTTTTTCTGTTTCTGGCACCAGTTTTGAGTAATAAATCTTGGGGTGGTACTACATCTTGGAGTGGCGATAGTTATATTTTCAACTAAAAACATTTCTTCGTTTCTTGTTCCTCATACTTAAATTATCCTCCTTCCAAATTATTATACTCGTATCGCATACATAATGTATGGAAACTGAATCTATTATCCTATTATCCAAGGACCAACAAGTTTTTGATATCAACCACCACTTCAGAGATGTTGTCATGTTTCCATAATTTGCGTGCTCGCTCAGTATGGATGATTCATTTAACGGTCGGCAACCGATTAAGCTGACCACACAGAAATCATGCAAAATAAAAATGTACAAGGCGTTCGTAAGAGACAACTAAACTAATATCTGAATTGTCAAGATTGTTAATGAATATCTCATTTCAATTATCTCTATTTATTGATGATTTTTAAGTATCTAATAACCGCACAAAATAGATACAATGGAGATAAAATAGAGATTTTAACACCCATGCTCTCCTAAACCGAATGGTATATACAACCGTACTAAAATAATTTGTAATTAACGCGTCTTGTACATTAATCACATAAATATTGTACTGTAATCGTGCTTATTGACACTTGGCGCCATCTCGTCGTGCAAGTTGTGACTTCAAATTGGTTTTGTGTTTACAGTTTAGATAGATTCTGCCTGTTGTGATCATTGTTCGTTTATGTTTAATTACGTGAATGTAAAAGATTTGGGAATAAACAATTACAATGAACGGTAAACAGTGGTGATAATTGTTTCAAGGTCACCGTGGATCGTGCAGTTGGTAGTATACTATTATGATACTACGAACATCGTAAAAACGCGTTTTTTTCGTTTCGCACCGGCCCTTAAAATGCAAACTGTGATATGCTAAATCATAACCCTACCTAACATCGGTGTTATTATCATTGAAATTTGGCTTCGTGTTATCTAGTATAAAATGTTAGTCTTAGTAAAAAGTTTGCGAAAACGGTGTGATTGAGGTTCTTTACAGATGGATTACTTCGACATCCAAGTATTACAATACCCAATCTATAAAAGTGGAGACAAACATCATGTAGCCTATTTATGGTTTAGTCACTCATGTTGTTCTCTAACATCTACTATCTCCTCCAAAATAGATTGATAATATTCGCTGAGATGTTATGACTGATGATTAGATTCAGAAACTGCATTTTGACACTGGCCTGTTTCGATCTATCTAAAATTGCTCTCATTTTCGTTTCATTGTCCAAATGTTATCATTATCGGTCAACATCAAAACTGAATGATTTGCGATGATGGAATCTTGCTCCTTGCAGCCCAACCCAACCCCCATTTTTTCGAAAAATTCCAGCGCAGTTTAGGAATGACTCAAAAATTTAAAATATCCTATATCGTTAAGCAGGATTTTATGTATAAATCACTAATAAAATCCCAAAAGTTATTTAGGTATGTATATCTATGGAGAAATACCGAAATACAGCTTTAAAATCATCTCAAGGTAAGGATGATTGCATCATTGGCATAATATACCTACCAGGTGAAGACTGAAGATGTTCCCTCAACGTCAGATGTACACTTTTCTATGTCACCCAGTATACAATATATGTACATTGTACATAGACCAGAGCCCGCGTCATTAAGAAAGAACAAAGTGTGACGGCAGAAACGATGCTCGCGTAAATAGAAAATGATTTAATATGCTGCCATCTCCCACATATGGCGACAACGTGTATTCAATTTGTACTAACACTTGTCGCAACATACGGCCGCAGTGATGACGACGTACACACAGCTATTACTTTTGTCGAATGTAAAGATGTCACGGCTTATAATGCTGAGAACTCAGAAGACGTTCGAGAAGTCGCAAACGGGTTTATGGTATTCTTGCGTTGATGGAAATTAAATGGGATAGGAACTTATTTGCAGCAGAATAATAATTTGTGCATTGTGAAAATATACGATGACCGGGTTACCAAAACAACACATGTAACGAACATTTTTTGTTGGGTTCCTGAGTGACAACTGAACTGTGCCTTTTTATAATAAACATTGCGATTGCAATATGACGTGTGTTAACTTTACCCTCGATTTTAGGGGTTAGTGTTTTCTGAGGGTACCAATTGGGTACCCTCAGCACCTCAGTGGCGTTCTGAGGTGGCGTTCTGAGGTGCGTTCTGAGGTGGTACCAACTGGTACCTACTTCAGTAGGTACTAAGTATATCGAAAGTTTCAACTCGATTTGCGAAAAGTGGCGTAAAGTGCGACAGTTGACGCACGTCCAATATCAGCAAATTTACATACTGTATGTTGTCGTAGCACCTCACTACCTTAAGCACCCTGTAGATAACGTAGGAATAAAGGAACATAACACCCATTAAGCACATAAATGAGTAATATTTATTTTGAATATCAACACAATAGTGAATACAATGGAACAACAAGAATTGCAGAACAGTAACGTACAGTAGTAATAATTCTTCTTATACACGAATTTTTAAGTATTATTATTCAAACTGTGAGAACATAATCGCAATGTGAAGATCTCAACAGTCTCAAATTGTGCTCTTACAGTTTTGGCTACATTAAATATATCATAATATTATATTATACAGACTGAGTTAGTTATTAATATCCCGGCGGTCGATAGATCGCAAATCGTTAGAGAAAGAAAAAAAAATTAATACAAAAGTTGTTTGACTCACCAGTTTCTCTAACGTAAAATTATTTTAATTTCTACAGGGTGTTGCATTTAGGCGTGACGGAAAGTATGTAAATTTTCTTAAATGGAACGCGCCCGGTAAATTTTATTATTATATCAATACTAATAAATTTGCTTATCCAACGGTATAGGTTGCTAAATGTCAGCGTTAATAGTTCCTGAGATATTTAACTATTTCCCCAAAATATGTCCGTTCTTTAAAACTATGTAAAAGCGACATTTTTGCAGGTTTGCCGTTGAACTGGTCAAAGCCACCCACAGCGTGGTAGATTGTGAAAATAATTTATTGTCTATCGTACAATCTATGGTATATTTAAAAAAAATATTTCATTTTTGAGGTACTTTTTCATTTACTAGATGATAGTATCCAAAGATATTACATTCACTATACAGGGTGTTAATAAAACTTAGTAAATTAAAAAAATTTTCAAGTTGCTTTTCCTTGAGTTTTTTAAATAGTACACCCTGTATATTATGTGCTACTTGAATTGCCCCCCAAATTCCATTTAATTTATGTTAATTATGCCATATGTCCAATTGTAGTAGTTTTCGTGATATTTACAATTTAAAGTAAAATGTGTATATAATATCTAATAATGCCATTATTTTTTTTTGTCTCTTATTTGTACTGTATTACTGTATTAAAATACAACTTAAAAACAGTAATTAATACAATTAGCATTTATTAATCATAGAAACAAACAATTGAGATCTAACGACACTCAATAAGTTATTGCTGTCAAAATTAGTAACATTTGTCTCTTTTTCTGAACGATGAGTTAATATTATAGCAAAGAAGAATTAATCAACATGATCTACATCTATGGCAAAGCCGACAGAAATATATTAGTAGGATACAAAATGTATGCACAGCGATATCCAGATAGACGGCATCCCCAACCAAGTGTTATAAACAAGGTTCGGTTGCAATTGAAGAAACAGGTAATATAAATTACCAGCACAAAACAAGAACTAAAACGGTGACCAAACAGGGAAGAGGAGATCCTACATTGTCGCCATCAAGGTCTCCAGCCCTCAACAAACAAGATTTCTTTTTATGGGGACATATAAAGGAGCCGGTATACCAATCAGCATCTACTACACCAAAAGACATGAAACTTCGTATAACCAATGTTTTTGACAACCTTAGAGTAAATAAGAGGTACATGTTAAGAAATATCTCAAGATCTTTTATACTGCGCGTAGTGCAGGCAGAAGAGAAAATGGGCGTCATTTTGAACTACTTCCAAATATTAATTAAAATAATAGTTACTTGTTGTGCAATGTTTATTAAGTGTTTATAGTTTGTTTCTGAGTTTGCCTCAACTAGCTTACTAAGTAAAAAGGGATTTATTTTTCAATAAACGCTAATAGTATGAAAGTTTTTTTCTTAAATTATATGTGAATATACTATTACTGATTTACAACTAAGAAGCAAACAAAAAAGAAAGAACAAGAAAATAATGGCATATTTAGATATTACACATTTTTTTAAATTGTAAACATTAGGAAAACTACTAACACTGGACATATGACATATTTGACATAAATTAACATCCTGTATAGTGAATCTAATATCTTTGGATACTATCACCTATCTACTAGCTTTGACTATTGTCTGACATAGTTTAAAAGCAACATCTGCAAAAATGTCATTTTTACATAGTTTTAAAGAAGAGCGCGTAACGGGCATATTTTGGAAAAATAATTGAATATCTCAGGTACTATTAACGCTGAGAGTTAGTAACCTATACCGTTGGATAGTCAAATTTATTAGTATTCATACCGTAATAAAATATACAGAGCGTTCCATTTAAAAAAATACATACTTTACGTCACGCCTAAATGCAACACCCTGTATAAATGAAAATAATATTACGTTATAGAAACTAGTAAGCCAAACAACTTTTGTCTTAACCATTGTTTTTTTTCTCTAACGATTTAGTAGCTATCGACCGCCGGGATACTAATAACTCACCCTGTATACGTGTTTCAAAGAAGGCACACTGATGTATCCAACCGTATACCTACTGTATATAATGCTAATTGTAGGTTAAAGTGTTTAGTTGTATATTGTAAAATAACGAACGTTGATGTACAGACTATCCCCATTTGAATTGCACGATTACAATGATGTAACCCACAGCATACTTGACAATCTGTAAAAGAATTATCAGTACGACAAAGGATAAACGAAAATAGGATATAGTTTACAGTAGAGACTAATTTGAACGATACCACGAAAAGTTCATCATATCCCAATTTTAGTTTTTGGTCTGGAAGGTGATGTAGAATACTCTCGATCTAAAACATTAAGAGTTTGGTTATTTAACCTTATCCACCCACAGCCTGGTGGATTGTGAAAATAATTTATTGTCTATCGAACAATCTACAGTACAATTAAAAAAATATGCTTTTTTATGTAAGTTTTAATTTTTGAGGTACTTTTTCTATTAATAGTTACCACAGACGAGTGAACTTTAATAAAGCTACTTACCATACCTAATTCGTTCTGATTTAAATTAGTTGTGGGATATTTATGAAGAAATGTCATTAAAATCTCGTCCTGAAAACACCACTCGGTTTAGTAAAGAAATGTATAGTCGCAAATTTGTTTTACCCACCACATTCAACAATCTATCTGATATCACACATGCCATAACGCCAAAGAAAATTCCACATATGGACTGGCAAGCCAAGTTAATATCAAATGAAGCCCATGATTCCCCTGAGGTAACTCTCCAAAGAATTGTAGCTAAGAAGATTGTGAAACAAACAGAAGTAAGCAAAACGTGAATAATAAATGCTGGCCAAGTATGCCTATTGAAGTAGGCGAAGTTTGTATATAAACTGTTCTTAAATGTCGCCAACTGTTCTATGTCTCCTGAAATATCTTGTTTGGTGATCAATCTCCTCCGCAATATTTGTATTAGACGATCATAGGAGTTTTTCAGCATCATTCTATAAATGGAAAGAATTCCCACCACCTGTATATTTGCCGCAACATGTACAACAAAAGCCAATAGAGTAACCAAGTCTTCAACATCGCAAAAATATGCGTAAAATAAATGTCCAGTGATGTAACACATCATAAAGTACACACTCGTCAGTGAAAATATGCGGACACTCCTTATACTGTTAAAGAACTGGCAGAACTTATTTCTCTGTAGTTCCAGCAATCTTTCATTAATAAATCTATAGTACTTTATATTATACATCGCAATTAATAAAATAATTGTAGAATCAATACAAAGTAACACATCGAAAAGATTTGCAAATGAAGTCCAGGCGATATCTGAATCTATTTGAACCAATTTGATGATTATCCATGATATTTTCAAAAGGAAAAGGGTTATATAAAATAACTCCCAGCTGATAAGGTATTTGGAAACCTTTATGACATACGTAAAACCATTCTCGTGATCGCATGACACCCAGTATGGAAATATTCCACAGAACTGATACATTATTACCAAGGGCTTAGATAAGCATAAGTAACAATCTTCAAGAAACTTCATTTTTATGTTCTGGCTTGACATATGTTTGCGACGTTACTGAATACAATACCAACCGATCTACGATTATATGTAGGTATGAGCATTTAAATCATTCAGAAATCACCATTGAACCCAACTTTTTAATGTGTGTTTATACAAAGGATCGAAGTGCCTACGTGTGTCGGACAATCAGATATATAAAGAATGGGAAAAAGTAGTGTAAAAAGTAAAAAATATCAGTTGTATCTGCGTTGCACGAAACGTTGCAAGAAACGAAAATCCCAAAAAAGGGAAACAGTTATTTGTATATATTGTTTTGCTTCATTGAAGATTATGAATTTTATATGTATTTGGTGTGAAATGATTATAGCTGCTCTAAGAAAACTTGTAAACCAACGCAATTGCATGTGTTGATTCGCAAACTCACCCTGGTAAAAATGTCATAAAATTCCACACAGTTTGTTGTCCTAACACATCACCCAGAAACAATATTGATAAATATCTTCCAGCTTATAAATAATTTGATTGAAATAAAGCCGATAATAGTATATTATTTGCCGAGCACATAATTAAGGATTAAAATCGCAAGCATGAAGTTTATACGCAATCCGTAGGTGAGCGTGTAATCATGCGAGCGATTTATATCCGTTATGTGTAGGGAATCCAATCCCGCAAATGCTGGATCCCGCAATTGCGGGATCCCGCAGGGATTTCGCGGGAACAACGTTGCGGGATAATCTGTGCGGGAGTCGCGGGATTTGCGGGACACGATATCAAATTTCTGAATTCGTCAAGAAAAGCGAAAATGTCTTTCATAGCGCCGCAGAAAGCAATAAATTACTCATCATAAATTACGGCCTCGTGCCAAGTCGGTTTGACTCTGGATTCGTTCCTTTGCATCAAATACGGCCGACCGATACATTCCTATCCTACTCACGGTCCAACACGGTCTGCTCATGCGTATCTACAAGTGACGTCATTGCGAGAAGTTGCGAGAAGTTGCGATCGTTGCCATGGAAGCCAATATGTTGTTGTGGCGTTCAAACCTTTTTGACAATTAAAACGTTGGCATGGTTGTCAACTTGTTAACCTAAAACACCTACAAAAGTCAAAAACTTAAGGATATATTTGGTTGCTTAGGTGTCCGTGTCAACATCGTTCTCGCAGTGACGTCATGCGCAGAAATGAACGAATTTGAGATATGAAGTGAGCAGACCGTAGTGGGCCGTGTTCCTACTGAGTAACCAACCCACAGAATCTTATAAGTAGTACGGCAACTCTCGGCGGCACCTTTGATCTTTGTCTGCCAGATTCTATGACCTCGCGCCATCTTGTGTTTGGAACTATCAGGACCGAAATAGGTACTAAGGCCCTATATATTTCTTATATATAGGTACCCCAAAGGTAACAGATCATATTGATAACGAGTTTTCGAAAAAAACTGGTTTAAAGTTGCTTATTGGAAATTATTACCCCACTTTACCAACGACGTCGGCAAACTGAAGAAGCGAACAGCAAACAAACATTTTTTTTCATCAAATAGAGATTACAATACTTAAAATAATATTTGTATGAAGTAGATATATTTATTGATAGTACTTTTAAAACAAATGTTTTAGGAAAAGAGAATGAAAAGACGTGCTGCTTTATTTTTTTATTCGTGTTGCCAAATAATTAAGTCCCTTCTACTTTTGTAAAAAATAACAGCATTTAAAAATATAAATTTAACATAAAGTCATAAAGTTTTTAGACTTTATACAATCCATCGTTCAAATATATTTTTAATAGAGAAATCATTTTATTATAGAAATTTCTAAAACTTTTCTCTTCAACACCCTGTATATTTCACATTTTGTAGTTTTAGGACTAATTCTAAACATTTTTTATTAAAATAATTTTTTTATAAAATGATTCATTTTTGAGTTTTAAGCAATTATTTATAATCAGTCAAAATTACAGGAACACCTACATCTCCAACCGTAAAAACTTTCAAAAAAACATCCAAACAAACGTTTTTTGACATTAAATAAGCTATTATTAAAATATATTTTTAATATACAGGATGTTCATTTTATTATGGAAATTTGTAAACTTTTCTTTTTCAAATGGAATAACCTGTATATTTTTACATTTTATAATTCTAAGACTAATTCTAAACATTTTTATTGAAATCATTTTTTATAAGTTTCATAATTTTTTAGTTAAAAGCAATTAATCAAAAGTCCTGAACTTCAAATTAACAATATTTTGCCACATACATACAAATTTATCTTAATCAAACAGATAAACTATTTTTCTACTTTGGTACATTAATTTTATTAAATTGAGAAACTTCGGATTGATGAAGTTACATTCTGTTTAAATGGATCTGTAAACAGGCACAATTGTAGGTATTGGTCAACAGACAATCCGTATTGGTCTGAGGAAATTCATACCCATTATCCTCAAAAAGTAAACGTTTGGTTAGGCGTCATTGGGGACAGATCAACAGCAATTTTTTATTGAAGGCACATTGACCTCTAACCGCTATTTAGCTCTACTTCAAAATGAAGTATTACCACATCTCCAAGTTATCTTCAACGAAGAACTAAATAACATTTGGTTTGATCAAGATGGTGCCACTTCGCATTACGTGTCCAAGTTCGAAATTATTTTAATTCAATTTTCCCGCAGAGGTGTATTGGAAGGAGAGGATCCATTGAATGGCCACCTTGGTCGCCGGATTTGCAAATATTAGATTTTTCTATCTGGGGACACCTAAAGTCCAAGGTTTTCACCAATAGCCCGCAAAATGTTGATGCGTTGAAGCAGAGGATAGTGGACGAAGTTCAGTGTATTATTGTCGAACATTTAGAAAACTATTTACGGGAATTTGTTGATAAGTTGGGGCATTGTCAAGCCGCTCAGGGATGGCAGTTTGAAGATTTCATTTAATTGTTTTGTTATTTTTTCTTGAATTTGTTATTATTTATCCGTTCGGCCATGATAAATGTTTTGGAGTTTTGAATACTTGCTTATAACGCAAAAATGATGCATTCTATAAGAAAATTTATTTGAATAAAAAATGTTTTGAATTGGTCTTAGAATTATAAAATGTAAAAATATACAAGGTGTTCTATTTAAAACAAAAAGTTTGCGAAATTTCCATAATAAAATGAATATTAAAAATATATTTGAACGATAGCTTGTTAAGAGTCAAAAAACTTTTGTTTGAATGTTTTTTTGAATTTTTTAACTGATGAAGAGTTATGTGGGTGTTCTTGTAATTTTGAGTAATTTTAATTAATTGCTTAAAACTTACAAATGATGCATTTTATAAAAAAATTATTTTAATAAAAAATGTTTAGAATTAGTCCTAAAATTACAAAATGTAAAAATATACAGGTTGTTCCATTTGAAAAAAAAAGTTAACGAAATTTCTATACTAAAATGAACACCCGTATATTAAATATATATTTGAACTTTGTATTGTTTAAAATCAAAAACTTTTGTTTACATTTTTTTATGAAATCTCTTACGGTTGGAGAATTATTTGGGTGTTCCAGTAATTTTTGCTAACCCTGTATATGTGAGTCGTAGATAAATACATTAATTATGCCAGCGTCTATACGCAATCGAAGATATTGATTTGCGGCCAAAAGTTATAGCATTATTGCTTAAAATGGTCTGAATGATTCCCTAGTTGCTTTTGTGCACACTACATTGTGCAATTATCGTTTAGAATTAATAGTTTGGATGCCATAAATTATGTGAATGATGACAAATTGCTTACCTTGTGCAAATTGTTTATGAAGGTTAAGATACAGCTCGTCTGTGTATTTCTGATACCATATGTGTCGGATACGTTTCCCCTAACCCACTTATTCTGAGATCCGTGAGGGTAAGGCTGTCACACCGGAAGTGATTTACCGTCCAGCTCACATCGCATTATGTACATAAAATGCTTCCTTAATTTGCAGTGACCAGTCAAGATGTTCCTGAAAATGTCGTACCTGTCGCGGCAGTTAGGAGTCATAGGAATCCTCTTATCTTATTTATAAATATAATACAATGGAACATACTTATAAGATGGTTAAATTGTTATTTCTGCATAAAAGTATGGTATGATAAAAAGATAAGTGTGAAGAAAATATACTAGTTTAATCCAAAACCAGATTTTTTAATATCAAATGTAACATAAACTTGCCTAACCAAGGTAAATTTACGTGCTGTCATTAATTATTTATTAATACTGGGTTATGGGACTCTATTCCCATCATCTTTTTGAAGCGAATGCGTCTTTTCGAATGGAGTAGGGATATCACCGGTTGCCCTCTGGTTCGTATCTAGGTTGTTGCTAAGAACAATAACGCACGCGCCACGCCCATACTTTTCAATCAAACGTATGGGAGCGTATGGGCGTGGCGCGTGTGTTATTGTTCTTAGCAACAAGCAAACTTGCTCATAGATACGGGCAACCGGTGATATCCCTACTCCATTCGATAAGTCACGATTCGCGTCAAAAAGATGACGAGAATAGGGTCCCTGGTTTCTTTACTATATTTCTATTTTGCTTTGCTGGCGACCCGAAATGAATAAGCCATTATCTGGTGATTTAATGCCGTTAATGCGCCGTAACTTCCACTAAACTAGCGATTTTAGCGGAAGTTACGATGGAGCAGATGGTTCGTATTAAGTGTACATCACCTTTTGATAGGTTTGGGCCTGAAGCATTTGGCAATATTAGGCATCATCGTGCAGTTCTGTTGTTGATATTTGATATTGGCAGCTAAATTACCTCTGCGTTGTGCATTCGCGATCAATAAATACAATGCTCTTCTGATTTAGTACGCTTGGAGGAGTATTGTATCTGCGCAATCTGAAGGGCCCTCCGCATATTTGTTAATTTATCAAGAATGCTCGGTTATCGCATCCAACCGTGCGTACGAAAACAAGCATTATAATATGTGATCTATTTTTTAATACTAATATTCTTTCAATAACAACCGCTGAGATGAAATTTGTGTGATTATTTCACAATAACCGTTTTTTCAGATAACTGTAATTTTCGGAGATAATTACATTGAATTTTGACCTCTGTCTCCTGCTTGTTTTTGGGATGATATTGATTGGGACTTTTGAGGATTTGTTTACAACATAAAAAGTTCATGGCGATTATGTTTCACCCATATATAACCATCTTCACTCCGAACGTGTAGTTGCGTGGATCGTTTTGGGGCCATGACGTGGGGTGGGGGTGGGGGGTAGAAATATAAATGGGCAAGAATCCACCCCACCACAATTATCTAACCGTATACAATTTCTCGTAACCATGACAACCATGGAAAATACCAAGAACAGGCATTATTTGCTTCTCAATATAGGGTTATGTTCGTTATTGTAAGCAGGACGTTTCGAGGGCGCTTTATTTATGAGTGTGTCTCTCAAAATGAATACTGATCTTATCGATAGGTACGTACACACACTGGTTTTCATATTTTCTAATTAAATATTTTTTAAAGTGCTCCATTTCCATATAGAACTTTACGTTACCATCCAAGGACAGCAGCTCTCTATACTTTAGTCTGAATACACGATATGTCATTAGCGGCTGGTTTAAATTTAGTGCAGACATTGACTGAGTTAAATATGCTTAAGTACGATTAGACGGTAACTCATATTGTGTTGTATTACATAACGTAGTTACCTTTGCTCTCCGTAAAATGACTCGTCTAATCATACCGCAGCTCATTCCGAAATGGAGATCGTATCATTCGTCGTTTTTTTTGCTTGAAGAAACTGGAATTTTCCAATATTTTATAGATTTATGTTTTAAATGATGCTTACCGTAAAACCTTTTCATATAGAAAAGATAATTCTTTGTGCAATTTAATTGTAATAAAATCTGCCACCTTCAGGTAGGATATGATGCTTAATTATTGACGTAAATATAGAAATAAATAAAAATTGTGAGTAGTTTACTATTTACGTCAAATTCAGCAGCAAAAAAGAATGTCAAAAATGAAAAACTAAATATTAATACAATGCTGACTGATTTTTGTTTTAACGTATTATTATTTATTTATCTGTATGATTATTTAGCTATCGTATAGCCTGTACTCTACAATGACGGTATAACTATATAGTATCAGCTTTGCTCAGAAGAAAGGGGCTTTGTGACTAAATTATCAATGAGGTTTTTGGTTTGAACACATTTTGATCGGAAATTATTTTACAGTTGTGATGTTTATCACTCCGTAGATACTGGATTTGAAGGTCGTTTATCTGATTTTAGTTTGATTCGAACTTAAAGATTTTTGTGACATTTTGCGCTATTACAATAACAGATTTTTAAGTTATTATTCCTACATCTTATATTAAAAAAACAACTTTAAACGACCTTCAAATGCAAATAGGACGACAGCTACGATTTATTCTTAATTTCTTTTATATTCTTTGTGGACGCAGTTGCGTATGGACCTATTCAATCGAATAGTTGCTATAGTTTCACAATTTAAACAATTATTATTGTGTGGTGTATAGGCGCGTTTTCGACGTAGTATACGGGCACCTTAATGTACCTATTGTTTAGTTTTTTCACTGCTTTGCCGATAGAAAACTGCCAAATGTAAGTTCTATCCGACTTGGAATTTTGCCACAATTTTTGACTTATTTTGATTTTCCTACCTTTGTTGATGATTTTCGCGATATCGTTTCAAATTGAATATAATTTTATATTAACGCTTATTATTGATGCTAATAGTATCATGTTTACTGAAAACATGTTAGATATGATTAAACAAGATAAGCTTAATTTATCATTATATCTTATACAGGCTGTTCAAAATTTGCAACTATAGTGTTAAATTTACTTACTTCAAAAACTTTGCTATTTTAAATGTTTCACTCTATCTTTCTATACTGGTGTTCCCTATTGCTATCATTACTGCTTTTTGAGAGATTTATACTTTTGAAAATTGACTAGTCTCAATCTAAGTCTCCTGATCTTGTTTCAGCAGAACTCGATAATTTGACAATTATTTGCGTGGTGACAGATTTGTTTTTCGTTCATGTCAATCGATTTGGGCTGAATTTTGCGAATTCATTATAATGAAAGTACAGGATGATCTGTTGTTTTGTGGATTAGTGCCGGACGTTTTCAGTAGATTGTTTGTATTACAATCAACACCTAAAATCATTCACCATCGATTTGAGTAAATAAGAAAAACAATCAAACTTTAAAACTCAATTGCAATAGATTAATCACGTTTTCTGTGGGAGTAATGCATTGCAGACATTGGGGTTATGGAACTGTAGAATACCATTTATATATTTTGCTCAATCGTGAGCTCAAAGACTCTTCTGTTACAGTTTATAAGGTACCAACAATAAGAACAATGAATAGCTTTACCAAACTAGTTTTTATTATACCAAGTATAGGTATGATAGTATACCGGTGTAGCTGATATTTATAAAAATAAGGAAAAAAAAGCTCCCGGTATATCTGGTATTTAGGATCGAATAAAGCCTACAAACCGTAGCTTCTAGTAAAGCCGTGCAAGAACAAACACAGACAGTAATTATAGTTCTAGATTATCCCGCCATTACGGCGGTGCTTCGCGATGGAAAACAAAACCCGTTTCCTCAAACCGCACAGATCATTAACATGATTAATCCGGCGGATATTACATGCGCTACGCACACCTAGAGCCATTAATTTAATTAAAAATTCGCCGGCAAGAGCCGCGCGTCCCGCGGCGGAACTTTTCCTGAACTATCCGTACTATCCATAGTCGGCGCTATTCGCGCGCCGGCCTAGCCCGTTTCGCTGTTTCCTTTTTCATGCGGGAGAAAGCGCATTAATCATGAGCATTTCGGAGTTAATTTCTGTGCACACGTTGCGTGCCCCGCGGACCGAACAAACGTTCGTACTATGTTATTAGAGGAATGGCTAATTTAGCCCCTCGAAAAACAATCTTTTCAAGCGTGATTAGTACCCGGTAGGTGATTAGCGGAGGCATTAGATTTGATTATAACAACTTAAGGCATAAACTTGGGTAACCGGAGGAGACGTTAGTACCGCAATTCACCGCTAGGCGCACCGCGAATAACCTGCTGCGCTCGCTAAATTGCGGGTTTGCAGTTTTATTGGTGTGCGGAATAGAAAAGTTTCAGATTTCATTTTGAGCGTTTATTATGGTACTTTATACTGTAAACTGTTCTTTGATTTATGCGACACATTAGTGTATGCCAATTTCGATGTCTTTTTTGTTGGAAATACAAATACAAGTTCATGAGATATTTAGTACAACCAAACCGTTTAAAACTAACACTTCTTTTTAAACATATTTAAAACATTGTTTTGAAACAAATTGTTTTAAAGATTATTGATTATAGATTATAGATTATTATATATTAAATGTGGATTTTAACGCACAATCATTGTTTATAAAGAAAACAATATTAAAGGTACATTTGTCGTTAAATTTACAAAACAACTGTCTTTTGTTTTTTCAATAACCATTTTAATGAAATGTTATTGATATAGGTTAGCCAATGTTGAATCTAAATACAGTATTCCCTTTTATACTGAATGGGTTACATTTGTATTATTTATGCAAATTCGTACAGAAATATATTAATAATACAGGGTCTCCCACGACGAGCTGCTATTAGAAGTATATGGAGAACCAAATGAAATAAGAGATTGATAATTTGTGGACTTATATTGTTGGACATGATCGTCTCATCTAAAATAATTTGAGTGTTAGGTTACTTCCGGTTACACCGGAAATGGTGTTTTACCTTTATATTTCAAATGGAACAGCCTCTATTTTATGGCATTTTTGTAATCTTTATTAAATTAGATCAATTTTATGTTACGTTCCCTATACCTACATGTGTCATTTTTGAGATATTAATTTTCTTCATTAAAAAATGACAGCTGCACGGTGACTTTCAATTACTTATAAATTGTCCCCTGTGACTGTTGGAAAAAAGTTGTCCGGCTAAATTGCTGAGAAGGTAACATATTATCGACACACCGGTAAATATCCTCTAAAAGTTATACAGGGTGTTCAAATTATAAGCTCAACGTTTAATTCGAGAATTTTACTAAAAGTCGATTTTTTTAAATGGCAACCCTAACATATGAATGCATTTTTGAATTCTATGGAAAATTTTAGATCAACTTTGTATACTAGTTCCTATACCTTAAATGTACTTGTACCTACTAAAATCGATTATTAAACATCACAGTAGAAATTAAAAACATCGCATTGCATTTGAAAGCAACTCAACAATTTGGAATAAACAAAATTGTATTGAACAAGTTTTTAAGGTCATTTTTCGTTATAATTAGTTTTGTATTTATAAAATTATAAGTAAATTTTAAAAGCTGCTTAGATCTATTTCAATAACTGTTCAAAAACATTGCCGTTTTTCCCCTAAACATGTTTCAATTATTTTTAACATATTACTGTTGGTGTCTTCCCTGATAGAGTTAGCACATAACCCACTGAAAGCAGCTCGAACTCGACGGTGCTCCAGCGCACACAACTATTGCCATAGAGACTTGCTTAACGAGATGTTCGACGATTGGTGGATTTAATGTGCCATACAAATATCCACCGCGTTCCCCCTACTTGACTCCAATGGATTTTTCATTTGGGTAGCTATTAAAGACTTAGTTTATGAGGACCCAATAATTGATAAGGTGAACTTGAAAGATAGAGTTCTAGCTGCTTTCAATGGGTTATTTGCTAACTCTATTAGGTACGCCACCAACAATACTATGTTAAAAATAATTGAAGCATGTTTAGTGGAAAACTGCGATAAAATACAGGCTGTTGCATTTAAAATATAAAAGTTGGCATCATTTCCGGTGTAACCGGAAGTAATCAAAAACTCAAAATATTTTAGTTGAGACGATCGTGTCCCACAATATAAGTCCACAAACTTCCAATCTCTGATTTCATTTGATTCTCCATAGTACTTCTAATGGCAGCTCGTCGTGGGAGACCCTGTATACTGTTACATATTTTGCTCAACTTTGATGTTCAATAACTTTTATAATCTTTAACAGATTTTTACTACGTTTTCGGTATATTGTAATAAAAAATCATCAAAATTATCACATGTCATTGTAATTATGATTAAAAAACAGTTACACCTAATTATAATGGTTAAACCAATTTGATGTTTTTGGGTATTTTTAGACATCTTGTAGAATAAGTGGGGATTTGGGCAAGTTATATACGTATTCTGTTGTTACAAACCTACACCATTTCTCAAAATTTTCTTTATTGGTTCATCCTACACAATTGATGTAATCCTTGGCAATTTGTAATGCTGTTAAACCTTGCAACAAATATTCCTTGATTGAGAGTATTAGAGTATTTTTTTAATACTATTAATGACTTAACCTAATAGTAATAACCAGAATTCAACCGATAAGCTGATAGGCAAAAAAATACATTTTAATAAGTGAAACTTAACATATACTTGATAATTTAATGTGTATGTCCACCTCTTGTTCAATTTAAAGGACGCAGTCGACACGGCATCGAATAGAACTGCTTTAATGTTGGCTCCTGAGGGATTACGGAATATCCAGCCTGCATCGCAAAACTCAGTTTTGCCAGTGTTTGTGGTAGCACAATACAAAATTTTACTTGAAACTATGTTTCTTCTATATAAATTCATATATTTGGTTTTCGCAATATAATCTACTGTAAAATTTAATAAAAAAATAAACAGTCAGTAAAGAGGATTTCGTATAATCAGAATTCCCACAAAATCATTATTATGGGCTGGCTGCCATTTTCATTACTGAAATATCCAACCACTTTTCCTTCCATCTCACCAGAACAGGATATAAATAACTGCAAGGATAGTTTCAATTGTGAGAGAAGTTGTTGACGTTTGCTTGCCAAAATTGAACATGTTCGAGATCACGTATTGTTTACAATTACATGTGACATACCAGAGTAATGAACAAAGTATCAGCTAAGAACAAACAGATCTATTTTTACAAATCACCTCATTCATGAAGAACAGATGAAAAGCAATCAACAAGATCATTTATATTCTACCACTCGTATTATTTTATTGAACGGAATAGCCTGTTTTTAAAGCTTGTTCGAGTTTAGACAATATTTAGTCGATTCTGATAAGATAACGTTTTGCTGCTTCGATACGGGTGTTGGTTTAGTTTGAGAAGGCAAAAGCGGTCATCTACGAGCCTCGTATAGATAGCAAAAAAATAGGAAAACATTGGGATTCTTTTCTGAAAAACTATGCAATATTTTTATTTCAAAATTCTACTGTACATTCTTGAGTATTTTGAAAATATCATTGAATTTTTTTATTGCAAAATTTTACTTAAGGACTTAATAACGTTGATGACTTTTTTTTCTTCTCAATCGGCGCATGATTTTGTGTCTGTTGTATCCTTCTGAATCATACCGACATGATTTTTTTGTTGTTAGTATACCAATATCTCGTCCACTTAGCTAATTTTAAAAGTATAAAAAATGTTGAAGACTGGCTGAATAATTTCACGCGCCAACTCGGAAATGTAAAGAAAACTGTTTCCGAGAAAAATGCGATTGATGTTAGCGGTAGACGAAAATGGATTTTTACTTTACTTTACATTTTGGACGTTTTTGCTATTCAGGCATGCCTGGGCCATTAAAAAGGGTCATCTTCGGGGCCAAATCCCCTCTCAGCGCCTTTGTATTCGAGCACGTTCCGAGCGGCCCTCTGTCACTACTGTTACCTGCTCAGCGCGCCGAACGACCTTAGCGAAAGTACCTATCTCAGCAACCGCCTGGAATTTTGCTTTGAAATTTTAATAGCATATTTTTGAAATGATATACTTTGCATTTATACAATAAATGAAATTTTACTACCCATCTTTGCGAGGCTCCCCGCTTAAGATACATTTTGCTTCAGCTAGTTTGAATAATATTTTGGTACTTTGTTTAATGTCCTCTAACTAGATACTGACTCAGCACTTTGTGAGATCACAAACAGTGGTACGGTAAACGCCCCAAATTCGGGCACTGTCCTAAATTCCGACATATTTCTATTTCGCTGGATACAAATTGAATTTTATTTTAAGACATCCGGTTTGTTGATTTGACATTACACTTATCAACGCACAATCGTTTCTTATTTTACCAATGCTCTAACGGTCAGGATATAACCTAAAAGTTTGTTACTTAACTTGATAATTGAGTGTTATGCTAAAGGTTGATTTGTTCCTTATAAGGTGACTGCAATTCGACTTCTTTTTACATCGCTACAGGATAACAGTAATTAAGAAAATTCTAATAATATCTATTTAGGGTTACTAAAAAGGCTTTATATTTTGATAATACTATGTGTCGGAATTAGGTACATGTAAATATAGCACGCCCTTAAATCAGACATGTGTGTCGGAATTGTGTACATGGTTAGATGTAATACATATGGCTCTATTGCTGTCTACACAAGAAAATAACATGCATCGTTTGCTATATTACAATTAATTGTACGCATTTTGTCCAAATTCCGACACGAGTGTCGGAATTACGGACATCAATAATCCCTAATTATTACACTAGCAGCAGAGAGTAGCGATTTTGGCATTAATACACCACCTTTTGCGACAACAGTTGAACTCATGCCATCTCCATTAAAAAATATTATTGTAGCCTGCAACATCCAAATAAAGTAAAAAGAAACTATTCTTCTGTAACATTATTATCTAATACTTAGAGAGAATATTTGCTAATAAAAAAGAAGAAAGCACAAAAGAATGTCATTCTAGAGAAATAAGAAAGGAAGCGAAAAGGAACAGAATAAAAAGCTGCGCCAAGCAAAACACAAACAAATTCAAGATGCAAGAAACATTAAAATCAGATGAGCGCGAGAGGGCAGACTGAAGAAGACTAAGGACTTATTTTATACTGTGTTTCATTAAAAATGACTATTATCAATTTTCTTTTAACATGAATAGCCAGATATCTTTCGAAGGGACTATTTGTTTAAAAAACGTTAATATAGTCATTATCACCACAAAGATATAAATTATACAGTTACAAATATAACACAAATTCCTTAACCTGTCTGAATTTTGGGCATTTACCTTAGTATGTACGAACAAAGGATTCACCGTTTAAATAGGGGTGAGTGAAACAATTTCAATGACCATTAATGCCGGCCATCGTCACTCTGTGCTCCATTTGAATGGAACAAAGCGCCATATATTTCAATCGTGGACCACCAGTTTAGAGTGGACATTCGGACCACCCCTTCTAAATCTAGATTTCCCAGTAGTGATGGTTTTCAAGGGGGATTTGCGGAATCGGAATTTTCATTAGTACGGCGTCCATTACGGACTCAATAACGGGAATTTATGGCAGGCAGAGGAAAATTTGGCCCGGCAGGATGCAAATTAACCCGCAACCCCTTCGGGCTGGCGACGAAATCAAGACAAAGAGTCCTGAATACATTTCGTCAAGGAGCGAGGGTTCCAAATAGTGAAATTCTTCATAAGTTAGACTTAATTTTATCTGTGTCAAGCGCAGGTATACTACAAGTCGTTATAAATTAAATTTACAGCATGTTTGGGTACGTCAGTCGCTAGGTGGCAATGCATACGATTTTTAGGAACGATAAATACGCTAAAAGTGCACTAAAACTAAAAATAAATCTACCCACACGTATGCATTAAGTTCTTTTAATGTGCGTTTGTTTGGAACATAACTTTTATTCCGTCAGCTGATAGGTCATAATCCTATAATAGGTAAACTATTTTTACACGGCTTCCTCTCTAAATGCATTTGTTTCTGATAGTAGAGGTCATTTAAGGATGAAAATCGTTCGCGTTCTTCGAATGACTTCAGTTCTTTTTAAATGTTATTTTAATGTTTATTTATTTCTTTATACGCGATACAGGTTAAACCAAAATGAATGGTTTCTAAGTATGTAGGTAAATTAAAACACAGCTTCTCAACAGTATCTCATAGGAAAGATAGATAGAAGTTGAATATGGGAAAAACGGTCTTAAGTGCCTTTTCATATGCAACACGGCTATCGGTATGGTTCTGACTCATGCACGGTAGCACCCTTACGGCAACCGTGTCTCGTGTAAAATGCACTAATACTTTAACCAGGCGAGTGACTTGCAATGCTAAAAATATCAATAGCAGCAGAAAAAACTTTTTATTTAAATAGTCATGCATTTACACAAACAAAAGAAACCTTGCATATGTTGTGTCTACAGATGATTAGTAAACTATATTTCGTCCCCTAACTAGGTGATTGATTAGGCGTTTTGTGTCATGTTTTGTATGATATTTTTAACGATATAACTAGCAAAGTCTGATTTTGAACAAAGAAATCATGAGTCTTGTCATTCTTGACTACTTGCAAACCCTTATACAAGCTGTATAAAGAAAAACAAGCCATATTGTGGGTCTTAATCATCCGATGAGGTCTGATGAGGTCAAATAGTAATCGTAATATGTAGTTTATTTTTTAGTGTAAACTAGTAGCTGTAGAATACATCTACACAACATATTTCATCATATGTTTCATAAAAAGACAATTGAAAATGAGTAAATTATTGATAACTCTGGGAACGTGGATTTTGTGAATGGAAAGTGTTCTTGATGAATTTCTTTCTGCTGAATACAATTCCGGGTTCAAAAGTATGTTTTTTGTCAGTTTTTAGAAAATGTCAAAATCTGTGTTTTGGCCAGATTCGTGCATTTATATCGCAAGGAACCTAAGTATATAGTAGATTTTACAAGTGCTGCAAATTACTCAACGCTTAAAAGTGTACGAACCAAGATTTAGACGTTGCTTGCAGCTTGTTCACTGGATAAGCACCTTACATTCATGACAGTAAATGCGTTGCCTACCGAGACGGATATTATCGGAATTAAATTAATATTGTTATTATCTTATACTAATTAAATAAGTTTTAGGGCAACGTTCATCACCATCACCATAGATTTTTTATTAAACTACTTATCTTTCAACGAAACCACTTTTGCGAAAATACTGTCAAGTTCAGTATTTACATTCAGTATTAGAGGTTAGAAATGTCATTCTAACAAAAGACGTACTTGTTCGCTGGGCGTATTTAATTTGTACGTCAGAGGTATAAAAATAATGCTCTAAAACACGTCAATATATATAGGAATGATACACGAAACTTTGTACTTTTACCTGATATTCTGAATGTGTGTTTCGGGCATTAGTTAGTTTGTTACTATCATTAGTTTTTTTTTCATAAAAATTGTCAAAACGTTTTCTTTACATTTTTTACCACAACTTTCCCACATCTTACGGGATACGAAACTTTTGAATCTTTATTCGTGATCTAGCAAATCATAGAAATATATCGTACACGCCTCTACACTTTCAATCCTCATTTCCCACTGTTAACAATTTTATACAATTCTCAATATTGGCTTTTTCTCTGAAATTGTCTTATGTAAAGCCATACAATTTAAACATAAGTGCATTCAGATATAAGAAACAATATTTAAACGAAAGAACTTTTTTTCTTGTATACAAAAATGAGTGTGTGATTAAAAAAATATTTACTTTTACTTCAAGTAAATCGTTCATGTTGTAGCATTTACTTCAGGTAAATACTAAAAATTATAGCATTTATACTACTTCTTGAAGTAAGACTAAAGTAAGAACTACGAGCAATTACTTCATACTTTGCTTTATATACTTCGTATATAGAAGTCAATACTAGAGTAATTACTAATGTTGTCTAGGATTTACTCCATCTGGGAGTGTTTGGTGTAGTTTTTAAAAAGCTACTCATAGAGCAACTTTACGTCTATTACTTTGATTGAAACTGTGTTGCAAAAGGCTGTTTTTATAAATTATCGTAGGAAAAGCAGGGAAATATGTGAACATAGAACGCATGGGTAGGAAAACGCATGGGTAGGAACGCATGGGCTGTAAAGACAAATATTTCGGTAAGTCAATTATTTTAGATAACTTTATAGTTAAAGGCACTGTTCTCCTGGCTGCAATGCAAAAAAGTTGAATGGATGGCAGACGAGTTCTTAGGAAATTATAGTGAGACAAGAGGAGCAGCTTTATCAAATGTAACGAAAATAGAGATATTTTTAAGAAGTCTGGGTGATCCTGGGTTTTAACAAGGTGTTGGTATAGATGATGGTGAACATCAAACTACCGTTTCAAATATAATTAGAGAATATTACGGTTGAGTATAATAAAACACGACTGTATGTAGACTGATGTATTTAAAATTTTAAACGCTATCGATTTCGGTCATTGAATGACCATCTTCAGGCGTATAAACGTCAATGTGTAAAACTAGCGATAATGAGATATAATTAAATTTAAAGGCCAGTAACAAGTGCACAAAAATCAATTAAAAATGCACACAGTTATGTGTATGTGTCCGTATGGCTTGTTGGTTTACTCGTATCTATCAGATACGAATAAAGACGAGAATAAAGTTAAGTGAGCGTCAGTTTTAGAGGTAAAATCTTTTTTCGGACTGCCTATTGCATCTTAACTTTTAACCTATTTTCTTTTTTAATCTATTTGTTTCGTTTCTTTTTATTTTGTTTTGTGTGAACTTACACAAAATGTTGCTTGAACAACTTTGGATGTTTTCATTGCAGATGTACATATTTTACGTGCTTTGCATCGCTATTGCTACAGTTTTTACAATACGTTCCGGTGATACTGAGATAATCCTGTAAAATTACAGCATTATCACAGTAATTTTGCGGGATATTTCTGTAATTTCATAGAGGAAAGGTTCGGTAATTTGACACTAGAAGTGATTACAATTGAGATACGCTTCTACTGCTTTTCTTTACAACAAAGTTACAATGTTTGCTAATTGCTGATGATTAAATTGTGGCATGAATTTAACATAAATTAAAGCTCATAGGAACACATATTTTCGAGAACCGAAGGACGCGTTATAATTTTAAACAGTTTCAGCCCGGCCGGCTCGATTTAATAATAATATGTTTTCCGTAACTGGCGACTGCGGAAATTGTAAAGCACTTAAAACGAGCATAGAAAACAATCACATTGGCATAAATACGCGATCTATTTCTGCGCACCAAGGTCCTGGTTACGATAGGTAAGTGATGTTTACCGACTGCACCCGGTACGGGATTTTGCAATGCGCTTCTCTTCTTGCAGTGCTAACTAAGAGGCGAGGTACAGAATTAGGGACGATCGACGCTCATTTGTCATTTGGCCGGGTTGAGGCAGTCCCGATCGACGTCCGCGATGCCAAAACGGTCATCCATCATGCGCTCAGTGACAACAACACAGATGCCCATTATTAACCTTATCTGATGTACTGAATAAGAGGGCAGAACATCGATTGTTATCCGGACTGTGCGATACAATGCTTTCAGTGTTATGAAAAGTTTACTGTGCAATAAGTACAGTAACGCACAATAATTTTAAAAATCAATAATTTATCTCACATTTAGAGACAAACAAACTTACACGTTTGCATTTTAGTCTTTATGTTTAATCAAATCCAATGTTGTGCGGAGTTAACAAGCAGCGTACAAATAGTCTCCCGAGTAGATCCGCTACTGGTGGACACTACGGTAGATATATCTGTAAAAAAAGACCCAAGTTTATTTAATTGTAGCCTTACGCATAGGTGTACAGTATTAGCACGATAACGAGACAGGAACGAAAACAATCGCAAAGTTTTGTTTAATTAGACTATTGAAATAGAAACACATTTCAGATGTTCGTTAATTTTATAAAGCGACATAAATATGCAATATAATTTTGGTACAGCGCGCAAGTACGTCATGGCGTTCAACGCAGTCGTCAACGGATTGGGAAGTCGAGGCCAAGTCACCAGGCCCGTACTTAGAATTACAACAAATATCGTATATATTAAATTGATGTAACCAGCATTGAAATTGAATGTTAGAAATGGTGGGCTCTTTGTTTGCACACTATTAAAAATTGATAAGAGTTTTATGGTGATGAAAAACTCGATCTCGTCTCTAAAACTGCAGATTTGCCCAAACTTTCGTATTACGTTAGGGAACGGTAGGTCCAATTTTCCAAACACCCCCAAAATATCGACTTTTTTGAAAAAAACGGTTTTTGGGTACTTGCACGTGTATAAAAATTCATAACTCCGTCATTTTCTATTCGTTGTCCAAAATAAAATGCATATGAAAAAGGAAGCATAGAACATTATAAATATGTACTGTTCTGTCAGATCCAATAACAATTCGAAAAGTTATGGACGTTCAAGTTTCAAATTATTTTCAGAGTTTTTCAACTTTAACAACAATTTGATGACCTGTTTGAATCCGTAATATTTCTTTGCTATCTTTTTTTTATTGAAAGCCCGTTTAAATTTGCGTCTAATACGCTTTTGTTTATTAGAATCGGTTGATATATAACAGAATTATCAACTTTTATTGACCGGCTAGACACATCACACTACGGAGAAGAAATATGCAGGCCGACTAATAAATTCGTAGTCTTTATACGCATTAATTAGCCATTAGTAGCACTTATATTTACAATGTTATTCTAAAATTCACACTATTTTTCCTTTTCCTTTTTGTTGTTACCTGCCAGGTTATCACAATATGTTACTAAAACTACATTAGAGTTTACGTTCATTACATTTCCAGGTACTTTTTTTTTTTTGGTTAAAAATAAATTGCACCAACAGTAAAATTTTCACACGTTTATTGGAACCGTACCGAGTTAGTGATTTATGAAAAATAAACGAGAATTACATCAAAATTGAAAAATATTTGGTCGATCTCCGTCGTTTATACAATACATCATCTGTTTCGCGTTTAAGTGACCAGCAGTAGTCTGCGATCATATTGATGGTGTTTTTTCCTTGAAAACGTTTTTCAGTAGCTTCCATTTCCTGATGAAACGGTTCACCTTGTTCGTCACTGAGTTGGCCAAGACTGTCCGGAAAGAAATTCAAATGAGAAGTTTGATGATGCCATGTCATCGGAGTAGAAAAGGCCATTCCAGTTCCTGCGTTATCAACATTTTTTGATTTCCATAACTTTAATTTGTCCAACTAAACTACACACACGTATTCCGGTTCATATCAGCGACTTGCGGTGTAAACACGGTCCAAAAACTTGTTGTATGCCTCAACCACTGCAATATTTTTTACTAAATGTAGCCGATGCTGTTTCTCCACAAACAATCCGCAGACGTAACAAAACTTATTGCGATTATCACACTTTTTATTTTTTTTTATATTTGCACTGAAGCATGCACCAAAGCTGATTTCTTACTGCTTATGGATCACTTTGCGTGTCATTTTATATGAAATTTGGTGATACTAAAGACCTACATCGTCCTAATAGTAAACACAATTGTAATATGTTAAGATTATTGTATATATTATAGAAATGATATGTATCGGAGGTTTTTCTGAACGAATACATAATTATAAGATTTAATGTTTAGCAAGGTTCTTGTCATGTGAATTTTGCATTGTTTGTGGCGTCCACTATAAGCTAATTATTAATAGACCACTTACTGGAAGTGTTTTGTCTGCACAGTATGAAACTAAACAAACAAAATGTAAAAAAAGAATGTATTAAAATGATGAGAAAACAATAAAACTGATATCATATATTCAAATTTTATATTTGAGCATATAAAAATAACTTTTCTCTAAAACAATTTACATTTCATTGTGAGAAATTAATACTATTGATCAAATTTAACAATTTCTGGTTTTGCAACCAGACTGTATGTAAAATTCATATACTAACTACAGGTTTAGCGTTTTGAGTACAGTCTTTATAAATTTGAGATCGTTCTAAGTACCTATGGCTACTTTAATCTGAAGACTTACTGGGTACTATTAGGAAAAGTAAAAACAACATGACAATGAGCAGATAAAATACAAAAAACGAATCATACAGACTATAAATAGTAGGTGTCTACATGGTCTACGCGGGTAAACCACTTTTTTTTAAATGGGACTGGTTTTGTATATATATTTCAAAAAGTTTCAAAATTTAACCATTTATAGTGTTGCCCAGGCATTTTCTTCAATCTTATATGTATTCTTGTTTGTTTTCTTATCTCCAAACTAACATAAATGTGTCTGAAATCCCTCATAACTTCTCCAAACATGTAATTTAGGGGTTTTGTATGTCGCTCTATGGCATTTAAATTGCAAAATATGGCGGAACCAAAGTGGCGAATAGAAAAATTAAGGGAATTTTGGCGGTTTAGAAAATTATTATTAAAGGACACCATCAATTTTTTTAAAAGAATTTTTATCGCGTTTTGACGGACGCCTAATTGGAAACAAATGTTACAAAGGAAAATGGACTTTAAGCGCGGTTTTCTCGAAACAAATCGATAACTTCGAATGGAGAAACCATAGTGACCGCGGATCAGCATCATGATCTATTATTATAGCATCTAAAGATTTTTTGCAGGACTTTAATATCGGTGAAAACGATATCAAAGACAATTTCTACAAAAAATGTGTAGAAATTGTCTTTAAACTTTGTCAAATAATAACTGAAACCACACTGTAGAATGCACCGATCGGCAAAATTAAAGGAAAGGCTTAAATTAATTTAGCTGAACTTTGATGCGTCTTTGCCAGATTTTCGTTGTTTTTCCTGGACATTGTCATTATCATTATCATATTCATACCTTAAACAAATTTTAAAAGAAGATATTACAGATGAATATACTGAAAGAATCCAAATAATGTTTTTGGTCTAAGTTTGATGCACCCTGTGGGATAACTAAGCAATTATATGTTGCTTTCTGCTGAGCGGGCGACAACGATCATTATTAGCTAGATTTTTTCAAGATGTTTTGTAGATTCTGTACAAAATATGTCTATACATTGTTTCAGTGTAAGTTGGGGGTCTTGATTTTAAAAGTGTGAAAATCTTTTGATCTGTCAGGGGAGATTCGAGAGTCACCGTACTAAACATGGGTATAGAGTGGATGACATTAGGAAGTCTACAGTAAACAAGGTTCTTCGCCACATCATGTGACATTATAAACTCTTTTGATAAACTATTGATATTTTGTTTGCTTGTCACATATTGGACCTCATATGTAGAATAACCTATACATAAAAATCTATCTCGGATGAAATTTGTCCAAAGTGAATCCTTATGTTACTGAGCTGGGTAGTGATCTTCTATAATATTTAAATGGCCAATTAGTTGTCTAACAAATACATATAAACGAGATATGACAAATTTTTGCGTCTATCTTTAGGTTTCTCCAGTTTACGTTCTCACGTTTTCTACTAATAATTTTATTACCTCTACCGATGGAAAAGTTTAATTCTTTCGATCCCCAAGCAAAATGGTCATTTAAGAGATAACACAATTTTAACGTCTTGTAAATAAAACTTTCTTATCCCAGTCTTGAAGATAAGTTGTTGCTTCCTGCACACCAATAATTAAATCATTCGATGATGGCTAAGCTAAAGGAAAAGAAAAAATAGACAAACCAGTTCCCTGTCTTTGCTGTACGTCCGTTTTATTTTCAAGGAATATGGTTACTTGACTATACCTATTGGTGGTACCGGTTCTGTTCGTTGCAGTGCCCCGTGGTGTTCATTGCCTCTGATGGAAGTGGGTGTGCTGAGCGAGCGCACTAGCCTCGGGCACTCGCAACTCTAGCTCGTCCAACTTTCCAGTTTCTCTTCTAATGATGTTGACAAGGCGGACAAAGCGACAGCATTCGAGCTTATGAATAAACTCCATTCAGACTTAATTAACTTCGCTAATGTCCCGCACTTTTTACTGTCGCGACGTGTTCCCATCGCCATCGCGACAGATTTGCCATCTAACTGTAAACCGAATGCAATCATCGTGCCCAAATAAAATATTAATTAAATGAATTCATTTGCACTGTATACCCACGTATAGTTGTACTCAGAAGCTATATAAATAGGTTTAATTCGCAATTTGCGACATTTACACTAGTTTGATGATGTATATTTTATAACTGTTTCCAATTTTTATTGCCCATTGTTTTAGAAGGTAATTAATGGAAAGTTAATTGTAGTAATCAATTTTCTATTTATACGCCGTATGGGGTCGTATGATTAATAAGTAATAACTGATAATATTTTATGACTGTGAGTCACATTTCAGAAATGATGAATTGTACTGTTTGAAATACATACCACAAATGACAGTATTTATTTAAACGGCTTTAAAAGGTACTGAAACCGTAAGAACTGCCAATTCCCGAACCAAACAAATCATCAATTCAACGTTTATCTACACAGTATCAACTTAATAAGCACTCCACATGTCTCTTAATTTGAATACATAATAATGATATTATTGCTTAGCTTATTAAGATATTATTGTATTCTTAGCTTCATGGGTTGGCCCCAAAGAATGGTTGTTGACACTATGCCAGGGTAAAAATCCCAAATTATTGGGTGGAGCTTACAGATTTGAATCCAAAGACTTCTTATAAGATTTTATTTTTATTATAGGGTCAATCCATCTGAAATGGTCCAGAAAAAGATAAGTTGGTCGCTTGACGATTTTGGAAAAAATTCATTTTTTGTTATTGAATTCGCCTATGTTCTGGGAGTACAAAACCATATTTTTTTAAAAATTATTTTACTCCGTTCAGAAATGGCGCCCAGTTTTGTGTCAGCGAATCCGACATTTTTGAGATTGGTATGTGTTTGCGTTAAACGAAATAACTTTCTTTGAAATTGTCATAGAGAGTTGAAATAAAAACCACTGGATTAAGCACATTCCAAGCTATCTGTTAGGTATGTAATGCATAGAGTTTACGCTTAATTTCCGTTTAAAAAAATATCTTAAAATTTACTGACGATAGTCCATTTGGAGGCGTTTTCATGATTTTTTTTAGACATGAAGGGGTACTTAATTTGTTCATTCAATATTTTTTACTTATAACCTTGTATGCAAAGGGCTTATAACAAAAAATATAGCTTTCTTACTCCTTCTCCATAGTGATGACAGGCTATTGAAATATCCAAATTTCTTATTTTTACGATGTTTAATGTCAAATATCTCTGATGGGACCATGCCAAAAAATCTGAAACTTTCAAAATTAATTCATCGTTTTATAAGGTTTAATAATAAATAAAAACATTCTTGTGTATTGCACTGTGTTTGGAATAATAATGAGAGAAAAATTACATGACGGTAAAACAAATTTTATTAAAAATTCTCAGTAAATACAAAACAAAGCATACTATTCATAACAATTATGTCATTTTTTACAAAAGAGACATAGGCTAAGTGAACTTCACACATTTCTGAAGTTGATGTGATGTAACATATTATTATACCTTCTGTTGGTTGAGGAGAGAATTTGTGAAAACTTCTAGTTTCTTTTATCTGTTTGGATCTCTGAAATCTATCATAAAAAGGGGTTTTGTGTTCTGAAACCTCTTCTTTTGCCACTAAGATGTAGTTTACCCCTAGTAGGTGTCCATTACAAAAGAAGAACATATCTTCTACATTAAGGATTTGGCTATTAAGTGGTATTTGAAGACTGGCTTTAGCCACTAGTCGCTTCGTTGTCCCCCCTATACCGTCGCAAGCGTTTTTTCCATGTGCAGATCCAAAAAGAGCCATTCTGTATCTAACCCAAAATCTTTTTTATGATACTATAAGTTTTTTTTGGCTCTTTTGTATTGACTTGCTGCACCATCCGAGAAATATATAAGTTTTGATATGCTTGACAGATTTTGTTTTATATATTCAGTTAAATGTGAAAACAGTCACATACATGTTATTAACTTTATTAATTATAATAGAATAATTACTTAATTGTACAACATACATATTTATAAATATTACTATACACATAATATCAGTAAGAATATGTTATATTACTGCTTCTATAAAAATATAATGTAAATAAATAAACAGTTCCAGTATGCTTAGATGTGTTCAATATGTTAATGTTGGCCACTACTGGGCCACTACTGGACTGTCCCCACCGCTCCCTTAGTTGTGAGCCTGTTCTAACAGGGTAACTAATGAGCTGAGCCAGAAGCCAGGTGTATGTGACTGTTTTCAGAAACATTTAACTGATTATGTAAAACAAAATCTGTAAAGCATAACAGCATTTTTTTGGATGTGCACCTGGAAAAAACGCATGTGACAGTATAGGGGGACAACGAAGCGACTAGTGGCTAAAGCCAGTCTTCAAACACCACTTAATAGCCAAATCCTTAATGTAGAAGATATGTTCTTCTTTGGTAATGGACACTTACCAGGGGTAAAATACATCTTAGTGGCAAAAGAAGAGATTTCAGAACACAAAACCCCTTTTTATGATAGATTTCAGAGATCCAAACAGATAAAAGAAACTAGAAGTTTTCACAAATTCTCTCCTCAACGATACATCACATCAACTTCAGAAACGTATGAAGTTCACTTAGCCTATGTCTCTTTTGTAAAAAATGACATAATTGTTATGAATAGTATGCTTTGTTTTGTATTTACTGAGAATTTTTAATAAAATTTGTTTTACCGTCATGTGATTTTTCTCTCATTATTATTCCAAACAGAGTGCAATACACAAGAATGTTTTTATTTATTATTAAACCTTATAAAACGATGAATTAATTTTGAAAGTTTCAGATTTTTTGGCATGGTCCCATCAGAGATATTTGACATTAAACATCGTAAAAATAAGAAATTTTGATATTTCAATAGCCTGTCATCACTATGGAGAAGGAGTAAGAAAGCTATATTTTTTGTTATAAGCCTTTTGCATACAAGGTTATAAGTAAAAAATATTGAATGAACAAATTAAGTACCCCTTCATGTCTAAAAAAAATCATGAAAACGCCTCCAAATGGACTATCGTCAGTAAATTTTAAGATATTTTTTTTAACGGAAATTAAGCGTAAACTCTATGCATTATATACCTAACCGATAGCTTGGAATGTGCTTAATCGAGTGGTTTTTATTTGAACTCTCTATGACAATTTCAAAGAAAGTTATTTCGTTTAACGCAAACACATACCAATCGCAAAAATGTCGGATTCGCTGACACAAAACTGGGCGCCATTTCTGAACGGAGTAAAATAATTTTTAAAAAAATATGGTTTTGTACTCCCAGAACATAGGCAAATTCATTACAAAAAAATGATTTTTTTTCTGAAATGGTCAAGCGACCACCTCTGGACCACTTCAGATGGATTGACCCTAATATGTTTTGAGTTCTTAGAAATAACCAGACACCTCAAAAAATGTTTAGCACAAAAATTATGGCTTGTAAGGTTTTCTATAAAAAGGGGTGTTATACATTTTTAGTATAACAATGTTTGACGTGCTGTCCATTGATCTGAAACAGTTTTGAGAACATGTAGTGCCAAAACATTGACCCTACATTTGTATATTTATTGGACAATTTTGCTTCTTTATGGTAAGGCTTTTGTCATAAAACTAAAACACAAATTTTTAATAACTACCCATAAGTATTATGTAATTTTAAACCGGAGTTTCCAAATTCATGATTGTTTTATTTGAATACCGATAAAGTAATCTGATAACAATTTTCATAATTTTATTTTACATTAGTGCAATGATGGCATATCAATTTCTTAAAACTTTTTCAAAGTTACTCCCAACGACGATTAATGAGAATGGAAATAACGGCAACGTTGAGTTATCTGTTACCGATAGAAAAAGAAGAAATACAACATTTTTCGTAGTTTTGTTTTGTGTCTAGAAAGATGATTTCGAAAATTGGCAGTAGATGTTTGATTATAATTAATCAATAAGATTAAAATTACAACTTAATTTATTTAAATTGAAAACTCAATGTTCACTTTAGTAAGATTATCGCTTATAATAGATTATTCTGTGTGGAAGTCAACGATACAGACGTGATTTGTCAATATTTAGGATTGACTAAATACATTCAGAAGTTCTACCCAAATAATGAAAAGTCTCGTTTCAAAATAAATGTCATAGACATAAATTATACAAAATTTCCTATATTTTAATTTAGTATTTAACTGTTTTGATGAAATTACTGAAATGGCGGTTCATTTGAAAAATCGTTGAAAAATGCCAAAAAGTTGTAATCCGTGATTCCAACTAGTGATGGACACAATCGTATTATTCGAATGATTCGTATAATCGCATGAGTTGGTTCACGATTAATAATTATCGATTATTAATCGATTTATAATAATCGATTCTTAATAATCGATTCTTAAAAATCGTTTATGAATAATCGAAATAAAAAATGTAATCCGAATGCGCCCATCACTAGTTCCAACATTTCAGATCTCTATCATTCTTAATTGGTAACATAAGAGGGACTTTGCCTGTTTAAGGTAATTACAATTTGGTATATTAACTATTGTTTCTGTTTGTTTCTTTAAGTTTATTTGACTGACTACCTTGTAACCTGGTTTGTACATATGTACATAAATATAATATGTATGTCTCTGACGTAGTCTGACTAAAAATTACACCTAGTCAAACAAAGAACGCTTGTACTCTAGCGCCAGTCAATGGAAGTGTTAATTGAAAAACGCTCCAGATACTGAAAAGATTATTTAAACAATAAACAGTCGACCAATTTGAGCGATGATAATAAATCACAAATTGGCTTTCATGTTCCTCATCGCCAGTCCGCTTCGAATTTACTCTAAATTTAGAACGTTTATCTTCGCCACAAATTGGCTACTGAGGCCAATTATCTTGTAAATTTTAGACGTATCAGTGACGTCACCGGCCGCGTATTATTTATGATCGTCCTGGTCGTTATTGAAGCTAATGAAGCCCTGTTAGTTTGCGTTTCTATTATTTATTATTGCACTGATTCCGCTTGCGTACGTACACTTCCTTATTTGAGAGGATTGCTGTTGCAATTACTGAATTTGTTTTTAACGTCGCTAATAACAGTGTAACTAATAGCTGGACGACAAGGTTTGTTACGTAAATGTGTCGTTTGAAGGTTAGAGAAGTAATTAGGGGTTGTTGCGAAATATATCGACAATGCGCGGCCAGATCACCCGAGGACCAAAAAACATCAGTCCCTTTGGCGCAGCGGATAGCGCGTTGGACTTCTAATCCAAAGGTCGTGGGTTCGATCCCCACAAGGGATTGAAGGGATGCAATTGCATTTTTTGTGGAATTAAAATTGGTAAATACTGTGAGCTACAACTTGAAACTTTAAACACTTAGAAACTAAATTAATGTTCAATTGTTTAATCATTAGTAGGTGTAGGTGTAGGAGATGAGTAGGTGTAAATGTGATTTCAATTTATGTGATCTAGATACGATAAAAAATTGTTTTGTAATAGACTGCGTTTTATATTTTATTTTATACAGGATCTCCCACGACCCTGTATTTTATCGCATTTTTTAAATCATTATTAAATTTTAGATTAATTGTATGTTACGTTCCCTATACCTAACATGGGTAATTCTTGAGATATTATTTTTTTTTTCATTAACACGGTTGCTTTCAATTACTTATAAATTATCCCCTGTGACAATTGGAAAAAGCTTGTCCGGCAAAATTGTTAGGAAGGTAACATATTATCGACACACCGGTAGAGTTCTTCTAAATATTATACAGGATGTTCAAATTATACGATCAACAACATAGAAACTTAGAAAACACAATATTAAAAATAAAACAAAATCGTAAAGTAATTTAAAAACTGCTTAATTCTATTTCAGTAACGTTCAGTAACTATTCAATAACGTTGCCGTCTTCCGCTAAACGTGTTTAAATTTTTTTTTTTAAATATTATTGTTGGTGGCGTCCCTGATTTAGTTAGCACATAACCCATTGAAATCAGCTCTATCTTTCATGTTCTCGTTATCAGTTATTGGGCCTCAATAATTAGGTGGTTTCAAATGGACGGTGCTTAAGCGCACACAACTGTTGCAGTAAGAAGCTTGCTTAACGAGATGTTCGGCGATCGCTGGATTTGGCTTAATGGGCCATAGAAATATCCACCGCGTTCCCCCGACTTGATGCCAATGAATTTTTTTATTTGGGAGCTATTAAAGACGTAGTTTATGAGGACCCAATAATTAATAAGGAGAACATGAAAGATAGAGTTCAAGCTGCTTTTAATGGGTTATGCTTACGAATTGGTTTAATTTTTAATATGGTGTTTTACTGCAGGCTTATAATTTTATAAATACTGAATTAATTATAATGAAAAACGTACTAAAAAACTTTATTCGATATTGTTCAGCTGTTTTCAAACGCAATCTAGATTGGGCAATGTTTACAATTTCTACTGTTTAAAAATAGATTTAATTAGGTAAAAATGCATTTCAGGTATAGGACATTTGACAAAAAGTTGATCTAAAATATTCTGTAGAATTCAGAGATGCATTCATTTGTTAGGGTTGTCATTTAAAAAAATCGTCTTTTAGTACTTTTCTCGAATTCATGTTTGATCTTATAATTTGAACAGCCTGTATAAGTTTCAGAAGAATATTACCGATGTGTCGATAATATATTACCTTCACGACAATGTTTCCGGACAACTTTTTTTCCAACGGCCACAGGGGCTAATTTATAAGTAATTGAAAGTAATCGTGCAGCCGTCATTTTTTAATAAAAAAAAAAAAATGAATATGTCGTAAACCGTAAACTCAAAATATTTTAGTTAAGACGATCGTGTCCTACAATCAAAATCCACAACTTTTTAATCTCTCATTTCATTTGGTTATTCATATACTTCTAATAACAACTTTATTAACGTCTTGTGAGGAGGCATTTTAGGTTTAAACCCTGAAAAAAAAAATAAATGTAATCTCTAATTTGGTAAATACTTTCTGTGTTATAAAAAATTCTCTGTCTGCGTCTTGAACCAGCAAACAACATTTGTTTTTCAAACATGCATAATATAACGTAATATTAAATAGAACTGGGTCAACTGAATGTAGTAATGCAATTTCTTACAATTAGTTTTGTATTTTAAATTTTATTTTGTTTTAACTTAAATGATGGATTAATAATACTACCTAATTTAATCATATTAATGAGAAGTGATAAGAAAAAAAATCGTTTTGGAAAATATGTAGCTTTAAACTAAATTTTAGAGAGGGATGAAATTTTCATCATATTGGTGTCACTATTGGTTCATATTGGTGTCACTAATAGCAAAATGGTTGTGTTTTTGTTTCATAATATAAACCAAAGTCCCTTCATGACCGTTTTTTGATGTATGTATAAATGTAACACATTAAATATGCATGATCTGTATTGCCTGTAGTTCTTCTGGTATTACTGCATAGGAAGCAGTAATTTTTAAGTGAATAAATATAGAAAAGGGTAAGGTTCCGTTATGTTAATAACAAATTTGGTGTAATAATTTGCCGGGTTTGATGACGAAAAAAACACCTGTAGTACTCCGACGTAACTCGGAGATTTAAAACTCGAGTCCCTTTGGCGCAGCGGATAGCGCGTTGGACTTCTAATCCAAAGGTCGTGGGTTCGATCCCCACAAGGGATGGACTAATTTTTTTATTTTATATTTAAAACATTTATAAAATCAAATAAAACATAATATACTATATGTATAATATAGTAATATATAACAAAGTATTTTAATAAATATGTTATGGACCAACTGATTAGTCCGGGCATTATGAATTTTCAATGTTTTATTACATTACTTGAGACTTGAAGTAAAAAGGTGACTTTTTTTCTGAAATATTTATTAAGTTAGCATATGAGTTTTGTTTTATTTACACTTATACTCATATTGCTTGAGGATAGTTTGACTTTTTGTATATTTCTGAAGGTTTATTCAGACAAAATATGCGTTTTGTTAATTTGTAACATATGTTGAATATATTACTGCAGCACAATTTGATTTTATTATTGTAAAAATACTGAAAAAATAAAGGAAATATAGTTTTAAAATATCTTCATCAGCAGAGTTTTTTTTCCGAGACCACTCTATTGGGACTGTATTTGCTCTTGTTTTTGTATAGTAGTAGTTGTCACTCAGTAATTGTTATCACAACGACAAATTTCAATATTTTTAACAAGAACCTCAGTCAAATCCTGAATGATCTGAAATGCAGTTCCCTTACAATATTTAGCAGAACATATTATCTTTTATAAATAAATACCTATCCATACCTAACCATCTATCAAGCTGGACTTTGGAAACATGGGAAACTTTGTAATTCAAATTACGACGTTGCCCACTTCTCCTGGAAAATTTACTTTGCCGATTTTATATAGCACGCTGATTGGATAACGGGTTGGCTCATTTGGACCTGATTTGCCTCATATAGTATAATACGACCATTTTCAGGCAAAACAGTAACTCTCGCCACTCCAGTTTCACTTGAAGTACTTGTTTTGAAGTCAGGAGCACTGAAACACAAACAATGATAATTTATTGTATTCTACTGGTGGTCAAGTATGTTTAGGATATTTGCTAATTTACATATCCCTCATTGCTGGTTTGTCTTGTTTCTTTACTCAACACTAACTAATAATTAATATCTTAAAAAGCATGTAAATTAGAAACTTACACATAACACATAACTCGTATAGTAGTAGTTGTCACCCAGTATTTGTTATCACAACGACAAATTTCAATATTTTTAACAAGAACCTCAGTCAAATCCTGAATGATCTGAAGTGCAGTTCCCTTACAATATTTAGCAGAACACATTATCTTTTATAAATAAATACCTATCCATACCTAACCATCTATCAGGCTGGACTTTGGAATCATGGGAATCTTTGTAATTCAAATTACGACCTTTGCCACTTCTCCTGGAAAATTTACTTTGCCGATTTTAGATTGCACGCTGATTGGATAACGGGTTGGCTCATTTGGACCTGATTTGTCTCATATAGTATAATACGACCATTTTGAGGCAAAACAATAGCTCTCGCCACTCCAGTTTCACTTGAAGTACTTGTTTTGAAGTCAGGAGCATTGAAGCAATAACAATGATAATTCATTGTATTCTACTGGTACTCAAGTATGTTTTGGATATTTTCTTATTTACATTTCCCTCATTGCTTGTGTTTCTTGTTTTCTTATTGAACACTAATGAATAATATCTTAAAAATAATGGAAATTGAAGTTGATTAAATGTATTTGTTATCCACTTTAGCCTGTTCCCTAATCAGCTTGTAAATGGGAATTTTATCCGCTTTTATCAACGATTACGATTTTATGTTATCGGTTGATTCTTTTCAAGCGCATCCACTCATCCAGTTCCGGATTGAAAATTTGCTGAAGAGTATTCTATCTACTCCTGGGGTTCGACGGCGCCGTAGTTTTAAAACTACGTATTTTACGACTCATTGTTTCCCGTAGAGATGCGTTCTAGAAACAATCGGCCATTACCTTCAGGATCTTGCAGACTAAAGGAGGTGCCAGCCGAATTAAAATGAAATATGTATAATACATCGGCAGCTTCTATGTGTATGTGTATGTGTGTGTGTGTGTGGAACGGGACATATAATCCTATGTAGAGGTTTAGCGTTGAGCAGATTGACCCCATCAGCGATCTAGCTGGCTCTGGCGCTGGCATTATCAGAGAGCGAGCATAGAATGGCCGCGAGCAATTTGGAGCGACGACCTCAGTTGATATTTCGCCCGCTTCTGCACTCGAGGCTAATGATCTGTATTACCTACACTCCACTGTTCCATATAGCGGGCGTACCGCCGTGTTTTCTTTTTTCGCCTTAAGCCGAGGGTAAATCTCGCAACGGATACGTTTGTGATATTCGTAACACTTCTGCAAAATACGCAGTTTATCGCAATAATTTAATTGAGCTAATCATGTATTCTTAAAATAACTTTAGCGGTTATAAGAGATTATAAGATAAAGTGTACCGATGACTACAATGTGATGTTGTGGACGGTAGTCGGCAACATTGTTGGTAATACCAGCAAAATAAAATTAGGCAGCTATTTAGATTTGTAGACAGAAATAACGAAGGACTATTATAATCAGGGAGATATTTAGATATAGGAAATTATAGACTTACAGCATCATAAATGTTATCGTTAAATTCAGATAACTATGATGTAAACTAGTGATGTCAAACCCGCGGCCCGCGGGCCGCATGCGGCGCTCTACAGCCTACGGTGCGGCCCGCGAGCCATCGCTACAGATTTTATTACAAATAAGACAAATTTAAAAAATATGAAACTTGTTTGTGTACATTCTTTAATTATTAAGTTTGCAAGGAGTTTCGGATAACGAACACTAGTTATTACTATTTTTAGGCAGCAGAACAGTAATCATAGTTATTGGGATATGCCTATTCGTGGGCTTACTATAGAAACTAAATAATTTAAAGATTGAATTTTGGTAAACATAATGTCCAAGTGAAATTTACTGAACATGTATTTTATGAATGTCACAAGGAGTTTTCGGATTTTTTTTTGCGTCGTAGGTATATCCTGGTCTAATGTTCCCGTCACGTCACCCACCGAAAAGTGCAGTCCAGCCCTAATTTTTTATATTTAATTTTGAGTATAAAAAAATGTAGAAGAAAATAACGAGCTTTAGAATTTTTTTTATTATTGTTGCAAAAAAGGGTATAAATAATTTTTTGTTTCAAAATGCAATAGGTATGTCGACTAGCTGATTAAATTATCTTTCAAATGGTATTTTTTTATTCATTAACGTTGAAAACTCGCTTAATAATTTCACGCGTCAACTCGGAAATGTAAAAAAAAACTGTTTCCGAGAAAAATCCAATCGAAGTTCGCGATAGACGAAAATCGTATTTTTACTTTACTTTATATTTTCGATGTTTTTGCTATTCAGCCATGCCTGGGCCATAGAATAGGTCATCTTCGGGGTCAAATCCCCCCTCAGCAGGGTGCCTCCCCACTCAGCAGCGCCCCACCCCCCACTGTGCCGTGCGCACTGTTACCTCCTCAGCGCGTGAAGGACCTTGGCGAAAGTACCTATATCTAAGCAAACGCTTGGAATTTCGCTTTGAAATTTTAACAGCATTATTTCGAAATGATATACTTTCGACTTACAAAATAAAAAAAATCGATCGCCCCCCCCCCCCCCTTAAAGCTGTAAAGCAAAAAAAAAAACGTGTGAACGTTTTGTAATGATATTTCATTACTATCAAACGTAAGACCAAAACTGTTATCTACCCGGTTAATAACCTGAGCTGCACAATTTAACAAATTTGTAAGCAACAAGCTTTTATTTTGCCTATTTCTTCTAAGTTAACGGGTAAATATTTCATTTCAGCCTACTGTTTTCGTCCGGTGTCGTTACCTTTTTTTGGAGTACCTATATCAAAGAGTATTGTGTGTTTTGCTGCATATTGTGCCATTTAAAACGAAATTTGACGTAATAGAATTCTTTAAGTAGGCTGAAATGAAACCTTCAACATTGAGCTATAGAACTAAGAACCTTTTCAGACCTTATTGAGCTTTCTTTATTTTATTTTATTTTCTTTATTTGTATTTTTATACTCTCTTTTAAATGTACATTGAGGCACTAGCATTATTATTTTCATCTTCTTTCGCATAGGTATCTAACAAAAAAAAATTGTTATATTGCAGGGCCGAAGCTCAACTCAAGATTATGAGCTCGTTCAATAGGGATCCCAAGAAAGAAAAAGAAAAAGATAAGTAGCCAATACCACAAGGTTTAATCTGTAAGTATTTTTTATATATCATGTAAACTTATACGTTATACTACTTTTGTAAATACATGTCATATTTTAATTTAAATTTTTTATTGATATCGACCCAATCGTTAAAGACTAAAGATTTTAAATGAAGCAATCTTGACATTCTATTAACTGTCATCTTCTTAGTCATTTTTGAATGTGTCGATGTATTTTTTTATTGAGTTGGCAATATTTGAAGATGAATTATGAAACATTATTCGTTGTTAAGTAAGTGTACGAATAATAATCTTCGCCATACTGATGTTATCCTGTATGTTTGACGTCCAATTGAGATGTATTAAAAAAACATGTGTAGATATTAAAAACAAGTTAAAAATACCAGAGATTAAACAAACACCATTGATGTAGAACAGATAATAATATATTATAAATTAAGGAGCCACTTGCGCAAAACGGCACATGTAAACAGATCATTCAAACTCCGGGCCAGCAGTAGATATATGCGTTATTTTTGGCAAGATCGCCGTTGCAGTATTACAGACGTAAACAAGTAATCGCAAATTATATTTATTTTTGCTCCTTTTCACTACTATGTAATACAAAATTAGCGATCGATATATTTAAAATTTTATCTTTTCAAAATATACCGGTAACATCTAAAAATAACATCCTCTATATTTCCGATAATATATTATCCAATTTGGCTGGCTAAAAATAGTTTTGGGGTGACTGATGAACACTATTTTCGGGCGTTGGTTAATTTGTTAAATTGGGGGGTTAGCTTTCAAATAAAGGCGGTATATTAGAAACGGAATAAAGATAAATATGCCCATTAAAAAGTGCTGGGCGTATGTCTTTTCATGGACCACACAATTTGTCTAATCCGTTTGAACCGTATACGATGACGTATTATTCCATTAGTGTTGAATTATGCCTCATTTAAAATTACGTCGAGCAATAAATTGACTTGATTGAGGTTACAGTTTCTGTTAATAAAAAAGTTAATATCTATTTTTAAGTAATGTTAAGTATCTGACAAATAATAGACAAATAGACAAATAATAGTCTATAAAAATAATTTAAAAATATTCTCCTCGGGTTTTAGTTACCTGGTACCAACTTTAGAACAGGATAGGTGAAGTAGGCCGTATCAGTTATCAAAGCCAAATAACTTATTTTTTTTTATTTGACGTTACTGAAGAGAATATAACAGAACCTGCATTTCTAAAGTTTGCACCAATATAAATCAACTGACTAATGCTGTAAATTTTAAACTGGATTCTGATTAATCACTCATCATAATAATCAGGCCATCAGAATGAGAAATTCATAAAATATCACTACAAGAACATAGTTTGTGAAGTTAAATATCGTAAACACAAATACTAGTGGCTGTCTAAGGAATTTTGAATAGACGTTGAATTAGGCTAATAAGTGACTGAACTTGCATATAAGCATTTGTACCCTCACAACAAGTCTATATATTTTTTCTCTCACATATACAAAAATGGTGTTTATATGCTTTTATAATAACTTGGTGTGCCTAACCCGATTCGGGTTTACCCATTCCAGGAGGTCTGCTATGTAAATTTAATGTCACTTAATATATGGGTAGATGGCAGAAATGCCATGAGTTTTGTTTCAAAAAGCTTGTTTTCCATGTCATGCGATTTTCAGAGATCCTAAAGCTATGGTTTGCCCCATTCAAATTACTCAGTCTAAAATGTTGAATCCAAATATAGCGCCCGTAAGAATAACAAATATTTCATTTGTTTTCAACGAATTCCTTGGCAAAAAATAAACTGACATAATCAATTTATAACTAAGTGCATATATATATACAAGGTGAGTTATTAGTATCACAGCGGTCGATAGCTTAGAAATCGTTCGAGAAAGAAAAGAATATACAGGGTGATTCACAACGTACGGAGGAGATTGAGGAGGGAGCTAGAGACGGGAAATATAAAGTATTTTCATAATAACCTTTTTAACCAAAGATCAATAACAAGAAAGTTACATCCGTTTAAAATTCATAGAAATTAACGTCCACGTGTTGAGAACCTCTGGGTTTTTCGTAAATAATGCTCTTTGTTTCCATGGAAACCCCTCTTAGCAAACCCTTGTGTCACATTCAAACTGTCATAAATTTTCCAAATTGTATTATGAAAAAGTCAGCGGTTCTCAACAAGTTAACTCCTATTATTTCATCATTTTAAAGATAAACAAATAGCTGTAACTTTTATGTTTATAAATTTTTCCTCATTTTAAATCGAACATGTGTATTAAATAACAAACAGGTATCTTCTTTTAATTTTAAAACGTCTCTTACTAGCATAGTTTGTAAATAATGTTCATTAATAAATTCAACTTTAACTTGCTATAACTTCCTAGTTTATGTGTTTAGGTCAAAAGTTTACTAAGAAAAGATGCTTATTTTGGTCTTCTCTTGCTACTCCTTCAATTTCCTCCGTACGTTGTGAATCACCCTGTATATACAAAAGTTGTTTGACTCTCCAGTTTCTATAACGTAAAATTATTTTCATTTATACAGTGTGTTGCATTTCGGTATGACGGAAAGTATGTACATTTATTTAAATAGAACGCCCTGTATGTTTTATTATATTATGAATCGTACTATAGTTGTTTATCTAACCGTGTATGTGCTAAGTCACAGCGGTAATAAATCCAGAAATATTCAAGTGTTTTTTCCAAAATATGCCCTCTTGTAAAAACACAACGACATTTTTGCCGATTTTGCGTTTAAACTATGTGAGACAATAGTCAAAGCCAGTAGGCTGATGACAGTATCCAAAGATATTAGATACACTATACTTATTCATTGAACTTAGTAAATTTGGTTGTTCTTTAAATGGCTTTCTCTTCAGTTTTTTAAATGGAACAGACTGTATATTATGTGTTGGCTGTAATAACCCTTTACTTCGCCTCAATTTACATCGGGTATGTCATACACCGAATAGTACTAGTTTTTGTGATGTTTGCAGGTACGAAAATGTAATGCAATTATTGCTAACATAAATATTGCTGTGCGTACAAGTTATTAGGTAACTTGATTTAAAGTATTTAAGCGGCGATAGAAGACATAATTTAGAAGCTATTTAACCAGATTTATACAAAGTATGTATTAGCGTTATCAATTATTAACAATTTCATAGCAATTTTGTATGTATATTTTGCCCCTAAACCCTGTACTTTTAGGTTAACTATCGTGAAAATTTGTTGACTTCTGAAAGTGTTGAACACACGGATTTTCTTTGATGTGGTTTATTTGCTCACACACAAGAGCCATATGTGCAATAAAAACTAACTGATATGCATCTTTAGACTCTGATTTATATTCATAGCAAGAAAAATCTATTAAAAACTCTTCCAAATTACCCACTTTCCATTCACGTTATGAATATTACGTATATTATCATTCATATTAATCTCAATTTTGAATTGTCTCTCCAGAAAATACCCTATTTGAAATCAATTAACAATTGTAAGTAGATATGGTTGGTTGTTTTTTTGTACTGAATACAAATCCGTTCTCTAACGTAGCTCACTCAACAGGACAGGTTATATCGTTTCTGTTGTTTTTTTTTTTTGTATATGAGGACACATACTATTACACATATTATTATTATTATTATTATCGAGTTGTTGCACTTTCCCAGCCTTAGGGGCTGGAGAAAAATTTTACCATCTCACGGGGCGGAAAGAGCAACCGTGAGAGGCTCGGTGGAAACTAATATTTATTAAAGAGATAAATGCGTTAACAACAGAGTTGATGTTTGTACAAAGGTATTACAGTAGGTATTAGACAAATAAGCAGTGCGACATGTGCGTCCGATCGTCTGACATAATAGCAACCAAGTTAATAGAGTGTCACTTATAAGGTACGCAGACGTTATAAACATAAATTTAGCAAATACACAAAATATTACTAGCTTTTAAATGGCGTTTTCTGGGTCATGTTTCAGCATCTCCACCCAGTGTTCTCCGGATTATACTGCAAGTCCCTAGTATTACAGCCTTCTGCATGGGTATGTAGAGGTTTTTCTCCATTTCCATTGCTTGTAAGCTGTGATATAACTTAATGGGCACTTCTCCTGTTGCTCCCAGTACCACTGGTATGATTGTGACGTTTTCCAAACGCCACATCTGTCTGATCTCATCCGCTAGAGGCAAGTATTTGGAGATCTTTTCAGCGTAAGCTTTCTCTACGTTCGTGGCTAGCGGTATGGATATATCTATAATGATAGCCTTTTTGGTGTTCTTCTGCACCAGTACTATGTCCGGAATATTGTTCGGGATAGGTTTATCAGTGATAATTTTTCTGTTCCAGTAAAGCCTCGTGTTTTGGTCCTCTAGTACTGGCGCCGGCTCGTAAGTGTAGTAAGGGATTCCGGTGTGTTGATCTTTCATATGTATCTCAATCAGCTTCTGGTGTATAATCTTTGCGACGTAATTATGCCTGTCGAGGTACGCCTTCGGTGCTAGGACTCCGCATCCCCCAATTAGATGGTCCAGGCTCTCCTCCTTCGCATGACAGAGCCTACAGTTGACGTCTTCTATTGGTTGTTTCAAAATTCGTCTCCTGTAAGATCGTGTAGGGATCACCTGATCTTGGATAGCCATAAGCGATCCCTCTGTCTCCTTAAATAGGTTTCCTGTCCGTAGCCATTTGGTTGAACCATCGGTGTCGATGTTATCGCCTTCCAATACTGCTCTGTATCTGCCATGAAGTGGCTTTGCTCTCCACTGGTCTACGAATTTAGCTGTGTTAGTTACTTTAGCTAAGGGGTCGTACGTCTGATTGGCCATCTGGAGGGGAGTGGTTTTTTTATCTTCCTTTGCTATGAGTTCGTGCAGTTTGCTGGTTTCTGCCTTTTTGAAGAAGTATGTCCGCAGGTTTTCCACCTGTACGTAGTGTCGGTTCACCACACTCGGTATGCCTCTGCCTCCATGGCTTCTTGGTAGATGAAACCTCTCAACCGCGCTTTTGGGGTGGTGGGCTCTATATTTGCGGAACTCCTTTCTTGTTTTGGTGTCCAGGGCACAAAGCTCCGTGTGTGTCCATTTTATTATACCAAAACTGTAAGTGAGCACCGAGGTGGCATAGGTGTTGATTGCAGCTGCTGTGTTTCTAGCGGACAGTTCGGTTTTGAGTATCTCTCGAATCCGTTTCAGGTAGGAGTTTTCTAGTGTCTGTTTCGCTATCCTGTGGTCAATAGTCAACGCCTGTGAATATCCCAAGTATTTATACATCTCATCCTCCTCCATTCCCAATATTCCATCCTGACCCTCCTCTACTCTATACCCTTCGTGTCTTGTCCATTTTCCGTTTACCATTGAGTTAGTACGGCACTTGTCTAAGCCAAAGTCCATTCGGATATCGGAGCTAAATCTTCGTACGCAGTCCAACAGTGTTCTCAGATGGCCCTCTTTACTTGCGTATAGCTTCAAGTCATCCATATACCATATATGACTAATCTGCGTCTCCGATGGTAATAGACTGTAGCCTCTCGATTGTGCGTTGAGGAATCTGGTCAAGGGCTTCAGGACCAGGCAGAACCATAATGGACTTAGGGCATCTCCTTGGAATATTCCTCTCCGGATTTTGATCTTTCCTGCGTTTATCGTCGCTGTTGGGCCATGCATTGTGAGCTCGGTATTCCAATTACTCATGACATGTACGAGGAAGCGTGTCAAATGATGGTTCACCCCATAGATCTTTAGTGTCTCGATAAGCCAGGAATGGGGCACCGAGTCAAAAGCCTTTCTGTAGTCGATGTACGCCATAAAGAGTGACTCCTTGCGGCGGATGGCATGGTCCGTGACTACAGCGTCTATTGTAAGTTGTTCCTTGCATCCTTTCGAGCCTTTCCTGCACCCTTTCTGCTCTTCGTCCATCAGGTTATTTTCTGCTAGGTGTCTGTAGATTTTGTCTGCCAGTACCGAGGTAAGTATTTTATAAGTCGTGGGCAAACAGGTGATGGGTCGGTACTTTGAGGGGTCCTCAGTGTAGATGTCTGTTTTTGGGAGTAAGTATGTTATTCCCCCGGTCATAAACGGTGGTAGCAGCCCCGGATCCTCCAGGATATTTGTGAATTGGGTGGCCATGAATGCGTGTGTTGTCCCAAACTCTTTGATCCAGAAATTTTGAATTTTGTCCGGTCCTGGGGCTTTCCAGTTCTGCAACTTGCGCACTGCTTTCGTGATATCTTCATTCGTAATTTTCCAGTCCAGCATGGTGGTAATGTCTGTTACTTCGCGTTTTGCATCAGCAAGCCATCTCCCACTCTGGTGTTCTACCGGTTCACTCCATATGTTAGCCCAGAACTCTCTGATACTGCCCACCGCTGGCACCGAACCATTCTGCGCGTGGTCATCATTTCGCTGGGAGAGGTTTCTATAAAAGGTGGCCTGGTTTTCTGAGAATAGCTTGTTCTGCTGTCGGCGAATGTTGCTGGTTCGGTATTTCCTCAGCCTTTTAGCGTAAGCTGCCAATTTTTGCTTGAGGAGGTCCAAGATCTCAACAGCTGTTGGATTATCTACACTTCTGTATTTGTCCATCAGTGTGTTAGCTTTACGTGTGACACGCCTGCTTGGGGTTTCCCTCGAGGACTCTGTTAGTATGCCCACTTCTCTTCGTATGCCTTCAATCGTTTTCGTCAGTCTTCTTTCCCATGCAGGTTGCTTGTTCCTCGGTCTTACCAGTTTATCACTTTCTACTTTGTGCATCTTCTGTTGGTTTGCTGCTAGCACTGTGTATGCTCCCGTGTATATGAGGCTATGAATATCCTCAAGGCTGCTCTTCTCTGCGGTCATTCTGCCAAGTATCTCGTTGACTTCGCATATGGTCTTGTTAGTGTCTGTCTTAAATCTAAGTTTTGGCAGGCGTGGTTTTGCCGTGGGATCCATCCCATTCAACATCATGTGGTTTCTGCGTAACTCTTCCTCAAGTGCACTCATCGGTTGTACGGCAATGACAATCTCCCTCTGCTGGTTGTTCGGCATGTCTTCTTCCTCCTCTATCAGACCCAGTTGTACGCCGACCGTGTGCTTTATTCTGTTCACAACCTCCGCTGGCACTCGGTTGTTTCTGAATATAGATCTGCGTTGGTCCAATAGGTTTTGCACAGTCTTCCCACTCATCTCTGGGAATTTCTCTATAAACATCCTGTGCAGCTCTGCGCTATATGGCACTTTCTCCGTTTCTATTTTGGTTATTGTGTAATAGCAAAGAACCACGTACTCGTTCATCTCTTGCGTCCAAGTGGTCCGTTGCCTTATTCTATTTTGTGGTGGGGCGGGCTGAGTGGGGTTTACTCCAGCAACATCCTCCTCCACGGGTGCCGCTCGACGATCTTGGGTGCGGCGCTGGTTGGTGTTTGTTCGATGTCCTAGTGCGTTGTCCATGTCTGTTGCAGGTGAATCTTCATGACGGTTCCGATCCGGGTCCTGCTGTCCCGGCCCGCCTCGGCGATTTCTTGTGGTGACAGGAGCAAGTAATTTCCACATTCCCGCGGGCTGCTAACCTTACGAGAATGGTTGGCTAGGGTGACCGCAGAGGCGCCAATTCTGATGGGTGGAGACCCATTCCCTTCGGTCTTCAATGAGTTGTTGGCATTGGCAAAACCTTCTTCGACTAGGGGAGGCCGGGGTCGTTAACTCCCGTTTAGCTCTGGCGCTAACCCTGACCATTGGCTAGGGTAACCGCGGAGGCGCCACTTCCGATGGAGGATTCATTCCCTGCGGTTTTTGGTAAGGACTACTTCAGGTAAGGAAAAGGGGGGGCTGAAGAGAGTCTGACGCGGAGTGGAAATATCGTCAGACCCAGCTCGGGAACCCCGTGCACGCCAACGCACGTAGTCACACAGTGTGACATCCCTGAGGATTTATTATTATTATTATTATTATTATTATTATAGCGCATCAAATTTTTTCATTACATCAGCATCTAAACTATGGTTTTAGTTATAATGTGACAAACATTTTAGGTCAATATTTGCAAAAACGTAGTATTTGCGTAGTTTTTAACAAAGACCAACTTAGCCAAGCTATTGAATATCTCAGAAACTATTTGCTTTACATAGGTATAACTCAAACAGTAACAAGTTAAAAGTTAAAAGCAACTGTTTATTGAAATGGAAAATAAATAATTAATTGAAAGAAAACATATGTTGTCTTATTTTATAAGCTTAACTAATGGACAAATAATAACGTTAACCATTAAGAACATCGGCAAAACAAAATAATGCTAAAAAAACTCAAATAAATAAATAAATACATTTGCAGTATTATTATCAAGCAAACCTGACAGATTAGTTAGAAACTACATTGATGTGTGACGTATTTAATCATCTTTCGCATGCAGTTTTATTCCTAAACGGAAACTAAGTAAACTAATTTTGGAAATAATCGTCCATTTTAAATGTCACAACTGGTTGTGACGACAACAATAATAATTATTTTGCTTTTTTAGGAAGAATACAAGTGACTGATATTTCGTGAACTATTTTCTTTAGTACTTACCGAAAATACTAAACAGTATTTTGTACTACATAACTACAGAAAGAACATTCGCTACATAAACATAATTGACTGACTATTTTTATATATTGCTTCATCTATAGTCATTGAAAAATTTTAGTTATTTCTGATATGGACTGCAAAGCCAGCAAACAAACTGACACACACCTTGAACTTAGGCGCAAAAAATGTTATAATCACATTCGCGAAAAACAAAACAACTCGTGTCGTTTGAATGCTAATTTTTGTTTTTCTATACCTGACACACCTCCGCAATGTTTAATGCATGCCCGCGGCAAAATGGTGCGTGGCTTTATCCCGATAGTTCGATGTTGCGTCATGCACTATTAATTTGTTTTGCGAATTTGTACGTGAATACGTATAAGTAGAGTATTACTTTTGTATAGGTTGGACACATTTTTTTAGATACTACAGGTACGCCTACATTTACGAATTATGAGAAGTACAATATATATTATTAAGAGTTTTGTTCACGCATATTAATGAGTATTCAGCATGGACGCATGCTGCGGAGATGGCATTACCATTATTCAGGTCTAATTAATGCCCCTTTATTTTTTACCGACCGCAATAGTGCAAAATAAAGTATACCTATGACCAAAGATTGCATGCTAGCATCTAATAACCAATCACAAATAGTCACTTACAAAAACAAGTCAACAGAGTGAAAGTAGAGGGAAAAGGTAATTGAAGTGCTTCGTAAAACGACAATAATTTTGCTCTTGTCAAAAAAACACATACCAAGTCTACCTAAAAATTATTGATCGTCAGAATAAAACAATCAACTTTAATATTCTTGCTAACATTAACTTCACATAATTCAATATTTAGTACTTTTTGGTTAACAAATTCCAACTTATTTTTTTATTATATCACTGCATTACCACGATCTTTTTTATGCTTACATAACATTTTGTCCCAAAAACCTTTTGCGAACATTTTATGCACATTTTGCCACCTTAGTAAATAGAAATGTAAAACCTATTCTCTAATTTTTCCATATTTGATATAAAATCTTCTGAAATTTTAAAGGCTATGTCGCTGACGAATAAAATCTGATATAATGAATCGATAGTCCTCAAATCATTTAATATTGATATTCCCGAAAGCAGTTTTGTTTTCCGATTCGAATAATTAGAATGATCGTACGAATCACCATTAAAGCAAACTAAGCATAGTTTGTTTGTTTAACGAACGATTCCAGTAGTAACATATTCAAATGTTTAAAATCATAGTTAATACTTAATAGGAGCATTATACAGGGTGAGTTATTAGTATCCCGGCGGTCGATAGCTACTAAATCGGTAAACAAAGAAAAAAATGTGTAAGACTAAAGTTGTTTGGCTTACTAGTTTCTATGGCGTAAAATTATTTTCATTTATTCAGGGTGTTGCATTTAGGCGTGACGTAAAGTATGTAATTTTGTTTAAATAGAACACTCTGGATGTTTTATTATTATAGCAATACTAATAAATTTGGCTATCCAACGATGTAGGTTGCTAACACAGCGTTAATAGTACCTGAGATATTCAATTATTTCTCCAAAATATGCCCGTTGCACGATCTTCTTTAAAGATATGTAAAAGTGACATTTTGCAGATTTTGCTTTTAAACTATGTCAAACAATAGTCAAAGCTAGTAGATAGATGATAGATTCACTATACAGGGTGTTCATAAAACTTACTAAATTTTAATGTTTTTCAAATCGCTTTTGCTTGAATTTTTTAAATGGACAGCCTTTTTGATGTGCTAGTTGAATTGCCCATTAAGTTCCCTTTAATTTCTGTCAAACATGTCATATGTGAAATTCAGAAACAAACTATAAACATTGCACAACAAGTAACTATTATTTTAATTAATATTTGGCAATTGTTCAAAATGACGCCCCTTTTCTCTTCTGCGAGCATTGTTACTAATATTGACAGCAATAACTTATTGAGTGTCGTTAGATCTCAATGGTTTGTTTCTATGATTAATTAATGCTAATAGTATTCATTACCGTTTTTAAATTGTAGTTTAATACAGTATTACTGATTTACAAATGAGAGACAATGAAATGAAATGAACGAGAAAAAATGAGAGACAATGAACAATGAAAGGGAACTCGGGGGGGCAATTCAACTATCACATAATATATAGGATATTTCATTTAGAAAACTCAAGGAAAAGCCATTTGAAAAATATCAATATTTACTATATTTTATGAACACGCTTTATAGTGAATCTAATATCTTTTGATAGTGTTATCTATCTACTGGCTTTAACTATTGTCTGACATAGTTTAACGGCAAAATCTGCAAAAAGGTCGTTCTTATTTAGTTTTAAAGAAGATCCTGCAACGGGCATATTTTAGGAAAATAATTGAATATCTCAGGAACTATTAACGCTGACAGTTAACAACCTATACGGTTGGATAAAGAAATTTATTAGTATTCGTATAATAATAAAATATACAGGGCGTTCCATTTTTAAAAAATGTACATATTTTCCGTCACGCCTAAATGTACCAGCCTGTACAAGTGAAAATAATTTTACTTTATAGAAAAGCTGGTGAGTCAAACAACTTTGGTGTTAAACATTTTTTTCTTTCTCTAACGACTTAGTAGCTATCGACCGCCAGGATACTAACATCTCACCCTGTATAATTAATTAAAAACCATTGAAAAATTGTACCTGTCAGACGTTATTCACATATTCCTCAAATCTCACTCACTTAATCGCAAAACTAGAAATACCACATTGTAGCAGACAAAATTTACTATCAAAATGATTCTAGAAACTATACGAGAAAATGAACGGTTAATATAGTATAATCAATTATAATTGATTGAACTATTTTTTTGGCGATTACACGTCAACCAATCATTCGACATTAGAACGGACATTTCTAATGTCAACCGACAATCATCAAATATCGTTTGATGTGACAACGGGCATTTCTAATATCATCTGGACCGCTGGACGTGAAATCGTAAAAAATACTTTAATCAATTATGCAAAATTAACCGTTTATTTTCTCGTATAGGTTCCCGAATCCTTTTGTGATAAAGTTTGTCTGCTACGGTGTGGTAGTTCTATTTTTGCGATGAAGTGAGTGAGGTTCGAGGAATGATGGATTACTGTCTTTCATGCGCATTTTTTTGATAATTAAAAAAAAAAACCTATTTATTTATGCTATCGATAGGTATCAGTATGATCTACTGCCTTTGAATTTCCGAATCAAAATTTAAGATAACTCGACTAATGGTTTTATTTGTCTAAAACATTTTTGTAGTGCCATCTTTTCACAAAGGTCTGAAAACAATTACAGTACTTTTTCACAATTTTAAAATAATATTTAGTGGTTGGCTACCAGTTGTCAAAATGAATTAAATTTGTAATTAACTAAGGAATATTTTTATAGTTTTTCATTCAATAAATTTTTCAAACACATCCAGTTAACATCGAGGCAGCAGTTGACATTGACCTTTTTTGGACTTCCACTTACACTATTAAATTTTTCGTTAAAAAGGAACAAATACCATTTAGGTAACAAGTTACTGGATTGCACGTGCTTTGAGTTTTTCCACAAAAACGTTAGTTTATTGTTAAAGCCTTCTAAACTAGGAACTAAAAGCAATATTTTATTTTTACCCAATAAATGCGGCAGCTTATTTAGTTGGTTGAGACATTGTTTTTTATGTTCTCGTATCCAGGACCCGTAGAAATTGTATATTTTGCGTTTTTACTACAAAGTAAAAGAAAATCAAATTTAAGGTTTTGTCTGAATTTAATAAGTGATACCATCTTTTGTGGTAATGTTTAGGAGAACATGGCCGTTTTGTATCGTCAATTTATTCATATTTGATCATCATGTCAATTTTATAATTTTAACACGAAAAAAAAACGCAGTTTTGTTTGTGATGTTAATTTATATGAATATAGAAGTATTTAGTATGATAATGGAAAATTGACAAACAATGACTAATAAAATCATTTCCTGATATTGTATCACTCTAGGTAGCTTTTGGAAAAATTTTGATTTTTCATGGTGGCAAAGTAGCATAGACTGTGCCGCGACAATCGGGAGTTATAAAATGAACCAATTGAAACGAAAACGTATAATTTGCATGAACCCTATATCTGCTGGTTACGTGCCCGAGCATATAAGAATTAATTATACACTATGTTAATTAAAGATAAAGTCACGCGATTATGAATCATTATTATAATTGTACAAACTTTTCCTTTCCTGAAATCTATAGTGTGCAAAATTGCAAAAAATTGAATGCTTAATTGTATTGTTCAATAAATGTTAGGCGGCATGCAGGTGATTACTATTAATTGTGGCATTATTTTTCTATTATTTTTCTATCTTGGTTTCAACCCGTGCCGTGTTATAATTAATACAGTTTTATCTATTATAATGTATGCTTATTTCTGTTGACATTGAATTCATTTATAGCGCTCAGTTATAATAATAACGCATTAACCAGTACAGCGTTGAATGATGCAATTACAACGAATTATTTCACAGATTGCAAATACGTAATGCTATACATAAAAAAATGTTATTGAATCCATGTTTCTCGATTAAAACTTCTTGGCGGGTAATTAGAGGAGCTGTTATCAACAAAAGCTATCGGATCGATGCGATATCGTGGCCAAAAACTAGCCGACTGGCGTAATTCCAAGACATTTGCCGTGGGAAATGCGCACGTGTTTGATATGCTTACTAAAGTTATAGAAGAAACACGTGTTGGCAGTAGAAATGTGTTATTCTAACTTCATTGTGTTTTATTATTTACAGCGACAATTTATTGTTTAGGGTAATTGCATTACTGATTTACTGATTATATAAATGCTTTACCCTTGAGCATCGAACATCAAAACAAAATTACAATTTTGGTACCTACTTAGCTTTGTTTGTGACTGAAAATTATCCTCCTTTCTTAAAGTAATTCTAAATATATTCTGCAAAAAAATAATTACATAGTTAAAAAAAGTTTTTTTTTTGTTTTGATTCAACCAGTGCAAGTATATTAACTCTATGAAAAAAAGAAAGAAAATCTGACTCACCGTTCATTGGTAATATATAATTGCTACTTTGTGTAGTTTAAACGTCGAAGTTAATAATTGCAAGAATGCAGTTAAATTCAATGCCAACTAGCTCATGTTGTGTAGTTAGGAGGAGAAACCAACCGCATTTTGCAACGTAAATCTATTTGACGCATTTATTTTTTTAAAAAGCTGGTATATAATTTCAACCTTGTGGATAATGATCATTACTGGTATAATTGCAATTGCTAGCACATTATTTTCATTAATCAATATTACTGCAAACTGTTCATTAGGTGTTTAGGGATTTTGTTGAACAATGTCTTCAGTTTATTTACAATTTAAAAGTGATAAGTTATTAGATTAATACGAAAGATCTGGCAAAATGTGTGTATTGAAATCATGATTCCATCATGAACGATGCACTTATCATTTTAACCATAGTCGCTTCAATGATAACTATGTTTTCAATGTTTTCTATTTGGTGTTTATGGGGTTGATGAGTTTTTAAAGTTTTAAGTCATTTATGTTGGCAGTCGCAATTCATAATAACATTGAGGTGTTGTCGTTGATAAGAGTTTGAATGTTGCAAATACAAATTGATTTATTTCTGTTTTAGAGCGTAGTCAATATTTATGAACAACATACATTCCAAATGCTCTTTACGGACTATATTTGTAGATGGAAAGGAAAACTAACGAGGTTGTTGTTAAACGAATATATTTACCATAGTTTCAAACTGTTTTTATATAGTGCCTTTTCTATTGTTGCCATATTAGCTTCGTTGACGTCTCATCCACGCCTTTTTTTCTTAAAAACCAGATACATAAAATTTTTGCCTACAGAATCAAATATTCTACGGTAAAAATTCGTATCAGAATCGGTTGTCACTTTTTCGTTGTTGTTTTTGTTAATCAGGGTAATTAATCTGTTTTAATAATTGTATTTTTGACAAATTAGGGAATTGAAAAACCGCCAGTCTGTAAAAAACAAAAAAAAATATTGTCTAAGAATTATATTTGTTTTTATAATTTTATATTTTAACAGTGGGCTTCAAATGTTATTGATTTGTAAAAATGTACTCGGAATAAAATGTTCTGGATCAATTTGAAGTCAATATTTAAGTATCAGGTGTCGAAAATATACAGTAATATACAGCAAAAGTTAAAAATAAAGCTTACTGGTAGTTCTATACAAATGTCCGTATTTGAAGAGTTTACCGAGGGGTCATAGTAGACAAACATGAAAAGGAGCGAAATTCCGAAAAAAGTTTCGTTTGGAAGTTGCACAGTGAATTGGAAGATGGCACTAACATACGACAGAACATAAGAAAAGTAGAAATGAAAATGTTTAACGACATATTTTTGTCAAATTTCTATTATAGGTTAATGCTCTCCCATCTGAGCTACTGATACCTATGACATTTCTTAAATATAATTGTCATAAATCAAGGAAAGGAAGTAGTAGTTTATGGTCTTCATTTGTGTGTTTTTCCATTGAGTGCCCATCTTGCTCCTTGGCTATACCGTACTGATGAGGACTAATAGTCCGAAACACGTGTCTACGGTAGGTCGGGCAAGTCAGCGGCGCAACTTTTGCAACCATATTCTTTTGCTATTTTTTTAACCAAAATATCGATTTTTTTTCTTTCTTAGTTTTTGAGATACTGAGGCGCCGCTGACGTGCCGGCAACTCACAGCGCACTACGTAAAAGCAAATGAATTTGAAAAATATGAGCAGCCTATATTTTTTTGCTATTTTTTTGCTAATATTTTTTTATATAATATATAATTATTATACAGGGTGATTCACAACGTACGGAGGAAATTGAAGAAGTAGCAAGAGAAGACCAAAATAAGCATCTTTTCTTAGTAAACATTTGACCTAAACACATAAACTAGGAAGTTATAGCAAGTTAAAGTTGAATTTATTAATGAACATTATTTACAAACTATGCTAGTAAGAGACGTTTTAAAATTAAAAGAAGATACCTGATTGTTATTTAATACACATGTTCGATTTATAATGAAGAAAAATTTATAAACATAAAAGTTACAGCTATTTGTTTATCTTTAAAATGATGAAATAATAGGAGTTAACTTGTTGAGAACCGCTGACTTTTTCATAAAACAATTTGGAAAATTTATGACAGTTTGAATGTGACACAAGGGTTTGCTAAGAGGGGTATCCATGGAAACAAAGAGCATTATTTACGAAAAACCCAGAGGTTCTCAACACGTGGACGGTAATTTCTATGAATTTTAAACGGATGTAACTGTCTTGTTATTGATCTTTGGTTAAAAAGGTTATTATGAAAATACTTTATATTTCCCGTCTCTAGCTCCCTCCTCAATCTCCTCCGTACGTTGTGAATCACCCTGTATAATATATAATATATTTTTTATATTATTTGCAGGTTTTTGATTAAGATTTGATATTAACTGTTTCCGAGTTATTCTGAAGAGAATGTCAAAAGCCTGTATATTAAAAAAATATTTTGAAGTAAAAAGGAACCAAAAAACTCATTTTTCATAGTAAAAATAGCGCAATTTTTGACAGTTATTATTGATTTGCGATTCTTATATGACTTATTCCGAATAACTCAAGGTATGCTAAATGTCACAAAACTTATTGGGAAATGAGGGAAATGGAACTGTTTATCTTAACATAATTCAAATTATCGATAAATTAGTCAAACGTTATTAAGCATCTAATTCGACATTGACATATAACACAACAATTGGTAAATTAATTAGTTTGATGAAATTCTCCATTTTTTACCAACTGACCTCAGAAGTAAAACAAGTATTGTTTTTTGGAACAGTACTTTATTGTTGGTAACGGGTATAAAGCTCAACACAATCGATTTCGGTTCTTGGTCAGAACCATCCTCAGGTGTCACTGAAAGAGGGTCACTATAAGTACACAAGTCAACAAACACATTTAAATGACGTTCTGGAAACGCCTGATTTGTTCTGTACTGCTTGATTGTTTGACGGTGAGTTCTCCCTTTGTGCCTTGTTGTTTTTGTCATATTTATGTACAAAATACAGCCAGGGTACCATTGCTTTTTTTATATATACGAACGCATGCTGAGCATGTTATACTTATTACTGCACACAGGCCCACACATTTGCATATTACATTGTTTTTTCTGTCCACTGTACATGTTTGTCCCGTTCATTTGTCATTTAAATGTGTTTGTTGACTTGTGTACTTATTGTGACCCTCTTTCAGTGACACCTGAGGATGGTTCTGACCAAGAACCGAAATCGATTGTGTTGAACTTTATACCCGTTACCAACAATAAAGTACTGTTCCAAAAAACAATACTTGTTTTACTTCTGATAAATTAATATTAAATATCTAGATGGTACGACAAAATTCAACAATCTGATAAGTGTAATAATTCGTCTCTTCATGCACCAGCATGTTTAAAATTGTTCCACTCCAAAATTGTTTAATCAATATTTATAAAAAGACATTAAATTGCTTGTGTAGTCAAACGCTCTGGCAAACTAGATTGCCTGACTTGACCCTGTTTGATTTCTTACTAGTGCAGACATGAAGAGAAATTTATGGGGAATCACAACTACGGTAAACATGAATAATAGGAGTGTTATCAAATAATTTCTGTAGAAATGATGGAAAATGTCATATGTCCACCGAGAATCCAAAGACTTAAAAACATTCACTAGACCGGCAAATATGAGCACGTACTGACCTACCTTTTATTGAGAATTGTAAACTGAATAAATAATAATTATTTCAGTAACCATTTTATTTAGTTATTGCATCTTATGACAGTATGTAACGACAGTATGTAACTTTATTACTGTGTTAAGTGTACGAAAATACTAGTCATGAACCAAGAACTTACTAATATTCTTTAAATAATTAGAACCACAGATATTTATTATAAATTTTAAACAATTTTCGATTGGTACCGAAACAAACAAGTTTTTGGATGATTATATTTGTTTGTGTATTTGATAATTGAAGTTTGCAATTATTTCATTTCAGGTCATTATATTTGTACGATTGTTGGAATTCATCATGGCAACTAAATATTGAATATTAATGATTTATTACGCATACGTTAAATGAATTTAGATGTTTAGTAACTTTGTAGCTGTTGGGTTAGGCATTTTTCGAAAGCTGGTTTACTGATCTGTATTCCATCTAAATGTTTAAGTTATATGACATTTAGCAAACCTCCAGTTATTCGGGATGAGTCATAATGTAATTTTTTATTTAACATGTTTCGGGAGTGCTACGCGCATAGGAAAACCTGACTCCACGCATCCACAAAAATATCGACATTGATACAGTAGGTTCACGCTGCACGAAGCACTCCGATGGTCACCGTTGGCGACATACATCGAAGCATGTAGGAAAGGCCTTAAAAATAACCTGATTTTAACCAATATCACCAAATTACAGTTCTTTTTTAACTTTCTTCATGGACATCAAATCAAAACAAGTTTCAGACAAAACATACTGGGTTTTAAAAGAGCTAGGTATGATATATATTTTTCCTAAGCTGCGTGTAATCTTGCTTCCCAACTGTACGTCTCCACATTTGATTTCCTTCTAGGAAGTTGGTCTATTATGATCCGTCTGTATACCTTAAATTACTTTACTAGGTGGCAAGTGTACACTTTGCTTTTTTGTTGGGGCAGCAACAGTGGAAGGAAGTGAAATATGACTAATTGTGGAACATATAGACCCTTTCTCTTGACAGTTTCTTTTTTTTTTCGTTTATATCCAACCACGCTTGGTTACTTGGGCTTTCCTTTGTTCCTCATAATAGTTATATACAAGCCTTGCAAAACTGATGACATTATGTATGCCATTGTTATTTCGCTTGTGTTTTTGGCAAGAACAGTTTCCACTTTGAAACTGGCGATTTACTTACTTAAAACAACTGTCGACTTACGCACGACGCGTTAGGAAAGCGATAACTTGTTTATTGCCTCTTTTTGAGGAGTTCCTATTTACTTTGTTCCTCATACGTTGGTCCTAGTATCTTAGGAAAGATTAGAATCGCAAACGCTCGATGTTCCAGAGAGGCAAACGTATAGAAAACACGATTTAACGCAACAATTGACCATGACCGCTTCTGAACTCGTACAAGTTGTCCCAGGAGTGGATAGGAGCCGAGTTGCAGCACACCTCCGATAGAGGCGCCCCTCTTCGCGTGGAGAGGTTGCGATACTCCGGGCTCCAGGTGAAGCGGTTCCCCGGCGCATGAGCACCACGCTCCGGTCTCTGTTACTAACCGGAAAATGGCAAGAGCATTTCACCGATCGGCCGATACTGATGACTCAACGTAGTGTGCTGGGACGATTTCTTTGTGACAGAAAACGCTAAAACACAGAGACATGCTTTGTTGCCGCCTCTATCGGCCGCTATCTCGCTCTCTGTCTCGCTCGCGTTGCGTTTCTCCGTCGCTCTTCACTTTCTTTTCCGACCTCGAACCTTAAATCATTCTGATTGAATCGCTTTATTGGCGAGCGGATGAAAGAAGCGAATCTAGAGCCGCTATTGCACTTGGGAATTGGAAGAAGGTATTGTGGAGTTTTGTGTTCGAAGTGGACGTGCTGTTATCTGTTGTGTAGAGTTTCTGATCGTATGGGTTACTTATTCAGGATTCTGGCACAATGCATCTTGAAAAAATATCGTATACAGAATCTATTGTGAATCTGAACGCTCAGTTACTTCTATTCTATAATTAAACTCCAATCAGAATCACATTTTACCATTAGCAGTAGGTGCAGTAGCTCTGAGACAGTATGGGTCATATTATGGCACTTTTCCAATGTTTCAAACCAGTAAAACAATTAAACTCTGTGAATTGGATGCCGTAATGAAGGTTATGTGAATTTACAGTAGGAATAGTAGTTTTTCTACCCTGCGACAATCAGTGTAATTTTACATGTCAGTTGCATTTTTACATTGTCATTGTATATTTACACTGTTTTTTACAAGAATTTGTCCGAAATATTACACCGATTTTGATGGAATTTTAAGTAATATATGGGTCAATGCGTAATAGTTGAACATCAATTTATATGTGTTTTTAAATGAAATATGTGGTAATTCGTAATAATTTTACATCTATTTCAGTGTAGTATACAGCGAAATTGCAGTATTTTTGATTTGTATTATTTTATTCTGATCTATCTATCTATCATACAATACAAAAAAAAAAAACAGAAACATTAGCAAACACTCAAACGTTACAATATTACAAACCGTAAAACAAATATGATATAGATAACATTAAATGTAAAAAATAAATATGTACACGTACATACAAGAATAATAAAATAGATAAAGCAAACGATGTTGAGTTTGTTCTATACTGTTCTTTATTGTAAATTGTTACCATACGACCGGCTTCGTCCTTACGGACATTTTCAAGTCTTCTAAAAATAATAACAGACAGACACTTTAAAACCGGGAAATACAAACGGCAAAAATTACTTGCAGTCAGAATCTCTCTTAAATTTAATTAAGTCAATATTTAGGTCAATATGTTTTTCGATTTCCTTGCTTCTAACAACATTTGTACGCTAAGCATTTCAATAAAATATCAAGTATTTGGTATTATTGTAATCGGAAATATGTTTTCTATCGAATAATCAGGGTGTGGCCATTGGATACCCGTGAGAGAAATGTCTCACTGGTGAAAAACCAAATAAATCACGCTAGAGGGCGCCAGTAATACAATGTCGATCAAAATAGATTTAGTTAGTTTATTTGACAATTTTCGATTATTTTCACTAATTCCTAGCCACCTAGATTAATACACAAGTTATTTTTGCGTTGCCATATCACATAAAGAATATAGCGTGCCATTTAAAATTTCAATGATGACGTTATTTCCGGAAAAAACCGGAAGTCATATTAACCTCAAGAGTATTCAAAAGAATGGCAGTTTTTGTCTATTAATAATTTCCCTAATTTCATTCGTCTTTATAAACAACATAAATAAACGGGAGGATCTATGGCGTGGGTCACCCGGTATGTTTAATCATACGTTGTAATTTTACGACTCTGAGGTATATTTCCATTGCATTTTTACTAAAAGATAATTGCCACTGAAATAAAGCAGCAATATCGCTGTAATAGTACATAGACTTGTAAAAATAATTGGAATTGCGTGCAATTTTTATACTTACCACATTTCTATTGTAATTTTCACAATGATTTATGTGTAATTTTACAGCAATTGTTTTCAGTGTACATATTTCATACGAGATATAGACAAATCCATTATCAACAATTATGTTGACGTGGGTTTCTCGACACTGGCGTCCTCTACAACAAAAGTAGTAACACACCCAAGATAAATTTTGCAAGTTTTGCAGTAATGAAATGTTAAAATTATAAGGGTCCACCCTGTATTTTAAAATATGGATGAAGAACAGGATGATATTTCCACTCAGCATGATGATTTTGCTTATTAATCGAGAAATTTAATTTATACTATCGGCATTTCAGAAATTGGGTGACAGGTGGATATTTAAAACAATGAAAATAATTACTAACGCATTATTCCTGTCAGTTGTTTGAGTATTTATTACAATTGTATCATATTTTAATGTTTCCGAATTGTATATGACATGTTTACTGACTGGAATAACTGTTTCCAACATATCATACATTGCTGAATATTAAAATATGAAACAATTGTTGATTGTTGAATACATTCTCAAACAAGTGGCCCGAATGTGTGGCCTCGTAGTAAATTGTTTGGTTGTTTTCACTTTCAGAATTAACTTTATCAGTATTTGAAAGTTTTTGCAATTCAGCAATATGGTATTACGGTCATGTGTCTCATCCTGAGAAATACCCGAAGTACAACAGCCGACTGTGGCTTGGTGACTTGGCAACGATGTCTCCTTTAGAGTTTAGAGTATTATTTTCCGTAAGGCTACCGTCACTGTTGTTTGTCACTTATTTGGAACCACGTAACCACGTCTCACGTAACCTAACCTCCATAACAACGCGGCTGTCAACCTGAGTAATTCTCATTTACATTTCAATCGACGTTTTCTCTTACATTAAAGTAAAGTATGACATTTGAAAGCTTTTTATATCATTGCTGCATCATACATTGCTGCAATAACATAATTTTTTTAGATATAAAGTTTGTTTTTGGTGGACCATTTATGTTCAATTAAAACAGAAATACAAGTATGCTAATTGTTTTAAACAATTACGTTGTCATTGTAAGTTTTTCTTTCTAAACAACTTGTAATTACAATGACTGTGTCGTCTTTCTGCAGGTAATTCTGACATTTTTATATAAATACCGGTGTCGTTAGTTCGCATTGGGTTGAATTGATGAGCTTTCACATCATTCTCTGGCAAATCTGACAAATTATTAAATTAAAAGCGCTTAAACGGCCCTTTTGGGTGGATTACGAAAGCTCACGGAACGGTGGATTGTTCAAATAGGCCGGTGGTCGCGTTTTGCGTTCCCGAAAAGGCTTACCCAACATTTCCATTAGCAATTAAAAAAGGAATTTGTTTGCATGTGAATTAATGGGTTAAAATTCGTGAATTTACTTTACTTAATACGGCCAAAAGTTAATAAAACTGAGTTTATGCTCCGGTATGTACTTATGAGCATCACCATAAAGTGCGAGCGTAAATCCCAGTTTATATGAATAAAAGCGAATTAGCGAAATAGATAAGTACATACTCCTAATACTTTGGGCAGATGCTCCTAATACACGTCACAGGCTTTTGGAAAAGATTTTAAGTGTTATTTTCTTAAGAATGTATGGAATGTATAACGGATGAACTGGATTTCAGAGAAACCTTCAAAAGTCTCATAGAAAAGCATTAAATTAGCTTGGAACACGGCCGGTGTTTCGTAGTATTTGTGTACGGGCTTTCAGAAACAAAATAAACAACAACTTGGCAAAATTTTTTAGACGGGATTCGTATTCAGTTTTCCCGTTTTAAAGCCTCTGTTCACATATGGTAATAATACTCTTACTTTACCAATTTCCCAAAATGCTTCACAAACAAAAACTGGTTAAAAGCTACTCTACATTGTCCTCAGAAATTCCATATAAAAGTTTATAGAATCAGGCATCAGTGGCCGTGCTTTGTTTATATAATATATTTAACGGAATCATAACTACTGTGCCATGACAGCTACTTTATTTTGTTCATATAAAATATGTACTCACACACAGTACTTTTATTGTTATGACAGCGTATTTAAGTACATACAGTGGACACTTACCTACTTCAAAATACAGAGCATAAAGTTTGCGTAAATGATATGAGTTAAAACATTATAAGAAAAGAGTAAAACTTGTATTACATACTATTATGTAATGATTATCATGATTAATCATTATCATTATTATTGTAATTACATAATTGCAATTGTCATTGACGTCATTATGCTACATTGACCTGTAGTGAAACGAAAAAAAGATGTTTAATTTACACAATATACGTTTACAAACTAAATTGTTTATTGTTTTGTCATTTATACAGGGTTAGCCAAAATTACCGGAACACCCAAATAATTCTTCAACGGTAAAAAATTTCAAAAAAAAATTCAAACAAAAGTTTTTTGACTTTAAACAATTCATCGTTCAAATATATTTTTAATATACAGGGTGTTCATTTTATTATAGAAATTTCGTAAATTTTTTTTTTTCAAATGGAACACCCTATATATTTTTACGTTTTCTAATGTTAGGACTAATTCTAAATATTTTTTATTAAAATAGTTTTTTTCTAAAATGCATCATTATTTAGATTTAACCAATTAATTAAAATTAGCCAAAATTACCGGAACACCCAAATAACTCTCCAACGGTAAAAAATTTCAAAAAAAAATTCAAACAAAAGTTTTTTGACTTTAAACAATCCATCGTTCAAATATATTTTTAATATACAGGGTGTTCATTTTATTATAGAAATTTTGTAAACTTTTTTTTTCAAATGGAACACCCTGTATATTTTTAAATTTTGTAATTTTAGGACTAATTCTAAACATTTTTTATTAAAATAATTTTTTTATAAAATACGTCATTTTTGAGTTTTAAGCAATTAATTAAAATTAGTCAACATTACCAGACGACTTACATAACTCTCCAACCGTAAAAAAAATAAAATAAAAAAACATTCCATCAAACGTTTTTGACATTAAAGAAGTTATCATTAAAATATATTTTTAATATACAGGCTGTTCATTTTATTATGAAAATTTGGTTAACTTTTTTTTCTAATGGAATACCCTGTATATTTTTACATTTTATAATTCTAAGACTAATTCTAAACATTTTTTATTACAATAATTTATTTATAAATTTCAGAATTTTTTAGTTATAAACGATTTGTCAAAACTCCTGTACTTCAAATTAGGAATTGGTTTGAAGGATGCAATGTGGAATAGCTTACCACATTAAAACTATTGTCTCTTCAGTGATTTCTTCCGGTTTTATTGGAATATTGAGCATAAAATTGAATACAGTTGTATCTGGTCATGCGTAATATACAGGCGATCGACGGCGACTCTTTGCTTGCAGCGTGCAAGCCGAGGGCAAAATTGTTGCCGGGGTTCGGGCAGGCTCGGGTAGCATCGGAGCGCCAATAGTTGAGTGTCGTCAAAATACTATGTAAGCAACGTCGAACATGAATATTTTCCCACATACCTATGTACATATGAATTTATTTTAATCAAACGGATAAACTATTTTGTCTACTTTGGTACATTAATTAGACAATTTTTGCCTGCGACAGTTGGTATCCTACTGAAGTGTCTACTGGTACCCACATTGTGGTTATGTACTTTTACTTGACATTTACTTATTTTGCAAGCGCTATCGCCAATCGTGCAAAACTGAAAGTTACCAAAAACTGCTTGCAATAAATTAATTTTATCAAAACACTGTTTTGGAAACGAAAGTAGATAAACTACAAATTCAAAACAAATAACGAAGCACAAATAGAATTAAAATAAATGTTTAAACTGCCATCCCAGAGCGCCCTGACAATGTCCCAACATCTCCGTAACTACAGAAAACAATTGACAATTATTATTTAAATGACAGTTTCACGTCAATACTTGTAACCTTCTACCAAAAGATCTCGTTCTAAGAAAGGGTAAATAGGAATCCAAAAATTAAATAAATATTAATCAGCTCTTTTAGTTTTATGTAACAATGAATCAACTAACCGAATATGAGCGGATAACTTTGTTAATGATCATTGGAATTGGCGATAGAAGGAGATCGTTAAGAGACGCAAGAAATGTGTTTAACGAAATGTTTAATAATCGAAATCCAATAAGTGTCAGTACTGTAAAAAGGACCCTAGACCGGTACGAAAATCTACATTCCATAAAGAATGCGAGAGGAGCGGGGCGGCCAAAAAGTGTAACCACGATAGAAAAATCCCAGGAAATAATGGAGCGAATAGTTGAGATACCCAAAATTAGTACAAACCAGCTTGCATTAGACCACGAAGTGAGTCAAACATCAATTCGTAGAATTCTTAAAAAAGAAAAAGCGCATCCTTATAAGGTTCAGTTAATTCACGAATTGACAGAAGATGACCCAGACAAGAGAATGGAGTTTTGCGACAATCTTCAAAATTTAATTAACAATACCCCTAACATTTTAAGAAAAATTTTATTTTCTGATGAGGCTACATTCTGTTTAAATGGGTCAGTAAACAGACACAATTGCAGGTATTGGTCAACAGAAAATCCGTATTGGGCTGAGGAAATTCATACCCAATACCCTCAAAAAGTAAACGTTTGGTTAGGGGTAATTGGAAACAGATCAATAGGACCATTTTTTATAGAAGGCACGTTGACCTCTGAACGATATTTAGATCTACTTCAAAATGAAGTAATACCTCATCTCCTAGTTATATTTAACGAAGATCTGAATGATATTTGGTTTCAACAGGATGGTGCACCGCCGCATTACGGTGTCCAAGTTCGGAATTATTTAAATACAGTTTTCCCGCAGAGGTGGATTGGAAGGAGAGGGTCAATTGAATGGCCACCTAGGTCGCCGGATTTACAAATATTAGATTTTTCTATTTGGGGACACCTAAAATCCAAGGTTTACACCAACAGGCCGCAAAATATTGATGCGTTGAAGCGGAGGATAGTGGACGAAGTTCAGAGTATTACTGTCGATCATTTAGACAACTGCTTACGGGAATTTGGTGATAGGTTGGGGCATTGTCAAGCCGCTCAGGGATGGCAGTTTGAAAATTTAATTTAATTGTTTTGTTATTTTTTCTTGACATTGTTATTATTTATCCCTTCGGCCAAAATAAATGTTTTGGAGTTTTGATTAATTGCTGATAACTGAAAAATGAATCAATTTATAAAAAAACTACTTAGAAAATTCTTAAAATTAAAAAATAAAAATGTACAGTAATTTTGATGAGAAAACGGAAAAGTTTTCCATACTTCCATAATAAAATAAACACCCTGTATATTAAAAATATATTTGCACGATAGCTTGTTTAAAGTCAAAAAAGTTTTGTTTTAATTTTTTTTAATGTTGTACGGTTGGAAAGTTATGTAGGTGTGCTGGTAATTTTGGCTAATTTTAATTAATTGGTTAAATCTAAAAAAATGATGCATTTTAGAAAAAAACTATTTTAATAAAAAATATTTAGAATTAGTCCTAACATTACAAAACGTAAAAATATACAGTGTTCCATTTGAAAAAAAAAGTTTACAAAATGTCTATAATAAAATGAACACCCTGTATATTAAAAATATATTTGAACGATGGATTGTTTAAAGTCAAAAAACTTTTGTTTGAACTTTTTTTTGAAATTTTTTACCGTTGGAGTGTTATTTGGGTGTTCCGGTAATTTTGGCTAATTTTAATTAATTGGTTAAATCTAAAAAATGATGCATTTAGAAAAAAACTATTTTAATAAAAAATATTTAGAATTAGTCCTAACATTAGAAAACGTAAAAATATACAGGGTGTTCCATTTGAAAAAAAAAAAATTACGAAATTTCTATAATAAAATGAACACCCTGTATATTAAAAATATATTTGAACGATGGATTGTTTAAAGTCAAAAAACTTTTGTTTGAATTTTTTTTTGAAATTTTTTACCGTTGGAGAGTTATTTGGGTGTTCCGGTAATTTTGGCTAATTTTAATTAATTGGTTAAATCTAAATAATGATGCATTTTAGAAAAAAACTATTTTAATAAAAAATATTTAGAATTAGTCCTAACATTAGAAAACGTAAAAATATATAGGGTGTTCCATTTGAAAAAAAAAAAATTACGAAATTTCTATAATAAAATGAACACCCTGTATATTAAAAATATATTTGAACGATGAATTGTTTAAAGTCAAAAAACTTTTGTTTGAATTTTTTTTTTAAATTTTTTACCGTTGAAGAATTATTTGGGTGTTCCGGTAATTTTGGCTAACCCTGTATATAGGTGTCCTCTATCATGGTTTTCGAAATTTGATCTATATTCAGATAACTGCAATATTTGTCATTTATATTTATTAAAATGTCTATGGTCACCTCATTCAACATAATATGACAGTTAATGTGAGTTGCGGGCTATCATCATCTGGAGCTTGTTTTACTTAATAAGGTCAACTAATTATTTTTTTGGATATACTTAATTAAAATGATTATTTTTTTGGTGGACCTATGATATAACTTATTCTCATTATATCATAAGAAACGCTGATGTACTAACATATCGTTAACATACCATATTTTGTTTCTAAACAACCCAATTATTTTAAATAATTACGTTGTCATTGTAAGTTTTTTAGAGTACATCTAATTATAATAATTCTAACTTTTGGTCATGACTAATGTAAGACTTGAATTCCACAGTCTAATTATAAAAATTCCAGCAAAAAGAGGCGTATAGTCATGTAAATTGAAAAATTTGTCTATTAGAGCTGTTATCATTAAGAACTACTAATTTATGTAATGATATAGTGGGCAGAATCTATATAACCAGGAGCTCACTTTTGAAATAAATACAAGTTGCTTCCTACGTAAAAAATTTAAAACAGCATGGGGTACTCTAGCCTACCAGGAGAAAGAACATGCTGTACATAATAAACATGTTGCAGAATCGTAATTATTTATTTCATAATTAAATAGTATTTGATAAAACACAATATTCAATGCATGATTTTCGCAGTTAACAAGTGGACTATATGAACATATGAATTGTGTTGTAGTCCTAAAACAACAGCAAACACCCTATTGTAACTTCTCTATCGTCGTCCATTCTCACAGTATGTTTAAACGACCTTAGCTCCCTATTCTCCAGGTTGTCTACTAGTTCTTGCGGCTAAATTTTTTATTGTGGCCAATAATAATATAGATTATATGGTAACATATTTCGTCCGCTAGAGGAACAGTAGTATAAATCTCTATGTATAGTTGTGTCATCTAACATGTATCATCTCAAGCTGATGTGAACGTTATGATGGTATAAGATATTCAAGAAAAACCCTTTTGAAATTTCAAAGTCTTGCCTATGCTTTTGAAATTATTTTTTGATAATCAACCCTAGATTATCACAAAAGAAAACGGTAAAATTTAAACAGAAAAGTAATGTTCTCTATTGATTTGCATACATGAATAATTTCATGATTTTACGTGACTTAGCGGTACTTTGACGCTCGGTTTGATTCGCTGCTATTGAATTGAGACGATTTTACATGATACACTAGTTTTGTGACGAAATCTGGCAAATTATTAAATTAGAAACGGTTAGAAGGCCTATGTGAGATAATTTTGAAAACCTACCCTGTAGGCATTTTACGGTCATCAATAATCCCTAATTAATTGCAGAGAGTAGCGATTTTGGTATTAATACCCAACCTTTGGAGATAACAGTTAAACTCATGCCATCTCCATTAAATTAATCATTATTCTGGCCTGAAACACCCAAATAAAGTAAAAAGAACCTTCCATTTTCAAAGGTTTTACTATAAAGGGATATTGAAATGTTGTATTTGCACCTCGAAAATACAACATTACACAGTTAAAAAAAAAATAAATACACAGTTATTCTCCAAATATAAATTTGACTAAATATTTAGGGCTGAGGATGGACTGAGGTCCGAAACACTATGTAAAAAATTATTTTCAATAAAGCAAGGATTAAGAGGCTTTATACCTGTCTTTATTTTATTCCATAATTAATTGTTTGTAGGATGAAAAACTTCGTTCTACACCAACAGACGTGATTGGTGCGAATTTTAGTTTGGCCATAATTGTGGGATCCATCTGCACATTCTCTTCATGGTTTCCTTGCAATATATAAACTATTTTAGTCGGAAGAAGAACCTGCTTATTTTTTCTTAAAATGCCTCGAATTTGGATTTTATCTTCTCTGCTGTTGGACCTTTAAAATTGTCGTTACTTGTCGGAACATTATTTAATATAATTTTACAGTCTCGGGTAGCCATGGAATCGTCGGACGAGGAGTTCACAACTTCTCTTATGCGTTCAAAATTGTCTGCATAAAATACACCTACATTAAGCCAAGTACCTGTTATAGTAGGTTGTGGGGGAGGAGGTAACCCGGGTAATTTATTTTTATAATATTCGATACACAATGGTGCTTTGGTGAATATATTTTTTTTTGTAGAATTAACCTGTACTGTACTATTAATATCTGGAAATGTGTTTCGTATTTCTTCTGCTATTCTGCTGACTCTATGGGCTAAACATGTAACATGAATTAAATTATGGTAGACAATCTTTAGATTGTCTGCTTAGTTCCATAAAATGTGTAAAAAGTGACAAAAATATGCAAATATGACCAGATATGCAATATTCTCTTTAATATGCTTGAAACAGATTAAATATGCTAAATATGCAAATTAAAATTAGTCTCAAATGCTTTACTTTTACGTAGTTCTTGTAGATGCCCGAAATAAATTGTTCGCATATCAATATTACAAAATTTGCGTTTGGCATATAATCACAGCTTTAATTATAACAATTGCAAAGATGTCATATAATTTTGGATAACGCTGTATACTGTACTGTATCGAACGGGTTCGCTGGTTGTCGGGGTACACGAAATCGTTACGCGGCCAAAGGAAATTTCCATTCTAAGCATGCTCTTCAATGAACCGCAACACGGTTTGCTCTTTATTATAGACAGGACCTGCCCGTAGCATAAATATTTGCAGTTATCCCGGCGGGAACGGTCGTTGATTTAATTTTATTAACACGTCGTTGAATCGGGTGCGCTTCCAGAATTCCTCTCAATGTCTTATGTATCCAACATAGCGGTGGGAAATCTAAATGCGTGCCGGAAATTTTATGCAGTTTCAAAACGGCTCCGAACCGCACCGCGAGCTCGAAATTCATCGAATGCCGGCCTTTTCCATTATTATTTAAATTAAAAGTCAACGTTAAACGCGAATCTTTCCGTGGGAGGAGAATCCGAGACAAAGGCTTTGGTGGAAATTTTGTTATATTCCTGCGGGACGTTTTTAATTAAATTCTTTTTGTGCGGGTTTCTGAAACACTGCATTGATTAATTCGTTCACTTGTTTTTAATTAATCTGCCAGAAAATCGCGCGAGATTTGGATTAAAAATTTTATATATTTTTTTTTAGATTTCCTTTCATTGTACGTTCATCTCTGTACCAAACATTTAGCCTTAAAAGGAAAATATGCCTGTTGAATGCAAATAAAGGGTAAAGTATCGTTTACATCCACTTAACTTAACGTAACGTACGAAAACTTGAGAATTAGTGAAAGTTCAACTCCATTGAATTATACGTGTTTGTTTACATTCACTTAACGTAGAAAAAATTAACGTAACGTACGGAATTGTTCACTCAACTTCAACTTAGCAGAATCCGCGAGCTAAGTGCACCAATCACAGGCTCTTGATTTTGACAATTCGGATGACGGTGACATAAAAATAACCTAAAAATTCACTCAGGTGTCTTTAACTTTATTATCTTTCTGTTGTTTGGCAATATTTTTAGCACGATACACGAATTTTTATCATGCTTGATGGAACCTTAATCCAATTTGTGCGTATATAAACATATTTGTATGATAAAAGCCACACTAAAAGCGACAGATTTCATATGGTGACAATATCAGTCACTGTCAAATGCGCATGTCAAGCACTCTACGGTAAGTGAATGTAAATGGAACCGATGAAAGTTTCGTACGTTAATTATAATTTTTCGTACGTTAATTTAATTTAAGTGGATGTAAACGAGGCTTTAAGTATCGTTTACATCCACTTAACTTAACGTAACGTACGAAAACTTGAGAATTAGTGAAAGTTCAACTCCATTGAATTATACGTGTTTGTTTACATTCACTTAACGTAGAAAAAATTAACGTAACGTACGGAATTGTTCACTCAACTTCAACTTAGCAGAATCCGCGAGCTAATTGCACCAATCACAGGCTCTTGATTTTGACAATTCGCATGACGGTGACATAAAAATAACCTAAAAATTCACTCAGGTGTCTTTAACTTTATTATCTTTCTGTTGTTTGGCAATATTTTTAGCACGATACACGAATTTTTATCATGCTTGATGGAATCTTAATCCAATTTGTGCGTATATAAACATATTTGTATGATAAAAGCCACAATAAAAGCGACAGATTTCATATGGTGACAATGTCAGTCACTGTCAAATGCGCATGTCAAGCACTCTACGGTAAGTGAATGTAAATGGAACCGATGAAAGTTTCGTACGTTAATTATAATTTTTCGTACGTTAATTTAATTTAAGTGGATGTAAACGAGGCTATTTTAAAGGTAATTCTCCCTACGCATTAATCAATGCGCAAAATTATTAATAACTCAGTCTAGTCTCAAGTTGCCACTAGCAATATGTAATTTATTTAATGATACTGACCTAAATTGTAGGCACTGTGATATCTGATCACAAACAAAAATAATGACGACAATCAGGTAATTTTTATAATTGTGAGAACATTCTTGAAAGATGCGGCATTACTGTTTAATAGCTTCATAACTACAACACAATTTCAACATCAAATTTATGGCAGGTTTAAATAAGACAATAAATATGTCTATTAAATACTATCTTTTATTTAAGTATTAAAACTATCTATGTCAAAATACCGTATAATGTATAATATGGGAGACAATATAGGAGACAGATATACATAAACATTCAAATCGTTGAAGTCTCTAGCCTTGAAGTTTCTGACTTGCAAATCCATTTACAGGGTGCTCCACACTTTAATCAAGCCTTATTGTGCGTTATTCGAAATATACACTGTAGGGCGTAGGCCAAGAAAAACGGTGCAAATTTTCAATTGCTCATATTTCCAAAGATATTAAGTAAATTCAAGCACTTCGTTCATAGACTAATTGCTTATATTGTGAAGATCGAAAACATACTATATTTGCAATACTTGAACGTTTTAATCTAATGTAATGTTGCTTCATGCAGGGCTATGCAACATTTATGTTAATATCTGGTCCATTTAATGTGAAATGGAAGGTGTAATGAAATTAGAAGGTAATGAGATTTGTGTTCTTTTGGTCAAAAGGAACAGTAGAGATTTTATAGCATCGTATACAGGGTGAGTTTTTTAGTATACCGGGTGAAATTTTGAAACATCGTTTTTTTGCTGTTTTTACAAACAATTCCATTGCATAGGCACGAAAAGTCCAATTGCGAACTTGAGCTATCTTTAAATATGGTGGAGAAATTATGGCCAACGTTTAGTCTTCTTATTGGCGTCATTTTCGATTTTGAAATTTTTAATTGTTTTTTCTTAACTATCCATATTGTACTACAATTATTGGGCTGTAAATTTTTTGCAAATTTTAATGTTTTGCATCAAACATAAAATTTTGCTTTTGCAGTGATTTGGAACTAAAATCAACATCTTTTTTATTGAATAAAATTTATAGTTTTTACGTAAAAATTTCATGTTGAAATAAAAAATATCTAAAAAAAGGAAGAACGCATTGTATTCAGCCTGGCTTCACGCTGATGTTGCAAGTGCTCTTTATTTAAACAACACATAAAAATAAAAACAAAACTAGGCTTGAAGTGATGTGGCATACTCAAAAAACGTTGATTCCAGCTCCAATTCAATCTTAGCAAAAACAAACAAAAGAACAAGAACACGTAACATACGTCTAAAATTTACAGCTAAGCAACAAGTGTGATACATCATAATTGAAACCGATGAAAAGATCACCTAAAATGATAAATTCAAATATGCCGCCCATAACAACACCAATGGTTTCTTCACGATCTTTAAAGATAATTCAAGTACACAGTTACATATGTATCTCTTGCCGTTGCAATATTTGTGTTACAATCGTCACTAGTTTTACTAAAAGCAATAAAAAGCATGTTTAAATATTTCATCCAGTATCAGAAAAAATCACCCTGTATACGATGCTCTAAGATCTCTAGTGCATTTTTTTACCAGAACAAGACAAATGTCGTGACCCATTGATTGTAATACACCTTTCATTTCACATTAAATTGACCCGATATATTATTATTGGAAATAAGAGTGATTAAAAATTTGTAAATTTTTTTTGGCCCACACATAAATGACATTTTGCAGATTTTTATTTGTCACAAGGCCAATAAAATATTTAGATCTGAAAAAAAATATTCTCAACTACTATTTGTTCCAGGGGATATTTTGATTTTCAACTTAGCAGAGATGGTGCGATCAGTTTAATGACATCTTGTTTTTACCACACTTTTTGTTTTAACAATCGATTTATTTTAATAGAAAATCATGTATGTGACTACATTTTTGGAATCTTTGTATTTTTTACTTAAGAAAGTACGAACGTTTTGATGTTACTATACTTTTTCACTGAGGCCTATTTACAAAAAATTTGATGTGGCCAGGCACTTGTCTTTATCATAATATATATAAAATTAATAGTTTAGCTGCATGAGATTTGATTTGATAGAGATCGGTCGTGTCTTCATTAAAATAAAACTAGTTAGTCAATATTTGACAGATATTTTGATACTATTCAGAATAGGTATTGTCAAATCATAGGCGGTTGACATTTGAATGACACGACCCATCTCGATCAATTTGCTTATGCAGCTAAACTATTAATTTTACCAAAAAATGCCATAGACATAAATTATACAAAACTTCCTCTACTTTAATTTATTATTTAACTATTTTGACGAAATTTCAGAAATAGCGGTTTATTTGCAAAATGGCTGAAAATACTTATTTATTTTTTAAATCTCAATTTATTTTTGGCACTATTACAATACTTTGTCATACTACGTATGATAAACTAAAAGTTAATTCATCATAATTTTCTAAGTAGGTTGAAATGAAAGCTTACAACTTGCCCTTTAATATTTACTGTAAATAGAAAACCCATAGGCATGTGCAAACTTTGTGTCCGCGGAAAATAAAATTAAAAACTTTTTTCTCTTCATAACTTGAATGTATGTAGATATAACTCTGTATACAAATTGTATATTGTATTTCATTAACCTGATGAGACCATTTCTACTAAATTTATTAGGTACATATCGTCGAACAAATTGGCGGTTGATGAGATTTCTTTGGGGGGGGGGGGGAATAAAAGAAGGAATACAAACACATGGGTTTAGAGTACCTGCAACTGTTATGCAATGATTGCCTTAAAATTTATTTTTATTGCGAAAAGTTATGTTATATATGCGAAAATAATCGTAAAATGTTCCTTATATCAGGGAAAAATCAGTTTTAATATATCTGCATCAGCAGAGGTACAACTTCCGAGGCTGCTCTATTGGAACAATTGTATATCTAAATTTAATATTTATGTAGTGTTTCAATGAGTAGGAATGATTGCAATGGATGATACACCATGTCAATTACATATCATTTATTCACTGCTTCTGATATATATTCAAGTAAATATGTATTAGACTCAATTACAATTTGAATTTGCACATGACTTACTATACAGCAGTGCCAAACTCTGATGATCTGATAATACTGTCAATTGAATCAAAACATCGGTCAAATCCTGGCAAACCAGTTGTAACGCAGATAAGAGCGATCTCGATGGAATAGGATGATTTGATGTGTGTAGTTTGATTAGCGCTGGTTCGATCATACTATATGTATGATAAAGCAAAAAGGTTCAAGAAATTACGTTTTCTGGCTCCAAGTAATCAGTTTCAGTGTGCAGCTTGTGCAGCTTGAGCAGAAAGTGCACCAGAGTAAACATATTTTCGGTCAATAAACTAAAAATCGAGAGTTATTCAAGGGTGGAGGAGAAACAACAGTTATTTTTCGTACATGTGGACCCCGAATTAGACCGAATGTCCTTGTTTCTAAAAGCAAAATTCAACTCGAAAATATGTTGATAAGTTCCGTATTTACATTTTTCCAAGACTGCTGGCATTCGAATCTGTGCCAGCTCCTGTCAACCCAAACTACAATTATATTATTGTAAATTCCATTCAGTAATGTCTATTTTTAAAATTTCTCTCTATTTGAATAGTATAATAGATTTATTAGTCTTCTAACACAAATTCAATTTGTCCAATTAACTGTTAGATAATTGACGTAATAAATTGAATTGCTCATTTAATCCACGTTTCGTATTGCGTACCTACATAAACATTATATTATACAATTTGACCGAGAAGAGGAAGTAGACGCACCGGCAATTAAAACTATGTCGAAAACAGGTTTATTGTTTACATTTAAAGTACTATGCCGTTACACATTTTCGTTACGTAAATTTTAATTTACATGAACAAATTGCACGGCTTTTTGCGAGCTCGGTTAATGGGTATGGCTGTGGCTATCCCAACCGAGACGTGACTCATACAATTGTTAAACTGTATGCAGTACGTACCTTCACAATAGTAACTAACCGACAAAATTTTCTGAGTGATTCAGGTCGCTTTGAAATGGGATATCGCCTCGCAATGCACCTCGTGACGGACAATTTGTACGCTCGCGTCTCATAGAGCATGATTTAAAGCCAGACCTTCAACGAGAATAAACCATACAAAATATATAAATGCCAGAGAATAAATCATAAGTCGGTCAGTTGATATACCTAGATATTAGAGGATATTTTCGACGAATAAAATATGTATAATGGACACTTCATTAGTTAGTGAGAAATTAGCTACTATTTCCAAAGAATTGCACCACTCGTCGGAAACGTGCTCTTTATCTACATTTTTCATTACCCAAAGGACGCAATATCAAAATATTTATTGACGACTTAGCCATTATAATAAAAAGCACCCACGCAGAAGAAATCCAAGGCTAAGAAACAAGTTCAAGGAAAACTTCCAAGAAATTCAAAATGAATATTCCAGATGGCCAAAAGAAGCAGAACTACACAGCCAGCGATAGATAAATGTGAGGCAGTCGTGCTATAAGGGAGAAGAACCCCGAGCATTTCGACTAACGGATGTCACTTTTTTAAACATGGTGTAAATTCAAATGCTGCCAATGTCAGTAGAGAGGGCAAGAGATGCTTTCAAAACCGCGAAACAATTAAAATGGGCAGGGACATGAGCATGTACACGCAACCTGTGCATGATTGAGGACAGATGGTCCATGATCTGAACGAAATGGAGACCTCTAGATTGAAAGTGAGGTCTACGTCACCATTACACGAATAGGTGGATGTTCTGCATCTCGATCTGCAATAGAAGAAAAATACATATTAGATAGACACCAGAAAAGTTAACATAAAAAAGGATTTCACATTAAGCGTTGCATATAGTTTGAACATTGGCTTTCACGCTCTGTGGGTACAAAAACCACCAACATTAAAGCAAATTAGAAACATAGATGATTCTGTAGTTAGATATTTCTGCCAAGTATGTCGTTAAGACAATCAATGTCCAATGGCTGGTCGTCGTCGTTGATAATCTATAAAAACAACAATTGTTCTGCAGTGTGGCATACTACTTAAGCTTACTCCGACATATATTACATATGCGGAGTGGCAAAGGGGTCGTCCATTAATCACGTGAGGTTTTTAAACCACTTTTTTACACCCCCCTCCCCCCTGGTGATACTTGGTGAGGTTCTAAATTACCCCCCCCCCTATCTAACATCACGTGCATTTTTTTGTTGACAAAATCTCCACAATTTTCCGAATATGTTCTAATGAAAAATACAATAATAAAATAGCTCATATTAATTTAGCAATGTCCTGGGACCATGGGTTTACTTGACTATTTTGGACACAAAGGAATGGACAAGCATCTATAATCTCAACTCTATAAGGCCCAATTGAAAAAGATTTAGGTTTCCCGCAGCCGGCTTAAAGTATATAATCTGTTTTATAATTCGATTTTTCTTTTTCAGTGATTTTTCTTTTTCAAAGCCCACATGGACGCAAACAATAAAATATTTAATGACAAATAAGTTTTTAGCAACATTTAAACACATTTTTTCAATTATAATTAATTATAAGAAACTGCTCATTTTTCTAAAAGTCGTAAGAGCCTAAACAAACTGAAGGCGATCTAAATGTTTCATTAGAGTAATACATTTTTCTATACGTTAATTTCATACCTTATGTTAAACTTTTTGTACTTGAAAAAGAAGAATCACATAATCTTTCATTAAAAAAATAATTATAAAAAAATTTTAATTTTTAAAAACTTTAAAGATCTTGCGGGAGGCCTACGTATTTTTCAACAGGACCAATTTTCGTTGTTGTATATGTGGATCCATAGGGACAACTTTCTCCGTGACGTCACAAAGTGGCAGCATTGGCTGCCATATAAGTGACGTCACGCGGATTAAACTCGACCTTATTTCCTATTTGCATACGGACTTGTGCTACCGCTAAAACGGTAGAAATTGGCAGCACTGCTTGTCAGCCACGCGGGCGAGGTGAGGTATTTTCGGTCATGGTGGTGCAAAAATACACGTGATAGTATCAACAACCCCCCCCCCCCCCCTTCGTCATCAATAGTGATATTATCCACAGCCCCCCCCTCCCCTATTTGGACCTCACGTGATTAATGGACGACCCCAAAGTGGTAAGGCCTTGCCTAGCACCCTCACAAGGTCTCTTGTCTTGAAGAAGCTCCTGGGTTCGAAGCCTGTACGGATATTTCACTCCGCTGCCGTGCTTCGGTAGGCACGTTAAGTCAGGGACGGCAAAACTTGGACGAAGCCTTGCCCTTGCCCAAACACAATCAGCCCATTGCGGCGTGTGCTGCGGGCATGAGTCTAGGTATTACGATATCAACAAATCTTGTATCATATTTGTAAAATCACAAGTTACATTGTAATTTAACGATTGTAATGTAATCTTGCTTTGTGTTTTTACCAAAAGATCATCATAATTTAGACAAAGCAGCAATATCGTTGTAATAGTACACAGATTTGTAAAAATAATTCGAATTCCATGCAATTTTCTAACTTACAATACTTCTATTGTACTTTATAAAATGATTTACGCGTATGAGATATTATTCTTCAACTAATACTCCCATGGCTGCAATGCAGTGGCGTATCCTGCTAATTGCGAGCTAAACTTGAAGGTTTATATTTTTTATTACAGACATAAAAAGAAATAGTTATGTAATACTGAATAATTAACACAGAAACACATTGAAGAAAAATGGTATGATATTTGTACAAATTTAGTACAAATTTATGAGTGTGTTGCAATATATTTGCACATGCTTAGTAAGCTTTATCTAATTATATCTACAATATTTTATATTATTTATTATTATTTCATAACAATATTTGTTGTTTGTTTTCTTTCTTTCTAGTCTACAGCTAGTTCCAATATAATCAGCATATTATGGTTATGCGGTTTGCATCGTTTAATATAACTACGAAAAAACAGTTACTGGAATAATATTCTTTTTTACTTTCACCTTAAATTTTTTCGAAATCTTGAAAGTATGCTTAATATACCAAAATTAATACATTAAATAAAAAATGTCACGCACATGTTGTTTGTTTATATAAGACGTTCGTCCATACAATAGGTACTTGCGTTTAGTAGATAACATATTTGTGATAAATCTCTAAAATACTTCCAAGTTAGATATTTTAACTTAGGTATCCGTAAATATCACACATGCATTATAGAATAGAATAGAATAGAATAGAATAATATATTTAAACTCAAGGATTACAGTTTTTGTCATACAACATACTATACAACATATAGTATACAACATACTATATTTAGCGCAATTACATGTCGAGCTGTATCTTCTTACATATGATTACAAGCTGTTTTTACCATAATATAGGATGTGGAATGGTATAATATCTTATAATTATTTATAAACCAAATTAAAAATTGGTTGGAAATTGCAAAATAATCTGCATTCACATCCACGGTCATTCAGTTTAGACAATCAGACATGCTCTCAATCAAACTCGATCACTGTCGGACGTGGTATATCATCGACACCTCGTCAATTCTCAACAAAGGTCATTCCAGTGAATATATTACCTAACTGCATGCGATCGAATCCCATATACATGTCTGTCGACTTTGCGGTAGCCGGGGAGTAATGCATAAAGTTTACCAACTAACATAATAAGACCAAAGAGTTTATTTGACAGCGTTATTAGCATTATTATTACATTGAACGAGATTTGTTGCAGCGAGTAAATTCGCCAGTGATTAGAGATCAAAATCCCTCTGTATAATCATCACCTAACACTCGTGAGCACGGTAGCAATCGGGGCTGGAAACTTGAAATATCCCCAAAAAGTCTAAAATACATATAACAAAATAGGTACACAGAAAATAAATCCTCGGGTTAAAGGCAAAAGGCAATAAGTGAGTCTTACTACTATTGAGAAAAGCGAAGTCTAATAAAGAAATTGGAATGAAAAAAAAAAAATTAAATTCTAGTTAATTTAATGCTTAAACACCATGTATTATGTGTGTAGCTATTGTATGTCACATCACGGAAATATCTTGTTTTTTGTACTTGAGTTTACTTGATTCTTGTGAGTTTTGACTGAATAATAATTTACCTTAAATGAATTCAAGAAATTTAAAATTTATTCATGATCACTGTCACACGCTGCTGGTTCTGGTCTTAGATAGTTTGTTACATCTCCTGTCTGGCAATTTAAATACCATACATGAATACTCTCATTTTATTTGGTTACTTTTTGTCTTGTGGTAACTCAGCCAATGTAAGACAAGATAATAAATTTTGCAGCCCTAATAATATTCCAAAATTTGTCTGCTTGATAGGTTTCGGGAAGCCCATAACCATTTTGGAAAAGCTGCCATAACAGTTTTTGTTTGTTTCGAATATTTCTGACCATTACTAGCGAATATTACTGCATTTTAGAGAAACAGTGCTTTTATAAAAAGTTGTTTAATTTAATACAAACCTTTATTAACCATTTCATTAGCAGTTTACGAGTTTGTAGCAGACAAAAAGGATGCGGTTATCACTAAAAATTTTAATTGACCATGGTTGTTACAATATTTTAAAAGCGTTTACACAATTGAAAAGAATTATACGCACATACGGTATAACTATTATATTATTATAATCTTTTGTTCTTTATATTTAATAGTATATTATTTGACGAGCACATAATTATGGATATAAATCGCGAGCATGAAGTTTACACGCAAGCCGTAGGCGAGCGTGTAATCATGCGAGCGATTTATATCAGTTATGTGCGAGTTAAATAGGACGTTTTATCTACGACTCATAAATTCCATTTTATATCAAATATTTTAAATGTACTTGTCAATGATGGCGAGGCGAACTGTCACATAACTGTCATCCACGTTGGTTTTGACAGACTTTGACACTAGCGTTGTTTAAAGATAACAGTTCGTTCAAATAATGAGGTCATTATTTGAACGAACTGTCATTATTATACAACGCTAGTGTCATTATAATCATTGGCGCGTATAATGATGGGGATTATATAGTCATAGATACGTATGCAATGAACTTATTATAGGTGAGTCGTAGATAAAATCAGTTGTCTGATTTTTTTAAAGTAACAATTCTTAAAAGCTATATATATATATATATATATATATATATATATAGCGGGTGATTCAATTTCGCGGCTCACGATGGGGATCTCGCTTATTAGTGGAGATAGAGTCTATGTTTAAATTTGGCAAAGTTTCGTATTTTTGTGTTGATCAATTATTTGAAATTCAAGTTATTATTTTGAAGATATCCACAAAAAACTGAAATTTGAAGATACAGTTTTTAATTTTTTAGGCAAAACCAAATGTAGCTAGACATTTGAACCAAAACCAGTCTACAGCAACTTTTTAACAGGGAATGCAGTGTTATTTTTTTAATTTGAGATAACATCAAAGATGGCGGCGTAACCATGGACAACTATTGTTTTTTATGGGCGCCATGTTGAATTTTGACATTTTCCAATAGTCGTGTTTTTTTTCTCATTTCCGCAATGGTATTATTTTTTAAAACAATGGTGAAATAATAGGCAAAAACTTTCTGCTTTTTCTCCTTGTTTGTCGTGCTTATCAGGTACCCAACTGGAGCTTGGTTACAGACACGTATTTATAAGCGTATGACTATAGTTATTTTAATCAAAGTATTGAAGATGGTGATATCCAGGCGGGATGCAAATTTTAAGTAAATCAAAAATTACAGCCACAACCTGGATTTGAACCAGGGACCTTTGCGTTTCTAGCACAATGCTCTGCCATCTGAGCTATTGAGGCCTATGACATTTGTTAGGGAAAATAGTCATATCTAGGTAAGGAAGTAGCCAACACTACCAAAGCCTAACCTATCGTGACATCTATCAAATAATCAATGACATTTGATAGATGTCACGATAGGTTAGGCTTTGGTAGTGTTGGCTACTTCCTTACCTAGATATGACTATTTTCCCTAACAAATGTCATAGGCCTCAATAGCTCAGATGGCAGAGCATTGTGCTAGAAACGCAAAGGTCCCTGGTTCAAATCCAGGTTGTGGCTGTAATTTTTGATTTACTTAAAATTTGCATCCCGCCTGGATATCACCATCTTCAATACTTTGATTATTTCATCATTACGGTAGTAATTCCGTATGATACGGTATTTCCGTATATTCAATTCTAGGTATATTTCATGTTCAGTAATTAACGTTAAATTACATTTCTGGTGTGAACCCTACGTCACGTAGATGACATTTGATAGATGTCACGATAGGTTAGGCTTTGGTAGTGTTGGCTACTTCCTTACCTAGATATGACTATTTTCCCTAACAAATGTCATAGGCCTCAATAGCTCAGATGGCAGAGCATTGTGCTAGAAACGCAAAGGTCCTGGTTCAAATCCAGGTTGTGGCTGTAATTTTTGATTTACTTAAAATTTGCATCCCGCCTGGATATCACCATCTTCAATACTTTGATTATTTCATCATTACGGTAGTAATTCCGTATGATACGGTATTTCCGTATATTCAATTCTAGGTATATTTCTTGTTCAGTAATTAACGTTAAATTACATTTCTGGTGTGAACCCTACGTCACGTAGATGACATTTGATAGATGTCACGATAGGTTAGGCTTTGGTAGTGTTGGCTACTTCCTTACCTAGATATGACTATTTTCCCTAACAAATGTCATAGGCCTCAATAGCTCAGATGGCAGAGCATTGTGCTAGAAACGCAAAGGTCCCTGGTTCAAATCCAGGTTGTGGCTGTAATTTTTGATTTACTTAAAATTTGCATCCCGCCTGGATATCACCATCTTCAATACTTTGATTATTTCATCATTACGGTAGTAATTCCGTATGATACGGTATTTCCGTATATTCAATTCTAGGTATATAGTTATTTTGTTTTTCTACAAAAGGTTACTTAGAAAGTTACTTTTAACCCGAGAAATGAGTAAGATAGAAAATGAAGCTCCAAATGATTTATTTTTTTTTATCTAATTTGATGAACTTTATGTTAGTTACAATACCATAGCAAACAACATTTTATGTGAATCATTATGAAATCATATGTGTCCCGTTTCTATGCATTCACGCTGTATATTCAAAATAGTTTGGGTGGTATCTTCTTACAATGACTGCCGTTGTATAATTAAATATGGAAACAGCACGTTTGCGACGCATTAAAACTTCTATAGACAGAAACAACATTATTTTTGAGTTCGCGAGAGTAACATTGCCTTCAGCTATAAGGAAACAGTAAAACAGTAATTTAAAACTCGCGCGCGGTTGTAAAGGGAAAAGGCCTCGGCGTTGGAACGCGGCCGTAAAACTTTTAATAGCCGAGGATATTTAAATGTAACTAAAAGTTATGAAAAAAGTTATTGTTCGGCCAGCACGGCTGTAACCATGACGAAACTCGTGTTTACGCCGATGTGTGCCTTGAGAGGATCGCTTACATTTTACGGATCTTGTTACCTATCCTCCCAGATATTAGCCGAGGAACAGCCACGTGTATACTGCGGGAGCCCTCTGTTTGACGTAGGACTGCTAAATGTCGTATCCATGTTAAATATGATGTATGAGACACTTGATTGACGGTAGGTACATTTTCGGCCTCCTGAACTCCTCATGGTGTATGATTTTCGCTTTTACAGATAGAGTAGGTATACCAAGGTCCAAGTGAGAGTGTTTTAATCAATTTCTTATTTTGCTGTGAATCCAACTAAATGTAGTGAATGTTGTTATATAACTCAAATATTTTACATTATTTGCAAGCAAGAGTAGACAGAGTGTCCCATTTTTTCTCACAATACTTTTTCAGATAGTAAATGCCACACTGACTAAAAAGTTTCATATGGACCTATTTGTTATCTTTATTCCTTAAAAAATTACAACCGTTTGAAGCAATTTAAAATAATTGCAAAACTGTATTTTAAATGATTCTTCTTTAGGAATTGATTAAAAGCAATAAGTCGGCATGAAGGAAACTTTATACTCAGAATGACAATTACTTGTAGAGAAACAAATGTCTAAAAAGTTTCATATGTATTTTGTTTTTGTTCATTCGTTTATTTAGCTTATTTTAATTTCTTTTACGTAAATATATTTACTTTCTGTTTTGTTATAAGTATTGATTGTGCTCTTTCTTAGTTTTAGCAATTATTTAGTTAATATTTCAAGCCGCTGGCGCTGTAACGGAGTTGAGAGAACAACTAGGTCCATATGAAAAGTTATACTCAGAATGAAATTTACTATCTAAAAATAATTCTTTGCGGGAAAAAAGTGTTACACCTTGTATAAATATCGCTATAATGTCGTTAAATGGTGTTTTAAGGATAAACATTATAAACACCTAAAATTTAAGTATTTAGGTATTTATCCGGCCCACATCACTGTTTAAAACATAAGTGGTACTTTTATTATGCAAAAATAAATATTTAAAAACAAAAATCCAAAATTTCTGTTTGTTTTATTATAAATCTGTTTAAAAGTTCATCAACACAAATAGAATTTAAAATGTCATGAGTAACGTTGATCAGTGCCAGGTCACTTGACTTCTCATCTAAAATTGTGTTTCTGCGATAATCTTTAATTCTTCGTAATGTCGAAAAAGACGTCTTTGCAGATGGCGTTGGTCGATGAAAGGCAGAGATAAATTCTCAGTACTTCATCAATATTTGGAAACGTCGAGATTAGGTGTTCAGATTTTGAACTTTGTAAGAACATATGCAATTTTTCGTTTGGTTATCTCAGTAACAAGTGTGTCTATAATTGCATTAAACGCATTTACTCTCATATCCTCTTTCCATCAAATTGTGTCTTAATTTACTCTAGTTTCGTCGTCCTGCAGGTTTCTTTTTTTGGACTTTTTGTTATAAATTTGGTAATCCTGACAATAAGTAATTATTTTCCTATCATTTCAAAATGCTTCTTTTATAAATCTTTTATAAATCCTAGTAACGATTCATATATTTTATAGCCAAAAAAGTCTATTCTTGTTTTGTAGCATTTAACTGGTTTTATAAAAATGTGATTCCAAACGCTAGTACAACACCAGTTTCTAAATTTTTATCATTTTTATCATGCTACTTGTTTGAGCTGTGTTGTTAGGTGGCTTTCATTTGCACTTCTCTGAGTTGATATTAGCTGAGCTAACCGAATCTAAGTTACGTGTAGCGTTCCTTTTGCTTGAAGTTAGACAAACTCAGCAGAACGACCACCCCTTTGCCCCTGGTTAGTCACCCGCTAAGGTTACTGAATTCAGCTGGCTGAATTGCCGCCGGATGCGTTCCTTTTGCCAACATAGGTTAGCTTGAATGAAGTTAGACCAAGCCAAACAAAGTTAGATTAGCTCAGCTAAGATCAACTTAGACATGTGGAAAGTAGCTATTGTTACACTTTTCTCAAGCAAATTTTGTATACATTTTTTTCGTTTTCCTAAATTTTCGCCCCTGGCAATCGCAAAATTTCGGCCTGTGGTTAATCCGCCCCTACACAGCATGCCATCAATTATGAAAAGATGCTTTTCAGAACTGCTATTGGTCATCACTTATCTACATACACGTTTCTGATCGTGATGAATCACTTTAATTTTTACTTAATTGTGTAAATAGACCACAGTTTCTGTAATTGCAAAAAAATATGCAACTGTGTTCAAAAACTTTCAGAAATAAGATTTAGTAGAGTTACTACAATGGCAAAGATATTAACTACATTAATTAAAATTGGAAAAGGTTTATTATTTTAAGATTTCAATTTTATATTATCAAAATATAAATTTTCAGTTAATTTCCGAGCATCAATTGTTTTGTAGCGATGACGACAACGCAATTTTTTTTAACGTCATATTCTATTTCCTTGTTATTAGCAATATCCGTCTGTCTGTATTATTATTATTATTATTATTATTATCTGTCTATACCGGGTGATTCAATTTCGAGGCTCACCATGGAGATCTCGCTTATTAGTGGAGATAGAGCCCATGTTTTTTATCACAGATTCGCATTTTTGTGGTGATAAATTATCTAAAACAAAATGTAAGCTATCATTTTTTATTTTAAAGATATCCGCAAAAAACTGAAATGTTAAGACATCGTTGTTAATTTTTTATTCAAAACCAAATGAAACAAAAACATTCAATAATTCATCAAAATATTGCCAACATGTTATACATTTCGGAATTGAGAAAAGACACGACTATCAGAAAATGACAAAATTCGCATGGCGCCCATAAGAAAAATAAAAGTTTGCCTTGTTAACGCCGCCTTCTTGACGTTATTTCAAATAAAAAAATCCACTGCATTCCCTGTTAAAAAGTAGCTGTAGAATGTTTTTGTTTCAAATGTTTAGCAATTTGGTTTTGAATAAAAGATTAAAAACGATATCTTAATATTTCAGTCTTTTTGCGGATATCTTCATAATGAAAATTGATAGCTTAAATTTCTTTACAGATAGTTGATCAGCACAAAAATAGGAAACATTGGCTCTATCTCCACTAATAAGCGAGGTCCCCATGGTGAGCCATGGTGGTACACGATAACTGCCGTGATTTTGGAACAATCGATCTGAAATTTGGTATACAAGCTTATTTCTTACAAAGTTAGGACAAGTTCACAAATTGGCAAATTCGGGCAGATCTTTTTACAAGTGGGGGTATTTTAATTTTGATCATGCCGAAGATTTTCTTACTAGTTTTTTAATCGTCTTTGGTAGCAATGGTAACATACAAATTATATACGTAACACAGGTTTCGAGAAAAATGCAATTAAAAATATTAAAAATATCTATAGTACGTTGGACACATTGGTTTTGTGCATACAAACTAATGTTTTTACAAGATATTTTGAGTTTCATGCAGAGTTAAAAACTAAATTAGTTACCCAAATTTACTGTCAACTACTGATGTCAAGTGAAGACTGACGACGTCAAGTCAAGCAGAGGTGAAAAGTTGCTTATCACGTTAGGTTTTAGGGTTTTTTGTTATTTGGCAGCAAATGTGGTCGTAATAAAACTATACCGAGTGTTTTTAGAAAATAAATAATCTCAAGTTTAATGCATTTATGTATTAGTAAACGCCATGTAAAACAATGTTAATTATTTTATTTATTGTAAGCCAGACGTTATACAAAACAAACGTTTGCTTTGAAGTTATCAGTGGCGATATAGACGCGAAAACCTTAAATTTGTTTCATTGTCTAATTTACTGCTACTATAACATTTTGTTATCAAGATGGTATGCGTGAACAGCACGTTTGAAATAACATATATATATTATAGTACCGCGCTTTTGTTGCGGTACTATAATTGTCACTTTAACAGTAACTTATTAAATATTAGCTTATTACTTGTTGCTCAGTGCATAGTGAGAAAAGAATTGAGACCAAAAATAAATGTCATAGAACTTTGTCCTCAAAACGTAGAAAAAACATATGTAATTATGTACTTGTGTAATGTTCGCGAGTCAATGACACATATTTCGCAACCGGTGGTATATAATTAAAGCAAAATTTTGCCGCAGCGCACCGCGACTGCGATCAAAATTAGAAACGGTGTATTTACGCTAGCATATTATTATGGCTGTAAAAGCTGCTAACTATACTTCACACTTCTCATTATGGCTTTCATCTGTACATTTTTATTGCTACGTTGATCCCAATAAATAGATATTGACAATATTACTATGGAATTATCTTGTATTAAAAAGATTAATGGGCGATAAGATGCCCTAATTTACGACTTTCCTTGCAAAAAAAACCCGCGGGGCTTTTTTATTTTTAGATTTTGTGTTATTTTTGGGATTTGTGTTTGTAATAAATTTACAGGCATTAGGGAGTTTCTATTATGATGGCAGCACGTTTTAGAACTGAGTACTTTGTTGCTTTTAATTTTTTGTTTTTTCGGCGAACAAAAATAAAAAAGGATTTTTGTGCTTTGTGTTGAACACAAACCTCCATTTGTTTCTTTCCATATGGGCTAAACTTTTGTAATAATATATCTTAATTGTTGAAATGATGGCAAATATCATTTTATGTACCAAAAATTTTGATGAAATATCGGTTGTTTTTTTCAAGAAACCCGTTTTATGCAGCATAGGTGATAAGTATTGTTCAAAGCAGAAGCAACATTCTTTGTAGATCTTATGCTAGATAACTTTTAATTTTCGTTTCATTTTAGATCATTATTTAGCACAAAATGTTGTAACACATTTGTAACACAACCCTAGGTTTTGTTTGTGATGACTACGTATTATCTAAAATACACCTCAGTATAGTACAGTAACATTATCTATTTATAGTGTTTATTGAGGTTATTATGTGTTCATTTATGTCCATAATGCATAGTGGTATTTCATAACATTGTTTGATCAATACAGTGATATTATCGCTTCGTGTATTCGAATATTTAAAAATATTTCTTTTCAGACGAGTTTTTTTTAATTTGTTTTGATCAGAAACACTAAATCATAATTGTTATATATATTTTTTCAATATATTAGGGGTTGCTATCAAAGTAATTTGAATTCGGTGGTGTAATGTTCGCGTATTGATTTCAGAAGAAATAAGAAACTCTAGTAATAATGTTAAAAAAATAAGAAACCCCTTAGTATACCGACACAGCGTCCGACGTAACGTGACGGTACAAAGGAATTTCGGAGACTGTACAGACTGTACATCTCATCTTTTTTTGTATGTCTCATTAAAATTTTCTCATACCTTGTACTCAGTTTTCAAAATCTCATATATTTGATAGCCACCTTTTATTCGTTGATTGTCAATGAATATAGATAGTCAGCCATGGGTTAGTTAGGGACTTGACATCCAGAGGGCAGGGTTTTGAGCAAGATTCATTCACAAATTATAGCCTTTTCGACTTATACAGGGTTAGCCAAAATTACCGGAACACATAAAAAATTCTCTAACGGTAAAAAATTTCAACAAATTGTGTTTCGGCTTTGTAGAAGCTATCGTTTAAATATATTTTCAATATAGGTACTGGGTGCTCATTTTATTATAGAAATTTGGTAACCTTTCTTTTTTTAAATAGAACAGCCTGTATATTATTACATTATACGAATAATTTTTTTATAAAATGCATTTTTTAATTATAAGCTATTAACCAAAAATAGTCAAAATTACCGAATACGTAAAAATATTTAAACTCCAAAAAATTTCAAAACTTTTTTCCAATAAAAGTTAAACAACCTCTCGTTTAAGTATAGTTTGAATATACAGTGTGTTCATTTTATTATGGAAATTTGCAAACCTTCCTATTTTCTTTTTTTTTTCGTTTCTAATATTAATTCTAGAACTTTTTGTAGAAATATTTTTTCTAATGCATTACTTTTCGGCAAGTATTAGCTTCAAATTAAAAATATTTTCCCACAAACATACACATTTATTTTAATTTGGAAATTTGAACATTTAATTTAATTCTATTTAATTATGTTGTTATTTTCTTTTGGATTTTTGTTTTACCCTTTTTGTTCAAGTACAAATTTATGAATTCTGATTAATTGCTTATAACTAAAAAAATCTGATGTGGCCAGACACATGACTTTATTACACAAAATATAAAATTAATAGTTTCGCTGCATGAGAATCTATTTGATTGAGATAAATCGTGTCGGCATTAAAATTAAACTAGTTAGCCTTTAGGTTAGTTAGGATTTGACAGATATTTTGATAGTCAATAGTATCAATAGTAGGTATTGTCAAAGCATCAGCATTTGACATTACCTACTCTCATCAGAATAATAGTTATTTATCTCACAAGAGCAGAAACTACGGAACCGGGCAACGAGCGGTGATGCGGCGCGTTACCATTGGCACAGCGTCGCCGTCGCATGTGAGCGAGAAATGGCAGCTCATTTGCAAAATCCTTGAAAAATGCTTAGGGGAAACAGCCAGTTCCTTTGGACCCTTTCGAACCAAAAGGTTTTCAGCTCTAAGTTTGGTCATAAAACTTCTAAATATGAACTTTCGTCCCGATACCTTTAGTAGTTTCTCCGGAATCGTCGCCACACAAATCGAGTACACACATACGCACACACACACACGTACACACACACACACACACACAAACAGACATTTTTTGTACCTTGGTCAAAAATGTTCAGGGGACTCATAAAGACCGCGGAGAAGTTAGCCATAAAAGATATCCATAACTTTTTTTTTATCGAATTTTTTAATGAAACATATACCAAACGATAGAGCTGTTCAAGTAGTATATCCCATAGTTTTGCACCAAAAATTTATCGAAGGGTTTTCCCTAAAATTTGATTTAATTAAGAGAGCGGTACCTAATAAGCGCGCCCGACGTTTATATACACAATTGCAAATTACTCCGTCCACCGACATCACAGAGAATCGCCGTCAGCCAATTCGTAAAGCACATGAAATAGCGCACCCGACGACGGTATTAACAGGATACTACCCTTAAGACATCCTACCCTAATGCGTCTGTAAAATGAGAAATTGCTGCGCAATTCGCCAGGTGAATGCTATAAATATTTATAACTTTTACAATTGTTATTGCATAACTTTCTTTCATACATCAAATTGTAGGTAATTACAAGGGCTACCCACCCACGTACGCTCGGAGTTTTGCACCGTTGCTAACAACCCCTAATCGGCGATAGTACATAACCACCCACATAGTAAAAATTCGCCGGAAGCCAGAGATAATTGTTTATAACTTTTACAAATATTATTGCATAACTTTCTTTCATACACCAAATTGTAGGTAAATATAAGGGCTAGCCACCCACGAACGCTCGGAGTTTTGCACCGTTGCCAACAACCCCTAAATGGCAATAGTACGTAACCACCCATATAGTAAAAATTCGCCGGCAGCCAGAGATAATTGTTGATAACTTTTACAAATATTATTGCATAACTTTCTTTCATACATCAAATTATAGGTAATTACAAGGGCTAGCCACCCACGAACGCTCGGAGTTTTGCACCGTTGCTAACAACCCCTAAATGGCGATAGTACGTGACCACCCATACAGTAAAAATTCGCCGACAGCCAGAGATAATTGTTTATAACTTTTACAACGATTATTGCATAACTTTCTTTCATACACCAAATTGTAGGTAAATATAAGGGCTAGCCACCCACGAACGCTCGGAGTTTTGCACCGTTGCCAACAACCCCTAAATGGCGATAGTACGTAACCACCCATATAGTACGAATTCGCCGGCAGCCAGAGATAATTGTTGATAACTTTTACAAATATTATTGCATAACTTTCTTTCATACATCAAATTGTAGGTAAATATAATGGCTAGCCACCCACGAACGCTCGGAGTTTTGTACCGTTGCTAACAACCCCTAAATGGCGATAGTACGTGACCACCCATACAGTAAAAATTCGCCGGCAGCCAGAGATAATTGTTTATAACTTTTACAAATATTATTGCATAACTTTCTTTCGTACATCAAATTGTAGGTAATTACAAGGGCTAGCCACCCACGAACGCCCGGAGTTCTGCACCGTTGCTAACAACTTAGGGCAAACGAGAGGCAAACGATGGTATTTTTTTCAAACATTTTCGTGACCATCGGGGGCTAACTTTACACGGCTGCCGGTGGGTCGTGTATCGTGACCCCCAATAAGTCGATCGGAGTTATTAAACGCCTGTGAGCGGGAGGAAGACAGCGGAAGCATGTTGGAAAATGCTGTATTAGACAATGCTAAAGGTCCAAAGCCAAAAAAGTTTGACTTCTGTAAAATCTGGCTAGTCAGATAATTTGCATGTGGTTGGCGTAAAATGCAAATTTGGCGTACAAAAAGTTGTAAACAACATATGAAAAATTATATACATTTATCTGTGGCTGTCGGCGAATTTTTACATAAGAGTGGTTACGTACTATTCCCATTTAGGGGTTGTTGGCAACGGTGCAAAACTCCGAGCGTTCGTGGGTGGGTAGCCCTTATATTTAACTACAATTTGATGTATGAAAGAAAGTTATGCAATAATATTTGTACAAGTTATCAACAATTATCTCTGGCTGCCGGCGAATTCTTACTATATGGGTGGTTACGTACTATCGCCATTTAGGGGTTGTTGGCAACGGTGCAAAACTCCGAGCGTTCGTGGGTGGCTAGCCCTTATATTTAACTACAATTTGGTGTATGAAAGAAAGTTATGCAATAATATTTGTAAAAGTTATAAACTGTTATCTCTGGCTGCCGGCGAATTCTTACTATGTGGGTGGTTATGTACTATCGCCGATTAGGGGTTGTTAGCAACGGTGCAAAACTCCGAGCGTTCGTGGGTGGGTAGCCCTTGTAATTACCTACAATTTGATGTATGAAAGAAAGTTATGCAATAACAATTGTAAAAGTTATAAATATTTATAGCATTCACCTGGCGAATTGCGCAGCAATTTCTCATTTTACAGACGCATTAGGGTGGGATGTCTTAAGGGTAGTATCCTGTTAATACCGTCGTCGGATGCACTATTTCATGTGCTTTACGAATTGGCTGACGTCGACTCTCTGTGATGTCGGTGGACAGAGTAATTTGCAATTGTGTATATAAACGTCGGGCGCTCTTATTAGGTTCCGGTCTCTTAATTAAATCAAATTTTAGGCAAAACCCTTCGATAAATTTTTGGTGCAAAACTATGGGATATACTTCTTGAACAGCTCTATCGTTTGGTATATGTTTCATTAAAAAATTCGATAAAAAAAAGTTATGGATATCTTTTATGGCTAACTTCTCCGAGGTCTCATAAAGACCTATTTCGCTAAAATCTCAATTTTTTTTCGGCTCGATTACAATACTTCATCATACTGCGTATGATAAAGTAAAAATAATTCATTTTATAAAAAATAATTCTGACATCAAATTCTTAGCTTAATAAAATTAATCCTTAAAACTTAGCATTAAAAAATAAAAAATATACAGGATGTAAACGATGTTCTGTTAGAAGACGACAAATTGCTAATTTCCAAAACAAATCAAACATCCTGTATATTAATTTTTTATTCACAAACAAATGTTAGGTTGGCATTTAAAATGTGTTGATGACGTCATAAGTCAAATACAATTGGAGGAGGAAAATTGAAGTTGTTATAAATATATGTGCGTTTTGATAAAAATCGACGTGTCCTAGGATTTTTGTAAATAACAAACCGTTTCTGAGATTTTCTTACTGTATCTTTCAAGAGAAATAGCAAAAAATCAATATGCGAGTAATATTCATAATTAAGTAATAGCTTATTAACATTTCTGAAAAAAGAGCCCTTGCCTTTAGAAACGCCTTTATACAATAAATGCACACTATCAAAAATAACAATACGTTTGTCTGTGTAATAATTAAACCGTGATCATGCCTCTCGAGTTAGCTAGTAACGTCATTTGTAGTAAATAGCACTTCGAAAAACATTCTGCTAGACAAAGAACAAACATTATTAATGATGTAATATGAAGCTAGAATTGATAACATTATCAAAATCATATGTGCGGTACGGCCGGCAGTGCATAGGAAACGCGTGCAACCGCACCATGTGCTCGGGCGATGTAATAGTAATACAGCGCTTTCGTAGAAAAGCGGTGTCAACGAACCACCTACTGATTCCAGTCGCTCTAGACCCGCTGTCGCCAGGCAGAATTCTATGCCCGTCTCACTCCCACCCAGGCGACCGACTAGCTCGATTCTCGCCTCGGATACAGCGGATCCGTCACGTAGCTTACTGTTCTATAACTGATGGCCGCACAATCGCCAGGTGACACATTTCTCCTCAACCGTGAGATTGCACGCTTTTTCACCGGCATTTTGGAATACGGAAAGGTTTTTTTGTCGTTTAATTATACTACCGGTGAATCAGGCGGAGCGATAGCTAATCTTCGTATAGTAAATCGTATGGTGAAATTGAGAACTGATGTGCGGTCGGTTTCCGACTCGTCGTGATGAGTGTACGAAAGATTTTTTTTTTGCAGGTACACATGCCAACGTTCGTTACTAACGGTGTTACCGAGAATCGTATTTTTGTACAGAGCAATCGACACCGGAGAGCTCTTTGAAATTATTAGCGAACTTCCAGAACATTCTCTAAGGACATAAATAGTACAGCCGGCGCGGAGCGGCGCGGCGCGGCGGTGCGGTAACGTTGTTGCTAGAGAGGCGAACTGCGGTAAAAATGCAACCGTTCGAGTATCAGGTTGCGTAATTGTAGATAGGTACTGAAAATGTTTAATGTAAAACAGTCCTTGCATAACAGGAAACTAACGCAGTGGGCTAAAAAAACATTGAAGTTTTTAATTACACGTCCGCAACTCATAATTTTCATTTCACCCTGTATAGCCTTGTAAAATAATTAATAGGTTTCACTGCGGTCTATCGATTTCTCCGATCTACCGACTTTGCCGATGATCCGAGCTCGCCGATCTTCTACCTAGGGGCGGTTTGGTCACCTGCCGTTAAGCGTCTGATAGCTGAACCACCACATACGTAATAGGGCAGCCAATGGACTTATCTGATACATAGCTATACAGAACTTCATGGGTAGGTGAATACACCAGCTCTTAATCTTATAGTTAATGATTACCGGGACTATTCAGAACGTTTTTTGAATGAAGAATTCGTAGGTACATAAAGTGCTTATCATACAAAACTAGAAACAACTATCAGGCACTCCATATCAGCAAATGAAAAGCTGGAGCCTGGAGGTAACACTTCTATCGGCGTCTGGTAGCCAGTAAATCATTCTTTTGAAGATCCAAAATTTCCGCTGTTATTTCTCCAACAGCAATAATTGAACTTGTTATTTTTTACATTATCAGTGCCTGGCCCATTTGACTTTAATCTACTCAATATGATTAGCAGTAGCCCGCATTTTTCCTCATCTCCGCCCGAAAGTTCTGGAAAATTCCGATATACTTTTATAAACATTCTGTCCGTAGTGGGGACACAACCGGTGTTGGGTAGGTTTGATCTCAGAACGCGTAAATACCTTACAAATACTGTTGACATCGGAGAGCGTACCGCCCGGTCAATGTTTGATCCCTCCTACAATATTTGTAGCAGTTACGCAAGAAACCCAAAAGGATGGAAAATGGACCATGGGATTCGAACCCAGGACCTGTGGAGTGCAAGGCAAGGATAGGAAGAAAAGGAAAGTATATGCCGACTTGTATCCATGTATCCAAGCAACATTTTTGAAGAGGTTCCTGGAATAATTACGAAGCCAAATGAGCATTGTGGCCAAATAAGAGAAGACCTCTTTTAAGACCATGAAAGACAACAAAAACATTATAGTTACAATAGAAAAATCAACGATCTATGGGAGCCTCCTACGCATACCATCAAACAGGTAATGTAGGTAAGACAAGTGAAGGAGGTGGTTGAATCATCATCATTTCCGAAGAAGAACATCGAAATCTTTTCGTTAAGACACCTAGGATCTACGATTTTCTGAAGATCCACAAAGCTGACATACCCTTGAGACCGATCGTCAGCGCAATATGTTCCCATCCGCTGTGATAGCAAGATACATGGTGAAAACCACCCAACATTCATAAGAAGCATCTTATGTTAAGAACTATGAACATATTATTAAAATTTTACAAGAAATTGTCAGTGTCCCGCAGGATACATTCGTAAGTTTTGTGGTTACATTAATCGTTCCGTGAGTTCCCTGTTAAGGAGGCAGTAGAAGGGCTTCAGAAAACTCTAGAACGAAAGAATGCAGCGGATCTTGCCGAAAACTGTCATGGCATCACCATTTTCACAGGTGATCGCCAATTTCTTCCTGGAATTGTTAGAGGAAGATACTGTTAGCTGTGTTAAGAATTCCATGAAAATTTAAGTGCTGGGTTAGATATGGCGGTTATAACATCGGCTCTGTGGGCTCGTTGTCGACTTATTGTCTCAGCAGAACGCCATGTTATTCACAATGGATATAGAAGACAACAATCAGCTCTCTTTAATGTGCGATAATTGACGTAATTTTTTTTTGTCCACCGTAAGAGGACACATGCCGATAGGTACATAGGTGGGTAATTACCATCAAGAGCTTATCAGGGAAGCCATTCATCAACACGTGGGAGCGGACAACATGATTGACGAAACGTCAGCAATTGTGTATATTTCTGTTTATGAATGTCGATTGTCATTACTGTTAGATGTTCCATAACCATTTTTTTCAAGAAATAATTCTATTATTACTTGTGTTGGAATGACTACCACTTCAGACTATTAATCGCAACTGCCACCACTGAAGTAATCGAGGAAGGGACAATCCATCGAAGGCATCTCTTGTGAAAACATTCTAGCTTCAGACACACGTCTCTCTCTAGAGTCTAGAGGATTACCAGGATTGGCAGCTGAGAGGTGCTAAACGTTTTACCATAAATCATGATAATTAGAATGAACTTATTTCTGAACTAGGTATATGTATGTTAATGTGTTGTGATCGAAACCTTGAATTGACGCAGAAAGCCATTTAACCATAGACGTAGTTTAAACTGGCATTGAAAACCCTTGACTCAGATTATTAATTAAGGAAAAGTCACACTGACTGACCCTGAGGCAAAAGGCACTAAACCACGTCTTGCCAAAACATCAATTCATTTCGGTACAAAGTTCGCCACACAAAGAGAGACCTGGATTAGCAGCTGACAACTGATCCTATTGTAAATTGTTATATTGCCCAAACACTTTCCTATTGTCATTTGGACCATACCATCGCGTGCCACTTACTATAAAGCCGTTCTCAGACATTTTTTCGGTTACGTTTAAGGCACGGTTCAGTCACGGTCCATGAAAGTTACACTCTAAGCTACCCCATCCACTTTTAGCATTTTTGTCATGTCTGGTAATGGTAGTATAAGAATATGACGTTTGCTCCTACATTTTATAGCAAAGGGAACGATTATGAGTTGACCGTGACCGGCACCTGTCGTGTGAATACGACTTTACGCTTGTACCCATTGTTTCTTTTAGCAGCATCCGCGCGGGTGTGATGAATCTATTAGTTAACCAGATATAAGATGGGCTGCTCTGGCCATCGCAATAAATCATCGGGATGGGCACAATAAATAAATAAATAGCGGATTGATGGCTAGCATTTACGGCCCTATTAAAAATATGTACACTTCACATATCCGGTGGTGTCTTAGAAACACAAACAGCCAGAGGAAGCAACACGACGCAGTCGTGCGCCCGTCTATTTTGGCCGTAAATCCGGGCAATAATCCCGTGTAATAGCTCGTAAAACGGCACTGCAACGATAAGCAGGCCAACTATACTTGTACGGAGAAAGAAACTCTACGTCATCATTTGTTAGCGGTATGTTCAGAGTTTATTGATATTTTGTTCTTAGGATATTGAGGTCATGTCTTCTTGTGCTTTTTTCTATAGGCCTGGACGCCCCTGGCATGTTTAACCAACGTCAAGTTTCTATATTTTGAGGTTATGCTATAAAGTTGTATGAATTTGACTTCAGAGTAAAACTTCTTGTTACGATGTCAAGCGATATGATGATATTTGATCATATTGCCTGGATATGTCGCTTTCCGTCGGGTAAGTGAACATAACTCTGAGATATCTTCGAAAATTTATGGCGTATGGCTTTTTATTTCCCGTACTTAGTATATCAGATGCACTTCATCTCCTTCTCGGTTGCTCTTCGTTTAGGGAATATTAGGTATGTCAAAAACGTTAAATTACATTGTGATGTTAAAACCACTAGTTGTTCGGAAAGATTGTTACAATTTCCCGTTTTTGCGGTATTTTGTAATCATTTTATTAATAGTAATAAACGATTATATGGCATATTTCCTGGAATACGTGAGGTGATTGCGATTTTTTGCGGGTATCTATTCTAGAAAATACTTTAATGTGCAATTCACTGATGGAATTTCCTTGATAAATTTGACGTATCAGTTCCTATGTAAGTTGGTGATAAACTCGTTTTAAATTGGCCTCAGAAAACCCAGACCTTTGAACGTAGGTAATGGACACTTATTATCTTAAATGATAGCTTACGTGTATGTAGTTTTGCAATGTACTGTCTATGATACAACGAGTGTCCCAACTTTTTGAAACATGTATGTTCAGCTGGACATTAATAAAAGTCATCCACGTAGGTTTTGACAAACTTTGACACGAGCGTTGTATAATGATGACAGTTCACTCAAATAATGAGGTCATTATTTGAACGAACTGTCATTATTATACAACAATAGTGTCATTTTAATCATTATAATCATGATGGAGATTATACAGGGTGTCTCAACAGTGCGCTCTCGGAAAATTGTACCTCTGTTAATGAAGATACTTTAAAACTGATTTCAACTCATATATTGAGAACTCCGAGGCGCACATTTTAACATTATTAGCGTGTATACAGAATTCCTACTTGAATTCCTCGCAAAATTTTAACACAATGAAAAATAACTTTACCTACCCTAAACTTTATACTTTTTGATTTATTGGCATTTTTATGGAAAAACAGCAGTCTAAGAAAAGCAGTATACCTATTAACAGGTTTTGTTTTGTTTTAAATTTTATTTCGCACGCTTTGATTATGATTAAGTAAGAAGCGTTCTATTAGCGTGATTACCTACCATATGCAAATAGTGTACAGGCTGATCATAATCTGCAACAAAATATCTAGATTGTAGACTGCAACAAAATATAGCAAACCGGTTTTCCTTAATTAATTTTTTTAAATAGACCACCTTATAACTAACTATTTTTTTGAATTCTACGCATCGTTCTGCACAAAACAGTACTAGTAAACACTACTGCAAACCATCGCAGAGATAACTAGTCTTCGTCATAAAAAATAGATTTTTCTTTCAATAGGTGCTTCTACACCTACATTAACTATTAAACCAGCTAAGTATTTACCTAAAGTACTGTTTTCTCGAATGATTTCATCTCTTTTTTTAAATCAAATAAAACATTATAGCACCTCTGCAGTTTAATATTATAATTTGAAATAAAATTTTACTTTTACCCTGTAGGCCATGAAATACTGTGCTAAACCAGTTATTAAAGTATCTTTCAGTAGTGGTGATATTGTTAGGGTTGTTAAGTTAGATTTGTATAATTTTGGGAAATATGGCGAACCTTTCCCAGGAGGAACTAATTTACTTGGTGTGGGTTTTTAGCGAATGCAACAAAAATGCTTTCTTGACAAGTAGAGTTGACAGAGACCACTGACAGATACCTTAATTTCTTTAGCACAGTTTTTCACAGTCTACAAGGTATAAGTAAAATTTTATTTAAAATTACAATATTAATCCTAAAAGTGTAATCCTAAGATATTACCAATTATTTCAAATTTGAAATTTTTTAAATGCTCTGTTGTCTAAACTGTGCTGTTTATCGATTTGCTTTCTATTAATGCAATGATTGTTGAATGTTGTAGCTCAAAAAAAAAATTCGTACTTATTAAAATGCAAAGTTTAAATTATTTTTCAAGCTCTGGCAGCCACATAAATTGACCACGGATTGTCAGCTTTAGTCAGTATTTACAATTAATAAAAAACTCTTTATGCACCAAGGGTGTTATTAAGATACAATCTGGGCGATACATAGTATAAAATTCAGATTCCGATGACGCTATAAGTTATTGGTTTCTTGCAAGAAAGTTTTGTACTTTGACGCGCAAAGAAATCTAACAAAAACTATTCGCTATTCGCTTTCCATTCACAGAGAAAAGTTATCAATATTTCGAGTAAAGAATTGAAATCGTAAATTGAAGTAATTTAGTTTCTGATTGAGTTCTTCACACCAAATAAATGGACATCCTATATAGTTATCTTTCTTTCTGTCGCTTTTTTTTGTGCTAACAGCCGTAAGTTATTTATTTGAATATAAAATAGTTATAAAATCTTACGCTGTTGCGAATTATATTATTCCAGCTTTGTCAGGCTGTGTAGCCTTTCTCTTTCACCGCCGCTACGCGTAGATGACATAAATTTGCTTCTAGAATACACCTGATCAAATTTTTACTCAACTCAATTCGACCGTGTTCACGGTAGCAATTTTCTATGCCATTGATTATTATCCGAATCGTTCTACCGTGACGATTCGTACCTCCAGCCAATTCTATTTGGAACAGTGTATAAATTAGTGAAGTGTCATTTACAGTTTATCTAATTATATCGGATTTATTTTAACACAATTTCTTGCTGTGTTTTGCCAATTGAAGGTCTTTATAGTTGACTAGCTAGAGTCGAGTCAATGAAGCCAAGAGTCATCAATATTTGGAAGTAACTTTTTTTAAATGTTATTATCTGAAATCATAAACATGCCGAGGGTATTAGGTATTTAAATGATTTATACAGGAAGACAGAAAAGAATTACTCATTAACCATGTAAAGATCAACTAAAATGATCAATAGTTCGACGTCGATATGAATGTACTTACGAAGATTTGTGGATAACAAATAAAAAACAATCAATTAGAAAAGCAATCATCATTACTATAAAGATAGACAGTTTAAACAGGGTGTTACTTTTCATGAACGAGTGAATGTGTGAATTATTTGAAATCGAACAGAATAACTCCAATTCTTCCGTTTTGAGAAATAGTAAGTAGCAAGTAAATACGGTCCTAACCTAGTTGATTTATAATTATGAACATAATTATTAACTTTTTTAAATTTATAGTAAAATTTATTCGATATTATATTATGTTGTAATTTAATTTACCATAGATGATTCAATCAGTTTTATAATGTAGATAGAACATACAATTTTCAGACTGGCTGTTCACAATGTTGGTTTACACGGGGGTCAGTGGTCAGCGACATTTTTGGTATACAAGATAAAGAAATGGAACAAGCCATAATAACGTGGTTATTAAACATCCGATTGATGTGAACCAAAAACAAAACGTAATAGCTTATTGCATAGTATGAGCTGCACGGCCTCTAACGACAATTATTTTATAATGTTTTTTGTGTGCTTTAAATGCTAAACCTACATAGTATCCATCTATAGTTGGCTCGCTACTTAATCATTGTACACAGTGTAACATTTAATAGCGTCTAGATTAATATGGGGTGAAAAGATAATTGCATTTTATTATGAAAATTCCCCAATCTACCTATCTAGTTTTTTCTTCAAATATCTAATTGGTAATCGTCAATACTAACTATAATTGTGTAAGTTTAAAAATATAATCGCTTTGAATCGTAAATAATCTATAAATCTTGTTAAATAGTATATCTAGATTGCAGATTTCCGCGTTCTGAGTCAATGATATATTGATTTCCGGGTGGAAACCGCGTTGAGGACTTTGAAGTCGACGTTTCATCGTCTGAGCAGTTGGTTTGATAACATTAGTCCTGAAGATGCATCTTGCAACAGAGCGCGAAACGTCGACTGCTTCAAAGTCCTCAACGCGGTTTCCACCCGAAAAACAATATATCCTCGTTAAAGTCTTTTTATAAATCGTCAATTATACTAGCATAAGTTTACCTGTCTTATGGAGCTATCCTACAAGTTAGCTGACAAATGTTCTTGAAGCATTTACACCGATTCTTTAAGTGGTGTGAAATATAAAGGAACGCATAAACCTGACGTGATATACAACTTTCAAGCTCAAGTTCGTATTCAGCGCAAGGTAATGATAATTTTGTAGATTACCTTTAAAACAATTAACAGATTTATCCAAATAAGAACAAACAATATGGGTTTGGCATTTTAAAAAAGTGTTGATGACGTCATAAGTCAAAAACAATTGAAGGACGAAAATTAAATTAGTGAGTTATAAATACATGTGTATTTTTTAAATTTTACCCACAGGCTATCCTCACCAGATTGACATCCTGCAGCTTGTTTTTAAAAAGGTTGATTGTTAATGGAGTCTTTCATGCCTTGTTTACATATTTTTCATTATTACTATACGAAGCTAGTTGTGTATTATATGTATTAAAATTGTCCTGTAATTGGTACTTGTGGGCAATAATTATTATTATTATTGTTATTTATTGGAAGTCTCTGATACATCTTATTAAACATATTAAACGTAGAGAATAGAATTTAGATACAACATATAAATACTAAATTTACACTAATAGATTTTGATAAGCAATGAAGATTATGAGGGCAAATTGGTAGTACCGAGCTTAGCTGAAGCCTACGGTACTCCCTTTGCGGGTACAACCACAGCTCAACCTATTTGAAAAACAACGCCATTTATGCTTTCCAACACTAGTTTCCAAAGCAAAGGAAAACTGTGGAAACCCCGTGCCGCGTTGTGGATAGGTCAGTAAAAACACATGACAGACATTATTTATTAATAGACTATATACAAAGGAAGGTAAAGATGAAATATTATGTATAAGCAGTAAGATAGCAGTAAATTTATGATCCTTTATGATAAAACCCTCCTCAAAATATTCGCGCTTCCCAAAGCAGCAATTTCTTGATTTTCCCAGGGCGAAATTTTGCACGGCAACTCCTTCACATGTTTACTATAATTTAGACTAACTGCTCCCATTGAACCTACAATCACCGGAACAATGTCCACTTTCATTCCCCACGTACGTTCAACTTCTATTGAGAGATCCTTATATTTGAGTTGTTTTTTAAGCTCCTTCCTTACAGTATTCGCATCAGCAGGTACCGAGATTTCTATGAACGTGCACACCTTCCTCTGGAAATCCTTTACCACGATATCTGGGTTATTACCATCAAGCATTCTATCAGTGACAACAGGCATGTTCCATAATATGGTAATATGATCGATACTCACAACAGGAGATGGGATGTGGTCATACCACCGAGACACATCCGTTGCTAAACCTAGTTGGGAACATAAATTGTAATGTAAATATTTTCCCACCCTATCATGCCTAGTAATGTAATGTGACTCAGCTAAGACTGGATAAGCCGCCAATAAGTGGTAGACATGTTCCGGACCCTGATGACACAGTCTGCAACTCCCATCATGAGCAACTTTCATAATCTTCTGTTCATGCTATCTGGTACGTATTGCCTGATCTTGCGCCGCAACAATAGAGGATTTCGTTTCAGCATTAATGTTCCTATGACAAAGCCAAGATAACGATCCAGACTTTGAAATACCATCACCCTTCACAATTCTTAAAAATTGACCATGCATTTTCTTACTAACATAATCTTCTTTCATTTTCCGATTCATTCTTAAATTAATCTCTTGCTTTAAACTCTCCACCGAAGTTTTATTTCCATAATTATCTAGTTCTTCCAAAAAATCTTCTAAAATTTTTCTAAAATTAGTTTTTGTTTACTAATTATTGACTTACCAGAAGTATCCCTAATTAATTGTTTAATGACTTTATCCTCCTTGTTGGCCTTTATAAAATTTCCTAAATTTAACATTTCCAAATCATAAATATTTTCCAATTGCTGCAAACCACGACCTCCATCTAAACGATGCAGGTATAGCCTGCAGACATCGGACCTAGCGTGAAACATAAAATTTAATGTTAACTGTTTTCTAGTTTTAATGTCCAAATCGCGTATTTCCTTCTTCGTCCAGTTTAAAACTCCAACACTGTATCGAAATATAGTATTATCTGTTAGTTCATTAATACTAGAATGATCATTCAGGCATATGTCAGCGGTTTTCTCAATTCTGCCTTTGGCAATACTAATTTTGGCACTTTTCTCTAGGCCAAATTGCATCCCATTATCGTCAGAGAATTGTTTAACAATACTGAGGCTCCTCTTGCACTGCTCATCATTTTTTGCATAAAATTTCAAGTTTTTTTATTATTATTATTTTCATCAAAAGTGTGACGACGCGGTAAAAATTGTTTATTTTAGATTAATTTCTAGAATTGTTCGGTTTTTGTCCTGCCGATCAATTATTGATGACGACATAATACGTCTTTAGTAGAATGTTATATAAAATACAGTTTTGATTAAATATTATCGAAACAAAAGTAAAGTTATTGAACTATGTGTAATCAAATGCTTAATCTGACTATTGGAGTGTTTCTGATTTCAATTAATTTACGTAACATAACGTTACATAGCATTAAAGATGATGTATCATCAAAATCGGAACTGTTGCTATGGGTTTCGAAGTAAAACAATTCATAGCCTCTACTACTAATTTAGGAACGAATCCGTAATTTGATACATTAGTCATGAAATACATATTTCCGCCAGCGAGAGGGAAGCCAGGTGTTTCACTAACCACACATCACATGTTGCTAAAAATTCCGAGAACCCCTAGGAGGCCACAAACATAGGTAGGAGTTTCGAGCTCGGTTGCTAGGCAAATTTTTACGTCATCTCCGTCTAGGGCGGACGGTAAATATTTGTTCACGGCCGGGCGATAGGGGAATTTGTTTATGCTCAGCGGAGATAAGGATTTTTCGCAAATAGACGGTTTTATGCCCGGGAGCCCTTACAAAACGCATCCCAGGTCTCAGCCGCGTTTATACGAACGATTTCCGAGAAAGATATTTTCGGAGGCGGATTTTCACGGAGTTATTTCCACAATAGAAATGCCATGTCCTCGTCGAGAGCGGCAGGAATTTTATAAAAATCCCGCGAATTTAAGCCCTGCATTGAGGACCTGCTCGTGTTCTTTGTTATACTCGATATACAAGATAGCGATTGCTTGCTTGTAATGTTACTGAAAAATGTGAAAAGAATTTGCTCGAATTGCGTATTGATTGAAATTGTACCTGTATCTTATCGAAATGTATCTACCTCATGAAATTTACTTAGAAATTAAAGGTTTAATTTTGTTAGTTTTGCGAAATGTGTTTGTTCAATAGCGTAAGATTTATAATAAAGTATATAAATTATAGGTTCCATCCATTATTAGAAAATAGAATTTAATTCCTTTTGAGTTTTTTATGTAAAATTAACGTATTGCATTAGAAAAATATTTTCATTTTTCATGTTGATGAGGCCATAATACCTTTCTGGGCAAGACTTTCAGAACATCAGCACATAAAAAAGACAACATAAACAAGACAAAATGAATCGTTTATTAATAAAAGGCACTAAGTCCCATTTTGGTCACCTTATTACTAACAAAAACTACTAACACGACTAACAAAAACTTTAATTTGTCAATAAGCCAGTTTTAGTACAGATTTTGTGTGTAAAATGTTGACTACATTTTATCATAGGATAGATGTTTTAAGCCCAAATTAGTTTTGAATAGAACGTTTTACTTTATCATACTCAGTATGACATTTTTTTGTAAAATTAATAGTTTAGCTGCAAGAGCAAATTCTATTTGATCGAGATCGGTCGCATTTGCATTGATATAAAAATTCCAATGACAGTAGGTAAGGTCAAACGTTGATGTTTTGACAACACCTACTGTCATAGTATAACCATGTCTGTCAAATGCTGACGATGAAAGATCTCAATTAAATCTCCTGCAGCAGATAGTATGATAAAGTCTGGCAACATCAGATTTTTTATTTATCATTACTAAAGAGAGCTAAAGTGCCAAACCTTAGCAAATTGTGTGACGTATCATAGAATAGCTCTTTTAAAATCAAATAAGATTCTGTAGAGTTTTAAGGTCAGATTCGTGGTATTGTTACTAACTTTAGAAACAGCAGATACCCTTTAACTTCCTTCAGTGAGGTTACATAAAAGAATCCAGACAAAGTGCGCAGGACTCGTAGCAACGTAGTAGTTTTCCCGCAAAGTTTATGTGTACATCTAATAGCACTGTTTTCTTTCTTCAAAATTAACACAAATTAATATATCTTAACTTGTTTCGGATTGGCTTTTCAGATGCGTTTTTGGAAAAATCGTAAAAACCGTGTAACTAGGTATGTACTTATAAACGTGACTTTGGTGCAAGCACACTTGCATTGATGTTAGACCATATTAATGAACATAGAACATATAGAATCATTTTAAGTTGGCATGTACACAAATTCGGCTTTGTTTCCGAATAATTTGAGATTTACTGTTAGATATCTCAATTACTTAATTTTTTGTATACTCAACTATTAATATATATTAACTATTAACTCGTCATAAGCACTGCAATCTGAAGGAGTTTGTACATTTGGTGGAAATGCCATAACACCGCCCTATGACACGGATAACAGAAAGCAATGAACAACTGTCAATTTTTTAATTAACAATTTTTTAATAAATCTGTGTGAGTGGTTTTTGTAATTTTCAGCAAGACAAATTTACGAAAACAACAGTACGAAAAATTTACGAAAGTGAACCGTCAAATATGCATTTCAACCGTAAATTTGTGTCTAAACTTTTAAAGGACATAGAAAATGTAAACAAAACCAGAATATACGTTTTAACAACGAAAACAGGAAATGAACGTCAAAATAGATTTTAACGACAAAAACAAAAGATGAAGACCAATATATGTTATTTATTTTCTTAATATGCAGCAGAACCAAGTATACATCTGTAGTACTAATGTCAAAATAGCGATCAAAGTAAACGATCAAAGTAACGAAATATTTAATATTTTTAATAAGGCATTTCAAAGTGGTATTACGTACTCCAAATAGGTGTCCAAAGGTGTACTATAAATGCACTATAAATATTACGATTGCAGTCAAGCTGCATTTGATAATTTTCTAAATTAGTTGCGTGTGTTTAAAAAGACGTTACTGAGATACCTCTCGTTGATGGTGCATTTTATACAGTGTTTAAATAATATCTACCTAACTTAATACGGCAATATTTTTTCAATTATGGTTTTATTGGTACTTAGATTACTGAAAATCAAAACAATATTATGTTAAAATTACAAATGGAAACAAGTTCTTGGATGGTGTAAAACGCCATATTTAAATCAACAAATTTAGTTATTTTTATTTATTGCTATTTCTTTGGTTGGTCTATATTTAAGGATGAAAGACTTTTAAAAGCCATAATGTCACAAATCGATCAAATTGGCTAGTGGTTATGTCCTTTTTCTTATTTAATTTTTATTATTCCTGCTTGGTTTATTTTGCAATGTCAATTTGTATACTATTAATTTATATTTACATACTTTACTTGAAGTATTTACAGTTACACTATTAAATTCATAATATTTAATTGTCAATAATTTAACTGTTCTTATCGATAGTATAATAACTTTGTTTCACCACTTTCTATGACTTGGCACGCAAAAACCAAATTTGATTAATAACAATAACGCTGTTTTGTTCCAGAACAACGTTGTTCATATTGGTGGCCTAATGCTTAACCAGAATGAGATATGAATCCTAGTTTATTGCATATTTCTAATAAAATTCGTCTAGTTTACGTGGAATTTTGCTTTATTATTGATTAACAATAATAAATGATTGAATAAATTAAAAATATTCAAACTAATTTTTAATTCTTAATTAATTAATTGTTAATAATAAGTACAAATCATGTTATTAAAGGTTAAATGACGGTTATTATAAGTAATTGCAAGTCAAATGAAAGTTAATAATCTCATTAAATTACAAAGACTACATATCTTCATACTGCATAGCCAATATGAAAATGATTACAAACTCACAGAAGCGCTTCATCTAAATTAGTTTATTTTTCATATCATTGAAACCTGAAGACAAGCAGGCTGGCTCTACCCATTAACCGCCCGTGAGACATGAAAATAATCAATCAAAAACGTCACGACAGTGCACACAGAACCCGTACGCTAATATCTTACAACAGTGATCCATTATACTTGCCATATTTTCATAACATTTCACTATACGAAGAAGCGTTTGACGATTAACGTAACCAATCTGCAATATAATGATGAAATTTATTATTTATTTATTACTAATATTATTTTATCAGATCGGGAAAGGATGTAAAGATCTCGATCTTCGTATCTAGAGATACGAATGTTTATCGTCGCGAGTAGAAAATCAAAAATAACTCGGAATCAAACCTGATCGGCTGGACTTTGCTTTTGACGCAATCATCTGGCACACACAGTTTCGACTGTCTAATGAACTTTCGAGATAAAATATATTTCTGAGAATTAACGCGGCTCTGAGAGAAGCCAGATTGTCTGCTAAAGTTTATTTTTTGTTTCGTTAATTCCACATTTTATACTGGGGGTTATATCATTATTACGGTAGTGAAGGAACTGCATCAAAAGTAATTGTCCGTAACTTAAATATGTTTTGTGAGTCTCGTTCAACTAATTTCAGCATACAGTTAGGTTGTCATGTGACATTGTTAGCAAGTGAACAATATGTGTGATGACTACCTTCTCTATTTTTCATATTTGGGAAAAAGCAAGCAACAATGCCCGTCGCTTGCATCGTGATAATTTAGGTATTTGCCAGATTTTGCCATGAAAATGAAGTTCATAATTGAACATACTTGTTTACATTTCATTATGTTTGACAATGCCGTATGTTGTAACTATTGTAAAACAATTATTCAGATGAAATTTAAATTTTTTTGGAAACTCCTACGGTAATTATTATTGGTCTTATAAACAAGCACGTTATTTAAAACTTTCAAACCATTCGTATTAAAGTGCAAAAGACAAATTATGGGGAATATATCTCTATTGGAAACATATGGAAACTTAGTTATTTTTATGCTGATAATTATATTATACTATATTATAGATTATACTAATTTTATATAAAGTTGTGGTTATTATATTGCGCTAAATTAGAATCTAGGTTATTTTTCGAGTACCTTGTGGCAGTACTGTAGTAACTGTCAACTTCGCATGGTTGGGATAAAATCATGACAAAATCTAATTGTAAATAATTTTACTCTAGTTTAGCTTACAAGTTTTAATAAATAATCAGCGAGGTCGCAACTATGATCTTAATGCAGCTTGGGACAACAGTTTTAACCCTACTGTGATAAATACATAACACATAACATAAAAAGTTAACTTTTAAAAACTGGTTTCATAATTATAATAATCAGGATAGACGTGTTTGACGGTAACTGATTAGTTACTTCAAAGAATAAGAACATTCTAAAGCATTGTTATAACGGTTAACGTTTAATAGCAGTTTCTACCTAGTACCACTGGCTTATACAAGTTTCCACGCACATATAATTGAAACCAAATTCTAATTTCGGTGTAATAATTTATTAGAATAAATTATACTTAGTAAAATGACATGTGATGGAGGTAATACAAATATGTTGGACACAACCAGAACTAAGACGAAGTCAAAAGCAACGGACAAAAACGAAGACGGTATTGAACCGAGCAGAATTCGGTCCAAAATGTTACCGAAAACTTATACTTTACATAAACTAAGAAATCCCCAACACTTTAAATGTATATAGGTTCCTACGTGTATGCTGATATTCAATAAACCATTTACTGCGTATATACAATCCCGCAGCAGTAATTAAAATCGTTCATATCTACGCTGTAGGTTTGATCTTCGCATAATACCTTATTAAAGTAAATGTGGTCCTTGAATTATATCTGAAAAGAGGATTTGATGTTTAGTTGAAAAGAATGATGACGATCACTTACCACAGTCACAAAACATCACCGAAAACGTCATGCTGGCGCATTTTGATGAAAACAGCAAAGCCAGTCCCAATCCTTTCACCATAATATAGCAGGCTACACGCATGTTTAAATATGTATAGAATATTGATATTTCGCAGTTTATGCGATAGCAAGCGATTAAAAAGAGGCACCGTGTGGTTATGTGTTGTACGTTTGACATATGGCATTTGATATCAATGTGTACCAATCTTAGAAAAAAGTTACTAAAAATGGTGTTACAATTTGATAATTGTAACACCGAAAACAGTGTGTGCATTGTGAAGCAAAGTAGAAAAATAATTGAATGGAACAAAATGGCCCCAGGCTGTTCAACAATTAGGACTCACAGGCTTAAGGCCAGATCCATTTCCATCATTTTATGGATATTTTATTGTACATGTAGGTAGATGATTTATATCAAAAATTATATCGGACATCATTTCCTATTTTCAATGACTCATTATGTATCCTTTTTTTCAAATACACTAGTTGAGTTTATAGTAACTTTAATTACAGTATATTTTTTAGATGTAGCACATTATAAAAGTAGGTATGAGAAATTTTTCCACTGGTCTCATTACTGAGAAATTCCGAAAAATCGCGAGAAAATTACAATTTTTAGGTTCATAATCATTTTTATTGACACTGGAGCCTAGTGATTTTTATACACTGATTTTTCTGATGCTTTTATCGGTTATGATGCTGAGGTAATTTTTTTACTATGTTTGAACCCATCCATCAAGCAGAATGTATTTTGACAAGATCACTAGTTTGAAATGGCCAATATAGATACAAACGAATGAAAATCAGTATGTATTTTTGCCAATCAACATTTGTTATGTATAATGAAACTTTACCGCCAAGAAGACTTACTTAAGAATTACAAAAATTAAGGTTTTAAAAAAAGTTGCAATGCAAAAAGCGCACACTTGCGCAACGATCCTAGAAATCTCCAAAGGACCTCACAGTATATCAAAAGTACAAAGATTAATACTTTTATTGTTAAACGAAGTTTTTATCCATATTCAATTCAATTTTACTCCCCATAATATAAAAAATGTATATAATTTTTTATTTTATATGTGATCAGTTTTCTAGCATGAGTTACCAACATTTCTTATTTATTTTTTAATCTGTTTGTACGAACCTAAAAGCAACATATTTCTGGTAAAAAATACAAGTCACAATTTTTAATCAACATGGGTCAAACATGAATTTTTTCATTAGGAATCCGATAGTACAATTGGGTAAGTTAAATTTCAAGATCGCCATGCACCAATGTCGCCAAGATCGTGGTTACCCCGATCAATTACCTGCAGTTTGACGTATGAAAGAAAGTTCTGCAACTAATTTTGTAATAGTGAGCATATGAGCATCCATCAACTAGGAGATTCAATCAAATTTAATACCGAATTGTGGACAAAACCATTTGATGCATTGAATGAGTAGAAAACGTTTTATCAATTTCTGAGTTGTTACAATGGGTAAAAGCATTCATTGCCTTCACTATTATCAATGAATCCTGCATTGAAAAGATTGTTTAAATTGTTTCTACAACCTAATGAAATGCGGTACCCCGGCTACAAAAAATACCTGCCTAGTAACAAAATCATTACCAAAAGTTGATAATATACAATGGGTTCTTTATCAAATTGAAGTGATTCAGTCTGGTCTATTAATAATACCTATCTCAACAATTGAAAAACCGAAAATTTCAATGGCTCTGTTGCAATCGTCGATTACTGCTATCTGCTGCAATATTTAGGTTACGTAAACAATAATTCGAAGGTGACGTCTTACAGATACATTTTTGTAATGGACAATTCCGATGTTTACGTGACATATCGCACAACAAAAAACACGAATATGCTAAGTAATTGACGTCAGTAATTCATTTCCAAACTTATCTTCGGTATACATTTTAAATTAAACATGTTTTAAAGGACGCATAATGAGTATCCCTCGGAACGGAACCAATTTAAAAATCAGCTGATGTGACGTCACAATTTAGGGTGTAGGCACTGGAGGGTTTTAGGGGAAGTGCCCTGTCAGCAACAGTAATCGTCCCCGATCTTAGTCGTCCTTGACAGGTAGGGGAACTGAAATATTTACACACCAATTCTGGTCTCCGTCATCCCAACACAAAGGACGTCGAATACACCTTGCCCTACTGGTTGGTCCACGTGTGTGTATTACCAAAAAGGGCTTCCTTTGTGTTGATGGTTCTTTGTATGTTAATTTCTCCCAACGAGAAACTGACCGCTAAGATGATGTTTTTAGTGTTTCTCCGACTGTTGATTTACTACTTGCCTTTGTTTGGGGGACTTATTTCGGTCCGCTAAGTGATTAATTGTACTGGAGGGTGTGAGGTGCAATAAACAGGAGCTTAATTAACCTTTTACGCTCGATAAACACCAGGAATGATTACTCATCCAAATATTATAAGTATGCCTTGTAAGCGAGTTTATATTAGCCATGTAGGTATGTATAATACGTATATGTCGTGGCAAGTGGTTGTTTCTGGCAAAAGCTATTTGTAATGGCAAATAGATATTAAGTCTGCATTTATCTGTTTAAAACTATTTGCCTAGGCAAATGTATTTGCCCAAGCCGTTGTTAGGCAAATAACTTTTTGTATAGAAATCGATCGGTTACGTTTCGCTACGCTAAAATACATTCCGTACGGGTAGAGAAGTCCGTAGCGTCATCAATTAATGGGAGTCTCTCTTCCTTCCTCTCTGTCGGTTATGCTCATTTGTATAACAAAAGCCTCTTTGACGACAGGCATTGTCATTCACATTGCAGCAATATTTTTTTTTCTGTGCCGATTTGGTTTAAACGGAAAAATTGATGACGTAAGCGACTGGTTTTAGCGGACAGAGTGTAACCGTAATCGCAAGTGACAGTGCGCATAGTCAGCATACTGTTGGGTTTTCAAATTATGTGAGGTTATGTGTTTGTTAACTTTAAAGTTTTTTATTGATGTAAGAAAATACTAGAATTATAATACTTAATTATATTAGATATCACTTCGGTTTTTGTGCATTCATCCATATCTATTTGTCCAAGCAAATAGCTTTTACCTAGGCAAAACCCTTTTGCCTACAACATATATAATTTTGTGAATATGATCATTGTTATTTTGATCATTTTATACCATGTAACTTGTAAGGCAGGGCTTCTGAAACTGTTTTCATGGACGATTTCTGTGCAGCAGACACATTTTTCACAAATTCCTCACTGTCATAAATGCTATCAATGTTGCAGTATAGAAAACATTTGCGTTGTAAAAATTACCGTAAGTACATACAAAATTAATACTGAAACATCACTGCATCAATTCTCTTTTATTGAATATTTGCTGTTATTTATCACATACCATTTCACCATATCACATACCATGCCCTGTTATTTTATGTTTAAGAATGATAAAAAATTATAGGTTAAAAATGTAATTTATTGGAGTAAAAGTTGAGCGTTTTTTTACATCAATGTTACTCATATTCAAATACAACCAGCAACGTCTTACTGTACAGAAAAGCGGTTGGTTGCATTGTAAAATAGGTTTGTTTGCTGTAAAATTACTGTACGTTTAAATTGTAAATACAATTTTGTTAGATAAATAAATCTGTTCACCTCGAAAAGATGCAAACACAGCTGGAGTTTTCTATACACCTTTGTTTGGCGTCCAAATAATGTGTATTTGTACTAATCTGTATTTATATGGTATTTTTTTGTACCTTGGTGAAAAATGATAAGGGGACTCAAAAATACCTATTTCAACAAAAAAAAATTTTTTTCGGCACCATTACAATACTGCGTATGATAAACTAAGAAAATCTAATAAACATACATAATACTAAAAATTTGATTTTTGATATATGTTCTTCAGAAGGAAAGCGTGTTTTTTACTAGCGTACATTTGAATACATTGTTACAGAAATTGAGTTGCAGTTCCGCAAAAAGTGGGTAGGTATAACATCAATCATTTCTTAACATTACAATGGACATATCTTAGAAATGGTTTACTGTAACTTTTCATAATTACTATATCTTTCACACCACTTTTGCTGTAGTTTTTTTACTCTTTTTTGTTTTGTAGTAAATGTAGCAGAAAAGCTGCCGGCGCTAATTTTGACAGAAATATAAATCCTTCAACCAAAAGCTTCTTTAATTCAAGTACCAGAAATGAAATAATTATGAAAGTTAAAGCGAATGATCAAAGGCGGCAATTCTGATTATTGCCTAATTGGACTTAAGAATATACGTAAAATTATGTTTCCCGAATTACTAACTAATCTATGATCACTAACGTCAATATTGAGACCTCTACTTTAATCAAATCCAAAGGAAACTTTCTACATGAAACCGTTTTAAATGATCTATCATTTATCTATCTACTTGCTTGTATGTTAGAGAACAGATTGTTGCATTGGGGTATTCAGGCTCAGATGGGCATAAATACTAAACTACTAAACTAAATACTGGACATAATATATAAAACGAATTGATAGAACAAAATTCAGACATGGGTTATCTTTAAAACGGTAAGTTACGTAAACGAAATACAGAACTAGCGGCAATTTTTATAGCAAATGGTATCAGCTGAATATACCACAAATAAATACCTAATCTAGTATACCTCAAGTGAATAAAAATGTGGATGATTCCCATAATAGAAGGTGTGGATTGTAAAAAATTCTATGCCAATTCAGTTTTTCAGCTTCTCACTGTATTTTAATATTTATTATTTGCGTGTAATTAATTTTCATCATCATCTTTAATTAAGTGGAGAGTTCCAACTAGAAGTACTAATGACCTTTACTAAGAGTAAAATGATCTGATAGGAAATTATCTCCTCCGTAAACACCACCTTGAATAATGGTGTGATTAGAGGGATAAATTAGATACCTAGCTTGGTAATGACCAAGATTAGCTTTAAGTTGCATGCCGTTTCAGAGTACTGAACGTAAGTAGAAACTTACCTGAGATTAGGAATGAAATAACACATCTACATATTATGGTGCAATCGTTTTTTGTATTATTTTGTAAATAGTTTGAAATTGATTTGCTATTAATGCAATTGATATGTGAAATCCTTTGTTCTTTGAAGCCTAGTTTAAGACCTATCGCAAAAAAAACGAATTTGTTTTTCTGTTGACGCACTTCGACTAACACAGTAGAAACAACGAAATAGGAGATACATTATATATCTGTGATATGTTGTAAAATTATGACGAAAATGTATTGTTCAGGTTGTTCAACAATACGTGTTGCTCATTGAGTAATTTGGCTAAATGTTGACATTTGACTCGATATTTTACCGTGGTGTTGTAGGTTTGATATGATGATTCATAATAATCAATAGATAATAAATGGATGAAGGCTAAATTATTCTCAAACATTGTTTATTCCGTGATATTAATTATATTCAAGGTAAAATCCTATCAAAATCATGAGTCACATGTCAAGTAAACACAAATTTTCATAAAATATATTAAAACGAGTCCGATAGAATCAATGACAGTTTCTATCTAATATTTTTATTAGTGTGTACTAAAAATAGAACCCAAGGAGATAAGATGATATGAAAATTGAATATACGGGGTGATTTATAACTAGTGTTAAAAATTGATAGCACGCATACAAAATATCATTTGAAGTAAAAGATTTTTTTTCAAATTCTAGCACTGCTTATGAATAATCCTCTATAATGAAGTGCAATTTAGCATCAAACCCGCCTTTTTGCCTTTTTATACTATATAAATACAAACAGAAGAGATACTTTTTAATTTACAATTTTTGGTAAAAATAAAGAAAAATAAAGTCAGAGCATTCTAGTGGCTGTAAGACTTGTTCAAGTTTGTAATTTTCTGCTTTTAATGATAGAATTTTGTTAAAAACAAAGTCGTAGATGTAGAAACACGATGCAAAAGATTTCACAAAATTCCGAGCACATAACTGGTTAAAAAATTTTGATTTTAAGTCGTATTGCCCTGTAGCACATTTTATTTCATTGGAAACATAACATATAAAAATACATGAAACAGTACTTGAGTTTCTACCGAAAATATTTGTTTATATAATAGACCTTGCGAAAACAAAAATCTCCGTCAACAAAAAAAAAACCGATGACCGTTGTTTAATCTTATCTCGTTATTTTTATACGCGTTAAATTAATCTCTAAATTATCTCTATTTACCTTTCGTATGATTAAAACCCTTCAGAATGTTTGCTTACTTACTAACAACAAACATTTGTCAATCACCCTTCCTGTTAAATTAAGCACCAAAATTTCCGACAGCTCAAGACGTTGCGTCGCGTCGTTTACGGACGAATTACATTCAAATGCTCCACGCACATGTTCGATATCTGTTTGAAAATAAATTAGTTAAAAATAACGTCCATATGTGCGATGAACTTTAGAAAAACACCCGAGAAAAATACATCTAAAGTATGGTGAAGCGTTGATAACTTAAAAATGGACGATTGCCAACGATCCTCTGCCTCTACTACCATAAGTTTGGTGATATTTCTGGAAGCTTTAATTAATGGCCGGTCTAAAATTAACGCTAAAATCAATTAAAAATCGTGAATATTCTCCGCGGCTTTTTAAGAACACGTCAGCTTTAGAGTTTACGTGGCGCAACACCTACATCTATAGGTGCTTGTCATCATCGCGAATGATTTTCTTATCTCTACTTCAATAATTGTTTGTTCCCGCCAGACTTATCGTCGGCTTATTCAATTCATTTGTTATCTTTATTTCCAAGGTTGTCATAAACGATTTGTAATCAGACTGTGTAAATACGTAGGTGATGCAATTACATGAGATATGGCACAGTTTTACTAGACTTTGTGGAGCTTCAATTATTGTATTATTTTATAAATGTACCTACAAGAAAAATTAAACAAGATTTTGCACTCCTTCAGACTCGCGACTGTCGCAGAGATAAATCATTAATACAGTACGTATAATTAAGGCAGTATTACAGCTTCCGGTAATGCCGGAAGCTGCGCTAGTCGCATAGCTAACAGTTTAACTGTGGTCGTCAAGGTTTTGCGTTGTTCTTCTTCTGTCTGTACGATGTCTACTTCAGCATTCCTGTTTCCCAACAGCACATTTCCTGTTTTATTGCATATGTGAAGGTCTTTAGACATATCGTCTAAAGAAAACCTTTGTTATTCTATTTTTACAAATTGGTTCCTTTTGAATTCCTTTTTTATGGTATTCTTCAGCGGTTATCATCGCCACTAGACTTTCAGCATAACCCGGAACACGTTCAATTTTAAAATTATTTCAGTGCCAACTAAATCTCCACGTGGAGATTCGGATTTTGTTTGACGTGGGTTCGGGAATCCCATCGTTATGTTTATTTTTTGAACGCCAGGAATCAGTGACCTATATATCTATCATCACTTAAATGAGATTTTTGCAAATGACGAAATTCAAGTACACATTGCTCTAAATGTTAAAACTGAACTGATAAATGAAGTATCTGCATAATGTTGTGATTACTGAAGTGCTGTTATCACAAAGTTCACAAAAAGGGGCAAACACAGTAGTTACGATTATGCAATACGACTCGATCTTGTCTCAACTTGTCTACAAAAACGGCGGCTCGCGGAAAAAAGATGTCTATCTATGAAGTATCTAAATAAATAAATTTTGTTCTGCTTTTTCTTAAATATTCCCTTACATTTAGATAATTAAAATATTATTTCTCTAGTATAGGTGCATTGTTTCGCGTCCCAAATATTTGTGGGAACGATAACGTATTACATTTTTGATAAAATACATACACAAAAGTATGTGGCAAATTAACTGTTTTTGTGAGATTGTTTATTGCGATTTTTTTCTGACACTAGTTTGGAACATTGTTACACTGGTTACGGAGAAATTCCCAAAGAAACAAGGTACGTATTTCATAAAGGAACTTAATAAAACATTTTGAACTTCTCATACTACGCAATCAACGCAAATTATAATAGTTTCTTTTGTATTAACATGATTTTTACCAAAAGAATGAATTCTAACGAAAATTTATACTGTATATTTATATACAGTATAATTATTTATGGTTCTTATTAATGCTTTCCGTTGCCAATAGTTTAGTACTAATTAAATGTTAACTTTTGCATCAATACTAATTATTTAAAATTTTCATGATGGCGATTGAATATTTATAACTATAAGATCTAGTAACTTACCAATATTTAATATATCACTTAAATGAATTTGCCACAAGGAATCAAATTCAACTATACTAAAATATAGAACATTTTAAACTTGTACCTACATAATGTAATTAATTAATTGGTGTTATCGCCAAGTTTAGACAATTGTGACAAGAACAGTTGCGATAATGAAATGCTAGTTGATCTTGTCCAAACTTGTCTAAAATAATGCGAGTTAATAACTCTGATAGCCCCACCAATTTGGAATTTTTCTAATTTTTGTGCCAGTTGTCTAGAAATCGTTAGGGAGGATTTGGGAACAAAATTCAAAATAGTTTTTTTATGGTCAAGTTGCTCCCCCCTCCCAACTTTCACATTTTTAGTTTATTTTGATTGGATTTGTTTAAAAATCGATAGGAAGGATTATAAAATCCACTATTGACATAACCTCACTTTTTAGTTTAGATACCGGCCGAACTTTGCAGTTCGTTTTGCGACACATTGTACGTATGCCTTCATAAACCGTTAGAATATCGCTAGGAACGAGTAAAAGGCGCAAATGTCTCCCTTGGAATTCGGAATTAAAATAATTAAAATTCTTTTTTCCATTTTGTTTCCATTTTTTTTAGGGAAAATGATTTTGAGCGGGATACTGTGGATTTTATTAGATTTGAACTATAGTTTTATGATAGAAATTCTTATAACCAGCTGTGTGCTAGATACTGGTATGTAACAAGGCTGTTAATGATCATTTCGTGTAAACTTTAAATACCCCACTTTAGACACCAAAGTTAAGATTTTCAGTGCTTCTCATTCTCAATGAGTAATCTTGAATCACGAACTTCACAACCAAATTTTGAAGGTTTGAAAGTTAGTGTTTTCCAATATTTCAACTTAAAGACGTCATATTGACGCATGAGTGCTCTAAATGAACGAATGCGCCAAGACTTTGCAGGTACAGGTTGTAAAGTTAGGATAAAATCATGACAAAATCTTATTGTGGATAATTAAACTCTACTTTAGCCTACAAGTTTTAAAAAATAATTAACAGGCGCAACTATGGTCACAATAGAGCTTGGGGCAACACTATTAACCCGCAACGGCTAGTGTGATAAAAACTTATATGACAACCAGTGCATAAAGGATTTAGAGATAGAAACATAACCATCAAATCATTTGTTTTAATACCTTTGCATGCCGCCTTCCATCGGATCAGGAAGTAAAGCCGGTGGCCCCGTGTGCTGTCATGATGCGACGTCCATGTGAAAGAACTCTTACTGGAGGTTAGAATTCCTTCAGTAGGACAAAATTCCTGGGTGTGTGTAGCCTGCCCTCAGCGTCGGTGATTGCCCTAAGTTGCGGAAATAGACCGACGTAAAATAAACAAGTCAAAAAAGAGATTTGATATCAATCATCAATGTGTAGGTACCAATCTTAGATAAAAGTTACTAAAAACGGTGTTACAATTTGTTAATTGTAACACTGAAAACAGTGTGTCAATGTGTGCATTGTGAATGCAGCGTAGAAAATAGTTATTTAACCAACAAGTATATTAAAAAGAGCGATTAATGATCGAGACTGTTTAACGCGCGAGCGAAGCGAGCGCGTTAATTGTCGAGATCATTAATCGCTGTTTAATATTCGAGTTGGTTACAAAATTTTTCCGTCGATCGTATTCTTCTAGCGTCGTCTACATATATTTTTCTTCGCCGATGTCTTTTTAGGTTATATGACCATTTATGTAATTTGACACTGACAGTTCTAAAGAGCGGTATGTTTTGATTGGAAGGTTTCATTACACATATGTTGGATTGGCCAATCAAACGACGTCATTGCGTCTTGTGATTGGCTATAACAAATCATGCATTAATAGAAATCGTGCATTAATGTAGTACTTTAATAAACGATTTCCTATTCACTAAACTGACTCATAAATAAACGATCGACGGAAAAGATATTTTATCAAACGTTTCGTAAGCATTGAATAATATATTGGTAAAAAAGTTGCAAATTAATAAAATTAGCTCCGTTTGATTGCAAAGTGACGTCCTATATATTGAAGGACAATCTTTTATTTTAAGAGTCCGTCCTTCCTTTAGATTTATTTATTAGGTATTCGGAAACACCCATTTGGTCTAATTTTAAATGACCCACATGTTGCCAAGTGAATTATAATCCGCGAATGATGACTGAATAATCTTGTCGAAATTACTTTGAATCCGAGTCTTCTTCAAACTGGATTTACCCTTTATGCTAGGATAATATAATGACTATGTTGTTTCCTGGTTAGCAACTATTAAACAATTCAAGCCGCGACAAACCACACATCCTAATCTTTTCGGTATCCTTTGTGACAGCAGAATTCTAAATCTGCCGACACACGCCAACATCTAACAAAATGAGTCACATTATGTATTATTTTATCAGCAATATGTACATACCATACATATTTACTGTACCTACACATACTCAACTTTCAACAAAGTTGGAAGACAGGACACAATGCCTCTGTCCCTTTGGTCCAATTTCGTCATTCGTTGACATCGATCAGCTTATCAATAAAAACATATTGCATGAGGAAAGAAACGATTCGCAATATTTCGTCATCAGGAAAGATTCAAGAACGCCGGCACGTTTCTTAAAATAATCCGGCGTTTTTCAGCTGATGCAATATCGCTGGCTAGAGGTTGATAGCTAGCTAGAGAGTGACGTATAGCTGACGCAATCCAATCCTAACTTTTCACCTAATCGGATTCAACAATCGACGATGTGCATGTGCAGTTTCATTAGTTCATTAGAATCGTTAGTCATAGTTTCGAATTATGATAAGGTCGGGCATTGCCAAGGCTGTAAAGTGAGGTACGTGATTGGTCGGGAGTAGGCATGTATATAGCACAGTATAGCGGACGTGGTGCCTCTATGTCTGGCCTGACTTAAAACACATGAGCCGGTGTGTCTCCTGATGTAATTCCTGGAAATCACACTTGTAATTATCGACCGCATTGTGCAATTTGGAAGAGTTGCGTGCGGTTAATGGAATCACTGGAATAATAACCAGGTTATTAGTGTAACTGACGTTATTTATTGTCCTTAAAGTCTTTTTTTAGCAAGCAATTAATTTACTGTACCTTATTTAGACTGGTTCTATAAATAAAGATATATTTTCTATTGCATCATTTATCAAAAACAGCAGTCTTTATTGTGTTTATAGAAAAGTTAGTAGATTTTGTTTGTCAGACAATAAATATCCAAGGCGCAGAACACGACCAGACACACCCTGTATAAGTTCATAAAAATATTGTTATATCATATTAAATGCTGCTAATGCAGGCTAATTTTAACATATGTATTTTGTTTAAGTTGTTTATGTGTTTCAGATTTTTATGATAACTAATGTTTGTTCAGAACTACCGCAAAATTGTTTATATAACTAAATTAAATTATTATTTGCAAGTCAGCGATTGCTAATTATTCAATTAGACAGGTGATAATGAATCATATGATAGATAAATTAATAAATTAATAAATTAACCTCTAGATTTTTTGTTTCTTTATTTGTTTTTCCAATTTATTTCTTATGGTTTTTCCATTCTTTACTTAAATTTATTTACTTTATTGTTGTTATGGATACTGATTTTATTCTATCTACATATTGGCATTTTTTATGTGTATTGTATTATTTATTATTCATTATTTTGTTAATATTTCTTACGGCTGTAAGTATTTAGGTATTTGATAAAAAAAACTAGGTCCATTTGAAAAGTTTCACTCAAAATTACATTTACTTTCAAAACCATGAGCTGAATTTCCAAAAGAGCAGACATAAAACAATAAAATTAGACACCTTTTTTAACGTAGTCATTTAAACTGTTTGTTAACCACAAAATAAAATTAATTAATGAAGAATGAATTATTGATGCTTATCTGAATAGGGAAATATATGTTTTTTGAAAATTAAAATAATCAAAGTAAATTCATACAGGTAATTTAGTTAGTAGTTTTGTTTTTATTCTTATGTGGTAAGAACTCTTAAACTCACATGATGGAGGTTCTATCCATTTTGCATGCAATTGTTAATATTAGTCCTATACAATTTTAATAAAATTCATGCAGTTTTTTTTTGTTTAAAAATGTTACTGATGTTTAGTTTTTTACTAATAATAAAGCAAAACAGAATAAAGTCCATATGAAACTTTTTCTCAGAATGCAATTTATTATATTAAAAGAAATGATGAAATTATTTAAGACTTAATGCAATTTATGTTTATTTTAGATTAATTAAAACGATGACAGATATTTTATTCAGAAATATGTCTAAGATTTATGTGCATTTAATAAAAACCGCATTTGTCGGTCTGTCTGATGAACTTCCAGGAAATTAAATTGTAATTTTCTTTTATCTTGCGAAATTATGTTCTATGTATGTACTGTGTTTGAACAAAAACCATAACCTGGGTTGCAACTCCAGTTTACAACATATGTCTAAATTCTAAAACAATATACAACAATGTCTCGACATAGTCGAACCTTCTTAACTGTTTTATTATAATAATTGTTTATTTTTATTTCATTATTTTTTCAGTTTAATAACTTTCAAATAATTCTTGTTTGTACTGAAAGATGACGAAAAACTGGAGGAATATGGTTTATATTGGTATCATTGGAGTTTTCTAGAACATTTTTTATCGATTACGTCACACGTTATTTCGCGTTCGGACAGGCACGGACCTGTTCTGAACAGCCGGGAGAGCCTTTATTCCCTTCGCTTACGCTACCCTACGACCAAAGCTATCACGGTAACTTTCCATCAGCATAGCACGAACAAAGAAACTTCTGAAATAACTGGATGCAGTAATCATTGCCGTGTAACTAGCAATATTCAAAACCTACCTGCCTGAATGGTTGAGTCATCGCCGTGAACGGCAAAAATAGATTAGACGTGTTACGAATATAGCGTTTACCAAACTGATAAAAAAATATTTTTTAAAAATTTATAATTATCAAGTTTTTATGTAGATTAGATTCAGGTTAAAGTTACCCATCTCTTTATTTTTTAAGGAATATTCCTAATTGATTACTTAGACATTTGTATTTTTTAATTCATTTTACAGCTATAGCCAAAATACGAATATTCATACAACGGAAAAATACATTTTATAATAGAGAGTACTAGAAACAGTAGAACCAATTACTGCCTTAAAAAAGCGGAAGAGTTTAATAATTAAACTTCTTTTATTTAAACTTTTCCTTTATTCATTTATCATAGTTTTCAAGTATTATCAACTATCGCAACGACTTGAAACATTGCCCAAAATTGCATGTTAAGATACTCAGCTGATTAACTAGCAATGATTCATTATTATCAATTATTCGCCAGAAAATTTTCATATCTCTTCAAATAAAAGACATAATATAATTTATTATTTTCCAGTCCTATGTAATTTTACGTAATTATTTCAAGGTTGTGTAAATTCCCCTTACTTTGCTACGAATTTGTCAAAATAATCTGGATAAACTAATATTTCTGTTGGGTAAAATAAGCGCATTTTTTAGTACCTACTGCAGTATGACATTCAATTTAACGAAAATATGAAAGAATAGGTATATTAAGATAACCCCATGAAGGAAAATATTGTTGAAGAATTTTATTTTTACACGAAATTAAGATTTTATACAATTGTATGTATGTAATATGTATAATATAATACATATATGTCCAAATTGTTGAAATTCGATTAGAATTCTTTATGAACCAATGCAAAGAATTATATCTTTGATGCACCGGCACCACAATATTCAATAGAAAGAAAAAGAACCGTAATTTAATACACAAATTATAGATAGGTACGCCGTTTTAAAAATGAATAATTTTCGAATTGTGTAATTTGTCATCAAATTAAGCGTAAAAATAAGGGCTGAATTACACGTTTATAATGTATGCATGGTACCTACAAATATACACGCACCGGTTTCTGAACAAAGAGCCTGTGCCCGTAGCGATTATCTGTTTGATCACGTAGGCAACGTAGTCGACATCGCACGAATCCTCGCGTCGGATTGGTCCGCGGCGCGGTGGGGATCGGACGCATAAAAGGCCGGCAACAGCTGATTGAGAAACAGTCTAGCTACATCGTCCGTGTTGATAGCAACCAGTCCAGCTACAAACAGCTGAACCGGCTTTTACGAATTGTGATAAATTAGTGATAATAAACATTAAAATTATAAGATGGAAGTTCTCCAAGTGAACAACGTGGACTGCTACCCCACACAAAATGGTGAGTACTTCGTTTATTTTCCTAGTTCTCGCGTAAAATTCTCGCCTGGGGCAATTCTATTTTGAACCCGGCTTGAACTCTATCTAGCGCGCCTAGCAACAGAATTTCTCTTGGACTTTCTTTAATTTTTCTTTCCTCCGCTTGCAGTTTGCGACTATGAGGTGTACCCGAACGAAGACGAGGAGCGCTTGGAAGTCGCGGTGAGCGCTTTGTCCAAGAAGCTCGAGGTTGAGCTTCGGGACGCAAAGCACACGCATCTCTCCTGCGGGGAGGTCCTGCTTCCTCACGGGCTCCTGCAGAACATCTCCAGGGAAATCCTGGATTCAGCAGATAGTGAACTATACGGCCTAAGGGGCTGCACCATCCATCTGAGCTTTGAAGGGCAAGACGAATGTAGGAAGCTCAGCACCATCGAATGCGATCCGTCAACAGTATCGACGTTTGAGTTGCATCTCACACTGAAGCAAGCTAACGCAGGCTGGAACTCGTTTCTACCTCAATTTATAAAGTAAGTTGATCAAAAAAAATTTTTTAAATGAAAATTTTCTAATTATTTTTTTTTTGTTTGTTTACAGAAAGATTACTCGAGGTGGAACAGTTATGATCAGCCCAGTGTTCACGTTGACCAAGAACCGCTTGTACCGTACGTACAAATAGTCGGTGATAAGACTGATGAGGACAGGAGAAAAGCTATCATTGTGTATATTTATTCGTGTCCCCTGATCGGGTATCGTGATAGTAATTTAGAGTTTTTCTTTAAATTTTTTTTATTAATTTGAAAGAAGTTTGGTACGATCCGAATTATTACATATATATCTGTAAATATAATATATTATATTTAGAGATGATCGACCCTAGCCCTGTGTACCTAATCAGGACTACAGGGCGGAGAAAATTTGAACGAATAGCTTTTTACTTTGTGATATTAGTTTAACGAGCGATTTTTTTTTATTAGAACGAAACTCGACCGACCGGTTGCCCGATTTTATTATTTGGGTTGTAATAATACCTTAATGCAGTATTAGAAAGGGACCGGTCTGTCGTGAGGCTGGACGGGACTGATCTCATTTCAAGTAAATTAAATACGAGTCCCAGTCCGCCTCTAATTTCAGAACTACGAAATTATGGAACTATTTCCATGGTTAGGCTGTATACGGCAAGAAATCTGTAGCCACTTCTTTTTGCCGGTGTATTTTTTGTATGTTTTTTTTTTGTATTTTAGTAGATTTTAGTTCTCATAGACTGTAGGTTTATCAAATGTTCGATGCGAAAAAGCCGATCTCGCCAATCAAACTTGTATTTAGTTGTGTGATTCGGGCTTTTTCGCATCCCCGTGAAATGCGGGATTTGTGTGATAAGTGCAGAACGACAAAGAGAAAAGATACTGCACAAAATCTGATCTGTTTTTTATATATAAATATATACTATAAATGTGTTAATTTATGAAAAAAATCTATAAAAAAACAAATAAATTTTATAATGCATTTTACTTCTGTTGTTTTATTTACTATCGTCCGCTAGATTCGCGCGAATCGTTGGCCTTGCAGTGCAGCACTGCTATCTTGATCATGTTCGCCTAGCAACAGCGTTGAACGATTTATGTATTAATGTGATTGACCGTTATCAAGTTATCTACGAATAGCTCGGAGGTATTGTGATTAATAATTCAAGTACTAATCCAGGTAGTTATTATTTATTTATCCGTAAATACAGAATAACAGAAATCCGTACAATCTGTTTTCGTAATTAATGATATTCCGAAATTTTAGTTTGTCTTTCCACACAACGATTAGATTTTGCAAGATATTATTAACATATTGATCAAAACATCGCTATAAATTTGGTGAAATAATAAACTGCGAGATTATAATGGACCTGAAATGTCAAATGTGACGCGCTGTATAATATACACAGCGTAAACTAAAATAACAAATCTGATGCAATGTTTCAGGATTTTTCTTATCGCCGTTTTTGATTAATTTGCATTTTTATGGCCGTCATTAATAAAGACACGTTTCTCATATTAATGTTTTCTTGTTGTTTTCATAGCAGGCAACAATAGTATTACGAATTTAAATCTTTTTATCGCTTTATGTTTTAAAATGATCGGCAATTGCATCAGAATTTATATTTTTATTTTTTCTTTTTATTTATACGTTTATACAGAGTTAAAAAATAAAAATTGTTTTGAAAACAGCATTTGACCAATGTAAAATAATAATCAATAGTTTTTCTATCAATAGATGAGCGGATTGCGATTCTTTGAAAAGTGACACAAAAGTGGTTCAATAAAGAGAAACAAATTCGAGATTTCAGTTTTTTTATATTAGCTTGAAAATGAGGCATTCGCAGAAAAATTGAATGTTTATTTCCGGACTTAATCCAGAACTTATTTAAAATTTAGTTTAATTTATTGTACAGGGTCCTGCAACTCAGCTCCAGTCTTCTGTACCTCAGTTACTAATTAAGCTAAGAGTTTGACATTTTGCAGGCTTACCCTGTACTTCAAGGTACATAGATTTGAGTGTACTTAATTAAGTAGTTGTTCAATTGCCAAACTTACTGTAAAATTTACCTATAGCGGTAGATTGGAAGAGGAGGACCAGTTGGTTGGCCTCCTCGATCACCGGACTTAACGAAACTGGATTTCTTACTGTGGGGTTACGTTAAGGACATCGTTTATGTTGAACCTCCAACAACACTAGAAAACATGCAAGAAAGAATCCGGGCCGCATTTCAAACTATTACGCCCGACCTATTAAGAGCAGTGGTGAGGTCATTTCATACTCGTCTTCGTTTGTACCTCGAAGACCACGGAAGACATTTCGAACAACTACTTAATTAAATACAGTTAAATCTAAAATACTTCTCTTACTTTTAAAATATTGGGAATTGTGATTAGGGTGTAATTGGAAACAATGTTTATTTTACTCTAAGCTTAATTAGTAACTGAGCTACAGAAGACGGTAGCTGAGTTGCAAGACCCTGCATATTGATTTCTTATGTACCCATTTTATTTTTCTTTTCTTTATGAAGGGCCCTCTTAATTTGTTGCTGACATCAGTGCATTTCACAAATTTCAAACTACGTAATTTGTCGTAAATACGATATAATTGTAGCTAAATAGGTAACTATTCTGGGCAACAGTGAAAAAATAAATAACTAGTGACAATTGATTCTGGGAAGCTTTTTCACGTAGACTCTGAATCTTAACGCAGAAATTCTGAAAAACAAAAAAAATGAGATCGAATTTATTTTTCTTAACAATTAAACTCAATTTATAATTTCTGCTTTCAGATTGAAATTCTACGCAAAAAATCATACCAAAATCAGTTTTTACTTGTTTGATTTAGTGACCAGGTTACTGACTTAACTGAAATATGTGAAATGCTCTGATATCTGGACACGAAAGCGAATAGATTTTTCTTATTAAGTTAATAATGGAAATTTCTTCTAGTAAAACAAAATAAAAATAGAATAGGTTTTGAGTTCCGTGGGGCATGGGTTAATATGTAATTAATTAATTATATTAATTAATATTAAGTATGGATATAAAGAAAGAAATTAAAAGGATTGTCCACACGAAAATTTAAAGTTAAAAGTAAGAATATATAATTAATTAATTAAGTACATATATAATTATAAAAACATATTTTTTCGTTTATTAATTTTAATTTACATACCACAATTTTAATACAAAAAAATAAATAAATTATAAATAAACTATCGAGTATGAATGTGAAAACAACAGCAGTTATCTAATTATTCAATTGACAAAAATAGAGGAATCGAAGCAAAAGTTGTGAAATGCAAATTTATTACACAAAATTACATAATCACAAAATTTAAAAAAAATCATTCAATGAGGGCATTCGTAAGAATTTAGTTAGATTATATTATATCCTAGTGTACGTCAATAATTGTAATGTACATGCAGCGACACAGTGAGTGTACTGAGTGTACTGCAATTATATTAATTTATAATAAACCTCGTAATCTTCATCGCGACATAAATTAGTCATTAATATTGCACGAACAACTTCTACAGTATGGTTGTTTATTCTGTTGCTAAGAATAGTTAACTAAAAAGCTAGTAAAGTTTATCGAACTAAAATTGGATAATATGTTATTATGTACAGTCTGCTAACATATTCCAGTTATAACCGGTGTTCGATATTGTCGAAATAAAACTGTGTATATGATCTTTAACTTGCCCACACGTCACCACTAAATAGCTTTATTATTATTACTATTATTAGCCCACAGTTGATAAAGCTTGTATATTAACGTCACTAGATTGTGTGCCATGAGAACTTGTATGGTTCATTGTTTTTAGTTTTGTGGCCATTGTCATTGTTTAATTACTGTGAATATAACTATTAAATATTTATCGTATAAATTACCGGATAACTACTTAAATACTTTGTAGCAAAATTAGCTTGTGGATGTGTTGTGATAACAGATGTACGTTATTCAGATAATCTAAACAATTATCTCTATTTTGCATACTATTCAAAGCTGGTCGGCATAATTAGCATATACTTTCAATGATACAACACACTCTACGATCCTTATCGCAATCAACGTGCCGTTTTTTCAAATCCCCACAGGTTGAGAACGTATTGTTGATGTAAGTAATAAATTTAGAACCAGAGCTTGCGAGATGTAGAAATTATATGCAGATCCTTTTTTAGAAGCAATTTTTTACTATTTCATGCCTTATCATCTGAACCTTGACACATTTGGAGGTAAGTAACACTTACCGTACATACGTATACGTCAAATGTTTTGATTTAGGTTAACAATTGCGTGGTAAACGGTATGTCGATTTGAAACTAATTATGACTAATGAAGGATTATGGTTGCAATTGTTTTTCTATTTGTCCCACTTTTCAGCAAATGTATGTTTATTAATGAGTATTGCATTGTATCTGATATTAATTTATTTTTTGCTTTTCTTTTCCTGATAGTTATGTGTTGTTTCTTTGCATCTTCCAGTACGCCTTCTTATAGTCGGCCGTTCCGAATATATATTATTTAATTTAATTACTGATTTTTTTCTACAGTTCATACGCAACCTACAACAGTAGATTAAGTAATTTTACATGTACTTTTTGGTAGTATAATGTTGTTATTGTCGAAAATATTTCGTGCCCTATATCTTCGATACAAAGGAGCTTCTCAAAAAAAACAAAAAGGTTTTTACATAGTTCCAAATAGATAACTAATTTGTTAAATATACAATAATCTAAACCAGGGGTTCTCAACCGGTGGTACGCGTACCACTGGTGGTACGCGAAGGACTTCCAGGTGGTACACGAAAGGTACTAAACTTTATTGGTAAAATCATATTTTTTGATGATATTGTTTGACCCAACATTATAAGGGCAAAATTAAATAATATTCCATTATTAAATGATACCGTACATAGACGTATTTCTGAGATGGCAGATTGTGTAAAAGAAAAACTAGTTAAAAAGGTAAAACAAAGTAATTTAACAGAGGAAAAACCGACATAAGTAATTTTGATCAATTATTAGTCTTTAACTGATTTGAAGTGGAAGAGGAAATTGTACAGGAATATTTATTTTATGAACCTCTGCCGGAAAGCACTACTGGTGATGAAATATGATTTTTTTAAAATAATTCTATGTTTAACAATACCATTCCATGGAAGAACTTCATTGGTGTCTGCACTGATGGAGCTCAGGCGTTAACAGAAAAGAATTGCTGCCCTCATTCAAAAATTAAAACAATAGCTCCAGAAGCACAAGTCACTCACTGCAAAATCCATTGGGAAGCTCTAGTAGCAAAATCTGTACCAGACAGACTAAAACAATTTTGGATCAAGCAGTAAAATGATAACATTCCGACGGTAGATGACGCTCGAGAGGTAAGGTTTTAAATTGTCTCTTCGAACTTAACTTAGAAGTTCAAGCTTTCCTTGCAGAAGCTAATTTCGACTTCAGTTTTTTTTTTATAAGTGGGTTGTCCGTTAAGCATAGTCAGCTGATATTTTTGGAAAGCTGAATAATAGAAATTTAGTTTTAACAGAGATCAAATGGTCATTATTTTATTGTTAAAGATAAAATTAACGCAACAATAAATTTTTTTTTGTTAATTATAAAAGAAGCTAATAGAACTAAATGTAGTTTGTCAACATTAGAAGGCTATCTTGAAAAATCATTACACCTCTTAATAACCAAGTTTAATATGTAGTTATTTTCCAGAAAACTATGACAATGAAAATTGGATCCAGATAACTGCCAAAGACAAAACAACAATCGATAGTAACTTCCCCAGACTGATAGAAGATTTTAAGATTAATACACACCATTTTTTAGATCCAGAGGAAGAAGTATTTTTAAGAAATTGCAGATTAAGATATCAGATTTTTAATGCCCTTTTGCACCCCTAATTTATGTGAAGTATAGTTTTCTTCAATAATAATTTAAAGAACAAACATAGGACAAAATTAATAATTTAGGCAAATTTGAGCTTGATACTAACGTTCACAGAGCATGACATTGAAACAATGGGTGTAGAAAAACAATCCCAGTTGCATTAATAATTAAATTATTTTATATGAGAATGACACTTGACGTGTCGAAATCGATCGTCTCATAACCACGTTTGAATAAACGACTACATCTCCAATCTATATTTTTATTGAAACATATGACCACAAGCATGGAACGGGTGGAAGATTTTATCAACCTTAGTGATGTTTTTACTTTACTTTTGTATAACAAATAAACTTCTGTTATCTAATTTTTATTTTTAGACTATTGTAGATGTTTTTTACTTTTTAATAAGTAAACTGTCATTAAAAAAGTTATTATTTTGGTACAAAATAAATATGTAGGTATGAATTTCTAAAATATGTCAACTTTTTTTATTTATGTATACGCATTTTTGTATAAAGTTTGGTGGTACGGAGAAATTAATATATTTTGTAGATGGTACACGGAACATAAAAGGTTGAACCCCTGATCTAAACTATGTGACTGTCCTGCCCAACAAAGAACCAAATGGAACTAGTGAAAACTGTTTCTGGTTGCTTTCTTCCGTAAAATCTGAATCTGATAGCAGAATTCCAAATTGTTGGATTGTTGGATTAATGCAGCGTTTTTAGAAGTGTTTTCTTTTTTTAAACTGGGCGCAATTCGAAATTTCTGCGTTCAGTTTCAGATTCAACGCAAAAAGCATAACAGAAACTGTTTTCGGGTTATAAATTATTGTATTTTTGACAAATTAGCAAAATTTTGAAAACTGTTGAAAGTATGTGAATTGCTGTGATATTAACAATCAAAAGATAATTGATTATTTTTTTATTAAGTTATCTGTGATATGTAAATTTATTGTAGTAAAATGAAATACAACGGGTTTTTATAATTACTTAAATATATTATTCAATTACACTCTTTCTCGATTTTGAGCTCCTTCCGGAGAACGTGTGGGAGGATGCATATCTACATCGAAATTTCAGAGGAATTAAGTATAAACCTAATGTAATAAATTGAGAGGGACCTCCAAAATATTTAATAAAAAATTGAAAAATAGGGACATTGTGGATACATGGATATCATTAACAGTTGAATATTGTCCCCGCAATGAGTTTTACAATCATATGCCATGATTTGCACACATAAATCCATCCAACCCCTCGACAAACAAACCAAACATATCTTTATATTGCCCACAACGGCGTTCCTTGATGTAGGATTTGTGGATTTAGGACACCCCATCGTCCATTTCGCGATCCTTTCCAAACGTTACCTTGCCCCTTTTCTAAATTTTCCATCGTAAGCGAAAGAGCGTTGGGCAAAACGCAATAAACCGGCCGGTTTTCTAAAAACACGGCGTACAGTTACCGTTCAGCAGTTTTATTGTAACAATTCATCAGCGCGCTCGTAAACAGTTGACAATCGAAAAATAGATGAAGGCTAAACAATTGCGGAACGCCGCGCCGCGCCGGTTTAATGCGCCCGAGAGCCCGATAACTTTAATGTTCCATTATTCTACGAGTAAAAGTTGTTATGCTGTGCGCGAAAAGATTGGCCGGAGATGTAGTAAACAAACCGTTGTGGCCTTGGTATTTGGCTAAAGTTATTGATAACGGAATGGAGATTGTATGGACCGTGCTCCGAAAATAAATCGCGAGCCGGTGGTATAATATATAGTACCTAGTTGTAAATAGTTTTCAGTTATACAGGCTACATGTTAAAACTTTCAGAGATGGAACTTAAAACGTAACTTTTAAGGTTTCGATTTTGTTATTATTTTCTTCAATTTCCAATGTTCTAGCGCCCATTTAATTCTGTTGAAATACTCTAAAGAAATACTCTAAAAACAGGCTCCAAAAAATAACACAATCTGACAGAATTCTCTAAAAAGAAGAAAATGTAAGCTTGAACGTTGTGTCAATCCATTACTGTCACTATTCTTCACAAAGTTTTCCACGGTGTTCCCTTTTTGTGAGTATCAAACAGTGCACAAAACCTGATATTCCTATAAAACGTGTACAAAAGTTGCTATGCATCATGTTAAAAAGCCATCACATTACAAAGTTAGTGTGACTCATGGAAGGAAACATGAGAAAGAAAATCTCCGAGATCGTGTGTTATTAGAAAAAAATCCTCGCACATGTCGATTTTTATAAAATATAGTTTAATACACAAATTTTCTTAGTCAGTAACAAATGTCGGGCGGAAAACAACCGGCAGTTTTTTTAATTACTATCCCATATTTAGTTCTTTAGTTGTTTGAATTGTCTTAGTGGTAGCAGAAACAACTGCTTTACATAAGAAAATTTTCGAGAGAAGTACAATTGAAAATTGGAAAATATTGATAACTCTATGGAACATGCTATTTTGTGAATGGTATATGAAATTGCGTTTAGTGTAAAATTATTTGAGAACGAATCCGGACTCAAGCATTTTCTATCGCTTAACGTTATCTGTAAAAGTGAGTCAAATTGTCAAAAAGCGAGATTTAGGTAATTTTTGGAAATTGATACCAAATTTATACCATTTACTAAAAACCTCAAAAGTGTTTTCCAGTAGTAAATCAAAATTGTTGTACACTGACGTGCAGGCAGTTTGTTCACAAAATGTTTTTGAAGCATTTACACCGATTATGTAAGTGGTAAAAACGACGCTACAAAACACGCAAAAATCGTGATAAGTATTCAACTTTCAAGGATTTTTATTCAGCGCAAAGAAATTCTTATTCGCACTCCATTGCCATTAAACATATTCCGATGGCGTCATAAGTCAAAATACAATTAAAGGTCGCAAATTACTTTTGATATAAATATACATACATGTATTTTAGTTAAGAGTCGACAATCCGACGATTTTTTAAAATTCACTGTGGACCAAAAAAACGGCACACATTTTTAATCACTCGTATGTCCAATAATATTTAGTCAATTCAAATATTTCTTTAAAAGCGAATTGCTTGTATTGTGAGGATTGAAACCATACCATATTCGCAATAACAGAACGTTTCAATCCAATGTTATGTTGCTTTATGTTTGGCTATGCAAGATTTCGGATAATATCGGGTCAATTTAATGTGAAATGAAAGGTGTATTAAAATCAATGGGTAATGATATTCGTCTTGGTTTAGTAAAACATTGCACTAGAGATCTTATAGCATCATATACCGGGGTGATTTTTTTCTTATACAGGGTGAAATATTTAAACGATGTTTTTTTATTGGTTTTAGTAAAAACCAGTGGATTATGACGTTTGTAACAAAAACATTGCAACGACAAGAGAAATCTACCTGTGTACTAGAGTTATCTTTAATGATCGTGGAGAAACCATTGGTGTAGTTATGGGCGGCATGGTTGAATTTATCATTTTAGGTGGTAGTTTCGTCAGTTTCAATTATGATGTATCACACTTGTTGTTTAGCTGTAAATTTTAACGTATGTTACTTGTTCTTTTGCTTGTTTTGCTAAGATTGAATTGGAGCTGGAATCAACGTTTTTTGAGTATGTCACATTACTTCAAACCAAGTCTTCCTTTTTATTTTTATGTCATGTTTAAATAAAGAGCACTTCCAACATCAGCCTGAAGCCAGCCTAAATACATTGTGTTGTTCCTTTTTTTAGATATTTTTTATTTGAAGATGTAATTTTAATGTTTTTTGAGTAAAAACAGCAAATAAAGATGTTTAAAAATTTCACCCCATATAAGATGCTATAAAATCTCTACTGTTCCTTTCGACCAAAAGAAAACAAATATCATTACCTACTAATTTAATTACACCTTGCATAGCCATACATAAAGCAACATTACATTGGATTAAAACGTTCAATTATTGCAAATATGGTATGTTTTCAATCGTCACAATATAAGCAATTAGTTTATCAAAGAAATGCTTGAATTTACTTAATATCTTTGAAAATATGAGCAATTGAAAATTTGTACCGTTTTTCTTTGCCCACTGTGTATAAAACTGTTTCAGAGATTTTGTTTCCATACCTTCCGCAGTGTTCAGCAAAGTTTAAGACTTAAGCCTTCACAAAAAATTTATTACATCGTATTATTTTTGGACAAGTTAAAATTCAGAAACAGATTTATTTCATGTTATTTTTCTCAACAAAAATGTGACGTCATGTAATCTTTTAGGGTCAGATCCGCCATCTGTAAGAAGCTATCGAAATCATATAATAATAATAATAATAATAATAATAATAACTCAAAACTGTATTTGGCCAGCAATACCAACAACTACTACACTGGATTTAGAACAGTCTACAATAAAATGCACTGGTTTTGCATTGTAGTTGAGCTCTTGGAGGTTATTTCCAACGTTTACTATAATATAATTAATATTTATTATGGTTAATAAATATTTTTTTATGTAAATGCATCAGATTCAGGAGTGGTTTTAAAGTTTCACCTAAAAACTAAATAAATAATCAGGTGTTTTGAAATAAACAACCTGTATACATGCATTGCAGTTTAGTGTGTCAATATTATTTACCACCGATTGACGTCACACGTATATTAAATATTTAACATTCAAAACTACCACTTATAAATATTGCATTCGTAAGCTAGGATTAATATAGAAAAACACTACGGCTGCAAAAATAAATTCATTGCTATGCATTATATTATGTATACTATATCAACTTGGAGTTACTTCCTTTTCTTGTTTGGACTTTGAAGTTATGAATCTGAATTAATGTATCTTATCTTTCTTAATTGTAATAGTTATATTGATTTCATCATGGAAGACGAACGTTTTGCATATGAAGTGTTGCATGATCAACAAATAAACTCACAAATACAAATTTAAACGAAACGTTTTTTGAAATTCATCCGAAAGGTTTTTGCCCTCCACTGGGTTTGCTTGCTATATCTTTGTACTTACCCAAAGGGTTTACTTTTGAGTCTCTGCACTATTATCAACGATGTGGATTGCCTCAATAGTTCTTGTTGTATCTTCTTTAGTAAAAGAGATAATGACGTAAATTAAGTGAAGAAAATGTTCAGGAAATATTGGGTTACTGCTTAATTCCAGTTAATAACAAATTAAAACTTAAATATTTAGGATATAGTTAATTTTATTAAAGGAAAAATCAACACATCAAAGAAAATCAAAGAAACAGCTTGATTTATCGATTGCAAATTGCTAAATAGACAACTTCTGCTCATATATCATATACCAGTTATAAATCGTAACTATTACAAAGCATAAGTAGGTGTTTTAGTGAAGAAGCTTATCAAGTATGAATATCACGTGTAGGGCTTAGTACGGAGTCCCTTCAAACTATTAATAGGAGTAAGTTACAACATACACAGTACACAGAGTAACACCACGACACCCAAAGCACGTTCTGATTTGTCGCGAGTTGCAAGTGTTCGCTAACAAGCGTGTTCATTATAAAACATTGCATGAATAACACACATTAAAGTTAACGGACTGCATTAAAATATACACAAACGTTTCTTTGGTGTGCGTTGGTAACACGTGCATAACTACAATACACCGTCACATACGGGTCGAAATCAAAGTCTTTTCAACACCATCTATCTATTCTCGTCTATTATCTAATCGTCAATATTCCTGTTTCGTTGGCAATTGACAAAAATGTCGTCTGAACTCACTATAGAAAATTCTATGAAAAGTAAGCAAACGTAGCATTATGAAAGTTTCCAAGCAACTGGAGTTTGTGTATTACCTACATACAGCGTGTCCAGGAAAGTCCGCATAATATGTAAACAATTTGTATTATCCATGTCTCAGAAAATGTTGTTCTTTATAAAAGTTTGCGGCTTGTATTAAACCAATACGGCAATAGTCAAATATGTAAATTTCGGTACCATATACCAAGCGATTCAGAATATATGATTTAGTGATAAGAGTAAACTACCTTTATTTTCGTTATTACCGATAAAATTTATTTGGAAATGTTCTTTACAAATAAAAATTATGTTCAAATATAAAGTCACAGCCACCTACCTTGATTTTTTTTTCCTTTTTGCTTGTTTTAATTCTTACTTTTACGACTGATATTAGTCAATGCCACTGATACTAAAATGTTCGTTTTAATCTATTTTTTAGAAATTTGAATACATTTTGTATAGTTTTGATTATTTTGGTATGATCACTAATGTTTATTTAGAACTAGCGCAAAATTACTCATTTTCTTGATGCAAAGTTGATACTTCACCCTGTAGATAATAATAGATCATACAATAACTAATACATGAGCGTGAATTACTTTTAATTCAATTAATATTACTGACTTTGGATATGTTTATGATAGTAATTATCCATCTACAGAAAAGCGATTATCTCGATGTTGCTGATATTTTCAATGAAAACACCCGGACAACCAAATTGCCCATTCAACCATTTCTAGGATAATCAGAAAATTCAGGTAGACTGGATCTTCTCACACCCAATCCAGTAAATCAACAGCACATAACATACTAAAGCTGAACAAATATCACCTTTAAAAAAACATGAAACATGAAATTTATAAGTACACTAAAAGGAAAGATACTATGTCATCAGTACCATACCTATGACATCAGACCTGATACCATAGGTATGACTTCGCCATCTGGTTTGAGGGGGAAATGGAAGACGACAGATTGTTTTTTGTTAATATTCTATGGATAGAAAATGTTGGTGGACACAAGAAAACCCGTATTTTACGGTAGAATGCCGATATTAGTACCATTTTAAGACCAATGTTCTGTGCGGTATTTTGAATAATCAAATATCTGCGACCTTCTTTTTGTTAAAATTTAAATGTAGATTTATATCTCCAGTTCCTGAACAGCGTGTTAGTGCCTTTTTTATACACCGTCAAGAACTTTTTAAAGCAGAAGTTAGGTTACAAATTATTAAATTTTACTTCTATACAACATCTTCAAGTAAAGTTTATCGATAATAATGAAGTCGTACCAGATACCATAGTCTCTTGCCTTTAGGTTAGTAGTTATTTTGGTTTATCAAAGTGATATTTTCTTCAAGCTTCATTATTTTCGGCAACGTATTTTTAGTAGTGTTTCTTAAAGTGGATTTTAACAGACCCAATCAGCTTGAATTTTCTGATTAACCTAGAAATTGTTGAACGGGTAATTTGGTTGTTAGGGTGTCATTGAAAATATCAGCAACATCGACTAATCGCTTGCTGTAGATGGATAACCACTATTATAAACATATCCAAAGTCATTAATATTGATTGAGTTAAAGGTAAGTCACGGTCATATAGTAATTATTGTATGAACTATTATTATATACAGGGTGAAATATCAACTTTTTTACAAAAAAGTGTAACAAATTATTGAAATTTATAAAAAAGGGATTAAAACAAACCTTTTAGTATCACTTGCATTACTAATATTTGTCATAAAAGTAAAAACTAAAAAAAAGAAAAATTTTGGGATAGGTTTCTGTGACTTCCTTTTTGAATATAATTGTTACTTCTAAACAACATTTCCAAATAAAGTTTATCGATAATAATGAAAATAAAGGTACTTTACTCTTATCACAAATTCAAATACTCTGAATCGCCGAAAATGGTACCGAAAATTACTTATTTGACTGTTGTCGTATTGGTTTCATACAAGCCGCCAACATTTATAAAGAAACAAATTTTCTGAGAAATGGATAACAAAACAAAAATCCATGATGCGGACTTTCTTGGACACACTGTATATCACTGACTTATTACTTGTTATAATAGCGTTTAAACTAAAAACAAATATGCTGCGGCTTTCAGTGGATCATACATAGATTCATAATTTCTCCGACGGACATGTAAAAAATAATCCCATACAGGTTCGTCCGCAGCTGGAGAAATGAAAGTTCACTCGGATGGTACAAGTGAAACTCGATTGTATATTTAGAGTTAGCGCGAGACGGTATAGGCTTGCGCTCAAGTTGGAAAAATGTCATTCAAGAATTAGAAAATCTACGCTATTAGGATCATTGAAATAAATCGATTGGAAAGCTAGGTTTTCTTATTTTTTGCCCGCCCGTTCCGATACGGCTTACGGTTTTCTTTAATGAATTTGAAACATGTTATTATTAACAATGGACAAATAAGTCCACCGCGAACGAGCTACTTCGATCGCCTCATAGAAGAAAATAGCTTTTATCTACATCTATAAAACTTTTTCCGAATAATTCATCGCCTAGCCCAAACATAAAAGCGTATCACTACGTCAGTCGTTTAATAATTATCAAATAATAGTTCATTGATAATTTCTCTCAAATACTTTATGTACGCCAACACTGGAAAACAGAGTAATCAACATACAACGGTAGTCCAATTAACGTTTTTCCACATTTCCTGTTATTTGCCATCCACACGCTTAACATACATAGAACATTCTAGATCTATGTAGTACCTTCACGCATATGAAAATAGTAAGTAGGTATAATTGCTCAAGCCAATACTTATGTTTGTTTTTCTTCGTGTCATAAATAGTTGTACCTAATCGAGAAACACTGTCTTTTGGTTCGTGTGCGGAAACAACAGTTTGCAAAATGAAAGGTGTTTGCGGTGCATGCTGTGTTAACCTTAAAATCGCTAGTTTATTTGTTTAAAGGGGGTAATTAGCCTGCAGCCATTAATAACCAGCAGGCATTATTCAACTAGTTTACGATTGTTATTCTAGATTCGAGAATACATTAACATTTAACGCGTATATTTAATATTTAACGATTAGATTTGCATTTGTTTTTGGTTGGACTGTTATTTTATAAGAGCTACACTAGTAATACGTAGTGCGACCGATCGTTATACTCCGTTCCAGAAAAAAAGCACTGCATCACGTTGTCCAGCCAGCTTTAGCAGAGGTTACGTTATTGAGCAATAATCTGGATATTTTTTAAACGCAAAATTAAAAGTATAAAACTGTTTGGTGGATAATAAAAAATAACAAGTTTGATGTTTAATGTAATATCTGAAAATAATTTTTCTTTTGTGGCCTTCATTCAGTCTTTCTTCCAGTCTTTTTCCTGTTTTCCAGTCTTCTGTTAGTCTTCTTCCAGTCTTCTTTCAGGCTTCTTCCAGTCTTCCTCTAGTCTTCTTCCAGTCTTCATCCAGTCTTCTTCCGGTATTCTTCCAGTCTTCTTCCTGTCGTTTTCCAGCTTTCTTCTTGTCTTCTTTAATCTTCTTTTAGTCTGCTTCCAGGTTTCTAGTTTTTTTTTTCAGTTTTCTTCCAGGCTTCTGTTTACTGTAATTCCCGAAAATAATTTTTGTTTTGTGGCCTTCATCCAGCCTTTCTTCCAGTCTTTTTCCAGTTTTCCATTCTTCTGTCAGTCTGTTTCCAGTCTTCTTCCAGTCCTCTTTCAGGCTTCTTCCAATCTTCCTCTAGTCTTATTCCAATCTTCATCCAGTCTTCTTCCGGTATCGTTCCAGTCTTCTTCCTGTCGTTTTCCAGCTTTCTTCTTGTCTTCTTTAATCTTCTTTTAGTATGCTTCCAGTTTTCTAGTTCTTTTTCCAGTTTTCTTCCAGGCTTCCCTTTAATGTAATATCCGAAAATAATTTTTCTTTTGTGGCCTTCATAGTCTTTCTTCCAGTCTTTCTCCTGTTTTCCATTCTTCTGTCAGTCTTCTTCCAGTCTTTTTCCAGTCTTCTTTCAGACTTCTTCCAGTCTTCGTCTAGTCTTCTGCCAGTCTTCATCCAGTCTTCTTTCGGTATTCTTCCGGTATTCTTCCGATCTTCTTCCTGTCGTTTTCCAGCTTTCTGCTTGTCTTCTTTAATCTTCTTTTAGTCTGCTTCCAGTTTTCTAGTTTTTTCCAGTTTTCTTTCAGGCTTATCTTTAATGTAATATCCGAAAATAACTTTTCTTTTGTGGCCTTCATCCAGTCTTTCTTCCAGTCTTTTTCCTGTTTTCCAGTCTTCTGTCAGTCTTCTTCCAGTCTTCTTCCAGGCTTCTTCCAGTCTTCCTCTAGTCTTCTTCCAGTCTTTATACAGTCTTCTTCCGGTGTTCTTCCAGTCTTCTTCCTGTCGTTTTCCAGCTTTCTTCTTGTGTTCTTTAATCTTCTTTTAGCCTGCTTCCAGTTTTCTAGTTATTTTCCAGTTTTACTTGCAGGCTTCTCTTTAATGTAATATCCAAAAATAATTTTTCTTTTGTGGCCTTCATCCAGTCTTTCTTCCAGTCCTTTTCCTGTTTTCCAGTCTTCTGTCAGTCTTCTTCCAGTATTCTTCCACTTTTCTTCTAGTCTGAAGACTATCCAGTCTTCACCCAGTCTTCTTCCGGTATTCTTCCAGTCTTCTTCCTGTCCTTTTCAAGCTTTCTTCTTGTCTTCTGTAATCTTCTTTTAGTCTGCTTCCAGTTTTCTTCCAGTTTTCTTCTCAGTCTTCTTTCCGTGTGTTCATCAAATCATCATCTAGTTTTCTTTCAATTTTTGACTCTTCTTTCAGTCTACTTCATGGGTTTTATGTACCTACTACCTACATCATCTCCAGTCTCCATTTCGACTAAGTAGCTAGGTACAGGCACTGTAACTGTTACCTTGAGCAATGTAGCTGAAAGCCACAGCATTAATTTATTCGTCTAAGATGTGAATTCCACACCATTTCGATGATCTATGTATAGTACATACCATGATAAATCCTTTTCTTATGCTTGCGGAAGTATTATTGTCTCTGGGATTAAGGGCATTATAGCAAAAAAATACAGAAAAACAACATGCACTGCCCTACGTGATTCAAAATATTAAAGTTTTTTTTGACAAAAACTGTTATTTTTTTCTCAAAAGATGGCTGATCAATATTTCTTTATGCCTACCTTCATTTACCTTGATTTTTTGGAGTGCATCCATAGTGAGAAATTCGAGATTTCTGTCCCATTTATTTGAATGTCACGTTATGCAGATGATTAGTAATCATTTGAGGAAGAACCTATTGAAATTACCTGTCAATTTTTGGAAAAGATAGTTCTAAAAAGTGTTGCACAGTGTCGACACTTCAGCGTATATCCTATAAGATTCTCTTTTATTAATTCAGTTTTATTATAGTTTCATTTCCGTTTATTTCAAAGTTTAAAGTTTAAATATTCCTCAACTTTTGAATATACTTCCACTTGTCATTGCGATGGCATTATTTGTATCCCTAATGACATTATAGAATAACAGAATAGTACATTTCTTTCTATATATACATTATACAGGGTGTATACGAAATAAGTGCAATAATTTGCAGGCGTAACGTAAATTAATATGAGGGAAAAAGAACCTTAATAACATTTCCATAATATTTGCAGTAGAAAATTTAATTGTTGCTGCCCGCATTGTTTTCATAATTAGGTACTCGAGGTAGTATACGGTAAAAAATGGCTGCTGCTAGCTCTGGTACGCGGATTTTACGAAATTTATAATAAATAACATTATCTTTAATGACTTACCAGTCAAGTTACCAAAAAAATATACAAATTGCTTATATTGAGCATTATTGGCCTCCAAACAGCTTCTGTACGTCGCGGCATATCTAATTAACACTTTTTGAGCGACCGCAACATTCTTCCCAAATCAGTCGAAAATAAGCATCTTGTCTACATATTTACTATTTTTTAAGTAATCCATTTTATGCACACTAAATAACAAAACCTAACACGGACAATCAGTAACGTAAACTGCTAATGGTGTCCCTAAAACATACGCTGCAAGTTCAGTAGTTTGGAGCATTAATTACTCAAAACCGGTGCTAGATAAAGAAAAATTAAATTAAATTAAATTTTTTCTTCAATTATCAAGATCTATAACCCCTATAAATTGGCAGACTCATTTACTAATGGCTGCTTTGAATTTTGCTGTCTAATAAAAAACAAAGTTCTATCAATTAGCATGAATTATGGTGCATATCAAAATGACAAGGACCAACAATAACTCTGGATTGGCATCTCTAGTATTCCTCTTGTAAGGTACACAATGTGTTGAATTGTATTACGTAATATGCGACATAAACTCGCAAAAATGATTCGAATGCCTCTGTTATCGCGTGCGTGATTCATTTGTTTATATTTTGCGTATGTCAGATTTTCATGTACGCGCAACAATTAACGCATAACTCCTGAAATCCTCACAAGTTTCATATGCATCGTGTGCATTTCAGGTTGTTTTTCAGCAAACTTTGTTGCTATGTGTTGAAAACAGTTTTTTTTTGCTTCAGTTCAAAACAATTCCACAGCGGAATTACACTAGGAAAGATTGGGACTAACCAAATACGAGGATTTAGATGACATGCCGTATTAATTACCTACAATTTGACATTTGAATACGAATTTGACATTTGAAATTACCTATTAAAATGATGTGACCATTCTTATAAAACACTTTTTTGTTCCAAATCAAAACATGAAGACATGATTAACATCAGTGTGATGATATTATGGATAGAAGATTAGAAATAACTATTACACCGTCTGCAATATTTTTCTCTTCGCAATTTTATTCTTGCATTCTTTCTATTTCATTTCAGTACATATTTACTAATTTCACTGATCGTAAATGTAAAGTTTACGAGTTTATTTTCGCTATGGTCACGTCGTAGTTTTTAAAGTTGCTGCATTGGCAGTGCGTGTGTGAAAATCTAGAATAAAGATTTTCAACAAAAGTGGCCGTAAATACTGAACGGTGCAGAAATCAGCACGTGCCGTTCGGAAGTGAATGGGTAATGTTAGTGCGGCGGAGTAAATTATTGAGATTTGGTTCAACGTACTAGTAACCACTACATTTGCTATTATTAACTCCGAGAACAAACAGTGTAATCAACTATTTACTGTTTATGTCGCAAAAAAACATGAGTGCGATTATTGTCAATAAATAATTGTCATTCTATGCCGTGAATTGTGTTTTCTTGATATTTTTCGTATGTCAACTATACAGTAATAAGTAAGGTGCTACTTATTTTGCATTTTGTTTCAAATGGCGCCTATTCAATATGATAGATCATCAGAAAAAAATACATTATTTATTAATTACAATAATAATAATGAGGGGTGGCTACAATTACGTTCTTACCTAATACGGTTGAAAAGCATAAGCACATAAATATAAGCGTTGTTACTTGGGCTTACGCTTGTGCGCTTGTACGTTTTATAGACGAATAATTTTAAAACAAAAATATATCTTAACTAAAAAAGGATTTCTTTTTAATAATTGATTAATACCGAATTAAATGGGAAGCGCATTTTACGTTTCCTGAAAAACTATCAAAGATATTTCTAGATATTAGATGTAAACAGGGCTACCGTTTCAGGAATTTTCATTTTTTTGGTCACATTAGATGGATTATACAAATACTTATTTCTCCGAAGAAACCTCAGCAGAAATAGTTTTCAATTATTCGATTTTATTGGTCAGGACAATCATTTAGCTTAGATTATTTTATTTCTGACAAATTAAGTACTTTGAAATATTGTGAAATGCTCTAGACTCAAAAGTTAATTGCTTATTTTTATTGGCGGAGTTAATAACTGTGGCATGTACTATCGTGGCCATATATTATGTCCCTTCTTTTGACGTCGATTTTCTCGCAGAACTAGGGGCGAAAAAATTTAAACAAATTCTGATTCTGTCCTTGATTAATATGCTACAACTCATAAAAATTAGAATGCTGTATATGTTGGCGTTTTCCCGATTTTTCCAAATTAAGAAGAATTGGCGCTGTTTTTGCCCCGTAAATTTTATTCGTTTAACTTTAGTTATTAATTACTCCAGAAATAATCTATAGATTTCAACGAATTAAAAAGTAAAATCAACTGCCAGCAATTCCATTATTAGAAGAGCTAAAATAATGACATATAGACTATAGGCTACCCAATAATTCATAGGTTTAAAGTTTATTACATAATCATTGTTTATCTTGCATTTTCCATACAAAAGATCGTGCTGAAACTCCGCGTGAATTCCGACGCTCTACGGTCTTTGGGGTGCTGCGGGGAAGGGACGCGTTAGCGGTGCTGTCATGTCGAGAGTACCGACACAGCTGAGAGAACCGGGGCAGCTTATTATCAATACACAAAAAGATCGATAACTTGTCAAAGTAGTAGTTTTAACTAACAATAAATTCTTAATTTTGCATAATTTTGATTATACTATGTGACCCGGTACGAGAGAAATCTCTTCTATCGATTGGGGTTTATGTTTTCTTCAGTTTTATACAATAAGGTTGTAAACAAGATTTTGATGGAAGCGGATAGATCTAATAATATGGAGTTAGCAGATATTCCGATTAGTGGTGAATACTAAATTAAGTTTGCTTGATAAACCCAATATTTAAAAAGTATGCCAGATTTTGTTATATAAATATTCAAACTATTATAACAGTTTCAACAGTTTATTTATTAATAATGTTTAAATACATGCACAAACAGTATAAAATAAATGCAACTCTTGATATATTACATATATTACAAATGTCAGCTCTGAGCGTATAAAATATAGAAATATATCGTAAATTTGTAGACACATAGATTATTTTGCAAATCGTTCATTAATTTTAAATGCTTATCCCGAAACCCGATTTAAATTGCCAAGAATTTCCGTGGGACTTCCAAATGCCTGTTCGCGGTTCTGTTATCTTATTGACTCATTTTGCCATTATTTTTTAATTCGGCAATCTGTCGCCGGATATCCAAATTTCTTTGGCGAGGTATAATCGCCGTGTCGTTATATGTATTGTGTCCGTATACACTGTTCTCCTAGTAACTAATGCACGTGCGATCCGCCACTACTTGCAGCGTCGCTGTCGATACCTTCCCCCGCTCGACCGAAAGACCGAAGAGCACCGCTTCAATTGCAGCAATCATGAGATGCTTCAACTCGATCTTTTGTAGGGAAAATACAAGATAAACAATGATTATGTAATAAGCTTTAAACCTATGAATTAGTGGGTAGCCTATAGTCTATATTTCATTATTCTAGCTCTTCTAATAAAGGAATTGTTGGCATTGCATAATATAGCTTTTTGTGGGTCAAGCACTAATCCGATGATTTTACAACAATGCACATTGAAAGATAGCATTTCGCAGGTGATTCTACTTTTTAATTCGTTAAAATCTATAGATTATTTCCGGAGTAATTAATTGCTAAAGTTAAACGAATAAAATTTACTGGGCAAAAACAGCGCCAATTCGTCTTAATTTGGCAAAATCGGGAAAACGCCAACATATACAGCTTTCCAATTTTTTGTTGTAGTTGTAGCATATTAATCAAGGACACCACCAGATTTCAATTTTTTTCGGCCCTAGATTTGCCAGAAAATGGACTTCAAAGAGGGGACATAATATATGGCGACGATAGTACATTTATTGTAGTAAATTTGTTGTAAAATATTGTTTCCGATAATGAAGTTAAATTGGAAAACATCTCTTCTACTGTCAAATTGTCGTACTTTTGCGTTAAAACTACTGTAATATGGCTGTAATTTCACGTTAAATATTTCATTATCACAGAGATGTAATTTAAAATATATACAGCAATATTGCTGTAAATGTTAATGTAAATTTACAATCCTGCTGTATTTATATAAGTAAATAATAGGTTATTTTGTGCTTCTTGAAGAAAAACTTATTTTACTGGATTTGCTGTAATGTATTACATACAATTAATACTTCAATTTTAGCTTAATTATTACTGTAATTTTACAGTATAATATTACAATATTTTCTCTGTACGCTCACACAGATCTGTTTTTGACATTTTCAGCAAAACTTATTCATAAATATGACGTGATGAACATTTGATGAAGACATGTGATGATGACGCACAAGTTTGATGAGGAAAGGCAATTATCTCAAAAACAAGAAACTTTCGCACAATCGTATGTTAGTTGCTTCTTGTATGAATAATACGTAGATTCCAAAAATTTTAACATATACAAACGGTTCCACCAAAAAATCCAGTTTTGCGGCAAAAGCTGTCATATATTATGAGATATTATCATCTAGAGCAAATTAGCAGTAGATGAGAAATGCGTTTTTTCTTAACCTGCTGCTTTTTTTATATTACCTATAAGTACTTTATCTTATCTTAACTACAATTCAAATTTTGAAATTCAAAATGTAGATTAATATAGGATGCTCCATTAAAACAAGTACCTAGATGATAAGTATTTTGTATCTTAAACTAGTTGTTTTTAATGTTTTTAATCATACGAAGAACTAAAATGGATTTGGAGACTTTGTAGTACTATAGCCGTAGTATATCTTATCTTCCAACAAATAAAATTTACCAGGGAATTCAAAATGTAGAGAAATATAGGCCGGTCCATTAAAACAAAATAATATAAGACTGAGTTGTTACAATATTTTAATATTATATTATTGCCTGATGTGGCCAGGAACATGACTTTATCATACTATATATAAAATTAATAGTTTGGCTGCATGAGATTCTATTTGATTGAGATCGATCGTGTCTGCACAGTGACATGTAAATACATACATATAACTGAAAAGGACGCGACATGGTGAATAAGTGAGGCAAATCCATTTGGTATGCATTATGCAACCCGCAGTGATGTGGGGGTAGCCATCTCTTTCAGTCTCATACTGTGCCCTTGCCGGAGACGGTGGCCTTCATTTAAAATAACACTGGTAAATACTGGTAAATACTGAACGGTGCAGAAATCAGCACGTGCCGTTCGGAAGTGAATGCGCAATGTTAGTGCGGCGGAGTAAATTATTGAGATTTAGTTCAACGCACTAGTAACCACTACATTTGCTATTATTAACTCCGAGAACAAACAGTGTAATCAACTATTTACTGTTTATGTCGCAAAAAAACACGAGTGCGATTATTGTCAATAAATAATTGTCATTCTATGCCGTGAATTGTGTGTTTTCTTGATATTTTTCGTATGTCAACTGTACAGTAATGAGTAAGGTGCTAATTATTTTGCATTATTTTCAAATGGCTCCTGTTCAATATGTTAGATCATCAGAAAAAAATACATTATTTGTTAATTAAAAAAATAATAATCAGGGGTGGCTACAATTACGTTCCTACCTAATACGGTTGAAAAGCATAAGCACATAAGGTAACGTATTATCGACAAATCGGTAGAACTCTTCTAAAAGTTATACAGGTTGTTCAAATTATAACATCAAAGTTGAATTCGAGAAAAGTACTAAAAGTCGAGTTGTTCAAATGGTAACCCTAACATATGATTACAATTCTCAAGTCTATGGAAAATGTTAGATACAATTATGCCTACAATGAAACACAATATTAAAAATAAAACAAAATCGTAAGGTAAGGTTTTCCGCTATACATGCTTCAATTCTTTATTGCACATTATTGTTGGTGGCGTCCCTGATTGAGTTAGCACATAACACATTGAAAGCAGCTCGAACTCCATCTTTCATGTTCTCCTTATCAATTATTGGGTCCTTAAAGTACGTCTTTAATAGCTCCCAAAAGAAAAATATCCATTGGCGTCAAGTAGGGGGAACGCGGTGGATATTTGTATGACCGATTAAGCGCAATCCACCGATCGCCGAACATCTCGTTAAGCAAGCCTCTTACTAGAACAGTTATGTGCGCTGGAGCACCGTCCATTTGAAACCACCCAATAATGGAGGACCCAATAACTGATAAGGAGAACATGAAAGATTGCGTTCGAGCTGCTTTCAATGGGGTAACTCTATCAGGGACGCCACCAACAATAATATGTTAAAAGGAATTGAAGCATGTTTAGCGGAAAACGGCAACGTTTTTGAATAGTTACTGAAATTAAGCAGTTTTTAAATTTACTTAACGTTTTGTTTTGTTTTTAATATTGTGGTTTATTGTAGGCTTATAATTGTATAAATACTAAATAAATTATAATGAAAAATGACCTAAAAACTTGTTTAATAAAGCAATCTAGATTTGGCAACAAGTGCAATTTCCACTGTGATGTTTAAATTCGATTTAAGTAGGTACAAGTACAATAGTCTCGAATTCAACTTTGATCTTATAATTTGAACAGCATGTAGAACTTTTAGAAGAATTCTACCGATGTGTCGATAATACGTTATCTTCACAACATTGTTGGTATACAACTTTTTTCCAACGGTCACAGGGGATAATTTATAAGTAATTGAAAGTAACCGTGCAGCTGTCATTTTTAAAACGAAAGAAATTAATATATCAAGAATGACACATGTTAGGTATAGGGAATGTAACACTTCCGGTGTAAGCGGAAGTAACCGAGAACTCAAAATATTTTAATTGAGACGATCAACGACGTTCAACAATATAAGTCCACAAATTTTCAATCTCTCATTTCAATGGTTCTCCATATACTTCTAATGGCAGCTCGTCGTGGGAGACCCTGCATAAGCGTTGTTACTTTAGACGCATAATTTGAAAGCAAAAATATATCTTAATTAAAAAACGGATTTTTTTAATAATAGATCAATACCGAAATAAATGGACTAGCGCATTTTATGTTTCCTGAAAATGTATCAAAGACCTAGATATTATATGCAAACAGAGCCACCGTTTCCAGAATTTTGTTACATTTTTTTGTTCATATTATTAGATGGATTCTACAAATACTTATTTCTTTTTATAAATTTTTGACAATTTTATGTTGTCAAAACTTAATTTCTTTCGTGATATTTGAAAATATAAAAGTTCCATTTAGAAAAATTCTTTTTTTCCATGTATTTAAAACTCAAATTTTGTAATTGATTTTCTGTTTTTACAGTTTTATTCGTCTGAGAAATACTAGTAGTGATAATTTAACCGTTTTTGTAGATCCAATAATGACAAAGTTAGCAATATTCTAACGATAACTCTGGACAGTTTTGTATACAGGGTGAATCACTAGAGTCGCGGTGGTCGTTACAAAATTAAGACACGGAAACAAATATTTTATACAAAATTTGTTTGAGCTTCATTTTCTACAACGGAAAGTTATTTTCATTAATACAGGACGCTGCATTTTGGCGCAAAGGGAAAAATATCATTTTATTTTTTTTAATGGATCTGCCCTGTATATCTTACCATATTATGAATACTAAGTAAGTTCTCTTCGCAACTGTATCAAGTTCTACCTGTATAAACTAAATACTTTCTGAGATATTCAATTGTTGGTTAAAAAATTGCAAATGCAGACCTATCTGAAAAACAACGTGATTAACTATATTCTTGTAGTTATTGTCTTACAACTTTGTCAGACAAACACCGACACCAGTTGATATTAAAAAAAATAAATACATGGTGATCCAATAAAGCATTTATTTTTAACATTTTCAAATAGGCCTTTTTAGATTTTTTTAATGGAACACCATGTATAATATTGTTGGCTGTAATAACTCTTTACTTCGCTCCATTTTATAACTGGTATGTCATACACCCGATGTTACTAGTTTGTGTGATATTTGAAATTTATCGAGATTGTAATGTAGGTACCTACCTTAATATTGCTCTGGGGTGATTAAACAGGTAATTTTGAACATATTTACCAAATTTAGCCTTATACAAAGTATAGTTGTTATTTATACTGAATACAAATCCATTCTCACACAACATTCTTAAAATAATCAATACAAAATAAAAAAAAAACTTGCAGCTAGCAAATAATATACATACATATACCATTATACCATTTAAAAGTGTCCCATCAGTATCTAGCTATGGTTTTAGTTATTATCTGACAAAAATTGTAAGATATAATCTTCAACAAAATTTTGTATTTACGTAGTTTAAAAAAGGGTCTGCAATTGCCAATTTTTTGACCAACAGGTACAACTTGACACAGTTGGAAAGACAACTTCCTTAGCATTCATAATACGGTAAGATATAAAATGCATTCCATTTCAAAAAAGTTATTTTTTTTTTCACGCCTGAATGTAACATAATACAGTAACATACCAGTATAAATAAAAATAATTATTTGTTGTAGAAAATGATGGTCTAAACAACTTTTTATATAAAATATTTTTATATAGTTTAAGATAAATGCAGTATCGACCAATACGATTGTAGTCACTCACCCTGTATATCTATTTTCTTGGAAACTCAAACATATCATTTGGGCAGCAATAACAACTTTATTTATAATGAACCCGATTAACTATGCTAAAATATTGAATGTTTTACAAAGATATTGGTGGTGTTAGCAACCTATCTAACAAACTAACTACATGTGTCTAAATATTTTTAAAATCTGCTCCTGTGCGTTGTCCACGTTCTGGGAAATCCCGCTTAAAATATCTTTTTTCACAGAGGCACGTCTTCCACGAACACTCTATTGCCATCTTCTCTATTTATATTTATACTGATCTGTCACAGCAGATCAAAGCAGTTACAACATCTTTCGAATTGACTAACTACAGTATAATCATAATATAAAACAATAAGAAGCTGCAATTGGTACTAATAATATTATGTTTAATTAGATGGTTACATGGTTCTTACATAAGTTCTTTCATAATGTGCAAATTGTTAATAAGTCTATGAAATGATCAAATATTTTCGTGAAATGGGGTACAGAGACAATAAACATTTAATTAGTCTATAAATCCTCAGATTTACATATTATGAGGCCACAATGCACATCATTGTATGTTGATTGTAAAATGCAGATTGTATTGTGTATAGGCAAACCCAAATGATGAATGGTATCAGGGCAGTTTTGTTGCTGTAAACTCTAATGTTCCGTTTGTATTTGGCATGCCAACTTCATAAATATTAACATATTACATTAGAGCATTGTGTTGTGTGAAAGTTGAACGTATTAAAGCAGATTCGCCAAACCTAGTATCATTCGTACGTAGGTATACATATGTATTTACTTTCTTCAATGAACACATCATTCTCGTATAATAACTGATGTGGATGACTGTTTTGTTTTGCTTTTTGAATAAATGGAATAACTGAGAATTTTTATATATTTATTGTGAAACCCATTCATGGCATTTGTACGGAATATAAATAATGATAATCATTCAAATGGGCGTACAAAACGTGTAAATGTTAGTATGTAGTATATTGTATATGTGAGTCAATAATAGTGCTATTTTTGCACTAAACAATGTGCTACCAGTCAGCAAAAATTTTATGAAAATGGATTCGCCAGTGCATAATTAAAGAAACTATTCATAACAAACATCCACAAGTTTATAATCGGAAAACAACAACAAGAATTTATTAGCATAAGCATTTCTTCCGGATGTGAATTTAAACGCAACTGAACTCTCGCTGTAACTCTGAATTTGGCATCATTAACCTTTCAACGACGAACAATAAGTAGTAGAGAATAACTAGGCTATATAACCACTAAATATAATATTCCACAACACAACAAAAAGGGCGAATACTCATAGCTGGGTGGCTTTAAAGTTGTCATGGTAAAGTAAACGATCCTTCAGTTTCGTAAGAAATTTTGAAAGTTTGTTAGTTACCATCTCTATGCAATGATCCCGATGAAGATTGATGTTCCATAGCGCACCAACAATGATCCTCCGACTTCCCACCGAACCTCTAAATGACATGGATGTTTGTCTATTTAGTGCATCCCCATAATAGTATCATACACCTATACTGACTTTAATAAATAATGATTATTGTTTGTACATGGTGGGCCAAATTCGATGTTACTATAGGAGATCTGGGTAACTATAAGAGATATCGAAAAATGAGTAAGGCTGTCTTCTTTTGAGAGAAACTCAATGGTGAAAACCAAAATTAGCTATCGTCTTTTGTTTTCGAGTTATAACACAAAACTCGATTTTTCGCTATTTTGATACTTGTCGATATCGGTGTTGTTTGTTAAATCAGACGAATGATATTTGCACGTTCTTGAGGCAACTTTTCGATTAGAATTCAAAGGAATTTACAGATTATAAATATCTCTAATAGTTTTGTAGATATAACATAAAGTTGTGTTTTTTTAAATGGAAACCATAGCTAGCTATGACTGAAATAAATATAGCCTTTTTTCCTCTTTTCAACGATATGTAACATGCTGGTGCAAAATATTCAAAAGTAACGTTTTATTGAGTAACATGGAATTAGTATATATCAGGAAGATGTATATAGTTCCCCTCTCCATTAGTGGAAAACTGTCTAAAAATTCATTCACAATATGATGGTTTACAATATCGTAGTACCGGTCGCCATTATGATGTTCCTCGTAACTATGGTATGCTAAAATACGCTCGCCAAGCACGGCTCACCAAACACTAAAACCAAAACGTCCTTGGTTTTGCACGTTGACGGTACGGTGAGGATTGACATCAGACCAATAGTGCTCATTGTGCCTATTAAAAATTCCGGCACTGCTGATGTAGGCTTCATCAGTCCAAATAACTTTTTTAAAAAATAATGGATTCTGGTCATTGTGCTAGAAACGCAAAGGTCCCTGGTTCAAATCCAGGTCCTGGCTGTAATTTTTGATTTACTTAAAATTTACATCCCGCCTGTATATCACCATATTATTAACCTATAATTATAATCTGTGATTATAATACTTGACGTACTTGACAAGGGTGAATTGTTGTGTTTTTCGCGTTTCCTTCCAGTTTGATGCGCAATTTCTTGGACCACTGTCATGCACTGAATTTCTTTAAGGGTTATTTAAAGTCCATGGGCTCTATGTGCATTCCTAGATAAGAAGCATTTGACAACACCTACGAATCAATAGATACAGCAACGGGGATAAAAGGGCAAAAGCATATGATGTCACCTACCTATGACATCGATGGGACAGTAGAAGTGGCCATTAAGGACATGGGTCGTACTCCAACCATCATCCAGGCCGAATCTCATGCAATTACTTATCTGCCCAGGAACGTACCCATAGGAACCTACGAAGGGCGAACATCTACATAGCTCAGACAGCCAGGCGGTATCGCTGCAATCGAAGGTGTACAAATCCAGAACTGAAGAGAGGACAAGGTCTCACTGATGTGGGTACCATGGCATCGAGGTATCGAAGGAAAAGCCTACGTGCTAGCCAGAGAAGGCTCTATAGTCTAAGACTCCCTTTTGCGGATCTGAACCCTGTTGCGGTATCACAAAGAGCCACATCAGGAAAATTGTACCAAACTGGCAAGATGAAGCTAAACCAGCTCACTGGGAAATATGAGACAAGCAAAGTCTACCATATCATTATCTGCCCCTAAAGCCAAACTGTATCTCCAGCTACAAAAAAACGAACCTACGAATGATTACAGGTCTCCTTATAGGACATTGTCCACTTTGATATCTTACAAAAATTGGACGGGTAAACAACGCAGACCCTAGATTCTGCGGCGGCGAACCGGAGACAGTGGTACATCTACTGGGTGGTGGGACGATATAATGCGCACAAGACAAGCTAAGTCAGTTGACTTAGCTGACTTAACTTACTCCTCGAACAATTGCTGACTTTGCCAAAAAGACTCAACATCGAAGGACTCTAAAGTATTAAGGAAATACAAGGGATCTTTCAAGACAAAGTATATCGAATGGAGCAGATACCCAACGAGTTAACTCTACCATACCATACCAAATCCAAGGGTCACAGAATCATGGAAAAGCAAGTTGAGATAACAAGCCACTAGTCTAGAAAGTGTACGCAAAGTCAACATGTCAGCCAAGGACTTCCAGTCCAGTGAGGAGCAATATTGGTGGACAATGAAAGGTAAAGTGTACACAGGAAAGGTAACTGTAACCAGTGATTTTGGCTGTAATAACTGGAACATACTGTAATGATTAATGTAAATGTAATGAAAGCACCAATACCTCAGTTGGCACAGCTTTGTGCTGGAAAGTCCTGGTCCTGGTTTAAATTCAGTTTTTTAATTTATTTAAAAATTACATCACACGTGTTTGTCACCATTTTTCTTTACATTTGAAATAATTAATTGGCAGTAACTTAAATGTAAACGAATAATAGAGAAAAGTGATGATATGTGGAGTATCTATTAAATAAATAAACACAAATATTCAAAACAATATTTATGCTTATTCTGTGCATGTGTCCAGTTGACATAGTGCCTATAAGAAAGAACAACACAAAACAAAGGCAGATGACAACTTGGGGGAACAACATCACAACGCTGGAAGAAAAGGTACAATACAAGAGGCAAGCGTTTATATACCAGATTTAAGAATTAAGAAAGACATTGGATATCAGAATTCAAAACCGAAAACCCAAACAAACATTTTTGTTTATATTCCCATTTGCTTGAGAGATTGGGTGAACCAAGTCACTCCCTGCTATATTATACTTGTTAGAATAATTGATAGGAGTAGTACGATTACTACTGATAATAGTTGCTCACAAGCCAACAATCAAATATCACTTTAAGCAAGCTCCAAATAAACAAACAATGTTGCGTCTGAACTATTTCACTCATTCAGTATTTGTTATCTTAAGTTCATCCAATTGTTTTATGTGGCAGCTATCGTATCAGAGATTATCTAACAAAGCACATCTCTAATTTGTAGATTTAACTTGTAGACTTCGAAAAAAAAGATAGAAAAGACCAACATCTTGAGGTTAGCGCTAATTAAAAAAGACATTACGGTAGTAGTACATAAGACATTAGAATATAATGAATAAATTTATGTAAGCCACCCATTGTCCGGCAGTGTATAGAGGTAAAAATTGAGACATGTATATAGATAGAATATCTACATTGAGAGACAGAGAGATATATAACCCAAGGTTTCGAATGTTTAACAATACTTGGGATGTGGTTGCCTGATGCCATTTGCATTGTAATTATGCATTGTTCTCTTACTGAAAACAAGTCGATGAGTAGTGTGTCTCTCTTCTCTCCTTTCTCCTCTCTCACACCGCTCTGCGGTCTCCTTTTGGACGAGTTATTTATTATACAGCCACCGTATGATTAAGTCAACAAGTTTTAGGAATAAATTAATAAAACTGACATTTATTAATTATTGACTCGGCAAAACAACCTAGACGAAATGCGTATCGCATATTATAAAATATTGTTTTTTTTTTCGGAGGTCCAATTACTGGGAAGCAAACAGAAAATATTAGTTTGTGCATTTACAAAATGTGTTCGGTATTAACTACGCTAACGCACTACAGCATTTATATTTATGCATGATGTGCATTGTGCATCTCTTATGCCAAGAATTCACACAACATATACAAAATTTTCCTGTGTTTTATTAAATAAAGAATAAAAAAATAAGTAATTAATAGTATATTTATTAATTACGTTGATCGGTGGTACTCCGTTACCTGAATTATACACTACCTTCAAAATCTTGTTTTTTTCGTTAATCAGATATGTTTCCTCTTATACATACGTTTCTTTTATTAGCTCATTTGTGTAATACAAATTGTGTATCTTGTAATTTCTTTCTTTCTTTCTATCGTTCTTTCCCGTTTTCGTTCCTTATTTCTTTCTTTCTTTCTTTCCTTCTTTCCTTCTTTCCTTCTTTCCTTCTTTCCTTCTTTCCTTCTTTCCTTCTTTCCTTCTTTCCTTCTTTCCTTCTTTCCTTCTTTCCTTCTTTCCTTCTTTCCTTCTTTCCTTCTTTCCTTCTTTCCTTCTTTCCTTCTTTCCTTCTTTCCTTCTTTCCTTCTTTCCTTCTTTCCTTCTTTCCTTCTTTCCTTCTTTCCTTCTTTACTTCTTTCCTTCTTTCCTTCTTTCCTTCTTTCCTTCTTTCTTTCTTTCCTTCATTCCTTCTTTCCTTCTTTCCTTCTTTCCTTCTTTCCTTCTTTCCTCCTTTGTTTCTTTCTTTCTTTCCTTCTTTCCTTCTCTCTTTCTTTCCTTCTTTTCCTTCTTTCTTTCTTTCCTTCTTTCCTTCTTTCCTTCTTTCTTTCTTTCCTTCTTTCCTTCATTCCTTCTTTCCTTCTTTCCTTCTTTCCTTCTTTCCTTCTTTCCTTCTTTCCTTCTTTCCTTCATTCCTTCTTATTATTTTTGCAAACATGGACAACCCCCTCCAGAAAAAAATCTTTTAACCTGAGATGTGTATTTATATAAACTTCAAATGCAACAGTTTGGTGTAAACCTGTCTATTTCTCACGCTTATTCAGTATGTACCTACGTAGTTAAGCTAAAATTAGAGCATTAAATCGGTTACCAAGCGACGTTTCGTACAAAAAAACCTGCAGATTACAGCAATAAACATAATTCAAATTCAAATCACCAATGACGTATTTGGCGAAAGAATCGATTCCGGTACAAACAAATCTTTCAGCGCTCCTAATCTCCGGCCGGCGCTTATCTCTTGAGCCGATTCGCTGTCACGTCCTAGTTTACTAATTTCACTCCGCGAGTTGCTTAATTTAGCTCTCCGAATTAGCATTTTAAATTTGTTTTCGAAAACGCCTCACCGAAGGTTTCGAGTGTTTGTTGTTTTTTTGGTTTCGTTTAAATTTATGGCACAAACGCGACAGCGATATTAGCATACGATGCTAATTTCTTTCAAATTGAATTGATGATTATATACAGTTTTGACACAAACTGTTTTATGCCAGAGCTTAATCTTCGACTCGGTTTCTTGAGAAATTGTAATACTGTTTAAGAGTTTTGGGTGCTTTAAAAATTCCATAGCTACATTATTTTAGTTATTTTCTGTAAAGTATGTAATGTGTTTCTTTTAGGCATTAAAAAATCTCAAAGCAGGAATTTCACAGAATCTCTCATAGCGGATTATTTATATTTTGGTCTGTTTTTGAAATATTAGTACAGAAATCTGACAAATGAATAAGCTGCTTTTATTTGTGAATGAGTTAACACTATAGTGCATTATCAAATTTGCTTTTAATAATAATAAACGACTGATAAAATATTAAAATTTTATTCGTGATCAAATTAAATTTGAAACAAGTTTTCCTCATGACATTTTACATTTAATTGTGATAAACTAATTCTTTACTTACTCTTGAGCAAATTTAATAATTTCTTGTTTTGCAACACCTTTATGTTGAACCAATTGACTATGCATAGGTATAGTTTGGTACATCTGGGGACATAGCTTGGGGACACAATGTATAATTAAGATAAGGTAACTGTATGATGGAGATCATATACAGTGAGTGTATATTATGTAATTTAGTTAACAATACAATTACCAAGTTTTGATTTCTAAATAATCCTTTTAGTGTATTTGTTGCAGAAACCATATAAAACAGAGTTAAAAGTGTTGAATTGATTCTTCTGACGCCAAAGACTTCTTCATTTCTAAGTTAAAAAAAAACAGTTTTAAACTATTGCCGCGACCTAATTCAAAACTTTTAAGTTCAGCATATCTTACATTGATTGTTTGAAAAATCAATGAAGAATGCTCGTCAGAGGGATTTTCAAAAATGTTTTAAGAATGTACGATGCAGGAAATGGTAAAGAAACTAGAGCGACCATTCAACGACAACTTAAGAAAAAAAAATCGATTAATGATAACCTTTGGTAACTGTTCAAAAACAATGTTGCAAGTGCTAATAAACTGATAAAATTCTTTGTTGGTGAAACATATGGGAGAAAGGAATTGCGAAGTTTGCATCTCCACCCTAGTGGAGATGGATACATGCAGTCGCGGCTGTACCTTTATCTTTCTCTTACATTGGCCTGACTTTGGTCGCTTTGATGATTTTCCTGTGTCCTTGAACGGCTTCCATGCTCTCCAATTTGCGTTTGTGCTACCAGAACTTAGAAGCCACATTCAATTACATGACGTTGCACATGATCTAGTAGTAATATTACAGGACTATAAAGGTATGCTATACCATACCTGCAAGAGATATTTATAATTGCTAACTCTCATTGAAATAGAACCATACCCCATAGTAACATAGAAAACTTTGTTTCTATTAAAGCTATGAAATCTTCTGATAACCCATCAAGTAAGTACCTACATGCTAAAAAGTTATCCCGGAAACTAGTACGTTAAAAATGTGTACCATTTTTAGATTTTCATATGTAGAACCTACCTCAATTTTGAGGCCGTCATGTCTACTGTACATTATTTACTTCTATATAAGTTGTGGTAGGTTGCTCGGAAACCATAATTAAGCGGACACGAGCCATGAAAATGGCAATTATCCAATGCTATTGCGACGTAATCTTGTTCAATCGATTTTCGTGGCTGTCAATTCCCGGAAATCCCGGACCACCCGTCTGGCATAACATTACGATCAACACTCTCTTCTGATACAGATAGAGTATTGGCCCTGTGAACCGCAGAAACCGACAAACCGCATAAATGTGTAGGCCAGTAAAGTCGTTACGTTTTAAGGGAGAACATGCCATTAGTGAGCAATTTTTATTATATATTTTTAGTACTATATGATAGTTACTATATCCATTATGTACCGTGAAAATTTAAACAATAGGTAGACAATTTAAATTATTATTATTAAATTTTATGTCGATGGGACAATGAGAAAGTTTCCACAAGGGCTTTGTTTATGCACAAAATGGAAAAATTAAAATATACGTATTTTTGGATCCATTGATAATATTAAAAATAAGTCTAATCCAATATACCAATTATTATCTCAAAAAAATGAGAATGTGTCTATTTATTTAGCTTTTACATCATACTCTGTTTTGATGGCAAAATATGACATATTATTAACGGGACGTAGGATCCTTCAATAGTACCATTTATCACGGTTTTCCCCTTAAAAGGCCAAATGTCTAAATGTTCCATAAGCAAGCAAAATTAAGTTTTTTTGGTTGTCATGTGACAATTTAAAACTGGTGAATTTACTTTACTATAACATGGACTAGACTTAGAGGACTGGGTGTTTTTTGTTCAGTTCTTCGGTGCGAAAAGATTCACCTAATTCTGAAATGGATGGTCTGAAAAACAAACTGACATAATCTCCTGACAAGATTAATTAATAAACTGTTTAAAAAATAGCTTAAAGTTATTTATGGTTACATACATATGTCTGTTGAGCATATGCTATTAGAAATATTAACCAGACTACTGTTCTTAGATGAAAAACACTCTGAGGAATGTTATGTAAGCGTTTCGCTATTTTTAAAGAAAATAAAGGAGGAAAGCAATCGACAGGGAGCGGCTTCGTTGAAGGAGATATCTGTGCGCCAGCTCCATAAACAAGTCCGTCATGTTCCGGACGTATTTTTAGATCGAATCTGCACCAGAAATTGAAACTTTTAATGCTAATGAAGTGCGAAATTAAGTGTGAACTGGACCGTCTCATTATATCAGCGCTTTCAGTGTTGCGAACGGAACTGGAAATGTTGATAGATATTGCATCATGCTGAATATGAACTTAACACTGCCTGCACTCGTATAAGTGGTAAACCTCAACCGGACAGACTGGTTTGAGTTCATCCAGCTTATCAATAACAACGTCTTTCGGCTGTAAACAGGTAATCGGTGGACCATAATGTCGATTTTTCAGTCCTTCAGGTTTCAGTTTACCGAAAAAAAAGATTCTTTAATCGAAGCATTTGTTAATAGTAGGAAACCCACTGAAGTCCTACATTTAACTTTGTCCTAAACTGGAAGCTCTAGTTGAAGGGAATTCTGTTTAATAATCTCATTAGAGTCTGGTTGTCCAGTAGCTGCTGCTTTTTAATAAGTACTTTATTTTGGAAAGACAGGAACCCCGGTATATTGGCTTGTTTGGCATAACCCCAAAGTCAAATGCTGTGCAAGCAAATCGGTTTTAGTATTTGATTGTAAACTTTAAATGAAAGTTAAAAAACTGTGTGTATTGACTTTTTATGATCCGTTCGTATATTTGGTCACAATATAGTTGAAGCTAGTCCTGTAAACATGTACTCTGTGGACCATATTCTATTAGCGTATTATACAGGATCTCCCACGACGAGCTGCCATTAGAAGTACCTATATGGAGAACCAAATGAAATGATAGATTGTGGACTTATATTGTTGGACACCACCGTCTCAACTAAAATATTTTGAGTTTTCGGATTCTTCTGGTCACACCGGAAATGTTTTCAACTTTTATATTACAAATGGAACTTTAGATTAATTTTATGTTACCTTCCTTATACCTAACATGGGTCATTTTTGAGATATTATTTTTTTTCATTCAAAAATGACAGCTGCACTGTTACATTCAATTATTTATAAATTATCTCCTGTGACCGTTGGAACAAAGTTGTCCGGCAAAATTGTTTTGAAGGTAACGACACATCTTCTAAAAGTTATACAGGCTGTTCAAATTATAAGATCAAAGTTGAATTCGAGAAAAGGCCGAAAGCTGGATTTTTCAAATGACACCCCTAACATGTGAATACATTTCTCAATTCTATGGAAAATTTTAGATCAACTTTGTGTACAATGTCCTATACCTAAAATGTACTTGTACCTACTGAAACCGATAGTTAGTTTATCATAATAGATATTGAAAGCATCGCAAAAATGAAATTGTTAAAACAATAATCGGATCGCTTCGCGCGTCTTGGGTCATATCGTGTATGACCCAAGACGCGCGAAGCGGGGATAGCAGGTGGATAGCGCTTAATGGGCCATACAAATATCCACCGCGTTCCCCCGACATGACGCCAATGGATGTTTTCATTTGGGCAGCTATTAATGACGTAGCAAATAGAGGAGTGGTCCCAAAACACTACCCGCACACCTGATTTTGTTTCGTTTAGTTTTTTGATTTTGTTTTATTATACAGCATAACAAGTCAGATATGTTCAAATCCGCAAATAGTGTAAATTCTGTATTCTAAGAAATAAAGTTTTTCCACTGTAACAATAGTATTTTTACAGATACATATAAAAATAATAACTTGTCCATAAATTTTAAATTTAATGATTATGTTCAGCGGCCCACTTAAAACTTATATATTTTTAATGTTTTCAACTGACATATGTGTATGGTAGTAGTGCGGAAATTTCAATTTATTTTTACGTTTCAACAGCCTCTCTAATTTATTTACATTGTTCATTATAGATTTCAGAAATATAGGTCAATGTTTCTGTTAAATAAACTCCATAGTTGTCTGCTTAAAGTTCTATAATTTTTGTAAACCTGGCTCAAGATATATATTATTTTATGTCTTTGTATGACGTCTATGAATCTCAATACAAAAAACGAGTATTATTAATTCGTAATCAACGAGTTAGGCAAACGTTTTAAAAATTAAATAAATAAGACGCTGAACTGTCGATATTTACATTTTCTTAATTAAATCTTGTATAAAATATAGGTTTTTTAATTAACAATGTAAAACTCTGTAAGAAATCATTTTAGTAGAATACGAAAAAAAAATACCGTATCGTGAAAATATTTCATTCATAATTCTATTCCTGACAGCGTTATACTCATATTTTTTTTTACTTTATCATACGCAGTATGTAAAGTATTGTAATCATGCCGAAAAAAAAAATTGAGATTTTAGCGGAAATAGGTCTTTATGGGTCCCCTGAACATTTTTGACCAAGGTACAAAAAAATGTCTGTGTGTGTGCGTGTGTAAACGATTTTTGTGACGACGATTCCGGAGAAACTACTAAAGGTATCGGGACGAAAGTGCGTATTTAGTAGTTTTATGACCAAACTTAGAGCTGAAAAGCTTTTGGTTCAAAATGGTCCAAAGGAACTGGCTATTTACTCTTAGCATTTTTCAACGATTTTCGTCATTTCTGTAATTTCGTCAAAATAGATAAATAATAAATTAAAGTAGACGAAATTTTGAATAATTTATGCCTATGACATTGTTTGGTAAAATTAATAGTTTAGCTTCAAGAGCAAATTCTATTTGATCAAGATCGGTCGCATCTGCATTGATATGAAAGTACATAGTAGCCTGGATTTGACAAATATTTTTTTGTGCTGTCACCACAGAAATGTCTATGGCTGTCACACTCGAAAACAGCTGATTTCATCAGAGGTTGGAGAACCGCTATGGAACGTAGCCGCTCTAGTGCGGCAAAGTACAAAATACTTTTGTGGCGATGATTCCGGAGAAACTACTAGAGGTATCGGGACGAAAGTTGATATTTAGAAGTTTTATAACCAAACTTAGAGCTGAAAAGCTTTTGGTTCAAAAGGGTCCAAAGGAACTGGTAGTTTATTCTAAGCCATTTTCAAGGATTTTGCCAATGAGCCGGAATTTCTGTAATTTCGTCAAAATAGTTAAACAATAAATTAAAGTAAGTAAATTTTGAATAATTTATGCCTATGACATTTTTTGGTAAAATTAATAGTTTAGCTGCAAGTGCAAATTCTATTTGATCGAGATCGGTCGCATCTGCATTGATATGAAACTACATAGTAGCCAGGATTTTGACAAATATTTTTTTGTGCTGTCACACTCGAAATCAGCTGATTTCATCAGAGGTTGTAGAACCGCTATGGAACGTTACCGCTGTAGTGCGACAAATTACAAAATACAAATTTCAAATGAAATAAGATCACCAATTTGATTGTTTGTTGATAAGAAATATCAACCCGTCTTTATATCTAATTCTAAAAACGATAAATTGAGTAGAAAAGTATAGCGATGACTAGTTTTATTTTAGTTGTTGGTACGGATGTGACATCTACAGTGTCATGAACAAATATAAATCTGTCAGAATTTGAATTAGCTTTTTAAACTTGACGTTTCGTCAAACTGGTACCAACCTAACATTTCCTATACAGAAATATAACCATTTTTATTTATTTTATTTTAAATACATGTTTCTCAAAAAGCAACACAATAAACGTTGATGTCTCTCCTGCCAAAAACTAGATAGCGCGACGCGCTCACGTGCTACGGCGACACGCCGCATCACCGATCGTCGTGCTATTCCGTACTTTCGGCATTTGTGACATAAATAACTATTATTTTAATGACGTAGTGTAGGTAGTGTCAAATGCTGATGCTTTGACAATACCTACGATTTATCTCAATAGAATAGATTCTCATGCAGCTAAACTATTAATTTTATATATTGTATGATAAAGTCATGTGCCTGGCCACATCAGATTTTTCTCATCATAACGATATTTGTTTACGGTATGTATTTCTGCTAATGTACCTATTCATGTTACAGAATATTTTTGCTAATTTTTCTACAATATTACTATTTCCACTAATACAGCCAGTGACCTCAGAATCGTTATGGGTGAACCATTGGAAAGACGTGCACAGGTTCTGCAAGGTTTTCTGTATACAAAATTAGTTAGGTAGGTACTTTTGCATCGATACATCAAGAGTTTACAAGCTTATTTGTTTCCATTCTAGCACGAGTTTGTTTCCTTTGTAAGATGGAACAATTCTAACCTAAAATTGTTTTTCGCTTAAATTTGCGTCATATGTTTCTCCTGTATTGCTTACCTACTTTTGACTGAAATATGCCACTATACATAGCAAATTGGCGATATGATAGAACACAAAGTTATAATCATTGATGATTGGAGAACATCCATGAAACAACGGATATTCAAATATTCAGCAATTTTCCTAATATTCCTAAGGGAGTAAATAAGCCGAAATTACTTAAAACAGGGATGAATAACAGAATTGCGTAAAGTTCACAAAATAAATTATGAAAGGTTTTCTCGCCCACCTACCGGTATTTGCGGTATTTATTCCGTAATCTGTACACACCGGCGCTATATTATTCTGGCAGACCGCTAACGTGAACCGAAAGAACTCGTAAAAAAATCGTACCATAAATTACGTAACTGGCAGGACAAAGCCTTGGTAGGCAGAACCCACGCACACTCGACTCTTTTTTGTTTGTCCATACTTTTCCTCGCTTCGATCTCGATGTAAATTTTTGAAGGTGTGTCCACACCGGTCGTCGAACAAATAAACGCCCAAAAATGTATAATATAGTGAGGAGGGTATAATTCGGAAAGGAACTTGCGGATAGAATTGTAGATGGAGTCCGATTTGAATTCTATTTTGCGTTGCAGAGTTATCACAAATGTTTGTGGTGAGGTGAGGTAGCGGTGTTTAGACCTGCCGATTAACATAAAGAATTAGTAAACAATAGGTAAGGAGAATTTATGTACGGAACGGCGGAACACTTGGCGTTAATGTTAGAATTTTAAACGCAGCCTTCGGGTACAGAATTTTAAGTTCGACGTTGCAATATTGTGGTCGGCCAGCACATTATCTCTCATGGCATGTACTATTGACGAGACAACAATTCGTGTATAATATTATTGTATTATAGTATTACATTATCCTGATACATTATCATGATGTCCTTGTTTAGCAGATTTTATTGTTCTTTATCGATATAAGTAGGTACTACTGGCTATTGCTGATATATAACAAGGTATATATTACTGATTGAACGAGGTTTAAACAAATATGATGTGGTAAAGAGAAAATGATTCAGCTCCAAACTTTCAATACATATTTTGATATTTTTAAAATATCAAAATTTAATTTCCAGTTTTCTGTTCAATTGTGTAGTCACATTGGCGTACTGATGGATCTTTTAATTATCTATATGGTAGCATAAATAATTTATTGAAATACCCTCTTTGCATAGATATCACTGAGAATGCATCCACACTTCAAAAGTCCATCACGAAAGATTTGCGAAAAAAGTTTTAATGGGTAGTCCTGCAAAGTCCTATAAATTTCAAAGCATGTCATAGCAAATAAGTCTGTTTTTTAAAGTATTAGAAACAACAGACGACAAGCGCACAAAAACCTGAAATGATATGCAACTTTTAAGTCCAGATTCAGCGTAAACCTGATTCTATCGTAAACCAAAGGCTCGCGGGGGGGGGGGGGGATTCCGGAACAAGTATTCGACAATCAAGGTATGCTCCTTCCTATAGTCCTGGATGTGGCAAAGTCTTCCACAATATTTGCCACGAGTACCTAGTCGATAAGCTGGAACAGCTACTACTTTCTGACAGTTACTCCCGTATAAAGAAAGATAATGAGTACTCAAGTCTCAAAAGCATTAAAGCTGGATTACCACAGGGTAGTGTATTTGACCCAATTCTGTACCTTCTTTACACACATGATCTTCCGAAACCAGATGGTGTTACCGTTGCCACGTTTGGTGATTATATTGCTATCATGGCAGTAGATACAAATGCTTAAGGAGCAACACTAAAACTGCAGAATGCTGTCAACATTATTAGTAATTTGATGCAACGATGGCTAATTGCATTGAACGAAAGCAAATTCGTTCACATACATTTTAACAGCAAACGAATACAATACGTTCCAGTGCAAATAAATAACACCACCCTACCTTAACACGGCAAAATACCTTAGTATGTCGCTGCACACCAAGCTGCGCTGGAAAGAACACGTTAAAAAACGAGAAGAATTGGGCATAAGATATCAAAAAATCTGCTGGTTTATTGTTAGGAAGTCGACTTTATCAACCTATAATAAACTCCTACTTTACAAGCAGACACTTAAACCTGTGATATCAGTATCATTCAATCTTTCCAACATAAGGTGCTAGGAAAGATCGTGGGTGCACTTTGGTATATTACAAATAGCAAATTTCCACAGGAATCTTGAGATAGAATTAGTAACCAACGAAAGTTTGCAGAGAGTCATCAGAACTGACGCTGCAGCGTGCAAATGGTGTGTTTCAGGACAGAAGTAGGCAGGGGCTTACCTAAGGGGAGCAGTGGGAGCAGACTCGTCCAGGCGCAAGAGTACAGGGGGTGCAAAATTGGAAGAGCAATAAAAAAAACTTTTGTGTAAAAAATTCTATTGGCCAGATTTTCTAAATAAGGACCTAAACTTACCTTGACTTGACTTGACTGACCTTGACTTAATTATCATAATTTTGATACATGATTTACATATATAACACCATGTATATTTAACTTCTGTAAATGTTCGTTTTTTAAGCAAACGCATTTCATATTTATTTATTTATTTACTATTTAATTGAGTGCACTATTGTAGTATATTGTGCAGTTTAAATGACTGTTTTGGCTATTTCACGGCTATTATTTTACTAAATGTGTTTTTATGCATAAACCTATAAGTATGTCAGTGGTTACTTATTTTAAAAGAAAGAAATTGCCAAAATTTTAGTGGTAGGTACGTTTCAGTTGCCTAAAGTTCTTTCTTCTAAATAATTTTGATGAAAAATAAAAAAAAAATCTCTTTAAGAAACTAGAAAAAATTTCCCTAAACATAATTTACATCTCAACTAACTTGTAACTTCTAACTCACCTGAACTGTGAACACACCGATATCAACCGATATCGTGTCTCGGTTGCAAGTTATTCACGATCAAAGATGACCGAATTGGATTTTTTAATGATCGGAAACAATGTTTTTTTGTTTTTTTGTTTAGGAAACTTCTAAATTTTTTAATACTCTACATCAAATGTGTATACATCGTTTAAGTACGAATTGGCGTTTTCAAGATGCGTCTGAAAATATATCAAAAAAACGTATAACGTATATTTATGCTGAGTGATCCATTCCGCATCCCAAGTATTTAAAAACATGATTGAGCATCATATTTAATAATAAGACGAACAATATGCGTGCAATTATATATATAAGATTTTGGTTAAATTTAGAATTGAAAAATTCAGAAGTGACAATAAAACCTATAAATTTCTACTGCCTCTGTACCTCAACTGGAAGAGCTATCAATCGGAAATTGGAGGGTTCCTGGTTCAAATGCAGGCGGAGGTGTTTTTTCCAAAAATTATCCTCACCTGGATTAATTCACTCGCTTCTTTAGTTGATTCTACATTACTGACGAGTTTACGTATTATCCATTTTCCCTTGAATTAAAGTAAATGTTCAAAAAATGCCAGACCTCTTCTGAAAAAACAAGAGGGCGCAAAGATTGTTCTTGCTTATGATTTGTCATAATACACTCAAAAAGTTTACATCAAGTTACCCAACAGGATAGGATAAACGTTATTACATTAAAAAGTGCATAATTTTTACAGAAAACATTTCCGGCCGAGAGTGTATATCAACTTGGCTTGTTGCCCACAAGTTTTAGAACATTGACCAAAGTTACCACCCAGTTAACGCCCTATTTAGAACGGTGTCACATAATTTTGGACGACACTGTAGATTTAAGCAGCGTGTATCTTTTCATTTCACCTAACGAGCCTGACAGCTCCCCAAGTAAGGTTTCTTCGTGCAATTTTCTTCAAATCAATGCGACCGGCTAAATCGGATCGAGTTTTAAGCCTAATGCCGTTACATAGCTTACGTTACGTGTCTAAAACGTGAGCGATCGGCCGTTTCTACCAGATCGGGCTTAATTCCGCGTTTTGCAAGCGCAATGCGACTGACTCAGTCGCGATAATAATCGACATTAGCAGACTACAGTTTATATAAACGCCAATTAAATTAGCATTTTAGTGTTAAATATAATTTTGAGGGTCCAAAGTCCACAATGCTGACGCGGTGTTTGCATTCCTGGGACGCACACATCTACAGAATTAGCAAACTTTATTTGCAGATATACTTACGTTGGGATTGCAGCGATAATGAAAGAGGTCAAAGGTAAGAAAAATACATAATTATGTAGTGTAGTAGTTGTTTGCAGCTATTGGGCCATGTCAATATTTTCAATAACAAAAATTCGTCTTTGATTAGTTGAACGCATAACCAGAATATCTGGGTCATATCTCCTTCATTGGATGCTATATGATCTTCTTTCTGTAACTTTGTTAACACGGACTAACACATTATTAAAAATATTCAATAAACCATTTACACTTCTCTAATTTGAAAGTTTTATATGAATCGGTATTCCTGGCCATTTAGTAACAAAACAAGAATATACAGAATCTTAACAGGAAGCACAGAATCTTAGCAGTACACCAAATTATAGGTGAAGAAATATATAATATTCTATTCTGTGTAATGGTGGATATTTGATATTTTTGTACGTTAAAGAAAAATCGTAATTGTAATCTGCAAAAAGAGTAAAAATGGATGTCAATACGACAATGTCTATAGGCATAACATAATGGATGCTTAGTAAAATTTAATATTTTATCCATCCGTTTATCTGGTACTTTCTGAACATTATCCTTATTAATTCGTTGCTGGTACATACACTACTCAAATAACATTTGCGGCAAGGTTAAGAGCAGTTCAAAATGCAAAAGTGTACTAATTGTTAAATTCTGAAAAAGAACGTCTACTAAATTTTGGGAAAAAGCGCTCTTAGCGCTTGGTTTGATAACTTAGTCCAGAAGATGCCTCTTGCAACAGAGCGCGAAACGTCGACTGCTTTAAAGTCCTCAACACGGTTTTCACCCGGAAATCAATATAGCATTGACTCAGACTGCGGAAGTCTACAATCTAGATATGTCTCATAAACCTCAGTTCCGAGTCCACGACAATTCCGACATTACGCGCCTCAGAAGCAACATCCAAAACGACATCATCGACAATAATCCTCAGAGCTCGACAAACGAAGGCAGCCGCAGGCTCACTCCCGAAAACGACAACCGATGTCTTAGAGGCACTCACTGTAAGGCAGTGTTTAACGGCATGCTCCAGTAGATGACTAATGTCATCATTAATAGTCCTTTGCGCCACGAGAGTGTTATCACAATTAAAATTGTAATATAGCTGGGTGTCATCAGCATACATATGAGCATTACAGTTTTCCAGAACACTACACAAAGCCACAGTGTAAATCAAATACAAAATAGGCCCAAGGATCGAACCTTGTGGCACACCAGAAGTAACCGGAGCCAACCCGGAATGAACGCCATCATGAGAAACCAACTGGCATCGGCTGAGCAAATAATTCCAACAGCCGACCGGGAGAGACCCACGTAATGAAGTATCGACAGTAGTATTCCATGATGCATCCTATCAAACTAAACCCCACTCAGAATCCCGATTGTTTTTCCGGCAATACTTTAAAATCATATAAGTTGTAACAATGTTCTCAAATACCTTCGAAAGTACGGGCAATATACTAATGGGTCTGAGATCTCTCAACTCTCTAGGATTCTTAACTTTGGGTACCGGCACAACCACCGCTTTTTTCCACTGCGACGGGAAGACGGAGTTTTCAATACAACAATTAATTATTTGACACATATAGGGAACTATCACAGGACAACACAGAATCAACATGTTCCTACTGATACCGTCGTATCCGAAGGAATCAGTCTTAATGCTATTTAAAGCACGAGTAATCTCGTCTTCTGACGCTAAAGTAAATGTCAGCTCTTCAGCAACACACGGTAATCTGTTAGAAGTATAAAAAGACATCAGGCCGGGATCACCTGTGTTGTGATTCTGCGCGGACAAAGAAATAATCATTAATTGTATCCACATCACCAATCGTCTCAGCAACAACCTGCGCTATTTCGTTTGGACAAACAACGTTGGTTGCATTTTTATTTAAATAATTTTGCTGTGAAGCAACAATAAAAAAAGTTGTATATATTATTCCTTATTTATTTAGACTCTGCACCTATATCTTATCTTATAATGTGGTAATTCCAAGTTACAAATTTTGTTAGTCATCATCATTTATTTGTAGTGTTCTGTGTTCCTTAAATTTGGATAGCTTAAATTTTGGCAGGTTTTACACTTCTTGAAAACATTATAAATATGTAAAACACTCGAGCAGCTGTATAATACAAGAGTTGGCAGAACTAATATAAGAGTTAATTTACTTATTGCAGTATGTACGCATTATTTTGAAATAATTATAAATAGTTGTCAGTATAAATAAACATTTTCATACGAAATTATGTTGTTCCGTATCCCGGTTTCTTCCTCTAAAATTTACCCTTTTTTTAGAATTTTTTATTGGCGATACTATGCAATAAATCGATTCCAAATATTTATTAGCTTGTCGAGTATTTACAAAAAAATAATAAAGAAATATGATGAATCACGCTCACTAGCCACCCGCGACCACGACACTGCGCGAAGTTCCGCGGTCACTGGTTGGCATGATTTGGGCCACTCCAGGTGATTGGAATTGGTGACTTGGCAAACTCAAAATATCGATTTTTCTCAGCTAACTTGAGAATGTGTTCTGTATGAAAAGAAAAGTACATCAGTTATTGTATTTCTCGTTCATCAAACGATAAAGGGATGGTTACTGAACATGCACTTAAAATTTGAACTCAATCATGCCTACCTAAATATCATGCCTACCGTTCACGAAAAAACTGTTACGAGAAAAACGCGTTTAAACTCTCAGGTACAGTTTATAACGTGACATCGAGTACTTACAGCATTTTTCTGCAAATATGTTATACCAGGGCCATATATTTTGAGACATTTGCTCATTTCTACGGCTTCCTTAAGCTTGTTTTGCAGCCTCGAGTGCACGTCTCGGAGACCTCACCAGACGCCGTTTTACGCGCACATTTGCAAATATTTTCGGTTTGTTGATGTTGATAGGTTTTGAGCCACGATGAAGATGTTTCGGTGGGAGTCGCCAGACAGTAGAATTGAAGTTTTAGTTGTTGTTTCGAGTGTCACCACCGCAACACCGTTCTAGCAACTCTCTCGACCCACAGCCCCCGCGACGTATATATCTGCACACCAGTAGAGTCATACAGATTAGTAGTCCCGGGGCTGCGGTCAACCCTTTTTGCTAGAGAACCTGAACAGACAGACAGACAGGGGTATGTAAACGCTCTATATATAGCTCAATATATGAGCTGGAAATTATCCTCTAGTTTTAATTTTTTTCACATCTGTCAGTCGTTAGCCCATATGCTTTTCTCAACATGTCCTACGCATTTCTTTATCACCGTCAAGTCATCGCCATACGGATTGTCAACAAATAAGGCTTTGAAGGTTCTTGTGTCCCCATTACCATTTATCATACCACTTCATAGAATTCCCAAGATCGTCGGAGTATGTCTTTGGTGGAATCCACTATTTTCCCCGCTGACCCATTATGATTCGCAGTACAGTTGTCTGTATGTACTATCGTGGCCATATATTATGTTGCCTCTTTTGAAGTCCATTTTCTCGCAAATCTAGGGGCGAAAAAATTTGAAAAAAAAACTGATTCTGTTCTTGGGTAATATGCTACAAACTCATAAAAATTAGAAAGCTGTATATGTTGGCGTTTTCCCGATTTTTCCAAATTAAGAAGAATTGGCGCTGTTTTTGCCCCGTAAATTTTATTCGTTTAACTTTAGCAATTAATTTCTCCGGAAATAATCTATAGATTTCAACGAATTAAAAAGTAAAATCACCTGCGGAGTGCTAGTTTTCAATGTGCAGTTTTGTAATATCATTGGATTAGTGCTTGACCCACAAAAGGCTATATTATGCAATGCCAGCAATTCCGTTATTAGAAGAGCTAGAATAATGAAATATAGACTATAGGCTACCCAATAATTCATAGGTTTAAAGTTTATTACATAATCATTGTTTATCTTGCACGACGCTTGACGGTCTATGGGGTGCTGCGGGGAAGGGAGGCGTTAGCGGTGCTGTCATGTTGGCGAGAACCGACACAGCTGAGAGAACCGGGCAGCTTATTATCAATACACAAAAAGAACGATAACTTGTCAAGGTAGTAATTTTAAGTAATAATTAAATTCTTAATTTTTGCATAATTATGATTATAATATTGGACCCGGTACGAGAGAAATCTCTTCTATCGATTGGCGTTTATGTTTTCTTCAGTTTTATACAATAAAAGTTGTAAACAAGCTTTTGATGGAAGCGGATAGATCTAATAATATGGAGTTAGCACATTTTCCGATCAGTGCTTACTAAATTAAGTTTGCTTGATAAACCCAAAAAATATTTAAAAAGTATGCCCGATTTTGTTATATAAATATTCAAACTATTATAATAGTTTCAACAGTTTATTTATTAACAATATTTAAATACATGCACAAACAATATAAAATAAATACATATATTACAAACGTCAGCTCTGAGCGTATAAAACTTAGCAATATCAAAAAACTTTTACAAATTTACCATCGTAAAGAGACATAATCGCCGAGTCGTTATATGTATTGTGTCCGTAAACACTGTTCTCCTAGTAACTAATGCACGTGCGATCCGTCACTACTTGCAGTGTCGCTGTCGATCCCTTCCCCCGCTCGCCCGAAAGACCGAAGAGCGCCGCGTCAATTGCAGCAATCATGAGATGCTTCAACTCGATCTTTTGTAGGGAAAATGCAAGATAAACAATGATTATGTAATAAGCTTTAAACCTACGAATTAGTGGGTAGCCTATTGTCTATATTTCATTGTTCTAGCTCTTCTAATAAGGGAATTGCTGGCATTGCATAATGTAGCTTTTTGTAGGTCAAGCACTAATCCAATGATTTTACAAAAATGCACATTGAAAGCTAGCATTCCTCAGGTGATTTTAGTTTTTAATTCGTTGAAATCTATAGATTATTTCCGGGGTAATTAATTGCTAAAGTTAAACGAATAAAATTTACGGGGCAGAAACAGCGCCAATTCGTTAATTTGGAAAAATGGGGAAAACGCCAACATATACAGCTTTCTAATATTATAACCAAGGTCAGCATCAGAAATTTTTTAAATTATTTCGCCTCTAGATTTGCGAGAAAATGGACTTCAAAAGAGGGGACAATATATGGCCACGATAGTGCATCGATACAATTGTAATGTTGCCAGATTCCTAAAACTCTGAGGCATGGCAATAGGAAAATTTTACGGCAACTTCAACCACTTTGTTAGTATATTTCTCCATAAGTACTGTGATCCCATACATCGGTAGTGTAACCTCTTTTCTTCCATATCCGGTCTCCAAAAACATATGCACTATAATATCCTCGTCTTCCGCTTTCGACAATTTATCGGAAGACTTACTAGCATGTTCTTCCTTCTTTCACGAGAGTGAATTCGCAGAAGATTTTCAATTTTGTGGATATATCAGCATGCGATGGAGTTTTTCTTGAGTGCTTCTTATCCATGACTGTTCACGAGAGAATTTCGCAGAATAATAAACCACACACTGCAAGATTTCTTGGCTTGAAAATTTTTTAATTCGAGCGGAAAAATTGTTGACCACTCGATCCGACCGATCCGCGCGCTTCGTTTTTTGGCACCTTGCTTATAACTTGACTAATTTTGCAAATTTTGCCTTGAAACTTCGTACACACATTCTTCAGACCTTAAATAATAAAATAACGCCTAGAGAAAAAAAAAATTTTCATCAGAAAACCGAAAGCCCCCTTAATAATCCTTCATTACATACATGTAACAAGTAAACAACTTGACATACGCAGTCCAAAATTTGCAAAAAACAATTACATCAACGGCATTTCAAGAAAAACTGCAAGCGTGCCGCGTACTAACATTTCGTTACTGACATTTCGAAACGTTTTGTAAGAATAATTTCCAAAACAATAAATTTTAAATATGCAATGTAATAGATATTTCCATTATGTTGGGATATTTATAGTGTTTACAGGTATAACTGGTATCCTATATTTGCGTTCTTTAATTACTATTATTGTTTCGGATTCCATAGTCAACCCATAAACAAATGAGTAAATCGTGTATATGAAAATACATAACACGAAAATGTTCGAACTTATAAATAATCTGTAATCATCGGTCAAAGGAGTCGTTAAAACTAATGTATTTATAAATCGTAATGTGTTCGAACATTATGTCCGCAGACGTAATCACAGAACCAGATGGTAACTGTTAATTTATTATGCATTTAAAAATATCCCGGCCTGTTGTACAATGTTAACGTCAAGTTCAAAACCACATTTTGCGTTCAATTTAATGTCATCTTCATTTATCAAGAATGACTTATGTATTTTTGGTTGGAATTCTAAGTTCTCGTCAAAAAACTTCGTACTTAGAAATTCAATAAAGCAATTTGTGTGTGGCATTTTACTACGACACTCTTTATAGTAGGTTGCAGTTGGATTGCAACCTAAAGTGTTTTTCTCCATTTTGTTGTTGGTTGAATCGCATTGGCAAAGGTGTTCGTGTCTAATAATTATTAAATTTACCATATTCAGCTCTAAACTAGCTGTAAAATATCTATAACATCCCGTACAAACCATATTTGGCAAGAATTAAAAAAAACTACTAAATTTTATGGATTAACCTTCTCTGTCATGAAACCAATAGAAGCAAGAGAATGCCACATAGACGACGTAATGTCACATAGATTTTGCCCATTCATCAACATTGTTTTTGGCAAAATTGTTAGATCCTCTCCTCTACAATATATGCCTTATGCATTTTTTATTTCGTTACTTTTTTCGTTCCTATCTTTTTTATGGTCGTTTTTTCTAACTGGTATCCTTTACTGATATAGATATAAAAGCATACACACTAGTTTTTGTGCATTTCCGTAAAAAAAATCCGTCTTAGACCTTCTGCAGGACATACATATCTCGGAAATTGTCTAGTTTTAACTGCTTGCTTTTTATATTTTTTTACATTACCAGGTGATTTGTCAAGAATACTTGAATGCTACGGCATATTACCCTTTATTACTCAGTGGAGTGTCACACATAAGTATTGGCACAGCAACAATTGTTAAATATAAATGCATACAAATCAAATGATCTATATCCCTGATTCTATGTCTTCCTCTTTTGTGTTTTCTCCATTGAGCTTCAATCTTGCTCCTTGCCTATACCGTAATGATGACGTCTAATAAGTCCGAAACACGTATATGCGCTTGCTTCTTCGATGACGGATATGCCCGACAATTGCCTTCTACTGTTTATATTTCACCGCCAATAAATAATTTTCGTTTCATTACCATATGCTAAAGGTTATACTTTGGGGTGTACTGGTTACCTCGGGTAATATTATAACATTTAACTTTAATAGTGTACATGTAGAATGTAGAGCATACGTTGTAGTATTACTGAAAATAATTACAACATGATTCTTGCATTTTCAGTTGATTTGTGTGCATTTACATATAAATATTTTGTTTATGTGGGGCACTGTATGTGATAATTTCATTACTCCTCCACTCAGATCAACATTTTTTCATCAATGCGCATTTCTCAAGTAGCACTATAAAGTATTACTTGTAATACATGATGTTCCAAAAATATGAAAATTCTGTGTGACTTTCAATTGAAACTTGAACTTTTGCTGATAATGGAAATGGGAAATTTAGATATGCAGCAACTATCTTCCTAGCAAAAGGTTCGTCAAAGAATTCCGAAAGTGCTGTATTTCTTTTATGGTTTTCTTCAAAATCTGAACCTATAGGTAGAAACTTGAATGAAAATTACCATCGCACATTGGGGTATTTGACCCAAAAAGCTGGCCATAAATCAAATTTCAAAATTGTTAAATTCCAAAAAGTAAACCAGTTTCTGGGATACGTAAAGGACCGATGTATTAAAAGGCGGCAATATGTTTTCACCTGAGCCCTCCGCCACGTGTTGTTGTCAGCCAAAAGTTATATGTGAGTACTGAACATAGATGCACATAAGTTGACGCTCTTGAAAACGGTTGCAATTTTGTGTTTTGAGGAAAAATGTGACTTTTTTGTTATACATTCTTTAGAACCAAGTATGAACTTTCATTCGACATTATTTTTATTAATATTTACCCACAATTTTGTTTACTGTAGGGCCGAGAACATTCGCTGTTATAAAAAACAGTTTTATGCAGAACTTGAGTGTTTTAGTTTAGTGTTTAGCTTAATTAAGCTTTTGAAAGTGATTCAAATTATAGTATACATATTTGACATTACAACTACTGAAAAATCTGCTGCGGATAGGTGCGGATGCGGTTTTTGTGATTTTATTTCTAATCCGTTGTAAAGGAAAATCCAAAAATTGATATACTGGCTTAGATGTAATTTCATGCAATTTTTGGATACCGTGATAGTAGAGGTAATTTAGAACATATTTAACCATATTTAGCTATATACAAATGGTTACGGTTATCGAGATATTGACAATTTTATGTTCAATGCATCTTGTATGCTGTAAATGCCGTTCTGTACATATATTTTTTCGTTTTGTATCATATATATCAAACAACCCCTCTAGGGTCATACCACTAAAAACCAACCGTTTTAGGTTGAAGTATGATCAAATTTCGAAAGTTTTCATGGAAACAATAAGTATAAATATTAGACAATTTTGAAAATATACTAAATATAATAGGTTTTATCTACGACTCACATATAATAAGTTCATTACATACGTATTTATGACTATATAATCCACATCATTATATGCGCCAATAATTACAATCACACTAGCGTTGTATGATAATGACAGTTCGTTCAAATAATGACCTTATTTGAACGAACTGTCATAAAAACTGTCAAAACCTACGTGGATGACAGCTATTTGACAGTACGCCTCGCCATCATTGACAAATACACTTAAAATATTTTGGATAAAATGGAATTTATGAGTCGTAGATAAAACGTCATATTTGACTCGCACATAACGGATATAAATCGCTCGCATGAATACACGCTCGCCTACGGCTCGCGTGTAAACTTCATGCTCGCGATTTATAATCTTAATTACGTGCTCGCCAAATAATATACTATTATAGTGATAAATATGGTAAAATAGGTTCTTAATTGCCTCTACATCACGTCTTAAAAGGAATGCATCGAAAGGAAAATAGCATGAATAGCGTAAGTACTGTTTCAATACACAATATCGACTGGTGTAAACTTTCATTTTCTTCCTCTACCACTGGTCTTAAAAAATAAAACTTTTTTTCAGGATCTTTTTACAACATCATACCTTTGTTGTTTCTCGTGTTTACCTAACCACAATATGGCACAATTTCTATTATATTACGTTATCTATTACAACAATGAAATCTTCATTGCTGCTTATTAACAGAATTAATCTTGACTCACTAAACATAATAACGACCGTCTCGAAACAATTGTAAATATTAGTAACATTTGTAAAGAAAAGTGACATGGATTTCCGGGAATTTACGATGACTGAAAAATAAATAATCCATATAAAAGGCGATTATATGTTTAGAATTTTTACAGGCGGTATACATATATTTTCAACTCGATTTATAATAGTGTTCATATGCATATAAGCGATAATTTTACAGCTCTAGGCAAGCTCGTAAAAGCCAGTTCGGCATGGAGTCCATTGTCCTGCTGGCGGCATAAAGCACAAATGAAGCAATATTACTCACGCACTCAATTAACACCACCTTATTGTTTGTATTTAAATGATAGTTAACGGCAGTTAATGGCCGTTGTTGTCGTGCGCCGTATTTCGTAATTATGTCGCTTTTTTCTGTCTTCGGCGCTCGCGGCCACATAAAATGGCAGGAAAAGCGATACGCTGACTTTCAGCTTTTAAAACGCTGCGCTGGCTGGCGCAATTCATTAGGACAAATAACATTCTGCGGGCGCAGCGATTTTTGCCATATGGCTGAATCTGCACTTCAGAATTCCAAAAATAGACTCACCTTGAGTGTGATAAACAACTCAGTCATCGGAGTTGGTTACTTATTGGTCTTGGTGTCATTGTTACTGGGTGGACTAATTAAATTGAACTATGCAGGTTCATTCGTTGTATATAATTTTATTCCTTCGTCATGTATGTACTATATATTAATTATGAAAACAATTGTGCAACTAATAATTCACTGGAACATTGGAAATGTGTTACACAAGCATATATGTTACCTGTTTGTTCTTGTTCCTACGCGTGCAAATAATCCACATCAATCAATGCAATACACGTCTCTCCATCGGTTTATAGAACCCCTCTACAGTCTACGCTTAGAGTTTTAAAGCTATATCAGAATAATGTTCTCTTCAAATAGGTTGTAATCCTACGGTTCAGGTGTAACAAAAAGTAAACACAGTGGCTTCTAATGTCATATTACAAACGGAATAATATTTTTTTCTGAATTCTACTTGAATTATTTGATGATGGGCACGGGCAAAAATAATATTCATCTATTCAAATTTCATTGCACTTCACTTTGGTAGATATTTTAAACATTATCTGGTCTTATTTTGTACATTTTCGAGAAAAAGACAACTTACAAAATATTGGTAACTATGAGAAACATGGATTTTGCTCATATCAATTTTGCCCCAATTTTCCATTTTCTTTTTCTCGACTTTTAAGTTTGAATTTTATGGTTGAAACTGGGCTTTTATATAAAATGTATATTGTGTATATATACACAGTATATATAAATTGACATGTTCGAGGATTTTAAAAGTCAGTAATAGTATCGATTATCAATTTATTTCATATTTGCAATTGTATTTGACAATAAAGTTAAAGATTTTTTTTTTATTCGGGCGTGATAGGAAAAAATGAGTTGTTGCACATTATCATTAAAAATCGACGCAACCAAGAATTTTTTTTAAATACCAAACTGTTTCAGACGTTTTGTGTTTTTCTGGTTCCATACTTTACACGCTTGCTCCTAAGAACACATATGTTTAAAAATTAGAAAACTTTTACGTGAACTGATAATAATAATGAACTTATAGTTTCCAAACCAATTTTTTACAAATATCTTCAAAACACTATGTTGACGTTACTGCTAGACAATGCAAGAAACAAAAATCTGAGTAATGTATGATACAAAAAATTATGTCACACCTTTACACACTCTCACGCAACTGCTACATTAGAAGTTTCTCATGTTCTACTATTTCTTTAAACTTGAAATGTTGGAACTTATATTTACTCGATCTGAGGTCTTCAGCTAAAATTTTCTCAAGTTAACCGTCACGTCCGGTCACCGGAACTCGGTATCAACTTTGTTATTTTAAATGGAATAATACAAAAATACAAATACAAAATACATCATTTTTGGTAATGTTTTTTTTTTATTTTACTAATTTTCTGGTGATTTTCGCGGTTATGTTTAAAATTGAATATCTTGGTTATTATTGAAACTAGACGTTTCATGATTGGTAGTCCAAAACTAGAAACATAACCAAATAGGACTATGTTTAGTTGATCATGATATCTTATACAGGGTGTTCAACATTTACAACACAATAATTGAATTTTCAAACGTAAAAACGTCATTCTTTTCAAATGGAACACTCTGTATACCGATGCGCCATTCGATAAGAAATCTTATTCCCTATCAATTAATGTTAATGCTCCCTATAGCTATCTTTAATAGCTTTTGAGATATTGTCAGTATAAAAAAATGCAAACTAAAAGCAAAACGATTTATTCTTCATTTATAGGAATGTAAAACTTTGGGAAAACAGCGGGAAAGCAGAAAAATATTGAAAAGGTTTGTTAAAACTAAAATAATATATTTGGGATATCTAACTTAAATTTAGACTTAATTATGTTGTTCGAAATGCTGCCCGTTCTGCTCCGAACATTTTAAAGCTTTTCGTTGTACTTCTGTCATCGTCGTTCTTCGGATTTCTTGTCGCTGAAGTCCATTAATGGCGGCTAGTACTCTGTTAGTCATTTTAGTATTAACTGGTGTGGAATAGACATGACGTTTCACATGACCCCAGAAATAAAAGTCGAATGGTGTTAAATCTGGCGAGCTTGGTGGCCACCGCCAGGCTCCCCTATTTCCGAACCACCTATCACCAAACATTAAGTTGAATGGATACCACATGCGAAGAATGTGCCGGTGCACCGTTCATTTCATAAAAGCAGTCGCGTAAAATTTTGAGGGAAAGAGTTTCGCAAAAATTCTTCACATATCCACGCAAAGTTTCTAAATATCTATCACTATTTAAATTTTCGTTGTAAATTTCGTATCTAATTTCGTCCCTCATTATTCAAAATGGATTTAAAGAAAAGATGACAATATCTCAAAAACTATTAAAGATAGATATAGGGAACTGTAATATTGATTGATAGGGAATAAGATTTCCTAGCGAATGGCGTTTCGGTATACAGGCGGTTCCATTTGCAAAAAAATTAGTTTTTTACGTTTGAAAATTTTATTATTGTGTTGTACATTTTGAACAGCCTGTATAAGATATCACGATGAACTAAACATCGTTTTATTTGGCTATGTTTCTAATTTTTGACTACCAATCATGAAACTTCTAGTTTCAATAATAACCGAGATATTCAATTTTAAACGTAACCGCCTAAAATCACCAAAAAATTTATATACAAAAAAAACTAAAAAAGGGTGATATTTAAGTATATGGAAACCTCATTAAAAATGATGTATTTTGATACGTGGGAACCAAAAATAAAATTAAAATTACAACATTCCATTTAAAATAACAAAGTTGATACCGAGTTCCGGTGACCGGACGTGATAGTTACTTGGGAATATTTTAGCTGAAGAGCCCACATCGCGTAAATCCTAATTCCACAATTTCAAGTTTCCAGAAGTAGTAGAACATGAGAAACGTCTAATGTACCAGTTCAGTTAGACACCCTGTATAAATAAATTTTTCCATTTTCGGCGTCCCATCTATTAAATTTAATTCATTCATGTTTACTAAAATCTAAAATTTTAAAGGTATTGTAGTTAATGCTGTGGTTATTAATTGCTTAAAAAAGCAGGTTAAGAAAAAAATTATTCCTCGACTACTGTCAATTTGTGCGACCTCATAGGTATTTCATAATTCTTATCAGAGATCGTACAGTCAAGTTGATGACATTGAACATACAATTTATAAACCTGTGTATAAAAACCGGTCTCCCTCTGTTAAAATCGTTGTAGTCAGCTGTTCGTTGATTTATCTACAATAAAGAATCTTTTGAGTTGTGGATTCCTAACGTGGGCGTGTTTGTGTAGTAATTTGTGTAGTGGCAGAGATAAAGGTATGGTAATTGTATGCGACGCATGACTGGTATGCGAAGTAACTATGATCAAGCTTGTTAAATCGGTTTGTTTTGTCCTACGGGAATCACTTTGCAATTACAATTTTTGTAAATACGCATCACACGATTTCTTTAGTTCAATTTAGTTAGTATTTAGAACTAAAATTGCTTATCTGTCCTTGAGGGATGTGCTTCTACAACGTAAGCCGTTATTTCTGAACTGTCCTGTATTATCCAAATTTAGTATGTAGAAAAGAATATAATATGCAGAATATGGGAAGAAGAGATGTTTTATGGTTTCCGAACGGCAACAGAATAGTACAAATGAAGGAATACGCAGTATGTACAGAAGAAGAAGTTTAAAGTGCATTAGCTGATGCAATAGGTGAAAGAACGTTTTTAGATTCTCCGCAATTGGATTAGTCCGAGTAGAACTCCCAGTTCAAACGTTCACGTTTGGACTACGGGAAATTACCGGCACACCATCGAATGGGTCTTGGTAGCTCAATAAAGAATCGGTTCAAGAGTTGAAGTCGTGCTGCGAGCTAGCCGTTCCAATTCAGGCGTCCGTTCGGTGAATCGAGAGCAGTATCTATCTATGAGTTGCTCCGTTGACTTCTTGGACCAGATTTCCTCGAGTTCGTCGATGCCGTGGTACAGCTGGACGGTGGAGGAGGAAGCACGGTACCGTGAAGAAGTGGTAGTGGACCCGGGGACCGGTTTTACTCGAGGAGAACTCGTTTTGGTTGTTTGTGTGTACCTACGACACGTCCACTCGGTTTTATTACTACCTCTGTTCCGTGCCATTAAATTTTACTGCGCGACGTCGAAAATAAAACGAAGAAGAGGAAAAATAAGGACGCGTACGAGCGCGCGAAGAAAGAACCGAGCGAGGAAAGAAAGAAAGCCGAAACTTGACTCCGCGTCGAAACGTAAGTGATGGACGGGGGACGAGAGGGCACACAAACGCCCGGCGAAATTAAGGAGGGCAAACAATATTCATCGTTAAAATTATGGGCGCCCATTATGGCAAACGCCATTCGGCGCGAATCGAATTTCGGAAAAGTTTAGAGCATAAATGAGTTTGCTTGGGTCGACACTGTTTACCAACGTAATAAAATCAGGAGTAAAGAAGACGTATTTCCCTGAAGTTTACACCGTCCAAAATGTTATTCTCCTTTTATTTATTCATCATTCTTAAAAGAAAGGATTATATTGGAAATATCGGACTGTTTTTTGTCGAAAATTATACAGTAATTGTTCGTAACAATCAAATAAATAAATACCACACGCTGTATTATTGTCGAATGTGCTCATGGTTTTAAAATCTCGCAGATTGGGCTGAATATTGGTTTTCTAAGCAGAAGTCGATCGCCAGCAAATTAATAGAGAATACTTACGGCATTTACAAAATAAACGCCTGTGCTTAACATTTATTGTATTTTGCCAGTATTGGAATATTGTGTGTTCCAGATATGAAGTTTTTTTGATTACAAATATTACTATGTTGACATGAAATCTATATTAAATTTTAGGGGTGGACGCACACATATCAGTCATGTATGGACAAAACTCTTTTAGACAAATCAAACCATTTTTCGTCTCTCTCCCACGCACTGGTTCAGTATATCGCTAGCACACTTCTAGACGTTTAGACTGTCAAAAGTTGTTTTGTTTCAACATGCCCGATGCGTGTGCGTCCATCCTAACTAGTCTGTAAACTTATATTGTGAGTTCTACAATATTACAACTCTAGTTTTAGACATTTACCACAGAATATTATTATTATGGATTATTATTCAATTGCTGGTATAGAAACTAATACCTTAATAAAACTTCTAATAAATATATTATGTTATCTATGTGGTATTTTGCACAAGTATTAACATATTTTTTAAATGTTTCTTTTTAAAAATTTAATTTATACATTTAAAAAAGAAAATAAAAAACAAAATGTCCCGTGAATATCTTTAGATACAAAATTAAATATATGTATAATATAATAAATGGAAATTATAGTTCTTAATCTAACTGATTACTAGTTTGCTAATAGTTTTCTATATCAATTTTACAGGACAAACATTTGAACAGCATTTGCTTTCTGGTACGAATCGAATGGAAGGATAAATATTCCGTTGTTTCATGCGAACAGACAGTTATGATGAAATACCTCAAAATACGGCAAAAGAGAGTTAGATTGACATCGGACATTGCTCATTGGACAGAGAGTACTCTTTGTTTCGTACTCAGAGAGTACGAAACAAATTCTGCTGACAGAAAAAATTAATTTGCCTAAAAAAATATTCTAAAAATTATTCTACTTATTCAAAGACTTATCAAATGCCGCATTAGTTTTACATGTTAATTGTAGTTGAAAACTGCCATCTAAAACCAGTTTTTATAAATAAAAAACCCGATTTTCCAATTTACAATAAAACTGGTTTTAGAACCGGTGTAAAAACCGATAAACCCTAATAGGTTTGCAGATATTCCGAAAGAAACACCGAACAGGCTGTTTTCAAATTCCCATTTGCTGCCTATGCCTTTGATATTATCATTTGCGAATTCAGCAGTGATTATCCTAAAAGCAAACGGTTCATGTATTTATTCTATATATCTTACAAAGATCTTGTTATTATCATCAAGAATAATAATGCAAGCATTTTAGTGAGATAATCTAGTACGAATACGTTCTTGGACATTCAGGTTACCATAGCCAAAGCATTTCTTGTGTGTCCTATTGAGTAGACATATAAAATATTGTCGCAAAGGCAAAAATTTTAGTTTATTGCAATTATATCAAAAACTATATACAACAATGACAACACTTAAAATTTAATTATAAAAACTTATTCGTAAAACTAACCGTTTGAAACATAGACGTCTGAACGTCATGAAATTTAATTTTTATTACTGTTTTCCAGCTGTCTTTTTCCTATGTTTTTCCATACTGTCTTTGTTTGAATTTTGAAAATCTGATGCAGAGTTGAACCTTAAATATAACACGATACAAATCAATCATAAAACCTAAGCCTTTTGCTGCGGCGTTAATTTTTCGCTATTTGCTTGTAACGAGGCGTCTAATCATTCTGATTTTATTTTTCCGAGAAATGGGAAAACACTCCAGTTGACCAGTTGGCGATTATATTCGTCAAGAGCAGTGAAAGGGTTCAGACTTAAAGATATTCCAGATGACACTTTATATTGTAATTTTCCCAGAACTGTTTTCTAACTCACGGATTCAATTTGAAATAAAGACCAAATATGGATTAACTTCGCATAAGCTATGCTAAACGCAGACAGTAAAGAAATTGGTGACCCAATTAATGGATATAATTAATATATGCGTCCATAGAAAACACAGAAAGTCCTCAGATACATTAAATAAAGTACACATGGAATACCATAAACGTCAGCTCGTAGCGGCAATAAAACTAAGAATTCCCATCGTAAACTGGGAATACAACGTGTTGATTGGATATTGTGGATCAGATATCTAGAATGACCTTACCTATGACTCGGAAACATGGCTCCTAATTAAGGTAGATGAGATACAAATGTCAGCCATTGACAGAATGAACCAGTGGGAGAGTTTACACCATAATACCAAATGCTATTCTAGGACAATTAAAAACTATGTTATTCTAGTATAAAATTGGATGAAAATAAAGTTGAAGAAGTGCACATGCGAGTGTCATTCTGAAATACAAACTTGTAAGTGTGATTATTTAGATCAGTAAAGCCAAAAGTGACCCGAGACGTCACACGTTCACAAAGTTTATCCAAGATTTCAGTATCAGACCGGTTATGCAACTGATGTGTACACCAATATTTGTTAATTTCAAAAGAACGCGGCGGCGCGGCGCGGTATCTTCTTAATTCAATATTTACACTGGCATTAATTCGACTTTTTGTCCACTTTGAAAGAGTCAACAACAATGTGTATTTAACAACTGTTAAAAAAAGTCGTAAGATAATGTATCATTGTTGGTTTTACTCTATCTGTGTTCGAGTACAATCGCGTACTATACCGAATAAGCCGTGTATCAAAAATGAAAAATTGTAGCTAAACTTTAAATCGTTATAATAATAATTAAACCTTATATCTACCATTTTTATTCACGAGACAAGATTTAGCCAACCTTTTATCACATTTCTCACATTGCGCCCATCTTTGGTAAACATCATCGGATAATTTGATACTTTCTCCTTTCGCTACTAAGTTGTTTCGTTACAATTTTACGCGTTCTGAATATGACCGTTCTCATATCTTTACATATGAGAGATACTTGTAGTCGTTCCAATTTGTTTTTGAATAGTCGCAAAGTATCTGAATGTATCCAATTAATATATAAATGCTGTATTTAATAACTTATTAACGCAAATACAGACATCAACTGCAATTGTTGTTAATTGGCTTCTTCTACATTCCAAACTCAATTGCTCACTTTATTAAAGCTGCCAGTAAAAATACTGAAACCAATATTCTCCCTATACTAGCAATTGTCATGTTTACTCCAAAGAAGTGAAACATCACTTTGACAGTATTTTCCCTGTAGATTACAAATCTGATCACCAAAAGTTAATCCACGTCACATAAACTAACATGCCAGCAATAACAATAAAAAATAATAGTAATAATAATAAAACAAAAGCAAGCTAAATTTGTTAAAATTACTTAATTGTAAGCAAAGTGTGGTAGACTTAAACATTGCATTAGAGGAATATACTTTTATAATTTTATTTCACTCTATACGTAAAATTTATCACTAAGTTTAGACCTCTTGGTGTAAAATTACATATAAAGATCAATTTATAATCATATACGAGGGTGCTTCCTTTTTTCGCATTTTTTTCTTTTATAATATATTTACACTATTTACGTTACGTGGCAATCTGAGTAAAATATTTCATATGGACTTCTGTTTTTCAGGGCCTTAAAAATTAGACGCGTTTTATAGTTCAAACGTTGTGTTAATACTTTAACAAAACAGTGTTAAGTTAAATGTACCAAAAGGTCAAATATGGGGGCCAACAAAATATTGTGTATGATCTTTAGTCAATAAGAAACAACAGTTTAATAAGTTGTTATTTACTGACAATGACTATAACACCGAAAACATAATATATTTGATTATATTACATAACAGTATCATCAATCCTTTATTTTCTTGAGTATCACATCTCTCACATCATCTCACTATCACAAATACCCGTGTTGCCTAGTCACCGCCAAAGGCAAGGTTGCACTTCTTCTTTTCGTAATGGTACTGAAACCTGTAATATAAATCCAAATTAATGTAGACCAGTTATATGCCAAGTAAATAAGACTTACGTGACAAAATATGTATAGTTTTAAAGTGACTCCATCCCCTGTCCCCTATCAGTATCCATCAGTTGCAAACCTATATCTTATAACAGAAAACGTTTAACGACATACTGTCAGAAAGTAATATTATAGGTTAATTAATTATGAATTAATTATTAATTTATCTCCAGCCTGTAGGCCGCCATATATTTAACCATATATGTATCATATATTGCTTATAATTTATAATATATTACTGTACGTTGGCAAGTTGTAGTTGGCAAGTAGTTGGTGACTTATCTCTTACTTATGTATTGAATTGTCTGTCAAAAACTGCTGTGAATTTCGCTTCCCAGTTTCGGCGATTTTTTTGTTACAGTTAAAAGTCGTGCATGATGTACTATCGTGGCCATATATTATGTCCCCTCTTTTGACGTCGATTTTCTCGCAAATCTAGGCGCGAAAAAAATTTGAAAAGTTCTGATGCTGCACCTGATTGATATGCTACAACTCATAAAAATTAGAAAGCTGTATAAGTTGGCGCTTTCCCGATTTTTCCAAATTAAGAAGAATTGGCGATGGTTTTGCCCCGTAAATTTCATACGTTGAATATCACCTGCGGAATGCTAGCTTTCAATGTGCTTTTTTGTAAAATGATTGGATTAATGGTTGACCCACAAGAAGCTATATTATGCAATGCCAGCAATTCTGTTTTTAGAAGAGTTAAAATAATGAAATATAGACTATAGGCTACCCAATAATTCATAGGTTTAAAGTTTATTACATAATCATTGTATACTTTGCGTTTTCCATACAAAAGATCGTACTGAAACGCCGCGTGAATTCCAACGCTCTACGGTCTTTGGTGAGTGCGGGGAAGGGAACCGTTAGCGGTGCTGTCGATAGTAAGAAAACCGCGGACACCTGATTATTATCAATACACAAAAAGAATAACTTGTCAAGGTAGTAATTTTAACTAAGAATTAAATCTAACTTTAAGAATTAAATTCTTAATTTTTACTATAATAGGTGACCCGGTAGAAGAGAAATACCATAACTGCCATCTCTCGTTTCGACAGTATTGATTCCTGTGTTTGCGTCCTGTTTATTCTGGTTGCAGTCTCTTCTATCGATTAGCGTTTTTATTTTCTTCAGTTTTTATACAATAAGGTTGTAAACAATATTTTTAACGAAGCGGGTAGAATAGTAACGGATGTTAACAGAACAACGCAGTTAGCATCCATATAATCCTTGTTCACTGCGTCAGATGACCCTTGAATTTAATAGCATTCCAACTATTTGTTAATTTTTAAGACCGAAATAAACATGAACAATATTTTGCGCAGAATGGTCAGAGCGGTCAGTGACTGGAGCTAGCAGATTTTCCGATTAGTGGTGAATACTAAATTAAGCTTGTTTGACAAACTGAAAAAATATTTACAAAATATGACCGATTTTGTTAAATAAATCTTCAAACTATTATAACAATTTCAACAGTTTATTTATTAGTAATATTTAAATACAGGCACAAACAATATAATCGTCGTGTCGCTATATTGTGTCGGTAAACACTGGTCTTTAAGTAACTAATGCATTGTGCGATCCCCACTACCGGCAGCGTCACTGTCGATCCCTTCCCCGCACCACACAAAAGACCGAAGAGCGCTACGTGAATTGCGGCGATGATGTATGCTTCAACACGATATTTTGTATGGAAAATGCAAGATAAACAATGATTATGTAATAAGCTTTAAACGTATAAACTATTGGGTAGCCCATAGTCTATATTTCTTTATTCTAGCTCTTCTAATAACGGAACTGCATAATTGCATAGAATAGCTTCTTGTGGGTCAACCACTAGTCCAGTCACTTTACAAAAATGCACATTGAAAGCTATTCCGCAGGTGATTTTACTTTTTAGTTCGTTGAAATATATGGATTATTTCTGGAGTAATTAATTGCTAAATTTACGGTACAAAACAGCGCTGATTTTTCTTAATTTGGAAAAATCGGGTAAACGCCAAAATATACCTTTAGCTTTCTAATGTTTATGAGTTTGTAGCATATCAGTCAAGAACAGCGTCACAATAAAAAAAATGCCCCTAGTTTTGCGAGAAAATCGACGTCGAATGAGGGGACATAATATATGGCCACGATAGTACAATATAAGAAATTAGAAAAGGTAATATTAAAATTTATATTTGAATTAACTTACAAGTGCGGGCGTCATTTTCTATTCTTAATTTCCAATGTCAAGGAAACCTGTAAATCCTGTAATATAAATGGAAATCAATACTTTTAGTTATTAGTTATTTTCGTTATAAATAAAACTTTGGACTTTTAACAATGTTTATTAAACCTCCTCGTCTGGCACATAGTGCGGTCAATACGTCCCTATTTAATGACGTTAACGTAATAAGCAGCTGAAATGTACACACATATAAAAGCATGTGACGCCAACCAATGAGCAATGCACATGCATGGGTATATAATATATATAGGTCCATGTGTACGAGTAGTAATATAAGTACCTGTCGTTACCTGTCGTATTAATTGCTACAAAATCTAAAATTTCGTTTACAATTCTTATTTTTTTTTGTGTTGGTGGCGACAATATGCTTTATTTTGCTTTTTGGTGCGTTGTCTTTTGTCAAAAATTATATATTGGAGGTGATTTTTTCTGTGCGCTTTTTATGTACATCTACATCTACAACCATATACTATGGCTCGTGAAAAGCATTTAACGACTTATTTTTATTTTGTAATACAATGTAATTAATTGCATTTTCCATTTCTGCTGGTCGTAACAATTTTAATTATATTCCTTAACGGCAATAGGCTCGTCGAAAGAGTCGGTGATTTATTAATCTTTTAATTTTGGGTCGCGTCGTGACCGGAATTACTTAAGTACGATACGAACGCGGACTGATTCTGTATTCCGCTCTCGTATATTCGCCTGCCATTTATCGTCGAATCTGTTTTTGTTTCCCTTATAAAGCCGCTATCCGTTTATGGGCAGCCTCTGTCCGCCATTCATGAAGAAATCTCGATTCAATTCAGCTGGGAGCAAATTGACTGGTGAAAAGAGCTGCTAAGGGTCTATTTTTGGATCCGCTTATCTTCCAAAATGGTAACAGATATGTCGATTCCTGTTTTGGACGTTTGTTAAAACTGCCTTTCGGGATAATGGCGTCGAACGTGTATCCCTATTTTGTTTTATGTTACGTCTGAGACAATTATAATTGGATGAGTCGCGTTTTGAGTTGAATATACGGTATAAGTAAGTTGCATAATGAAAATACCATCACGCTTTTTTAAACTCCAAACTTCTACTCGATGGAAAGATGCTGACCACTAGAAATATTTTGATAGGGTGATAAAACCAATCCAATTTTATTTATTTTAATTACGGTTAGATTTGCAAGTAAATCTGTTGGCAGTAACTTAAACCAACCTAACTTTATTTATTCATAATTCAAAATTATGTTAATACTAAAGTATGTACTATATCACTATACTATGTCTTGTAAAATTACTTCTACTTGTTCTGTTATACAAGAGTCCTGCACTAATATTTAACCAACATGTAAAACAAAAAACAGATTTCGTCTGTGCACCGGCGTACACGTTCACATTTGAGGGATTCTAATACTTCTAGGCCAACAAATCAGGACTTAGGTTGGTCCAATAACTAAATCTAAAACTAAAATAAATATCTAGTAATAAATCATCAACATTAAGAATTTGGTACATTAAGAACCAAAATCTAAAGTTGGTCTACTATGACCCTTCTACGGACGCATTCAACATTTTAACCGTATTTTTAATAATTTAACATTTTTTTATATAATTAAAATTCAATACAATTGGATTGAATTTTAATAGGAACTGAATTGAATTTCCAAAGAAAACCAAACTACCAATTTAAATATTTGCAATTAAATGGTTGCAATTTTGTACATTAACCCGCACATGTACTTGTTTTTCTTATGGTTTAATACAATTATCCGACAATACTAAAGCTACCTATAGAAAAATATTTAAATCATTCTTTTTACTTAAGAAATTATTATTAAAGAATGATGTGGCCAGGCACATGACTTTATCATACAATATATATAAAATTAATAGTTTAGCTGCATGAGAATCTATTTGATTGAGATCAGTGATTGAGTGATTGAGATCAGAGATCAGTCGTGTCTACATTCAAATTAAACTAGTTAGCCGGGATTTGACAGATACTTTGATATTATTATACACTAGACATTGTCAAAGCATCAGCATTTGACACTACCTACTGTCATTAGAATAATAGTTATTTATGTCACAATTGCCGAAAGTACAGACTAGCACAACGAGCGGTAATGCGGCGCGACGCATGTGAGCGGGATGCGCTATGTAGTTTTAGGCAGGAGTAACATACAATGTTACTGTCATTAGAATGAAATAATTTGTCAAATCCTGGCTAACTTGTTTCATATCAATGCAGATGCGACCGATCACGATCAAATAGAATATGCTATTGCAGCTAAACTATTAATTTTACCTAGAGAGGTCATAGGCATAAATTATTCAGAATTTCCTCTACTTTAATTTATTATTCAACTATTTTGACGAAATTACAGACATGGCGGCTCATTTGCAAAATCCTTGAAAAAGGCTTAGAGCAAACATCCAGTTCCTTTAGACCCTTTAGAACCCAAAGCTTTTCAGCTCTAAGTTTGGTCATGAAACTTCTAAATATGAACTTTCGACCGGATACCTAGTAGTTTCTCCGGAATCATCGTCACAAAAATCGGGTACACACACAGGCATACACACACCAGACTCTTTTTGTACCTTGGTCAAAAATGTTCAGGGGACCCAAAAAGACCTATTTCCGCTAAAATCTCAATTTTTTTTTCGGCATGATTACAATACTTTACCATACTGCGTATGATAAAGTAATAACCATGAAGAACTTTTACTTACACTGTTTGCGTTGCTTTTCTGAATACCTAGTCTCAAATCACAATAGTTTAGACTCAGATTCTATGAAAAAGATGCATACAAGATTCAGTTTTTTCGAAAGTTACGATAGAACCATCCCTATACACTTTTTAATAGATAAGATGCTGAAAGTAATTGTTTGAAACCGCATAAAGAGATGCATTGACAATAAAAAATCGATTTTTAAAATTTCGTGGCAAAATGAAAATCTGGAAAAGTATGATACAGGTGACCATTCCCGAAATAATCTAAAAAAAAACGATAAAAACTGATTTTGATTTGTTTAAACAAAGATGCCGAGCATATTTTATAATTACACACTGCGGGCAAAAAAGCGGTACAACTGTTCAATTACTCATATTTCCAAAGATTTTACGTAAATTCACGCAAGCATTTCTTTGAAAAACTAATTGCTTATGTTGTGAGGATTGAAAACATACCATATTCGCAATTCCACTATTTTTTGAGTAAATACAGCAAAAAAACTATGTTTAAAAATTTCACCCTGTAAAAAAATGAAACCTCCTGTATACGATGCTGTTGTCCCTTTTGACAAAAAATATCATTACCTACTAATTTTATTACATCTTTCACTTCACATTAAATTGACCCGATGTTATCAGAGATGTTGCATAGCCAAAAATAAAGCAACCTAACTTTGGATTGAAACGTTCTGCTATTGGGAATATGGTATGGGTTCAATCTTCACACTACAAGCAATTCGTTTTTAAAACAAAATATTTGAATTGACTAAATATTATTGAAAATACGAGTGATTAAAAATTTGTATCGTTTTTTTTTCGGCCCATTGTGTATATTTAAAGAATGCCATGTATTAGAGGCACATGTTAGATGTACACAATTAGTTATAAGTATTAACTATAACTTATAACTATAAAGCAATAAACACTGCGTTCAGCAAGGCTCATGATTAACCACTCATGTCCGACCGGGTATAACCGGTACGGCGGTACTGGGACAACGTGAGTCATTACAGACATGCATACAGTGCGTATCCATAATAGGCCTGTCCTATTTATCCCTAACACGGCCAGCCTGACGTTGGGACGTTCTCGGCCCAATCCTCTCGGCTCTTTCCTGACTCTCACAGTCACTGAAACAACTAGAATCAAAACAAACAATAACTTAATCATTTCGCACTATTACAAACGCAATGGCATCAACACTGCAGTACATCTGCCTTGTGTGATATCCGCCAGCATGCAACAACAAACGCCCAAGCATCAACACCGCAGTACGCCAGCCCAGTGTGATATCCGCCAGAAGGCAACAAAGGCCCAAGCATCAACACCGCAGTACGCCAGCCCAGTGTGATATCCGCCAGAAGGCAACAACAAACGCCCAAGCATCAACACCGCAGTACGCCAGCCCAGTGTGATCTCCGCCAGAAGGCAACAAAGGCCCAAGCATCAACACCGCAGTACGCCAGCCCAGTGTGATATCCGCCAGAAGGCAACAACAAACGCCCAAGCATCAACACCGCAGTACGCCAGCCCAGTGTGATCTCCGCCAGAAGGCAACAAAGGCCCAAGCATCAACACCGCAGTACGCCAGCCCAGTGTGATATCCGCCAGAAGGCAACAACAAACGCCCAAGCATCAACACCGCAGTACGCCAGCCCAGTGTGATCTCCGCCAGAAGGCAACAAAGGCCCAAGCATCAACACCGCAGTACGCCAGCCCAGTGTGATATCCGCCAGAAGGCAACAACAAACGCCCAAGCATCAACACCGCAGTACGCCAGCCCAGTGTGATCTCCGCCAGAAGGCAACAAAGGCCCAAGCATCAACACCGCAGTACGCCAGCCCAGTGTGATATCCGCCAGAAGGCAACAACAAACCCCGACTGCTTTAACCAAGTTTAGAGTTATCACAATAACTGCTTTAACAAGGTTTAGAGCCGTATCAACATTCACATATTCACAACAATGCTGGTGACTTTACTATTCATTTCTATATCTTCTGTTTTCGGCTCCTAGCTCAGGAACTACATGTGGTTTACTTTACATCTCAAACTCAGGAACCGTAATTTGGCACAAAATGATGTTATATTTCTCTCAAAACTAAAAAAAAAAACTAAAAAAAAATTAAACTATTACCACACATACCTTATTCATCTGCCCAATGTGCAAAGGCCAATTCATTTCACAACATATGTTACACAAAACATAAGGGTTTTCCGTTCTCTAATTATAATACCTAAAGAACATAAACTTACGATTCATGAATTATGAATCACAAAACATTGATAAGTACCAATACTCAATTACTTGATAGACAAGACTTTCCATTCTCAATTTATAACACACGAAGAACAGTATCTTATAAGTGTCTGATTATTATACACCAAAACACATAAACTCCAAATTCTCAGATTCAGGTACCTACACAAAGCTATAAACTTCAATTCTCTAATTATGATTCACGATGAACATTAATTTTCAATGTTCAAACCATAATACACAAACTGCAAACGCTGAAATCTCAAACTCAGCTATAGCCAGTCGTACAATTATAATTACTGGCTTTGAAGTTGGTGTTATTTATACAACTAAAATAATTGAAACACCCAAAACCAGCTAGCTGTTAGAGTTAGTCAGCGATGACGATTTAGATATGATACTTTGTATAGAAGTAATACAATCGTTTTTATTTTTACCCCTATAAACTGAAAAGACATGTAAATTATAAAGCGACTCTTTATTTTCCAGTTGTACCTATGTTCGATTACCTAATCAAAATCTTGGGTCACACGATAAACAAAATTGCACTTCTACTTAACGGCTTTTAAAAGGTCTTACAGTAGTAACGTTGAAAACAATAAAGTATCTACAATGTTTGAGGCCACTTATAAAGGCTCAGTCCATTTGCTCGAACCCAGCACCGACAACCGCTCTCTTTCCACATAACGTGTCTACAGAGGCAAAAATAAAAGTACGCCGAAAAACGGCATAAAGTTACACTTCAGAATGACATCGGCCAACAACAGAATAAACTCAAAACTGTTCATGTAAGAAGGAAACGCACATTGAATTTAGCGTTTGTCACATTATATTACCGAAAAACAAATATAACGGACACTCATATGACATCTAACCTATCCGTCATAGCATCGTGAGTCAAATAATCAAAACACGCACCTTTTTCACATAAATCTGCTTCCAAATTAACCAACAACGTACGTCTACGATAGTCCAATAATTAAAAACAAACTCACCAGTACTAAAACATCAAAAACAGCTGATACAATACCAAATAGTTACGTAATTCCATCCCACAAAACAGTCATCTCCGAAATTTAGTCCGCGTATTGCTATGGTTCAACTTGGCACAAATTATCGCAATTTGTCAGGATTTCCAGCCGGCACATAGTTATATATAATCAACAACCTGCGTGCTCGAGTAAATTTTCCAATGTACCAAGTATGACGCATACGGTCTGGTTTTCTTTGTTCTTGAAATGTCGCTGAAATTCGTAAATCAAAAAAAAAATCGCATGGGCGAATTCCACTTCTGATATTAGAGGCACATGTTAGATGTACACAATTAGTTATAAGTATTAACTATAACTTATAACTATAAAGCAATAAACACTGCGTTCAGCAAGGCTCATGATTAACCACTCATGTCCGACCGGGTATAACCGGTACGGCGGTACTGGGACAACGTGAGTCATTACAGACATGCATACAGTGCGTATCCATAATAGGCCTGTCCTATTTATCCCTAACACCATGTTTATTGATGTCAAGAGGAAGAAAAATGTGAAAAATGTGTTTCTCAGTCCACTGATTTTTCACTTTTGACGCATTTTCGAGAATAAACGATATACACGTATAGCTGTGATTGCTAGGGACTTTTGAGATATCCTTTGAAATATAATGAATAACGGTGCAAGACAAAATGCTCTAATAATATTTTGTTTGAAAATTTGTGTTGAAGTTTCCTTACTTCCAAAGTAAAAAAACGGAGCTATATGGAAACAGTTGTTTGTCCTTCTGTCGATCTGATGCCTGTCACAATCAAATTTCTCTACTACAGCAAGAATTTTTAAAACAACATAGTGGAATTTTTCCACTGCAAGCGATTCTGAGAAACACCCATAGAAGAAATACTTATTTAACATAAAACGTGGTTGCACATCAACAAATTGTTTACTTTAAGTGTTCCCTTGCTTAGGAGTAAAGTATCAGTTTTTTATACTTAAATGCAAAATGTCATAGAGTAAAGTTGTGAACATTGGATGTCATTTTTAAACTTTAATCTTGCTTTTGATCGTTTGTTGTTATTTGATCGTTTGACCAACATTATTATTAACCACACATTATGACTACTGAATTTGATACTATGATGTACTGTTGCTAGTATTACCTGGGCCCCAATAATAACAATAAACTGTCTTACAGTACAAAGAAAAATATTAAAATCAACAAATTCGTTTGTTAGATTCCTTTACTAACTTTTCAAAAACCGACAAAATTATCAAAAAGCCCTAGAAAATGGAAAATTGTACACTCTTTGCCTTTAGTTTGGTGTACTGCTTTTAAGATTCTGTGGATAGTTTTTTACAAAAAAAGCAAAAAACTACTTAACAGTTTCGAAAATTTGGAAAGTTTTGTTCTATCGATTTGAAATTTGCATGTGGACAGATTTCCGATGATAATGGATAATTCAATAAAAAAATATTTTGATTTTCTTTTTAATTGGAACAATCAATAATATATAACAAGCTGCAAAATTGAACTATAATAGGATTAATTACACGATGACACCAACATATGACGGTTTTCTATCAACACAACGATGGGTTACATAGTGTTGTAGTGATTACTGACTGATTAGCATAGAAGCCTCTATTCTGTAATGCTTTTGAGTTTCACCGGTGCACCATTCCGCACCGATAACGCAAGCTTTGTCCAAGCGGGACAGCTATACGATAATAGAAACATTGCAAGAATTTTAAATTAGAAATGGGCGCTTTTATCGCATATGGGTGCTTCACAATGATTACTATTCTTCTAGGTATGTATTTACTACTAAGCTTTCAATTGATTATCAATTTAATTATTATACTGCTGTTAAATTTACATAAGTCAATAGTTATTGTTATGAAATGTTTATTGCATTTTTTACGTATATTGTGTGCTAGCTTTAAATTCGCGAGTAAGGTAGAAATCTTTACGACAAGTCTAAAGACTATTCCGCTTAGATGAATAACAGAATTCTATGCTAGTTAATTTTTGTTAGGAAATATAAATAATTTTAATATAAAAAACATATAGTGGATGAATTGTTTTATTCTAGTCTTCAGTTTTTCAATAGTGCTAGCGAAGATGATAACCTAGGTCACTTACTGACCTCTCAAATGAATAAAGATGACCCAGTTCAGAAATTTGTCAGTAGCGTTAGATCTGCGGAAGAATACTTTCAGAACAGATCACAACACAGAATCATAAATTTTTATTTTGTTCGGATACGGAGTGTTTGTGGCATTAACACCTAGTCAATGACTAACAAGTTATTTTCACTTAACCTAAACTGATAAAATAATGACTATTTCTACAATTTTGCCCATTGGCCCAAGTTATTTTAGTCTGACAGTTTTTACCACTCAAGTACACGTACTAGTTTGATTGGTTTAGTTCTTTTCAGCCGATTCACTTGCGCACTGTTGTCTAGCAGCTGGATGGCTTCAATGTTCTCGTGGTGGAGTTGACGATCCTCGTGCTTCTTAGGAAATTTTGATATTTCGCTAGTTACCATGCGATGGTCCCGATGAAGATTGGTGTTTTTGATGTACCATGGTGTACCAACAATGGCCCTTAGAACTTTATTTTGGAACCTCTGAATGTGGTTGATATTGGAGTGCTTAGTGCATCCCCATATCTGTATTCCATACACCTATACTGGCTTTAATAATTTGCTGGTATAGTAGGAGCTTATTTTGCACCGACAGAGCTGACCTCCGTCCCATTATCCAATAGATTTTCCGGAATTTTACGTCGAGTTCGTTCCGCTTTTTCTTGACATGTACTTGCCATCTAAGCTTGGCATCCAGTGTGATGCCAAGGTATTTCGCTGTATCCGCGTATGGAATATCGTTCCCATTAATGGTTACTGGAATATAGTTAACTTTCTTCATTTAGTTTGATGCGCCATTTGTTTGTCTAAAGGTTGATTTTGTTTACAGCTATCTGTAATTTTTCAGTTGCTTCTTCGACACTGCCACTAATCGCCAAAATAGCCGTGTCGTCTGCAAATGTTGCCACTGTGCTTTCTCTCGCAACAGGAATATCATAAGTATACAGTAGGTACAAAAGTGGCCCCAATACACTTCCTTGTGGTACTCCGTCATTGATATTGTGTAGCGAGGAGTATTCGTCATCCTGTTTCACCCTGAAGTGAATCTTTCAGATATGATTTTAATAGTTCTGTATATTCAGTAGGAAGCTGCTGTTCCAGTTTCTCAAAGAGTCCATCACGCCAGACCTTATCGAAAGCCTGTGCCACGAATCATAAAATGACTCAAGTGTATAGAATGTCCCAATAGCGTGGCTTTGAAAGATTGTACGTCTGCTGATATCTTAAACCTGTTATTTTGAAACAAAAGAAATAATATTTCGAAAATAATTCATTTTAGAGTACTTCTGTGTAGTGATAAAAATAAAAGTCTAATTTGCTACAATCTTATGGAATATCCTGTATATGTTTTAACAGAATTTCATCAGCAGAGGTATTTATTTATTTATTAGTTATAACATGCTAATGTATAAACTAAAAAATGTTACGTATGTAAATAAATTATTATGTAAGTACCTACTTCAGTTTTGTTTCACGTACTAGCAGACTTAAAAAGATCTATTTTTACAGCAAAGCAAACACATAAAACACCTCGTTTGGCATTTTGGCCTTTATGAATAATGTAGTATGCAAACTATGCATAATTCCAATTATGAGTTTTTGCAAATTATGTTGGTATTGTTTATTGAAAAATATTTTCATCAATAACAAATGAGTCTCAGCGGTGAATCATTCGGAAGCATAAATAAATAATAAAACTTGATGGTATGCGAATATTTTAAAAAATGTTTATGTATTTGTGTATTGTGTTAATATCATAATTTTAATAGAAACCCATTTTAATCATGAAATATGATTACCTTAAAAGGTACGATTTCCGCAAAAAATAAGTTATATAAACTTTTCTTGTTGTATGAATATAATTATATAATATGGCTACAAGGACGTATTGTTATAGATGGCGCTAGTGTCGTGAATACGAGGTCAACTTCTTTTTATTTTAATAATATATTTGTGTATATTTTTGAAATCGAAAACGTTCTAAAAGCTTGAACCTTGAACGTTAAAGCTATGAACCTAGCAACTCAGTGAAGATGTATAGCGCCGGGATGATGGAATCTTTGGTCCCGCTATTGCCAGTAATTAAAAATAACTTCACCGAGTTGTCACTAATTTTTCCCACACATCTTTTCGATGCTCGGACGCTCGAGGTGTAAGCATTGATTTCAGACTACTTAGAGAATCCCAGGTCGCGTTTTTTGCAGTATTTGTTTTCACACGTGATGCGATTGAATACTTTGTTTAGACCTAAGATACTTTAAGAAATAATAAGAAACCTTGAACATTGAACCATGGAAACAATGTGACAATTTTATTATTTGAATGTGTAACATTTCTTTACTAACATAATTCGAAGACGCTTTAAAACGGAAATTCAAGCACGTAATACTTATCTACTCTGAAAAATAGCTAGTCCTCTTCTTGAAGTGTAAACTTATTGTCCGAAGTATTCGTACGAAAAAAAATCAAAAATATTTGTCCTTAAATGTTGCTTAAGTATTAAGCTTAGCAAAACAAATTGTACACCATATTAAAGACGATGGATGGATTGTTTCGAACACCTGTCTTTTTTGTTCATACAATTGTCGATTTCAGTGATACGTGGCATGAAAAATAACCACCAACTACTTCTAGAAACTGACGTTTTGCAACTTTTGTTAATATTGCTAAAATCATTTAGCTATCGGTTGAGCTGTCTACTAAGAAATTTCTATAGAAATGGAAAAAAAATGTAATTATGATGTAGCTATTTGATTTTGAGTATTTAAACACTGTGCAACAAGAAATTTCCTCCCGGGAAATTTTAGGTAATAATGATTCTTTATGACCCCCTGAACACTTCCACAAAGTCGTGTTTCTTGGTAAGCTCGAATAACCGAGATATTTGCAAATCTATTTTTACATTTATTCATAATTTTAGTCCAGTCAAATGGTGTTTTGGACAGGAAAAAAATATAGAAGTATTTTTTTCTTTCATTCTATATGTTTTTTGGGGTGCTGAATCAGAATTTGAACTTTGCTACTTCCCACGGATATGGCCTGACAACGAAAATCGCAAAAAACGCGCGAAAGAAGGCCAAATTTTTCTACTTTATGTAATGTACGTGTAATAAAAAAAGCTTAGATTCTGATAAAAATACATTAAATTCACTACAAATTGCACATAGCGAGATCGCGTTTATATTTTATGTAACACATTGCGAAACTGTCAAGAAGAAAAGTCAAGAGCCCTTCACCAAAAAATCAGTAGAGACCTAAATTATTACTATTGATTTACTACAAACTATATATTAGGTCTTTTCAATGAATACTTAATGTATTATGTATTTTTTTATTAATTCTGCGACGCTTAGCAGTTGAAGGGCCTAGTTTCGCTTCTGAAATATGAAACGGAAACACAACATTATTAGCAAGGACTGAAGTAAGTTCACTATTTGGTGCGCTGTGAAAGCCCCGGGTAGACTCTTCATCTGCAAAATGAATGACAACATGATGGTGTATGGAAAACTGCATGATAATTTTATTAATAAATGAAAATACTTTATATTTTCGAATTGTATATACAATTATATATTTATTATATTTCGAATTGTATATAACATTATATAAAGTAGGAAAATTGTGCCTTTCTTCGCGCGCTCTAGCGGCCAAACCATACAACCAAAAAATACACTTGAAAGTGCCTTCTATAGGAGATTTAGTGTACTTCAATTTTGTATATACTGGTCTACGTCGAACAGTGCATAGTTATATGACTTTTTCGCAAAAAACTGAAGATGAGTCGAAAATATGGAGGTTTTTTGCAATTTTCGTTGTGAAGCCATATCCGTGGGAAGTAGCAAAGTTGAAATTCGGATTCACACCCCAACAAACATATAAAAAGAGAGAAAAAACACCATTTGACTGGACTAAATAAGGAATAAGGCGTATAAGATATTTTAAGAAAGAGGAATTCGGACATGAAGGAAAAATATTAATCAAACTAAAAGAGGAATTGTGGCTAACATATCTATCTGCTGCAGCATAAAAACATCCTTCCAATCAGATAACAGAGTTATACTTCATCTTTAAGAACCTTGATTTGAATTGCATTAAAACATACATAAATCAATTGCCCTTGTCGTAAGATTACGAAAATATTTACCTAAAATTCTAGTCTCTTTGTGAACGTGTATAAAAGATAAGAGGACATCTTTTGGGGTACGTCCCGATTTGCAATAAATTTGGTCAGAATCTTTTTTTATCCGGGCTAATATGGAAGTCAATTTTTTACGACGACGGGAAGTTGAGATTAGTGGCAGCTCTTTTGGGGGCTTTGACGCGGCCTTTTATCGAATATATGCATGAAATTTCGAAACCGACGCGTATAAAAATGCAAATGCGCTCCCGGGCATCGCCTAAACCGCGCGTAAAATTCAAGTTTTACGACACTGCGCGACTCCGGCATGATCGTTATTTATTGGCCTCTTTATTGGACTTTTCAACAGCCTCCAGATTCGATTTGAATAAACAGAACGATAATGGGCGCAGGGCGACGGCCATTTTTTTAATTAAACAAGCCGCGAACGACTCTGCTTTTTCTCTCTTTTGGTTACTTCGCAACATTAGATCACGGTCTCTATACCACAACAAGAGTGTATTAAAACCAAAAGCTCAGTTTGTTAATTAAATCGTTATTTTTTGCGTAAAAATAAACACCAACTGGGGTTTTGCTTTATAAAAACAAAAGATTTAAGAACAACCTTTCTATGTTCCTATGTATTTTTGAAACCAGAAATAACGTGAAGTAAAAATCCTATAAAATACCTATTTTTATACCTATATTTTTACGTATTTTTTTTACTATCATTGTTAATACAGGCTTATCATAATTTTGAAATTGTATACCGGGACAAGTGTTCAAAATAAATTATAACATTGGTGATAATACTAAATTAAAGAACCATGTCAAAAAAAAAATTTAGTTTTTAGCAGAAATAGGTCTTTTTGGGCCCCTGAACATTTTTGACCAAGGTTAAAAAAATGTCTGTTTGTGTGTACCCGATTTTTGTGGCGACGATTCCGTAGAAACTACTAAAGGTATCGGGATGTAACTTCATATTTAGAAGTTTCATGACTAAACTTAGAGCTGAAAAGGTTTTTGTTCAAAAACGTTCAAAGGAACTGATCGAGATCGGTCCTGTCTGCATTAATATAGAGCAAGTTAGCCAGGATTTGACAGATATTTTTATTCTAATGACAGTAGGTACTGTCAAACGTTGATGTTTTTACAATACCTACTGTCAATAGTATAAACAAATCTGTCAAATCCTGGCTAACAGTTTTATTTTAATGCAGACACGACCGACCTCCATCAAATTTAATGCAGCTAAACTATTAATTTTATATATAATATGATAAAGTCATGTGCCTGGCCACATTAGATTTTGTTTAAATTGTTTGCGGTTGGAGAATTATTTAGGTGTTCCAGTAATTTTGACTGGAATATAGATCAATCTCAGATTTCACGGGAATTAAGGATGGTTATAAATAAGTTAAAAAAATAGGCAATTACTGATTTCATCGTTTTTTCGCATTTTTATTTATTTAGTTGATTCATAATAATAGGTACTATTCTATTTTATTATTCTATTTTTGTCTTATTGTAATATTATTGTTAACAAAAAAGAGTAATAAAGGCTTATAATAATAATATAATAATATATTTCGGTACAGTGTTAGAGTTTTAAACTGGACGAAGAAGGAAATACGCCATTTGGACGTATTACTAGAAAACAGTTAACATTAAATTGTATTTTGAGAAAATAAAATTTTATGTCTCATCCTAGGTCTGATGTCTGCAGGCTATACCTGAATCATTTAGATGGAGGTCGTGGCTTGCAGCAATTGGAAAATATTTATGATTTGGTAATGTTAAATTTAGGAAATTTTGTAAAGGCCAACAAGGAGGATAAAGTCATTAAACAATTAATTAGGGATACTTCTAGTAAGTCAATAATTAGTAAACATAAACTAGTTTTAGAAAAATTTCAAGTGGAAGAACTAGATAGTTATGGAAATAAAACTTCGGTAGTGAGTTTAAAGCGAGAGATTAAGTTAAGAATGAATCGGAAAATGAGAGAGGATTATGTTAGCAAGCCAAATGCATGGTCAATTTTTAAGAATTGTGAAGGGTGATGGTATTTTAAAGTCTGGATCTTTATCTTGGGTTTGTCATGGGAACATTAAGGCTGAAGCGGAATCCTCTATCGTTGCGGCGCAAGATCAGGTAATACGCACCAGATATCATGAACAGAAGATTATGAAAGTTGCTCATGATGGGTTGTAGACTGTGTCATGAGGCCCCGGAACATGTCTACCACTTATTGGCGGCTTGTCCAGTCTTAGCTGAGTCGCATTACATTGCTAGGTATGATAGGGTGGGAACATATATACATTACAATTTATGTTCCCAGCTAGGTTTAGCAATTGATGTGTCTCGGTGGTATGACCACATCCCATCTCCTGTTGTGAGTAACAATCATATTACCATATTATGGAACATGCCTGTTGCCACTGATAGAATACTTGATGCTAATAAGCCAGATATTGTGGTAAAGGATTTCCAGAGGAAGGTGTGCACGTTCATAGAAATTTCGGTACCTGCTGGCTGCTGATGCGAATATTGTAAGGAAGGAACTTGAAAAACAACTTAAATATAAGGATCTCTTAATAGGTTGGACGTATGTTGGGAATGAAAGTGGACATTGTTCCGGTGATTGTAGGTTCATTGGAAGCAGTTAGTCTAAATTATAGTAAACATGTGAAGGAGTTTCCGTGCAAAATTCCGCCCTGGGAAATTCAAGAAATTGCGGTTTTGGGAAGCGCGAATATTTTGAGGAGAGTTTTATCATAAAGAACCCAAAATTTGCTGCTTAATATTTCATCTTTACCTTCCTTTAATGTATATTGTCTATTAATAAATAATGTGTGTGTCTTTTTGGTGACCTTTGCACAAAGCTGCAAGGGTTTTCTGCAGTTTTCCTTTGCTTTGCAAAGAAAGTCTTTTCCAAATTGGGTTGAGCTGCAGTGATACCCGCAAAGGGAGTACCCTAGGCTTCAGCGAAGCTCGGTGCTACCAATTTGCCTTGATCCTCTTTATTACTTTTCAAAATTCTATTAGTGTAATTTTAGTACGTATATATTGTATCTAAATTATATTATCTATAAGTTTAATATATTTAATGAGATGTATCAGCGATTTCCTATAAATAATAATAATAATAATAATTAACTTAATATAAATCGTTATCGTCATTTTGCACATTAGTTGGCGATCGCCAAGCAATTTGGAAATTTTATTGGAGTATTCAGGTCGCTGTGTGACCTGAGAAGTTGATGTCAACAAGTTCATAATACTGGTTATGTCATCATACCATTATAATAAATTTGATATGCTTAATTAAATTTAAATAAATTTCTTTTCTAACCCATTTATAAATTCATTGTTATTTTGCAAATTGATTTAGTTATGTATTAACTTTATTATCAACAATTGTTTGACGTATAATTAAACGACAGTGTTTCGGTCTAAGATTCGATATTCGCTATATTGCGTTTAACAATGTGCTGTTTTCTCAGTTAGAATCGTGTTAATCTGCTTTTCCGAATGCTTTGTCATATCCTTACATATTTTAGCTTTGATAGATCAAAAAGAAATCATTTCATGTTATGATTTTATCGTAAAAAGTTAAATATTAACTAACAATGTTGTAGATACCACTGGTCTTATGCACGGCACACAGTGAGTCGCCTATAATAATCTAGGTGAACAAAAGTCATTTCTAAGAATTGATTAATTAATGGTCACATGTTATAAACAAACGCCCCGAGGTGACAATTTTAGGTAATGAGTGTGAAAAACATTGCTCATGGAGAAGTTATAGACGCAGGGAGACCACGTGAAATGGTAATGGATGCATAACCACCCAAACATTTGTGGTTTATAAATTAATTTGTACTGTGATGCATTTTACTTTAGACGGTAAGTACTGTCTTATTTCACTTCAAATTATGTTCAAATAACACACTATGTGGGTAATAATTATGCTGAAAAAGATGATCGAAAATACATGCTAATTTTATATTTGTAAACTTTCCTCGAGTACAACTTTTTTTATCCACGTTTATTCAATATAGATTTTTTATATAATATAGTTTAAACATTTTCCTTTTAAATGACATAAATTTGAATACCACATTTTTGCTACTTTGATTTTTTTCGGAACATGTCCTCGATTTCAACAGTGAAGTTTTTTGACGATTGGCGTAAACATATGAAAGAAGAACAAAATGCTCGTCTAATGGATTATATCAGTCACAAGTTTAATGTTGCGGATATAAAGAATGATTCACTCCATTCAGTCCAAAATTTTGAGTGTTTCGTCCAGATATGCCAAAATGGGCTGCATCTAATAAAATTAAAGCTAATAAGTTTTCTTTTCGAAAACAATGTTTTATTTAAAATTGATTAAAATTATGTACATTCCTTAAGTTTATCATCTTTATATTTTTTATTTAATATCAAGGATACAAAAAACATTTTTCAAAAACACAACAAAAACAAAGACAGTTTTCTTGTGATTGCAGATAGCTATAATATTGTCATATTTACAACAACAAAAAACAACACACTGCTAATTGATTTTTAACATCATTTTTAGTATGTTATGTGGGATAATATCGTATTATAATCATAAAGTTTCATCATTTTTGTTGGAGATCAAATGTTATAATGTTCAGTGTTAATATCTAGTTATCCATATATAAAATACACGTTGATATAGAAACATAATAACAAGAATATCTGTGTCACTTCATATATAAATATAAAACGTTCATTATAAGTTACTTATTCACGACCTTCTTTACTGCATTAACTCTGATCCACTGCAGTATCCAAGAAACTTTATTTATCAACCCCCTAAAACACTACTTTAATGGTACTTTCAATTTTATCTGTTATTTATATGTCTTTGTGGGTACAATACTATCACATTTAGATGAATTCAAATTATTAAACGAACATTTAGCGTTTCAACCCCATAAAAACAACCCCTTAAGGTTTAGATTTGTTCACTGTTTTTTAGTTACCAAATTATTATTTTAAGTTTGTCTCTAAAAGCAAAAAATAATTTTGTCCAGCTAAAAGTTGCGAATGAATCACTGCGCGGCAGCATAATTCCCATTCCGTGCAATGTGCACATCTAAAAACTGGTCTTTGGCAAGCACCTCGCTCAAGGATTACTAAATTGCCGCGATACGTCCAGCGTAAATTAGGAAAGGCACGGAGATAACCGAGCAGGAAACGCGGTGCGTCCATCTAACCTGCCGTCATCCTGCAGCCTGCTGAAAGTTCGATAGTGGGCTCGAGCGCAGCGAATAGCGCGAAATGGGCTACGTGACGTTACGAAACTGTGTTAGGCGGGTTCGTTGAACTCCGGGCACATCAGCTGAGCGGAAGCTCCAGGCAAAGCGCTCGCCGACACATACAGGTCCAGGTTTTATTATGAAATGTGGACGCAGCGCGCACAGGTCGTAACTGCAAATTACACCGGCAATGATAAAACTGAACAGCTGATGTATGCGCGCGTATTAAGCGTACATTAGATATTCGCTATGCACATTTATCGGTGCCATCTTGAACTGTCTCAACCCTGGAAATAGTATTGTCTTCCGGAATACTTTGATCTTGATGTCTGTATTAAAAATTGGGAATTTTAGAAACTGCATGAATTGAAGATTTTCATGGCGTTTGCGTCAACATTCGGTTTTCTTTATGGGCGTCATGCATGACTTTCTTTTATGATTCCAATTTATGGTTATAGACTTTAGACAAAGTAATTATTGTGTTTCCAAAGTGTGCTTTGGAACTGATATAAACCAATTTGTATGCAAAATGTTCAAGGCGCTGTTATATTGCCTCAAATGTACGATGAATGATTTATTAATAAATAATTAATAACTTAGACAAGCAAACGCAAACTAATTTATTTATGTAAAAGCGGTACAAATTTATAATCACTCGTATTTCCAATAATATTTAGTCAATTCAAATATTTCTTTAAAAAACCTTTAAAAAAATTGCTTGTATTGTGAAGATTGAAACCATACCATATTCGCAATAACAGAAGTTATGTTGCTTTATGTTTGGCTATGCAACACTTCTGATAATATCGGGTCATTTTAATGTGAAATGAAAGGTGTATTAAAATCAATGGGTACTATAACAATGTTTTTTATTATTTTTAGTAAAAACAAGTGGAATATGACGTTTGTAACAAAAACATTGCAACGGCAAGAGAAATCTAACTGTGTACTTGAGTATGTTTCATGCTCGTGGAGAAACCACTGGTATTGTTATGGGCGGCATGTTTGAATTTATCATTTTAAGTAGTATTTTCGTCAGTTTCAATTATGGTGATCACACTTGGTGTTTAGCTGTAAATTTTATGTTACTTCTTCTTGTTCTTTGCTTGTCTTTGCTAAGATTGAATTGGAGCTGGAATCAACGGTTTTTGAGTATGACACATCACTTCAAACCACTTCCTTTGTATTTTTATGTCATGTTTAAATAAAGAGCACTTCCAACATCAGCCTGAAATCAGCCTGAATAGATTGTGTTGTTCCTTCTTTTAGATATTTTTTATTTGAAGATGTAATTGTTATGTGAAAACGAACAGCAAAGACCTGACCGTCAGACAAGTGAATTATTTTTTTTGTTTATTTAAACTGCCATAATTTTAGTTCAATAAAAAGCGATATTGATTTTAGTTCCAAACCACATCAAAAGCAAAATTTTATGTTTTAGTTGCAAAAACATAAAAACTTAAAAATAAAAATCACAACCCAACAATTGTAGTACAATATGGAAAACAAGTACGAAAAATCCTTTAAAAATTTAAAAATCAAACGTGGCGCCCATAAGAACACTAAACGTTGGATGGTTTCTCCACCATCTTTAAAGATAAATCAAGTTCACACTTGGACTTTTCGTGCACTTGCAATGAAATCGTTTTTTTTTCTGTGCTAACGTTCAATTGTATTTTTGAGTAAAAACAGCAAAAAAAGCGATGTTTCAAAATTTCACCCTGTATGCTAAAAAATCATCCTGTATACGATGCTATAAACTCTACTGGTCCTTTTGACCAAAAGAAAACAAATGTCATTACCTACTAATTTCATTACACCTTCCATTTCACATTAAATTGACCCGATATTATCAAAATGTTGCATAGCCACCGCACATAAAGCAACGGATTAAAACGTTCAATTATTGCAAATATGGCATGTTTTCAATCTTCTTAATATAAGCAATTAGTTTATCAAAGAAATGCTTGAGTGTACATAATATCTTTGGAAATACGAGCAATTGAAAATTTGTACCGTTTTTTTTTGCCCACAGTGTATAAGAATAAGTTACCAGTATATGACATTATTTTGTTGAGGCGCATTTCTGAGCACACACAATCTTCTTCAATTGTTCAGGCTATTCATTTCAAATATTTACTTAACTGTCGTTATTTTGCTTTATGTTATATCCTTGATGTTTCCTTAGCACTATACAATAAATAAATAAAAACAAAAACAAAAACATCGTCTACAATCTGAAGCCAATTATCAAATATGATACGTCATTGGAATCAGAAAATGCTATCGGTGGCTGACCTATGGAGTAATCGTGTAAAATATGGGAATGCTATTAAAACATTATTATTCATTAGTAACTTTTTTCTAACAAATCTGAATAAACCTGAATTGTGCAATTCTTTAGAGAATTATTTGTCGCTGATTATTTAGTAATTTAAGAAAACTGCGTCTCTATGATATTGAGATATTCCTGTAAAATTACAGCAAAAAGGATTATCCTGTCAAATTCAATGTAAATACATAAATAATTTCAAAAATTTTAACTTTTGAAATAAAATAAATTATTTGTATGCTCTTACAGAAAAACTGTGGTAAGCTTACCGTAAATGTGATTTTTTTAAATTCAAATTCCTTTCTTACGATTAAAACAAGATATAAATTATCCCTGAAGTCAGTGAGACGCAATGGCGCTATTTGGTCTTCATTGGAACAGTGTGATGTCATTGTTCAAGTGCGACGTCATAAGTAAATTTACACACTTTTCCCTAAAGGATTAGGTAGGACATTGATACTTCTACTCAAATAAACAGCGTTGTGCGATATTGTAGGAATATTTTCATAAAATACATGTAAGGATAATTGTCCATTAAAGAAGTGAGTGTTATGAAATGACGAGCAACAACATTGCGATAAAGAAAACCCTTCAACCCTTCAAAAATACTTTTTGATTTATTGTCATTTTTATGGAAAACCCGCAGTTTAAGAAAAACTGGATGTCTCAATACCTGTTCTTAAGTTTATTGCGCAACGCTTAGATTATGATTCAGTAAGAAGCGTTCTATTATCGTGATTACGTACCATATCCAAATTGTGTACAGGATGGTCATAATCTGCAACAAAATAAAGCAAACCGTTTCTCCTAAGAAAGTTATTTTTTTAAATGTAACAGCCTGTATCTAATTAATTTTTTGGATTCTACGCATTGTTTGCACGAAAAAGGACTAGTACACTGTACTTTTACTGCTAAAATAAACCATTGCAAAGATAACTAGCCTTCTTCTTACATTTTTTTTTAACGAAATACTTTTCTATTTTAATATATCTTTACGGTTTGCAGTTCTTTTACTGTTCAATTTCTTTTTATCCACAATATAACATGTATTGCTGATTCTATCGTACGGAATACACGTGACTATAACGACTTTGATTGTCCTACTATCCAAATAATATACCTGTGAGAAAATTTATAAAAAGGTTTAATTAAGTATTAAGTACGTCGAAAAATATAATTAGGGGTCATATAAAAGTTGATAGAAACGAACTGTTGTGTGGTGAGCGCTAGCTTTGTATGTCTAACTTGTCTCGTAAAATGTTATATTATACCAGATACTACAGAAAAGTAATAAAAAACCTCCTCTCTTAACTAAATACTGATAAAATGATTAATACTAAGTGGTAAAATATAGGCGCGACAGATTGCTGATAAGGATGAAAAGTAATAAAGTTATTGAGCTGATTATTTATTTTGGTACAGCGACAAATAAAAAATAATGATTTTTCTATACTGATAAGGCGTTATACCTTCAATACTTTACGCCTAAATTATGAAAAAAAAATGATATGTTTAAATGGGTGTGCTATAAAACTAGACTGCTAGACGGTCTTCAAACCTACTATCAGTAGTTTATCAATATAATCTCCTCAAACTTTCTCTACCAAAGTCCGAAGTAATTTTTGGGCTATTCAAATTATTGAAGTGATTTTGGTTTATATCTACGAGTGGATTTGAGTGGATTGACATTTAAGGATGTAAGTATAAGTACACTACAAGTATAAGTACTAAACATGATTTTGCAAGTTTGAACAAAAAATGAGGCAAATTAATTTATATCATACCTACACATAACTTTACAATAAATGTTTAGATTATGCTGTACGAAGAGATATCAGCACTAGACTGTAAGTACTACTAGATTATTTTTACTTATTATTATCTTATTGTTAATTCAATGTTGACTTTCGTCTATTTGTTATTAAATATTAATATTCTGATATGATTTTGATCAATAGTCAGAAAGTTGTTATCGTACAATTTATCTCACTTTATTACATATTTATTTATGTTGTTCTGCAGTTGCTATGCTTCCTTATCTCAGCATATCAATATCTTCTGTCTACATATATTGCTTATAGTCTGTAATTTCTAAACTTCTCATCTTGAATAACTGGGTATTGTGTCAATCTTTAGAGGAAAAACATTCGATTCCAACGTTTTGCCAGATTATTTTGGGATTGTTTACAACCATCTTGAAAAAATCTGAGAACAAAAACCTTGAAAACAACTTGCTTCACAATGCGACAGACCATATAATGGCAAAAACAGTCTTCAGATCAAGCTGAAAAAGATGTTTAAAATATTATACGGGAAAAAACGTGTGATACAAATAAGTTAATGCCTATGTTTCATTAATAAAACTGAAACATTTCAATTAAAAAGAACTCAAAAACAAAAGTGGTATAGATTTACTAGGATGGCTTATTTAATCACAATTCATTATAACCGGTACTTTTAAAATATTTAGATGATGTAAGTAGAAGATAATTAAAGATCGGAAATTCAATTTGATATGGAAATGTAGTTTTTGATAATTGACGAGTTCGCGTTTTTTCATTTAATAAGAAACCAACAGGATATGATCTAACTAGTTATTACCGAACAATTAATTACTTAATAATTGCACATAATTATATTTTGCGAGATTATTTTCTCAGCGAAACTGTATCAGATTTATTTTTGTTTTCTTCAACAAATAATATTGAAAATCTAAGAATACTGTTTTTTTGTGCTAAAACTGTCTGTTTAATTTTGTAATTAAGGATTATATTATCTTAATAGACAAAGCCAAAAGTCAATAATAAAAATCATTGATTTTTTTAATCGAAATGCCGACTAAACCCAATTTTTTTTAGCTGACAACCCTGGGGTCTGTAAATAGTGGTTGTCTTTGATTCAAACTGGTTTTATTCTCTGTTTTGATCTACAAATGTAGTATTTTGGTTGGTTTTCACGTTGAAGCTTAAAGTTGATTATTCGGTCGAAGGCAATTAAAGTTAAATGGATAATGCAAGGTCAATCAGTGTTGCTGCGATCGTTTGTGTGGAACGGAGGCGTCAAATTGGAGATAATTGCGGATCGAGTGACCCCTGCGTTAAGGGTTATTAGACAAAGCATTTGTAAGTAGTCCAGTTTGTCGAGTTTCTAACGTCGGTCGGTCTCGGGTAAGTAAAGATTATGCTCGCAGATAGCTCGAAGTAAACCAGATCTCGCAAACACCGAGAGCAATTTCATTTCAGTCCGCACAAATTACGAACGCTTTAGAACGAAAGTTTCACAAATCCCACATTTAATGACACTACGGCCAGCGGAGAAATTAGGGCCAATTTGATTGCGCGGTAATCACTTTCTTTTCCCCGCAACACCAAACCCGTCAACACTTCTTTAGACTTCTTGCAAACTTCATATTCAAAACCGCTTTTCAATAGTTTGTCTGTAAAACCACTCAGCATCAGGAACAATTTAGTTCTGGGTTAGCATTTATTATTTTTACAGGGTGGATGAAATGTAACAACAAACCTAATCGTTTTTTTGAATAATCAGAAAAATTGATTACTACACAAAGAATAATAATAATAATAATATTTATTTAAAGCCCAACAGTTTACACTAATAATAGGGCAAACCAAAGACATGTATATCTAAATAAAAATAACCGTAGCTGTAACTATTTAACATAACTAACATTTCATTAATTTAAGTAATAACTAACTGAGAAATAAGAGAGAACTAAAGTTCAGTATAACAAAATAATAAGCACAAAATAACTCAACCAAACGTCTGAAAAAACTAAATGAATTAAATGAATCCATCACTGGCTGCTTCTCAGTTACCACGCCCCTTGGTTTATGTGCGAGGTGAATAAGGCGCATTTTAGCAAGTTGTCCCTCAAGGTATTCAAGTTGTTGTTGAATGGACCACCACGGCGATAAATAAACCCCAACATGCGAACAGCAGCTCCAGCAGCTCCCAGGTCCCTGAACAGATCAACACGATCCAAATGAACACCGTCAATGGAATAGGTTGAAGGAAACGGAGTATGTCTTGTAGTAAAACTTATAAAGCAGCACTTGCTGACGTTTAGCGGCAAAACGAATCTCCGACTCCACCCCGCAAGCAGATTAAGAGAATGCTGCAACATAGAAACGGTTTCCGGACACCGGATACAATAGTACAATTTCAAGTCATCAGCATAAGCCAAAAGATCACAGGGAAGCATGGTTAACAGTTCGTTGAATTAGACCAAAAACAACAGAGGCCCGAGGTTGGAGCCCTGCGGCATTCCCGACGATGCAGTGTTAGCGTCAGACTTAAATCCATTGTAAAAAACATAGTTATAACGATTGCTCAGGTAAGAAGCAATAAGTCGCAAAGCAATAAGCAATAAGTCGCAAAGAAGTCTGTGTATCCCACATCAACCAGAATAGACATATGAAAAGAAAAATCGTTACGTTATTCCAATAAAATTATCTCACAAAGACTATCTAACTTCAGCTTAACGAACGTTAATTTGAAACAAATATGTTTGATTTTAGACAGGGATGTAAAAGCGTAATTTAAGTACCGGGTAAATTACCAAATAAATTACCTTAACTAATAGTAATTTACGGATTTTTATACCGTAATTTAGGGCGTATATTACCAAGGGTAATTTACCGTCAGCATAAATTACCGTTGGTAATTTACCGATATTTATAATAATTTCAAAAAGTTGAAAACGGATTATTAAGTATTAACAAATACCTACCTTATTTTTTTCTTTTTGTTTTATTTGTATTTTTACTTATTTTTACTTATTATTTTTTTATTTCTTTTGTCCCTTTTTACTTTATCATACGCAGTATGTAAAGTATTGTAATCGTGCCGAAAAAAAAATTGAGATTTTAGCGGAAATACGTCTTTATGGGTCCCCTGAACATTTTTGACCAAGGTACAAAAAAATGTCTGTGTGTGTGTGTGTGTGTCTGTGTGTATGTATGTGTGTAAACGATTTTTGTGGCGACGATTCCGGAGAAACTACTAAAGGTATCGGGACGAAAGTTCATATTTAGAAGTTTTATGACCAAACTTAGAGCTGAAAAGCTTTTGGTTCAAAGGGGTCCAGAGGAACTGGTAGTTTATTCTAAGCCCTTTTCAAGGATTTTGCAAAAGAGCCGCCATTTCTGTAATTTCGTTATGACTTTTTTTGTAAAATTAATAGTTTAGCTACAAGAGCAAATTCTATTTGATCGAGATCGGTCGCATATGCATTGATATGAAACTAAATAGTAGCCAGGATTTTGACAAATATTTTTTGTGCTGTCACACTCGAAAACAGCTGATTTCATCAGAGGTTGGAGAACCGCTATGGAACGGTGCCGCTCTAGTGCAGCAAAGTACACAATACAAATTTCAAATAAAATAAGGTCACCAATTTGATTGTTTGTTAATAAGAAATATCAACCCGTCTTTATATCTAATTCTAAAAACAATAAGTTGAGAAAATTATAAATAAAGTATAGCGATGAGTGTAGTTTTATTTTAGTATGTTGGTAGGGATCTGTCATGAACAAATATAAATCTGTCAGAATTTGAATTAGCTTTTTAAGGTGCGTTTTCATTAGTGATAATGGCAGTGGTAGCAGACGCCATTATAGTATTTCCAATAGAAAAATGCTAGTGACTCATGTTTATGTACATGCAAACTAATATGTGTCATTATCACGATATATAAGAAATACTCTAATTTCGTATTCTACCACCGCCAGTAGCTACCATTACCTACCAAGTAGTATGTTTGTACGGATGGTAGATTCTCATGCAGCTAAACTATTAATTTTATATATTGTATGATAAAGTCATGTGCCTGGCCACATCAGATTTTTTCACAAACAATGATTATTTTTAAATTCGAATATTTTTTACACCGGTACATTTTTGTAATCATTCTAATACCATTTTGAATTTTTAATTGCGTGCTTAAAATTTAATCTAACTAACTTAATATTTGAAAGAAGTAATTTTAAGTTCAGCGGTAATTTACCGAAAAACTAATTACCGAAATTTAACATCGCTAGGTATCTACAAAATAATAACTTTCATTTACCATTTTTTTTATTAATATAAGTTGCAGCCGTAACATACGCCTGTTTAATTTACCGTTTAAAATTTTTAACATCCCGATAATTTAACTGGCGTAATTTACCATTTTGAATTTTTAATTACCTGGTAATTTAATTTTTAATTACATACATGCAAATTTAATAATGAAGTTAATATTTTAAATTTCAACGGTAATTAGCGAAAAAAATATAATTACCGCAATTTAACATCCCTGGTAATAGATAATCTAGAAAATCAAAATTGTTGGCTTTGTTATTACTCCTTAGCTATTAATTTTAATACATAATTTTGTCATATTAACGCGACGTAATATTATTATAAACTTCAAAATTATAATAGTAATCATTATAGTATAATCACGTTGACTTGAAAGTTGTTATTATAAATATAATAAGTTTTTGATTCGTGCAAAGTAAGTATTTTGTTTTCCAAAGAAATATTTGTAGGTACCGGACTTTTGTCCATTTTGTAGGTATATCTAAGGAGGGTGAATGGATAATGGCTATGGCATTGTAAAATATGTAGATTGAATTTTTGACAAAATAAGAAGCACCCTATACCTACTATTTTGTAAACAATTCTTTTTCTGAAGGATCTTTCAAAATGTTGTGTGATCTGAAAAATAAATATGGTATCTTTTTCATAATTTTAATAAGAATTAACATGTATACCATAAGTAGTTAGCAGAGGAAAGTAAATCATAAAACTGCTTTTGGACTACACATTCTAGTACTATGATATCATAGCATTAATGTTGATACTAACATTTACATCTTAAACATGCAAAATAGTGGCAATATTCTTTCGCCACATGAATTAGGAAGCCTATGAAGTATGAAACTTTTTTTGATGTAGTCACCATCTGAAGGCCGATTGATATTTCTATGAATAAGTAACAGCAATGTTACTTAAAACCCTATTATGAAAATGTTGTTGTTATTAAACAATTCTGGAGTCTCTTTTTGCAAATAAGGCTAGCTATAATTAAAAAAAACCTTTAAAAGTTAAGCGAGGAAATAAAACACTGAACGGTGCCGTTTATAATTCTTATGGCCCGCCAATATTAAGTGCTAAATAACGTTGGTACAGCATGAAGAATGACTTCCAGTTTTCCCGACAGACTCAAACAAGTGGTTTCTTTGGAAATGATAAACCTGGACAAACGAGAGTATAATTTTATTAATTCTATAATATTATTAATTTCTAATTTAAGTAACAAGCAAAGTGAATATAGATGGCGACATTTACCTTATGCTTGTCATGAAAAGATTGGGCGCAACATGGCGTATTTAAATAAGTTTGCAATTTGTCCAGTCATTATGGGTCGATAAGGCGCAATATGGTGTGAATTTTCTCTTCTGGAAGCATGAACTTGTTCGGAACAATATTGCAGGCGTGACGGGAAACAAGCCTGGTGAAGGGAACGATTAATTAAAAGTTCGAGGGATGCTGTAAGCTGATCCGTCATGTTCCTAACGAGGAAGCTGGCTGCACCGCCGCCTCATGTATATAAGATTTATTCATGTAGAGCGAGAAAATATTCAGTATTTTGTAGCAAAGCCGTTGAAATGAATATTAATACTTTCTCTCATCTTGTTATAGCAAATGTTTTTTTTGTTAGAGAACTTTATAAATTGCTTTATTGCAAGAGCAATAGAGCGTTACATATTATAAACAAAAAGGTAATTCAACTATCACGTTAAAACTTATTTATGAAATAGCTACGTTGTGTCTTGCGGAGAAAAATCAGACACCACCAATAAATTGCTAAACTTTGATTTTAATAAGTTTCGTCATTACTGATAGATTTATATAATTTTTTTCAACACATTGTAAACAAATTCATTAAGATTTTCACATGCATAATTTAAACTTAATATGAAATACGTATTTTTTTATTTTTTAAAAACTCACAGGACGACTAAAATAACATTAATCATAAAACAACGTTAATAGTTGTTTACAATGGGTTTCATATTTCAATAACATACTGATATTGGGACTACTACAAAAAAATGTTGGGAATCGCTATGGGTTGGCTCCGAAGTACACTGATACTGTTTTTATTCCTATTTTTTTTTATCTATGGTTTAAAAACCACTCGAAAAAAAAGAATTTTGTAACATATTTAAATTGTAGGATGCAACTATACAATAGAAACCATACAATCAATTAAGGGAGAAATGTGGGAGAAAAGGCACTCACAATAAATTACAGCTAATAGTCTTAAATTCGGCAATATACAGGTGTCCCACTTTTTTCGCAAAGAATTTTTCGAAAGAAACTTTCATTCTGAGTAGTCCGATTCGTTCTGAGAGTCTTGTCATATGGTATTATGAAGCTAGTTTGTTTAAAATACAGTTTTATTAGTATATCAAACAGCTGTAACTTAGGAATTAAGCAAAAAAATAAGTGTACCTCGATACCATTAGCCCGAGATAGGATTATCCCAATCCCTAGGTGAAGTTAGTGGAAGAAGAGTTTCACCTACCATGAAATATAATTGTTTATTACATACATAAGTTGTAATAGATGTATATAGTTTAATAATAAGAAATTCAAAAAAGTATGAAACTTTTTACTTAGTATGATATTTACCATGTGACAAAAAGTGGGACAGCCTGTATAGCGATCTAACTTGATTTTCAGGGTATGTTGAACGTGAGATTTTTTTATTACAAATAAAGATCAGATAATAAAAACATTTTTCTAAATTTAGAAAACATCTGTAGGTAAAATTTTACGACTACGTAATTTCCTGATGTTGCTTCTAAATGTATAACGTTGTTTAAATAAACTAGTAAATATGAAATCTTAATTAAATAAAGAGGTTCGAACTATCTAAGTAGCTTTCTAAGTAACTTTTGATAGCTTTGAGTGATTTTAAAAATTCTTTCTTTTAATAAACTTATCAAGAGTACCACATCTTGATAAATATGATTTCGAAACTTTAAATAAAGATGTAATCTATACAAATGAGTCCCCTTCTCAAATCATACCAGTGAATGAAGTCAACTTTTGACACATATACAGTATGTCCAGGAAAGTCAGCATCATATGGAAAAATTTAGTATTTTCAATTTCTCAGAAAATTGTATTCTTTATAAAAGTTGGCGGCTTGGATGAAACCAATACGGGCAATAGTCAAATATGTAAATTTCGGTACCATATACGAAGCGATTCAGAATATATGAATTTGTGATAAGAGTAAAGTTAAAGGTACTTTAACTTTAATTTGACTATTGCCCGTATTGGTTTCATCCAAGCCGCCAACTTTTATAAAGAATACAATTTTCTGAGAAATTGAAAATACTAAATTTTTCCAATTTTTCATTATTATCGACTAACTTTATTTGGAAATGTTGTTTAGAAGTGAAAATTATATTCAAATTTGAAGTCACAGCCACCTATCTGGAAATTCTTTTTTGCTTTTTTTTATTCTTACTTTTATGACAAATATTAGTCAACGCCAGTGATACTAAAAGGTTCGTTTTAATCTATTTTAATAACAGTTTTTATTATTTTGGTATAATTACTAATGTTTATTTTTCTTGATGGAAAGCTTATATTTCACCCTGTAGATAATAATAGTTTATACAATAATTAATACACGAGCGTGACTTACAATTAATTCAATTAACATTAATGAGTTTGGATATATTTATAATACTAGTTATCCTTCTACAGCATGCGATTAGTCGATGTTGCTGTTATGTTCAATGTTCAATGAAAGATACCCGGACAACCAAATTACACACATAAAAATACGGAGTTGGATTTAACACCGATTCAACACCGCTATGGATCTCCCTCGCGACCATTTGCGCATGTAGTTAGATCGGACGGAGTTGAATTTTTAGGGAGTACATTCACTCCTTTTGTAGTTATTATTATTTGAAAAGGAGTTGAAAATAAATCTTTAGGGAGTTGGTTGTTTTCACCGCGCGGGTGTTAAAATTATCCTATACGGAGTTAAATTTATACCAAAGGGAGAAATGATGCGGGGGCTAGCAAAAATAAAAAATATGCCAATTAATCAGTTTTCTGTGTTCTGATCACTAGTCAATAAGAAACAACAGTTTAGTTAGTTGTTTTTTAGTGACAGTGACTGTAACACAGAAAAGTTATTAATTTAAATACTCATGTAATTTAGATATCAATCCTTTATTTTGTTCAATATTATATCTATTCCACAATACTTACATATAAATATACTATAAATAATAATCAGTAGTACACCGTCTTGTCTGTCAACTGCAACAGGCAATGCTCCACTTCTTCCTTTTTTAAGTTCTAATGGTAAAGAAACCTGTAATACAAAACCAAATTAATGCGTATCAGTTGTATATGTAGTAAATAATACTTACGTGACTAAACATGTATCAGTTTTACTGTCACTCCATCCCCTGGCACACGGAGGCGGTAAATATGTCTCAAGCTGCAATATCAATAACTATTTTGTTTGAAAATATATCTTACATTGCTTAAAATGTATCACTGTACCTTTGTGGCAAGTTGTTGGTGACTTCTCCTACATATGTATTGAATTCGTGGTGAAAAACTGCTGTAAATTTTGCTTTCCACTTGCCGTGACGTTCATGGAATAGTAAAATGTGCGTTTTCTTCTTCTATACTTAATTTTTAAGACAAGAAAACTGTAATACAAATGGGAATTAATACTTATCAGATACATTCGTAGTAAGTAAAACTTACGAACATATATTTTATTAATTGGTAATTAAACCTCATCCCCTGGCACAGGGTGCGGTCAATACGTCTCAATCTTCAATGACAGTCACTATGATTATAATGTAGCTGAAATGTTCAAAAATATAAAAGCTTGTGACCACAACCAATGGGTAATATACAACGCACAAGTACCTACCTGTCGTTACATACTTGTCGTATTAAATGCGACGAAACCTAAAATTTCTCCGTTATTGTTTTCGTAATTTAACACGGAGATGAAAATAGACTGCTCCATGCCAAATAGGTTACTAATATGTAATATATTACAAGTAATCAAAAACTAACCTCACTCCTAACCTACAGCACAAGTCCCGTGGCCGAACTGCGAAGCGACCGCCTTCGTGGCGACGTTATGACGTACTGTTGTTGCCAAGAGGGCAAATTTTTCACTTTTAGAAATAAATCGTACCATTTTGGAAATTGTTCACTCCACGCGGAGTTTGAATGAATAAAAAAAAGTATTTTCTCTCCTTTTCTCAGTTATTTCAACACCCTGGGTGGTGTTAATTTTTATTTCACACCGTCGTGCTGGAGCCGGTGAAAATTTTCACCTTGTCGGATATCAACTATTTTCAACTACCTGCTGTGTAGTTAAATTAACTCCGAAATTATGTATAACAACAATTTTTAAGATACAATCAACTGATTTTCGAAGAAAATTTCACTCCTTTTTGTGTACGATTAACTACGTGCGAATTCACTCCGTAAAATTTGTATGTGTGTACCCATTCAACCGTTTCTAGGATAATCAGAAAATTCAAGCAGACTGGGTCTGTAGAAAATCTCTTTAAGTAACACCACTAAACATATGTTGCCGAAAATAAGGAAGCAAGTTTACCAGTGTCGCAAACGGTAATCGAGCATAGAACGACTTCGGCTTGATAAATTGCTTCTCACACCCAATGCAGTAAACCAACATCACATAACATACAAAACCTGAACAAATGTCACCTTTATAAACCAAAATAACTACTAAACTAAAGGCTATGACAATGGTATCTGGTATGACTTCATTATTATCGATAAACTTTTCTTGAAGATGTTGTTTAGAAGTAATATTTAATAATTTCTAACCTAATTTCTGTTTTAAATAGTACTTGACGGTATTTAAAAAAGGTGTTAACACGCTGTTTAGGAACTGAAGATATAATTCTACATTTACATATTAACAAAAAAAAATTGGCTCAGATATTTCATTGTTCAAAATACCGCACAGTACATTGGTCTTAAAATGGTACTAATGTCGGCATTCTAATGTAAAATTCGGGTTTTCTTGTGTCCTCCAACAGCTATTTTGTGAAAAAAATGAGTAATTGTGCGCTAGTTCTAACTAAACATTAGTTATCATATCAAAATAGTCAAAGTGATATTAGTCATAAAAGTAAGAATATAAAATAAAACAAAAAAAGAAAAAATCAAGGCTGTCACTGCATACTTGAACATAATTTTTACTTCTAAACAACATTTCCAAATAAAGTTTATCGATAATAATGAAAATAAAGGTACATACTTTACTCCTTATATTCGTTAAATTCGTTACTTCTTACACACATTTATTAACTTCTTTAGTTGATATTGCTAATGTGGCTGAGATTTTCTTATTAAAAATATCACAAAATCCTTTGTGTCTGAATTCTGAAAACGACACATGCATTGTAATTTTTACTATAGTATTGATTTTTAACATGTCTTCATTACAAAATAAGATTAATAAATCAATTATTGTTGTTTTCGTATTGTGTAATTATGTCATTTGCGACGATCAACTTTTTTACTTACCTGATTTCACAATGATGGAATTCTACAAAGTTTAATTAAAAATTAATTAATTTTCCTTTCTCACTAGAAGAAAGTACTAATAATGACATCATTTCCACTTATATGCATCTACTGGTGTTGAAGATATCGTAGCTCACTTATCTTAATTATTAATTTATGTATATTGAAAACAATTTCCACAGCGAATAAAGCACCGCGGTCCACGCTTCGCCGTAAAAAGAGCATTTACAAACAATGAATAACTAAGTCGTTAGAGTCCTTTATGGTAGCGTGAATAGATAATGGTCACTCTAATGGCTTCTCTCGTATATATATATATATATATATATATATACGGTAACCTAAAACGGTAATCTCGGTGTATCTTTTCTTTATTTTTTAACTTAATGTGTCTGTATAAAGAAACACGAACGACGAACTTATAGATTTTCCATCATTTGAATATCTAGTGTATAAAGGATCAGATTTATTGGTATACTACTATTTTAATGCCCACATTGTATTTGTTTCTTCTAGGAACGTTGAAGTTCGATAAATGTGCGTTCACGTCACCAGGAGGTTAGATGCTCGATAAATTCATGCAAACGTTAAAAAGATAAGCATGTGACTGTCATACTGTCTCAAGGCTTAAGCGCCGTTATATACTGGATGTCGAGAGCATAGATTCATACAGTTGTTGGCTAGTTTAGCAGCCAAAACATAAAATATAAATTTAGTGGTTAGGATATTTATCGAGGTTTCGGACGATTTATAGTGTGTTTTTGTGTGTATAGCAATGAAACATTTTTTAGTAAAGAAATTAAATTTCTTTTTTTTATTAAATCGTGTTCGTAGAAATTCGCCAAGTTGTCCGAAAATTACAAACAAATATTGCATTTTTTTCTGGTCTCAGTATAAAAATATGGTATAACTCGTGTAGTAGTATTGTCCATTTTTACATAAAATAGTAATTTACGCAATCATATTTTCAGGTTATTCAAACATTATTTAAAACATACTGCATTACTTTTTCGCTAGTATTTTGCACGAGCGTGTTATTTTTTAGTAATAGGTATTTATAGTCTGAAATTATTTACATTGTTTTAGATGGTGTACCTGAGAACGTCTATAGAAATTTTATTAATTTACAAAAATCCTAAATAACTGAAATTTTCATTAATGATAATAAGTATGAATAAGAGAATAGTACAACAAATTGACAAACATCAACTTAAAATAATAAATATTTTTATTAGAAATGTTTTCAACCTATACCTATTCGAAAGGTTCTGTGATAACAGATACAGTATTTTTGTTCGTAGTTCAAAAATAACATTTGAAGAATGATATCGCTGTGAAACTAAATTAAAATTAAGTAAATTTTTGTTTACATATATTTTTTTACTTCACTGAATTTGTTGGTACCGCAGTTATTAACATAAAAACTAAATAATTCAAGAAGACAAATGAATAACCCGTGTCCAATGGTACTTAATATCAAAAAATGAAAAACTAATTTTTTATAACATAAAAAACATTTCAATAATTATTAACTTAATAAAAAAAAAATCAATAATTTGTACAACAATCGAACTAAAACCGAACAAAAATCAGACTGCAAAATAGTTTTAGCCTTGTTTTAGCTTTACAGAAATAATTTATTTATTGTTCGCCAGAACACTCATTAAATTAAATTTAATTTAAATATTGTTAATAAGTTAAGTTTTGAAATGTATCCTAAAGTTTTTCTTTTACTGAGCAATTTATCAAATGTTTATTTATTGGGTCTAATAAAAAAACAATTTATATGGCTTTGAACAGAGGTCTTGTGAGATATCACACTGTTTTTGTCTTTTTATTAATAATAATAAGGTAAGCATAACATATTGAGAGTAATCTAAAAGATTAGCCATCAATTTAAATCTGAATTCTTAAAACTAGGTACTTGTCTGTAATAGGCTATCCACTGATGTCCTATATTTACTTTGTCCTAAACCAGAAACACTAATACTTCACTCACTGTGCTCTGCTTTTTACACATTACACTGATTCACTAGTTCGAAGGGTTTAGTTCTTTTTAGTCTTCTCACTAGATTGTGGGTGTCCAGTAGCTGCAGGGCCTCTACGTTGACGTGATGGCTTAGGCGAGATTAGTGCTTAATGGCGAATCTTTTTATCTCTTGGATGACTTGAGGGACACCAAGATCACGATGCAGGTTACTATTCCGTATGTAACAAGGAGCGTTAACCATATTCGCTAGTACTTTATTTTGGAAACTCTGGATTCCTTGTATATTGGAGTTTATCGCGCAACCCCAAAGCAGGATGCCGTATAACCAAATCGGTTTTAGTACTTGGTTGTAAACTTGCAGTTTGTTCTGTACTGACAACTGAGAGTTTCTTTCCAGAAGCCAGTACAGTTCTCTGTATTTGAGGCCAAGCTCTACTCTTTCCTTCTTAACGTGTACTTTCCACCCTAGTTTTGTATCCATAGTCATACCGAAATACTTTGCAGTGTTAGCATATGGAACTATGGCGTCGTTAATCTTGACATGAGGTATGTCCTCGATTCTTTTGTTTGTAAATTTAAAGTGGACAGATTTCAGTTCGTTGAGCTTGGTCTTCTATTTTTTGGTCCATTTATATATTTTATTACTAGCTTGTTGCAGATGCTTAGTAACTTCTCCAATAGTTGATCCCACTGCCATTAGAGCCGTGTCATCTGCGAATGTGGCGACTGTTACATTTCCAGCTGTGGTAGGTCACTTGTATATAGTAGTTAGAGAATTGGTCCCAATACACTACCCTGGGGTAGCCCACCTTTTACTTCTTTTAGTTCCGAGTATTCACATAGATTCAGATTCAGATCACACATTGTAACAAAATTTGACCACCAGCTTCGACATACAGCAATATGCAGTATTTGTAATCAGAAAGATTTTTAAATGATATTACCGCATAACTCTTGTTATTTGAGTCAATTGTTATTTGAACTTTGTGGTTTAGTTAACAGAACGATACAATTCTATTCTTAGCTTTCTAACTATAATTCAATGTAAACCTACTTATCTGTTAAACAATTATGTACATAGTTATAATTATCCTACAGATTATCACTGGCTTATCGGCATGCAGTACATACAACAAGCGTAATATGGAGAGATTTAAAAATTTGTATAATAACCTACGTAAATAAGATCAACAATTTCGACGGTATAACAATCATCCTGATCGAAAGGTTCCCATGGTTGTCGTTACGCGAAACTCCACAAAAGAAGCAATTTAAATGCCGACTCGTTTCAAAAGTTGAAACCCGATTCGACTGAGAATGAGAAATCCATCGATTCTCGAGCCGAAGCTCATGAATGAAGCCTAACTGTGCTGTTCGATCCCGGCCAGTACAATTTACAATATCTGATACATATAAGGACGATTATTAGCATTGTAAATCTAGGAGAAATTTCAGTCCGGCCAATATGCTACACACAAACGAAATTTCTACTCTATAAGTTTGTTGACCTGGCCTGAGCAATGACATCATCGCCGCGTAGAAGTGGCTCTAGAAAGATTTGCCGGGTCATTGTGCAGTTTTTTTTCTTCGCACCGAGGCTGGCTTCCTGCATAGGAGGTAATATATTGAATTTGTGGGTTAATATGAACGCCTTGGGCGCTTAACGTTTTCTATGTTCGCTTAGCAACACAGAAATGTGTATCGTCCATTATGTGGATATAACTCTACGGTTAGTAATCTCACGGCTTACTCATACAGGATGATTTGTAACGGTGTTTGCTCTACACCACTCTGATATAGTATCGCACATTCGAAACATGAGATTGTTGTAAATGTGATTGGTGGATTTGTTTTTTTTTTTTTTTGAGGTATCGGTAATTAAATGTGATGAGTCGAAATAAAAGAAAGTTAGTATATAAAAAAAAAAAAACAGGAAATAAAGTGTTACAAGAGTATGCTCATGTTAAATAGAAATTATTTTGACCAAAACTTATTTAGTCTTAGGATAGCTTTCCTCATACAAAGTAGAATTTGGTGATTTTTAACTAACTTTTGAAACATCAAAATAAGCCACAGTCGGGACTAAAGGTTGTGTATGGTATCATAGGGTAGCCTTTTAAGCAGGATTATGTCATTTGGCAGTCAATGAGGCTCACATTGGACATTTTTATCATGATTTTGTCAATAATCTATAGGTTCTGCTTTAAATAGAAAATCCCTAGAAAATTCCAATTAATATTGTCGCCTTTCTCTAATTGAATGAATTAATTAATTTGTTATTATAAATTATTATTATTTATATTTTATACTAAACATGCTTCTAGAATGTTCGAATATGTAGCTTTTTGTGTGTCTATTTTTAAGCATTGTCCCTCGAGCATAGAGTTTGAATTACAACTAATATTGCTTAAAATGCCGTATGCCTTTCTATAGTTTAATTTTTTTTCTTTTTCATGTTAACGATTCTCTCTCGATTTTGTGACTTTTAAAATGAAATGGTATCAAATGATGGTGGAGACACCATCAATTTCTATAAAAAGTAAGGATAAAGTATTAACATCGTAAGTTGTGTGAGCAATTAGCGAAAGAAAAAAAAAGATTTAATAAAGAGACGTATTCAGATATACCAGATTTAGATATAGTTGGACCTATACTTATATTATGATTGCAATGACATTTAAGGGTGTAGCGATAAAAAGAGTCGCTAGCTTTTTCCTGCAACTTGAATCTAATGTACATATATATTTTTTTTTAGATGAAAAGTATTAAATACATTATAAAAAATATTATTGTAGGTTTTTCAATTTATCTACTTTATTGTTCTAAACTGAGAAAAAACTCTCTGCTACTATTCATATAAAATCGGCGTGCGTTAACAAAATCGTACTGTCATCTCATCAGTGCAGACGTTTTGAGGATTTAAAAACTCAAAAAGAGTTTTGGGAAATCATGAACACAAATTAAAGTTTCGATCAAATTACGAAATGCCTAGCTTATTAAGACCAAAATGAATTTTCTACCAGTTTGCAGTGGTAGAACAAATCAATCAAATAAAATAAAAATCAAGTAAATATAGTCTCATTGGATTTTGTTTTAAATTTTAATAATTGCAATAAATATTTCAGTGTTTGTTGGCATCTTCATGACTAAAAACACGTTCAATTTATTTTGTTAATGCATGCTACTTGAATTTCTTTTACACATCATAGCTGCACAGGGAGATTTTTTCAAAAATATCGCACGTATTTGAATACAGGCAAGTATACAGTGGGGCCATCGATAGACTGAAGTAGACGTATCATGAACCTTAATCTTCCCGAGAAAAAGTTATTATGTACATATTTATAAAGTGCTTTAAAAAGGTGCTTTAAAAACTGTCAGAATTTTGATTCAAACCGAGAAATTCTGAAATTTGCTCGAGTAAAAATATATTTTTACTTTATCATACCTAGTATGTACTATAAAGTATTGTAATCGTGCTGAGAAATATGAGATTTTAGCGAAAATAGGTCTTTTTGGGTCGTCTTATCATTTTTGACCAAGGTACAAAAAAATGTCTCTGTGTGTGTACTTGATTTTTGTGGCGACGATTCTAGAAAAACTACTAAAGGTATCGGGACGAAAGTTCAAGTTTCATGACCAAACTTAGAGCTGAAAAGCTTTTTGATCAAAAGGGTCCAAAGCAACTGGATGTTTACTCTTAGCATCTTTTAACGATTTTCTAAATGAGCCGCCGTTTTTGTGTGTTTTTTGTTGTCAAAATAATTAAATAATAAATCAAAGTAGAGGAAATACTGAATAATTTATGTCTATGACATTTTTACCTAGTTAGCCAGGATTTGAAAGATATTTTCATTCTAATGACAGTAGGTACTGTCAAAAGCTGATGTTTTGACAATACCTACTGTCAATAGTATCAAAATATCTGTGGAAGCTTGGCTAACTAGTTTTATTTTAATACACTCACGATCGATCGCGATCAAATAGAATCTGATGCAGCTAAACTATTCATTATATATTTAGTATGATAAAGTCATGTGCCTGTCCACAGATTTTTTTATTTAATTTTTAAATATCTTAGGAAATAATTGATTAAAATGTTTTCTTTTTTCCTCAAATTTTAAATGCTTTAATAATAATAATTCCTTTATTCTCATTTTGTATGCGACGTCAAAAGGTTTCAACTTTATATTATAAGCAAAAATTTTAAAATTGGACTGTTTCTAAGTAATATCAGTATTGAACATATTTCGTAAAAAATATATTTAAGTAAGTACGTAGGCTTTCACGGCCAGAATCATTTAGAAAATAAACTGACAATATTGAATACTGAATACAGTAAGTTGCTTTTTTTGGCATAAAGATTGTTATTGTAAAATGCTGATTTTTTTAAATTTAGTCTCGAAAGCACAAACGTAAAAGGTCCTAGGGTTTTTCGCAGGTAATTTATTCACAGATTCCTAAAAGCATTACAGCAAATTAAGGGCGCAGAATGTACAATTTTCCGACTTATAGGAGATTTTTATATTATTTTCGGTTTTCAAAAACTCAGTAATGGAGTTTTATGATTTTAACATTTTCTTTTTACTGAAAATACGGGTTGTGCTTCTACAAATTTAAGTATTATTTATACAACAATATTATTTCTATTAGTGAAATCACGCATCTGACATAAAAATAAGTCTCAAATATTTTTAATTTGCTTTGATTTACGTTGCCGTGATATTTTCTTTGACATTTCACAAACTTTATTTGGTATTCATAGTTTATAGTTTTTCACTATTAATATTGTTTTATAACTGTAATTTTAAGTAAGTATTTTAATTATTAGTATATTAATTAATTTTTTCAATTAGTTATTTAAAAAAAAACCTAAGGTTGTAGATTTCCTGGAGAAGCCAAATATTTTAAAACATATACTTTTATGAAAGTTTGAAAAATTTTAAAAATTGGTATATATTTCTTTGTTGTTGCCAAAATCCCAATATTTAATTCATGTTTATTGTTATCTTTGTCTGTATTCAAACAACGATTTAATTGAGTCATCCAACATATTCTACCTGCGTGTGCTTGGATAACATAAAGAAACCACAAGTAGACATGGCAATGCTACGAGCACACACAATTTCTTTCTCTGCGATGCTTTTAGTCATCTCACTGCTGTTTTGTTCCTTCATTGTTTTTATAAGTATTCCAAACCATTTCACAAAAGTTCTGAAATGCATGTAGGTACTTAGTAATAATCGCACCAGGAAAAAATCAATAGAGAACTCTTTTGAACAAATATTATCTTGCTTTGTTATGAAACTCGCGTTAACCGTCAGTATTAGTGTCAACATTGCATGAGTTACGACTTTGCAATTCTAACAATGTTACCCCGCCGGCCATAACGTCACCCCACCCCCTACTACGGAAATGTAAACGTCATGCCTATCAGATGTTTCTCGACAACTGCAAAGATCCGAATAAAAAAAAAAAAACTTAAAAAAGAAAATATAAAACGTCCATCAAAACGGTACGAAGGTTTACATTTCCGGCGCTTCTTTGTTCCCGAAAACGGTCGATTTTCGGGTATATCGTGCGCGGCCCATCAAACCCGAGAGAACGGTCGATTTATCCTCGAACGAATACGGCGAGAAGTCGATCCCGCTGTACATAATACTCTTTTGGTACATTAGATCCTCGCTGCTCCTGACAGATTTATAATATTCTCAGTTGATTATTTCCCCTACCGCCATATATTCCGGCCGCCCCAGTGGGCGGATATAGGCCGTTCTACCTCATAACTTTGCTGCCGTCGCGTCGTCCAGCCCCGGAAGGGAGCCGGGAATCATATCCTATTTATTTATGAACCATAACAAACTATGAATACGCGACTTGACGTGCCCTACGCCAAACAACAAAGGATGCGGCATCTTACGGTCGAGGGATAAACTAGAGATTTGTGGATGTTTACCAGTTGCCGAGATTTTCCCTCAAGAAGAGCCACTTAAGATCCGGAACAGTTTCTAACCATATCATATTTTATAAGTATGTTGGACGTAGGTGCATCAAAAACGTTTATTTCAAATACAAAATTACGGTCGTGGTAAATATATTTTGACGCTTGTATTACTTTAGGTCATTGCACGATGACGTGTCACGTTTTCTTCATGTACAGGCTGGGCCAAAGTCGATGTTACTATAGGAGATCTCGGTAACTATAAAAGATATCGAAAAATGAGTAAGGTTGGAAGGCACTTTGTCGATTAGAATTCAGTGGAATTCACAGATTTTAAATATCTCTAATAGTTTTGTAGATATAACATAAAGTTGTGTTTTTTTTAAATGGAAACCATAGCTAGCTATGACTGAAATAAATAGAGCCTTTTTTCCTCTTTCCAACGATATATAGCATGCTGGGCCAAAATATTCAAAAAGCAACGTTTTATTGAATAACATGAAATCAGTATATATCAGAGGCATTATCATTATTGTCTTCGAGATTTCTTTGAGTGGGCGTAAGTCACTAGTAGTCTGACACTACTAATCAGTGAAATTAGTAAAATTTCATTCTTTTATTTTAGTTGAAAATTACGGAATGCCGTTTGAATAGTATCAAAAATGCGCAATAATCAAATGCTTTATTCAAAGTAATAACAATAATTGTGATATAACATCCGAAACATAATTCAATCGTTATCCAGGTAGTGCACGACCGCACAAACGTGTTTTTGGGATTAAAATAACATCTCATCAATTACGGGTTGATTAATATGCCAAAAGTCGAACATTGTGATATGGAAGTGGTATGCTGAAGAAACTGTCATGAAAGTATGTAGCCGTGATCCTACAATTTCCAGTCGTCAATCTTCACTTTATATCGGCATGTCGAGGGTATACCTGAATGGTTAAACATTGCAGGACATATTGTTTTATTCGAAGTAAAATAATTAAATAATTACCTGAATAAAAAATAGAAAATAAGTTTACCTACTACAAACTACTTTAACCATTTTTCAAATTGATGTCTATTTTTATTGATGCATAAATTATATCTCGCCGCAATACTTCGAAGAGCGTTGTTTATAAAAATATTTGGAACGGCATTGATACATTCTTCAAAATGCTGCCTTAGGTCCTGAATGTCGTTAGGTGATCTTTTATATAATTTGTTTTTAATATGCCCCCTAAGAAAAAAATCCAAAGGTGTAAGATCTGGTGATCGTGATGGTCCCCTCTCCATTAGTGGCAAATTGTCCAAAAACTCATTCGCAATATGATGGTTTACAATATTAGTACCGTTCGCATTAAGATGTTTCTCGTAAATATGGTAAGCTAAAATACGCTCGCCAAGCACGGCACACCAAACAGTAAAACCAAAACGTCCTTGGTTTTACACGTCGACGATACGGTGAGGATTGACATCAGACCAATAGTGCTCATTCTGCCTATTAAATATTCCGACACTGCTGATGTAGGCTTCTTTAGTCCAAATAACTTTTTAAAAATAATGGATGCTGCTGAAGATTTTCACGGTACCACTGGCAAAAGTCCATTCGTTGCTGAGGGTCTGTTGGTTGCAAATGATGTTGTTTTCTTAAAGCATATGACCTAAAATTATGCTTCTTGAGGATTCTCAAAGCTCGACGTCTTGATACCCCAGATCCAGTTTCTATTCCACGACTTGAAGTTGAGGGATTTGCAACTCGGTTGCAACTGTGTTGGTGGCAGCTTCTTCAGCATTTTCAATACGGTAATGTTTGGGTCTTGGCATACTAAATGATTCGTGATTGATGAGATTTTCTTTTAATCTTTTAAAAATAGATTTGTGAGGTTGTGTTCTTTCTGGATAACGATTGAAGTATGTTTCGGATGCAATTTCAGCATTGTTATTACTTTGAATAAAGAATTCGATCATAGCGTATTTTTCATATGATTGATAAGGCATTTCGTAACTTTTAATTGAAATAAATATTCAAAAGAATGCAAATTCAATACTTAAGTCACTGATTAGTAGTGTCAAACCACTAGTGACACACTTACCTACTCGGAGAAATCTCGAAGACAATAATCATAATTTCTCTGATATATACTAATTTAATGTTACTCAATAAAACATTACTTTTGGAATATTTTGGACCGGCATGTTATATATCATTGAAAAGGGGAAAAAAGGCTCTATTTATTTCAGTCATAGCCAGCTATGGTTTCCATTTAAAAACCACAACTTTATGTTATATTCTGTTTATTCTGTTTATTAGTTCTGCAAAACTATTAGAGATATTTAAAATCTGTGAATTCCACTGAATTCTAATCGACAAAGTACCTCACGAACGTGCAAATATTATTCGTCTGATTTAACAAACAACAGAGATACCGACAAGTATCAAAATAGCGCAAAATCGAGTTTTGTGTTATAACTCGAAAACAAAAGACGATAGCTAATTTTGGTTTTCACCATTGAGTTTCTCTCAAAAAAGACGACGCAACAACCTTACTCAATTTTCGATATCTCTTATAGTTACCGAGATCTCTTACAGTAACATCGAATTTGGCCCAGCCTGTACAATGTCTTTACAAAGACTAACTAAATTTCCAAACCCTTAATTGTTTCAATTTAATATACCTAACTATAATCAGAGAATGAATCCCTTTACAAGAAGGAACACCCACGCCACTGGACCAAAATAACAGCTGGCATTTGCAACCATTGTCAACATCACAATTATTCAAATTGGCAGGAAATTCAACCTGTCCTGTCATTTAGAATTTAGATCACTCTGTACTCTTAATTATGTTGATTTTAAGTTGATATACTACAAGGAAATTGTATGTATAATCAAAATAATGATGACCCACGGTTAACAACAATACAGATTTTGTTATTTCTTACGCATAAAGTGAAATAAAATACTTCAAATGGGAATTATGTTAGGATTTTCGAAAACTTGGACATGTTTAACAGTTAGGCACTCATCATCAATGTTGAAGTAAACACAATATTTGGCCAGAAATTCACTTAAGCTTTAAACTCCCCTATTTGTATTTTCCGGGGAATAACCCTTTGAGGCGTTTTTCAGCTGTCACAGGTTTTAAAACAAATATTACAGCTATAAAAATAAATTGCTCCCGGGTTATGCCGCGCATCCAAATTCGTAATTGCTGACGTTTCGCGAACCATGTTGCTCGCATCTTCAGAGCTAACTGAATAATAATACAATATTTCTTGCCAGTTTTACTTGAAACTGATAAGAATAGATAGACATACGCGATTGCAGGAGCAGTTTACTAAAACAGTTACTAAAATAGCTACTTACCAGTTTAATTGACTTTGAATGGAGTATGCAACTCATACAGGGTACCTAATAGGGTTATTTCTCCATGGGTTATTTTTAGTTAAAAAATAGTTTATATCAACAAATACCCGATAAGCCTTTTTTCCCCAGTCAGACATTTTAAAATTTCTTGTTTTATTGGACGGCTGCACGCACCATTTGACGTCAGTGATCCCAGAATTCACATCAAAAAGCTCACAGGATTTCACTTAAATATTAACAACACAAAATTACGTGTTTCATCTTGTTTTCAGTTACCTTGTTTGTTGCATAATAATACAAAAAGGTTGAATAATGTACTATTGGTTGAAATACGCTGAGAAACGTTACAGAAATAAGGTTTAAGAAAAGGATATCAATCCTACACAGTGAGGAGACGATGGTTACAAAGAGAATCTATATATGGAATATGTGGAGCCCCTAGATCGAACATCGATAATGATGTCTATGTTTACAACAGCTGAAAATGTAAACATCGTCCTGCAATATTATTTTTCGCCAGAGTAGTTTCAGATATCCGATATAAATGAGCACACTAGAGACAATAAATCTCTGTTCTATTTATAACTGCATAATGTAACAATAACGGTGAACAAATGACGTTCAAAATGCATTATCAGACACATGAAGCAAGGTCATTATTTGCATGTACCTACATACAGATCAGTCCGACTTCTCTCTATACGCAGGGTTATGTTTTATGTTCAACCACTCGTTACGCCGAACGCTGCAATGATTTTCTCCTCAAAATAGTATTGTACATCGAGCGGATGTCGTCTGTGTGGTTTCGTGATTGCTCAATTTCCTTTGTCGCTAAAAGGGAACGGTATAATTTATTTAAGTACCACACATCACAAATTTGCGGCTTATATGTCACATTATGAGCCATTATTTCCCTCAGTGTATTTCGGAACAAAAGAGCGAAATTAGTCCGATTGTCCGCTTCCTCCCTCAGATTATAGGCTCCACATCAGATAGCCATAGCTTTAGATTTATTGTGTTAAGCTGAAAATGTTACTTTATTGTTCCTCATATTAATGATATCATATTATGCATACATAATGAAATAAAAGTTAGTGCCTTCATTTCAATATTTTCGTGATATCCCTTAAATCAAATGATGAGTCATGAGGGTTGACCCTAGTCTAAAATCTGACCCTAGTTCGAATGTCGGCGACACGAAGAAAAATACGCACAACAGAGTTGTTGTCCTGTGGCTTTATTTGCAATTGACCAGGGACCTTATCCTCGTCATCTTTTTGAAGCGAATGCGTCTTTTCGAATGGAGTAGGGATATCACCGGTTGCCCTCTGGTTCGTATCTAGGTTGTTGCTAAGTACAATAACGCACGCGCCACGCCCATACTTTTCAATCAAACGTATGGGAACGTATGGGCGTGGCGCGTGTGTTATTGTTCTTAGCAACAAGCAAACTTGCTCATAGATACGGGCAACCGGTGATATCCCTACTCCATTCGATAAGTCACGATTCGCTTCAAGAAGATGACGAGAATAGGGTCCCTGGTTACTGACTCGGTTCTTTACCTAAGAACAATTTTAGCAGATATAGGCAAATAGACATTTAAACATCATATTACTGCACATATGCACATATGCAGTCGAAAATTACAACGTTTCATGATTTTATTTTAGACTATAATACGGTGGGTCCGATTTTTTGACAATGTCACAACACTTGGGCTTACTTTGGGATTATTATGCTAATCTATAAGATTAGTTTCATAAGAGAAAAAACTTGTTTGAATCAAAGAAAGAAGTATATATATACGTGTATTATTTTTATTATTATAAACTTTTATTTAACCAATGTTATAATTAACAAAAGTATGTATTGTGAAATAGTATATTGTCTATCATGCCGAGAAAGTGGTTCCTTTCCGGGCCGAGAGAAGAGTTTTTTTATCCTGCACAACAATATCGTAATAAAATCACCCGTTTCTAAAGACTAATCTCTGACATATTAGCTTTCGACAAATAAAATCCGTTGACGTTTTAATCACAAACGTCAAACCGAATCGAAAACTGTGTTTTGATTGAACAGAGTTATTGTATTTTTGTGCTGTCACACTAGAAAACAGCTGATTTCGTTCGAGGTTGGACTGCCGCTATGGAAGTTTGCCGCTCTAGTGCGGCAAAATACAAAATTAAAACAAACTAAGATCACCAGTTTGATTGTTTGTTGATAAGGAATATCAAGCCATTGTTATATCAAATTCTAGAAATGATAAATTGAGAAAATTGTAAATAAAGTATAGCAATGAGTGTAGTTTTATTTTAGTATGTCGGTACGCATATAACAACAAATATAAACAATATAACAAATATAGAACAAAATAGAACAAATATAAATCTGTCAGAATTTGATTCGCTTTTTAAACTTGACGTTTAAAAAACTTAACATTTTCTATAGAAAAATATAACCATTTTTGATTTTTTAAATATTTACTCAAAAATTAGCACAAAAAACGTTGTGTGTCACTCTTGCCGAAAAATACGTAACGCGACACGCTCACATGCGACGCTCCGCCTTCGGCGTCGCGCCGCATTGCCGCTCGTCGCGCTATTCCGTACTTTCGGCACTTGTAACATAAATAACTATTTCGTGGCTAGCGCCGATAAGAGTTCATTACAGGCCGGGCTGGGGCTGGCTGACAAATAGCATCTTTCGTGTCCCCATAGAGATGCGAAAATGATATTTTCGCATCGTGTAGGATAAAAAGTAAATTATAGTTATTTATGTACCAAGGGCATTACAAGGATATTTTTGCCCCGCGCGTCTCAGGCCTATCGGCCCTCGAGCTTTTTAAGTCGCTCGAGAGTATAAACACTATAAACATCAAGTAATGACCGAGGTGCATATAATACAATTTTATGTCAAACAATGCTTTTGTTCCTCCGTTTGAATAATATTAATAAATATTTTCACGTTATCAAGTGACATGCGTATCTACGGAGTTGAATAACAATACAAACAATTCGTGTGAGTTGAGTGACAATACAGACAATTAATTGTCAAAAATATAACCTTAATCGCCAATAATTGACATGGACGATTTAAAATTTACAATTTGAATGACAAATATTTGATATATTTGACATATCACCATAGCAACCCTTAATGCCCCCGCGGGCGTTAAGAAGCAGTTTTTGCCCGGTATCTAAGATGTAAAATGTAAAATGTAAAATGTAAAATGAACTAGAATCTGACCCTAGTTCGAATGTCGGCGACACGAAGAAAAATACGCATAACAAAGTTGTTGTCCTGTGGCTTTATTTGCAGTTGACCAGGGACCCTATTCTCGTCATCTTTTTGAAGCGAATGCGTCTTTTCGAATGGAGTAGGGATATCACCGGTTGCCCTCTGGTTCGTATCTAGGTTGTTGCTAAGTACAATAACGCACGCGCCACGCCCATACTTTTCAATCAAACGTATGGGAACGTATGGGCGTGGCGCGTGTGTTATTGTTCTTAGCAACAAGCAAACTTGCTCATAGATACGGGCAACCGGTGATATCCCTACTCCATTCGATAAGTCACGATTCGCTTCAAGAAGATGACGAGAATAGGGTCCCTGGTTACTGACTCGGTTCTTTACCTAAGAACAATTTTAGCAGATATAGGCAAATAGACATTTAAACATCATATTACTGCACATATGCACATATGCAGTCGAAAATTACAACGTTTCATGATTTTATTTTAGACTATAATACGGTGGGTCCGATTTTTTGACAATGTCACAACACTTGGGCTTACTTTGGGATTATTATGCTAATCTATAAGATTAGTTTCATAAGAGAAAAAACTTGTTTGAATCAAAGAAAGAAGTATATATATACGTGTATTATTTTTATTATTATAAACTTTTATTTAACCAATGTTATAATTAACAAAAGTATGTATTGTGAAATAGTATATTGTCTATCATGCCGAGAAAGTGGTTCCTTTCCGGGCCGAGAGAAGAGTTTTTTTATCCTGCACAACAATATCGTAATAAAATCACCCGTTTCTAAAGACTAATCTCTGACATATTAGCTTTCGACAAATAAAATCCGTTGACGTTTTAATCACAAACGTCAAACCGAATCGAAAACTGTGTTTTGATTGAACAGAGTTATTGTATTTTTGTGCTGTCACACTAGAAAACAGCTGATTTCGTTCGAGGTTGGACTGCCGCTATGGAAGTTTGCCGCTCTAGTGCGGCAAAATACAAAATTAAAACAAACTAAGATCACCAGTTTGATTGTTTGTTGATAAGGAATATCAAGCCATTGTTATATCAAATTCTAGAAATGATAAATTGAGAAAATTGTAAATAAAGTATAGCAATGAGTGTAGTTTTATTTTAGTATGTCGGTACGCATATAACAACAAATATAAACAATATAACAAATATAGAACAAAATAGAACAAATATAAATCTGTCAGAATTTGATTTGCTTTTTAAACTTGACGTTTAAAAAACTTAACATTTTCTATAGAAAAATATAACCATTTTTGATTTTTTTAAATATTTACTCAAAAATTAGCACAAAAAACGTTGTGTGTCACTCTTGCCGAAAAATACGTAACGCGACACGCTCACATGCGACGCTCCGCCTTCGGCGTCGCGCCGCATTGCCGCTCGTCGCGCTATTCCGTACTTTCGGCACTTGTAACATAAATAACTATTTCGTGGCTAGCGCCGATAAGAGTTCATTACAGGCCGGGCTGGGGCTGGCTGACAAATAGCATCTTTCGTGTCCCCATAGAGACGCGAAAATGATATTTTCGCATCGTGTAGGATAAAAAGTAAATTATAGTTATTTATGTACCAAGGGCATTACAAGGATATTTTTGCCCCGCGCGTCTCAGGCCTATCGGCCCTCGAGCTTTTTAAGTCGCTCGAGAGTATAAACACTATAAACATCAAGTAATGACCGAGGTGCATATAATACAATTTTATGTCAAACAATGCTTTTGTTCCTCCGTTTGAATAATATTAATAAATATTTTCACGTTATCAAGTGACATGCGTATCTACGGAGTTGAATAACAATACAAACAATTCGTGTGAGTTGAGTGACAATACAGACAATTAATTGTCAAAAATATAACCTTAATCGCCAATAATTGACATGGACGATTTAAAATTTACAATTTGAATGACAAATATTTGATATATTTGACATATCACCATAGCAACCCTTAATGCCCCCGCGGGCGTTAAGAAGCAGTTTTTGCCCGGTATCTAAGATGTAAAATGTAAAATGTAAAATGTAAAATGTAAAATGTAAAATGTAAAATGTAAAATGTAAAATGTAAAATGTAAAATGTAAAATGTAAAATGTAAAATGTAAAATGTAAAATGTAAAATGTAAAATGTAAAATGTAAAATGTAAAATGTAAAATGTAAAATGTAAAATGTAAAATGTAAAATGTAAAATGTAAAATGTAAAATGTAAAATGTAACATGTAAAATGATCATGTAAGACATAAAACATATTTCAATCTTTACAATAATATTAAAATAATGTCTACTTTGTTAACTGTCCTTTCGGACAATAGTCGCCCCCAACGTCCGCCAGTGTGTCCATTGTTAATTTAATTAAATTATAGTTATAATAAAAGTTTTTGTCACATATTAAAATTTCCGCTTTAAAATAAGAAAAAAAAAAGAATTCTGTTTAAGATTTTTGTCAGGAAACTTGGCATTGCTTTTTAACATTCCATAACGATATTTTTAAAAGTAAAGTTTTAACAACCTGTTTTCATTTCAATTTGATTTTTGATACACCTTCACGAATTGGGTTGCTTAACCCTAGAATGCCAGACTATTTTGATATGGCGTTGATAGGTACCTGATTCAAATGTCGTAACATTTACGAATGACTGATGTTCTAGGGTTGTTAAATGCGTTACATCTATATTATACTGCCTTGAGTGACTTCCACAAAAGTATTTGATAGAATTCGAAAAGTAATTAGATACAAACGCAGATTACTTTTCAAGAGTTTGATAGGTTAACAAGGCCCTGGAAAACATATCCAATATTTTGCATTTCTCGAAACTAATTAACAAATTTAATTTAATGTTTTGAGTAGAGAAATGCTCCGCTCGTTGTCGGGCATCTCTCGGAGGCTTGTTGGCGAACTTACAGCAAGCGAAACAAATGAAAAAACAATACAATTGGTCCTGCGGGGCGCGAGAAACTTTCCTCATTAAAAGTTAAACGTTCTCTCGGCTGTCGTCCGCAAACCTTGCGATTCTTGCCTCGCAACAACTTCGACCAAACAGGCCTGCCCGTATTGAGTAACGCTATCATAATTAAACTTTAATTATCCTAATGACACCAGCGAAAAACTTGAAATTGTTTCAATGTAATTGAGTTACACGAAAAGTTAATTGCGTTCAGCTGTAACGAAAAAATCTCCGCGCTGCAAGAAGTAATTTGCACTGATTTTGTCGACAGATTCGGTGGTGGTTCCTAGAAATAAATACCTCGATTTTGTAGTATTTGTGGCAACAAAATAAACAGGAATGAACCAGTGCTTTTATTGTCATTTATGATATGTGTTATTCAGGAGAAGGGTAAATCAAAATTAATTTTTACTTTATCATACGCAGTATGATAGCGGCAATGTGTAGTCTGGGTTCCAACAATGTGAGACGGAGATAGATATATTTTGTCCATCGATGTGGTGCCCGGGATGAAACTGCGCATGCGTGGTCAGTAGTTATAAGGGCCGTCGACAGATGGCGCTATTGTAGCTTAAAATGCGCGGTCGGTATTACCGCGGCCGTTAGACGGTAATATTCGGCATCACTAACGCCAAACCAGTGACAGCCCATAGAAAACCTTATACATGTGGCAGATGGTGGCAGCACTGTGGCAGCCTATGGATCCAATCCAGCCAATCGAATCCACGAACTTGACGCATGCGTAGTGTGTCCAGTGGCACTACGTCGGATGAGATAGAGATATATGTCGCAACGCTAGTGTTCGAACAGCCTGCTGTTACAATATTCTTTATTTCATTTCGTATTTATATGATATTATCAAAATATCTGTCAAATCCTGCCTAACTTGTTTTATTTTAATGCAGACACGATCGACCTCCATCAAATAGAATCTCATGCAGCTAAGCTATTAATTTTAATTGCACACCAAATGTTTTTATTATACCGCCGCAAAAAAAAAATCAGTCATCCCTTTTTATTTTCTTCGACAGTACATTGTTTACCAAAGCGACAGGCGTTTTATTTATTATTCGTCACGGTGTTGACTGTGTTGAATTGATTTTGCATACCTACACTCTGAATATTAGGTTCTCATCGACAATATATCTCTAAATTTAGATCGGAACGGAATAACGACGAAGCTTAATACGGATCGTTTCCATACTCAATCCGGATTTGGATGTCGTAATAACCGTGGATCAGCTTAATCCGGATTTGTGTCACATCACTACTAGCAACCCTGCGCCTGTTTACAACAAACATCATTATGGAATAGGTAATTAACTCTCTGTCCCATTATGGATTGCGAATTGCAATAGATGATATAATAGATGCAAATATTTCTAAACTAAAATGTTATATTTAAAACGTTATATTTAGCCGTGTGTTGGAAAATTTTCCAACCGCTTCTTTTCCCGATATTGTAGCCAATTTTGGCGATCATACAGATCATTTGCCATTTCTTAAACTAACTGTAGGTTTCAGGTTTGTATTCTTTGTTACTAATATTACATTGTATGGCTATTATTTATTAACGTTTTGCACTTTTGTGATTGCCGATATTTCGAAGTCCAGCCGAGTAATTTTTAGAATTTTTTTAGGGAATGTTAAAAATAGAACAAAATACCAATGACATTATATTTATTGGATCTTTAAGCACACGAAAATACAATAATTCACTTTCATTATCAATTAATTATGTGCGTTATGAAGGTTATTGGAGGAGACCGTGTATATAACTGGATCACAAAATTTAAGAAGGATCGTGTAAAATAATATGTTGTAATTTTGACATATGTACCAGTTTACGACATTTGAAAGTAAAAAACGTCGTTTTTTTCGTGGTAAATAAAAAATTAATTAAACTAAATTTAAAAAAATATCACTACTACAATAAATTCATAAAAGTATAGGCAATAGTTATAAATAATAAAAGGAATATTAATTTGAAAATGCTGGCGGTATGTAACTCCTTAAGGGGGATTCCAGTTTTTTCCTGTACCGTTTTCTTTTAGAATTATTTATTGGCGAGACTATGCAGTACATCATTTCCAAATTTGGCACAAATATTTATTAGCTTTTCAAGTATCAAAAATAAAAATAAGTTGAAAAGAAGATGATATAAAAGAAATATGATGAATCACGCTCACTAGCCACCCGCGACCATGACACTGCGCGAAGATCCGCGGTCACTGGTTGGCATGATTGGGCCACTCCAGGTGATCTGAAATAAAAATATCAAATAGCGGCCTACTTGATACATAAGTAGTTATCGCTTGATGAACCAGAAAATAAAAATAATTATATTTGAGGAACCGGTGACGTACCAAACTCAAAATATCGATTTTTCTCAAAAAAATGACAATATTTTCTCTATGAAAACAAAAGTACATAACGTATTGCATTTCTGGTTCATCAAACGATAAAGGCGTGTTTACTGAACATCCAGTTAAAATTATAAAGCAATCGGTCATATAGTTTTTGAAACATTATGCCAACCGTTCGCGAAAAACCTGTTACGAGAAAAACGCGTTTATACTTTCAAGGACAGTTTATAACGTGCCATCGACTATTTACAGTATTTTTCTGCTAATATGCTATACCAGGGCCATACTTTATTCCTTCCTCCACTTCGTAGAATTTATTTTGAGACTTTTGCTCATTTTTACGCTTTGTTTGAGCTTATTTTGCAGCGTCGAGTGCATGTCTCGACGACCTCACCAGACGCTGTTTCTCGCGCACATTTGCAAATATCTTTGTTTTTGCGCCAATAACGATTCTTATTGTTGTCATAGTTTTAAGAACGGCAAAAAAGCTTTTATTATTAATGCCTGCTTTTGCATAAGTTGCAATTTTGATAGGTTTTTAGCCACCGTGGAGATGTTTAGGTGCGAGGCGCCAGCTAGTAGAATTGAGACTTTAGTTGTTGTTTTTAGTGTCACCACCTAACCACTGTGATCCCACAGGGCAATACATATGCTGGGGATTTGCACTCATCTAGATCTTATAATAGAATATTGGTCCACACAGCAGTACATGTTATCAATAGTCTGGATGTCTTCTGATTGGTAAACCATAGAAAGTTAGTTTTGTTGTCCATCAGCACGTGTAGGAGTTTTTCTGGAGTGTTTCCGATCTATGACTGTTCACGAGACAATTTCACAGAATTATAAACTACACACTGCAAGATTTTTTTGGCATAAAAAGATATTATAGCTCGGGAGGAAAAACTGATGAGCGCGCGATCCGAGCGATCCGCGCGCTCCGTACTTTTGGCACCTGCACGCCGTCGACGAATTGCTTATTACTTGGCTAATTTTGCAAGTTTGGCCTTCAAACTTCGTACACACATTCTTAATATAATAACGGACAGAAAAAATCGATTTTTGTTCATCTGAAAACCGAAATCCCCCTTAATTCCCTAGGAAATACACCGTGGCAAACAAAAACAAAAATGTTTCATAATTGGCTGAAGGCGGTTGCAGAAGATTGTAACAAGCCAGATTTATGCTTTTTTGATGGAAAACCCAGAATTTCCGTATATTTATTGATTCCAAGGTGTTATCAGTTTCATAGCATAGAACATACAATTTGAATAAAGGTGCCCACAATATTGGTCTTGTAAACAGTTTTTGCGACGAGAGTGTTTTTAAACACTCTGTACACCTTAATTCCATGTCTTCTTTCAGACGATTAAGTACTACTGACTATTGTTTGGAAGTTTGTCGTCATTTTGGTGCTAGTTGCGTTTTTTTCGTCAAATTAAATGTCATTAGAATTAATCTCTACGAGATAGAGTTTAATACAAATTGTATGACAGCACATAACGTTTCGCTTTTTTGGGTCGGTAGATTACAAAACAAAGCAACCAAAAGCCTCCATCGTATCATATTTGCTAATGAATTGTGCTCAAAATGTCAACAAATCAGTTTTTTCTTACTTTTGACACCCTCCAAAGCAGTTAATCTTTCTTTCATAGTACTAAAGTTCAAGATTTTTATTTTCATTTTAATACTACCTACTTAGAACTCAAAAATTACAACAAACTCGGTTTATCGACAGATAATTAATTCTTTTTATAGTTTAGGTACCTTAAATAAAAATAATAAAAATCCACTTTAAGAATATGGCATAAAATGTTAAATTATTATAGGTCTGTCCTTTCCAAGACATTAACCTTCATTGTCCCACATTAACCTTTAGTCCCAAGAAGCGAACATTTTACGTTAGCATTATCATTTATTCAAAACATCCTCTATATTCATAGCAACGCAACTTTTCCTTTTATCCTAATTTAAACTAAAATCCAAATAACGCCAAAAGATGTTTGCCGAAGAAGATTGTAGTGTGCCCTCCTTATTAAGTTCGTCTTTGTGTCACGAACTAACTTAGCGCGAGGAAATAAAGAGATAAGAAAGACGGAAGGCACAAAGGAAATAAATGAGAGGACGTTCGGCGAGAACGGGTGTATCGTAAAAACAAAGGAGGCGTTCAAAAGTGTGCACACATAACCCTAATTTTCGGACCGACAACGCTCCCCTCACCCTACGGTCCTGGGCCCGTATTCTTTGTTCGATTTGAATATGGAGTTGCACGTTCCGCTGTGCGCTGTGCCATCGGGACAAAGAACAAGCTAAAGCGCATGCGTGGGCAAAGCAGAGCTCTGTGCTACCCCTGCAGCCGTACTGCTCTTTGTCCAAACTGAACCTAAAATAACGTGAGCATAAGGGCGACTGTTCAACGATCTCGCATCGAATGTTTCGTAGATTGTATGAGTGTGAATTATTATTATTACTGGGGATATAACCGAGATAGAAGATTAAACGGGGAGCCTTGCGGAACAGAGAGGCCCTCTATTTAGGTTTCTAGCCCCTGGCAACAGTCGGTTACGGGCCTTTACGATTTTAATTTTAGATCATCTCCGGTGACAGTCGAGGGTTATTAATATTATTGAGCCTTTTCTTTTCCACGGCAACAAAAAACGGCGAGCTGCCTCGAGCAGACCCTCTCCTCGGAGGGAGCTTTCGCACAAAGGAAATTCGTCGAAATTGGAAAAAAGTCCCCACGTAAGCCATTCGGTTACCGTGCCGAAGATATTTTAAATCGCCGAGCAGTCAAATGATTAAATGTTACGTCCTATTATATTGTGCAAGGTTTAATAATTTATGTAGGCGCAATTCTAATTCAATTTTTATATTGATATCTGTTAACAGCAACATGTTTTGTTTATGTTATTCTTCTCTTGTGTAAATATGAAAGCATAGATACTGGTATTTCACAGAATTGATGCCTTATTATGTCAATCAGAACTTGGTTCTCAAGTTTATCTTGTTTATGAAATTATATTTTGTTTAATATAGTACGTTTAATTTACGTATCAAAAACGTCACCAGGTTTCCAAATAATATGCCTGATATCTGAATTTATTTGGTTTGACTACTTGTTGACTTTTGTGGTAATTCTTTGAAACCATGGAATTCTACATATATAATCCAACACAACAACGTGGATTAATTTTGAAATGGCAATATGTATTTTTACAATACCACTTTACGCAAAATTGACCATAGAGAGTAGCAAAGAAGTTGAAAGTCTATAACTTAATATAATGTAATTGGACATTGTACTAATTATATTTTGATTTAATACTAACGTATACTAGGACAATGAGACTATTTCATTAACCTGAGCTTAATTATTTAACATTTTCACTTGTAAATTGTGTGAATTCAAGCTTGTCCCGTTTCTGTTGTTCATTACTTTGTTTTCTGTTTACTTTCGGGTTTAAACATCCTCTCCCGATGCTTTAACGATGCTTTTCCATTTTTACACAATATCTCAATGGCATCTTTCCTATTCTAGGACAATGAGACTATCTCATTAACCTGAGCTTAATTTGTTGACTCTTTCACTTGTAAATTGTGTGAATTCAAGCTAAAATTGTCTCTTTTCTGTTGTTCATTACTTTGCTTTCTGTTTACTTTCGGGTTTAAACATCCTCTCCCGATGCTTTAACGATACTTTTCCATTTTTACACAATATCTCAATGGCATCTTTCCTATTCTAGGACAATGAGACTATCTCATTAACCTGAGCTTAATTTTTTGACTCTTTCACTTGTAAATTGTGTGAATTCAAGCTAAAATTGTCTGTTTTCTGTTGTTCATTACTTTGCTTTCTGTTTACTTTCGGGTTTAAACATCCTGTCACGATGCTTTAACGATACTTTTCCATTTTTACACAATATCTCAATGGCATCTTTCCTATTCTAGGACAATGAGACTATCTCATTAACCTGAGCTTAATTTTTTGACTCTTTCACTTGTAAATTGTGTGAATTCAAGCTAAAATTGTCTGTTTTCTGTTGTTCATTACTTTGCTTTCTGTTTACTTTCGAGTTTAAACATCCTCTCACGATGCTTTAACGATGTTTTTACAATTTTTTACACAATATCTCAATAGCATCTTTCCTATGCTAGGACAATGAGACTATCTCATTAACCTGAGCTTAATTTTTGGACATTATCACTTGTAAGTTGTGTGAATTCAAGCTAAAATTGTCTCTTTTCTGTTGTTCATTGCTTTGCTTTCTGTTTACTTTCGGTTTTAAACATCGTCTCACGATGCTTTTATTATTCATCAAATTTCTATTATAAATGCTAATACATACTAATTTTGTATGAATTCTTACATGTTATATATGCCAAATTGTAGATACAGATTTGGTTATGTGGTAATGCCATTTTTAATAACTTCTAATGTACATACCTTTAATTATTTTAATCATTTGTAAGGTGGATAATAATTGTCATTTTTGTATTTAGAATTATGGCAGAAAATCAAAAAATTACTACCGTACCTATTGTGTCTTTAAACACTTGTGTGAACAAAATCACAACAAAATGTAATGAATAATTACCAATGCTTTGACCAAATGATAATTTTATCATCGTCTAGTGGTACAATATGAACAAATTGGCATTACAATAACATAATAAATCACTATAACTTGATGTATAACATGTAAAAATTTATTTAAAATAGATCTCAGTGTAGATGTTCCAATGTAGTGTTGTTCTTGAAGAGAGAGGTCACGGGCCGCACTTCTGGCCCTTTGACACTTTGCCTTTTGTTTGACTAAAATCAGTTTGCGATCTTCAATTCTTTACTTATGCTATTATTTATGACGTCAATGGAATTTTTGATTTCGATAGGTGTTCTATTAACTTAATGGTAGCATTAAAATTTTGTTGCCTTACATAAGAACATTTTCGATAGAACAATTGAACAATGATAATTAAAAATCGTGATATGTATATTACTTACTCGGAAACACAGTTTCATTTTACGTCAGGTTTTTGCATGTTTGCAATTTCTTTGTTTGGAACTCTCCTCATATCACTTAAAGAATCGCTGTAGGAAATCGTTGAGTACTAATTCGGATGTTCAGTGCAAAGTTACCTAAAACACATACCCTACAATGTTCCCATTTTTTGTCGATGACATGAGTCAGAAGTAAAAAACAATTGAAGGACGGAAATTGAATACTTATATTATGAATTTATTCCATGTTTTGGTTATTTGCCATTTGACATTTATTGTCTCAACAAATGACAATAGTATTTCAAAAATTCGTCAAATGGTTTCAAATTTTAGCTTATTACTGTATACCAAATATGGATATACGCGATATCATCAGTGCGTGCGTTCTGTAAGTTATATCATTCCGAATAAACTTCATATCTTAACATCCAAATATTTCCTTTGACCTTCTAATGAGCAACCCTACGCAGGAAATATTCTATATTTAGGCATTAGGCAATATGCACACCTTTGAGGTCTCCACTTTCGACAACAAATTTCCATGTTGGCCAAACGGGTCTCGCTATTTACATAATTGTGATTAAAGCGGCATGAAGTACGTACCCTACGTGCTAGGGGAAGACCTAAAGATTTTCCATTAAATGGTGACGCGTAACAACCCTTTGCCGTTGACTGCGGGGTCCTTCCCTGAATTGCTACACAGCGCCGGGTAGGGGAGTCCAAACGAACGACCCATTTTCGGTAACAATACACAAAGGAAACATACACACGTCTGATGTGCGAGAATTTCAGGGTTTTCCGTAATAAGATCTGCCCTCGCCTTCTTGTGCTTTTAACAGGGTAGTACGGTAGCGACCGGCACAATAGCCATTGTTGTAGACATTCACTGCCGTTGACATATTAACATCAAACAAATTAGGATGTCGGCTCTTTGTGGTAATACAAATTGATGCGGGCTTATTTATCCATCTATCAAAAATTTGCACGGGCAAAATTGATTATACGCGTTAAGGGCCTTCTACCGAGTGTCTGACGACTGCGCCTATTATGTTAATATTCTGGACTTCACTTACCTATAGTTGGTAATAATAATTGGGGTCTACTTAGGTGTGCCGAAACAAAACTATTAAATAACATTAACTCAATCAAAGATTTTTCAGTTTTTTTTTGTGGAATGTTGGGAACAACAAGTGCAGTTATGAGTTTTGATACATGGCATTACCCGAGAACTATTTGTTTTCTAAATATGTAATTAAATTTATTCAATTAGTCCGATACTGTTTTGAAACTTGATATTTTTGTATTGTTTGACATTCTAAATAACCTAGTAAATATTCGCCATCTCCTGGTAGCCGCTGTAACAATAGGGAACAAAATGGTTTTTAAATTCTCTCGGAAAGACATTTTACTCTTTTTTATATAAAACCAAAATTTCATGAATAAATTAATGCCAAATATAAAAAAAAAAATTGTTAATTGACTTTTTTTGCGACTGCATTTCACAAAACCTGTCTTTTATAGAATTAATTGTCTTATAATTTTTAAAAATCAAAGCTATGCTGCCGAATTGAGCATAGTGGTCGTATCTGCAAGTTATATGCAAGTTTTTACCTTTTCCTATAAAATCATACGATTATTAAAGATATAAAAACATGACAAGGAATTTTAAAAAAGCGCAAGTCAAAGCTCTATCTACGAACTAAAAGCACAGCACAATTTTAAATTCAACATTTAAGCACAGAGGAATCGTTTCAAACATTTTCAAACATTTTCAACTTCAAAACGTGTTGTTTTTAAAATGAAATATTCGTACCCGTTACTTTCTTTCTACTGGCGTCCATATAAAAGTTCTGAGAGTTTTTTTTTTCTCAGCTATTATCAGTTCACAAAATCGCCAACACATTATGTACATCAAATTAAAGATAAAATGCATATAATTTACGGTATTTTTGTTTGTTTTTGATAAAGATGTTGCATTTTTTTATTGAGAACACAGGTTAAAATTGAAAAATGTACCCTATATTAGAACTAAGTTACACCTTTCTCAATACGTGGACAACATTTCATGTAAAACTAGTAAGAAAATTATCTTCAGCCTGGCTAATGTTAAAATACCACCACCGCATAATATAAAAAAATAAATAAATTAACTGAGTGAACCGATTTTGCCCATTCACGAACTTGTCCTTATATTTTAAGAGATAAGCTTGTATTGTTGCAAATTCAATATACCCTACCACAGTAAGTGTGGGAGGTATAAATATCAATATCAGCAATGTTTTTTACTTAAAACTTTACCCCTAAATCTGGTGACTTGCTGTTGTCACTTTACGCCCTTTACGACGAATGCTGAAAGCCAAACAACTTAAGACGTGCCACACACGCGGGCCATAATAATGATAATTCGGGCCTGCCGATGCCCCCGTAGTGGCGAAAGCTGTTGGGGGATGTTAAGGCGTGGATTATTATTATTATTATTATTAGGAGGTATTCTTGGCGGTCTATAGTCCCACACTAGTGTTGCCTATACCTAGGCTTACCATACAGCCCGGTTTGACCGGGACAGTCCCGGTTTGGGAGATTGGTCCCGGCGTCCCGGCCGGTTTGGTATTATGTCCCGGCTAAAATTCTTTACTGGAATTTATATCATTAACAAATCACTCAGATCAAAAGAGTGATTGATTATTGTCAAACTAGTAAATCAGGTATTATTTTTGATCGGTAGAACACATCTAGCTTTAAAACTTGCATATGGTAGAATTTTGGAAATCTAAAAAGGCCTCATATACAGTAATTTTGTCTACTACTTATTTGAGTATTGCGGTACAAACTACATCTATTTACAACAGAAAAATGTTTATAACTTTTACAAAAACTGTTTAAATCCTTTTCTCTTAGGCCAAATTGTAGGTAATTGATTGGGATTATACTTTAAATGATTACATTAAAAGCTGAAAAGCCTCCACATTACGATTATGTATGACACGAAGTGGAGGGAGTTGATATTTTGGTTGGCTGTGATAACAGCATGTTCATACATTTTTCAAAAATTATTATATAACTTTCCACCATATACTAAGTTATAGGTAATTAGATGCGGTAGTCCTATTCATGAAAGCAAAAGTTTTGCTCTGAGGTGAAAAACCCCTAAACAACGACTAAACAACAACTGTCATGCGTCAAATTAAGGATTATTAATGGGGAATATATATAATAATGGTAGTCGATTTCGGAACATTTGGTAAATACATGCTATGATTGATACCATACACAATTTAATAATCTAACAAATGTGAATATTTATAAAAAAAAACAAAAAACAAAAATCAATTTTTGCAAGTGTAAAGGTTCCAGTGCTTTAAATTTGCAACGTTTTCAAAAAATAATTATTATAATATGAGTATTTCCAACGGCTTCCGAGATGACGCACTATTTCTGTCTCATTTAACACCAATAGTAACAGCAATATTGTTCTGCAAAATAAAATTTGTGGAATGCTTCATTTGTTATTTTTTATATGATTAAAGAAGATATTATAATATTAAATGTCCATTCAGCGACAAATACGAGAGTTTCAATGAATAATTACACTAATTCCAGTTTTTCTTTTGTCACAAAATGTTATATGGACATTTCAAAGCGCGTTTTGTTTGTAGGTGAACCGGGAACGTCTCCATCACGTCTTAGATTTGCGTTACGCAGACTTCTTGGTTTGGTATCTATGAAAGCAAAATTGAAATGATATCTCACATATGTTGTGACAAAATCAGTGTCACGTCTTATCTGTGCACAGTAATTTTTGCTGTTTTGTGTTGAAATAGGTATATGCATTATCTGGTATTCAAATTTCCTTTTGTGGGAACGTCCCAATTGTTGATAATTTTTGTATATCTGATGTTCGGATTATATAAAAGAGGAAATACATAAGAAAACACTTGAGAAGCAGAAAAGAAACACAAAAAAGTATTAAAAACTATAAAAAGACACCATTGGTCTTTTACCATGGGGTGTTTACTTATTTTCAAAAGTAGGTAATTCTTGTCCCTGTTTGACCCTACCTATACCTATCTTTAGTGTTTTTTCATATATGTACATCCAATGTAAGAAGAGAATCAAATTTCCGAAATACTTTCTGTTCTAATGCTTTGCTACATGTAATTTTTGTCGTGAAATGTTACTTACATGCATAAAGTATGAATTGAATCCCTATTCTATGACTTTTCTGTTGAATTACTACAGTTATCAATTGACGAATTGGTAAAAATGATGTCATAGACAATAAAATACAATATATGTCAAAATATCAATGTCAGCTAATACAATATCAGGCGCATTTTGAATGATGCGTGGCAGTTTTTCCGTCCTTTAGTTTTGCAAAAATTAATAACTTAAAATATTTACCTTTTTAATACTTAGTACTTGTTCATTTGTGAAGCAGGAGATTGTTGTGCATTCAATTACGGTTGATACAAATCCGCCATAAACTCAGTGTTAAGTGAAAATTCTAGAAAATGTTTGAAAGCAGTTGTGTTATGGCCGCATGTCAGATATAGGTGTATAGTATATATTAACCACAAACATGCAGGCACGCCGATAATCTCGATATTGGAAAAATGTGATGCTTGGTATGGCTTTCGAATACATCTGAAGACGGTTGAAATAGTTATGCCTGGTATTGGAGAAACGCAACCTGAAGCGGTCCTGAAATTTCGAATGTAACTTGTTACGCTTATCACTGTTATAAATACTGTTGATGAGCGTTTATTTACGGCTCGTATGTATATACATACAGTTGCAAAATACTATTGACGCAGGCCAAACTGGTGAGTGAAGATTGCAGTATTTATAAACTTGCACTTATCTCGGTCGTTTGTTTTACTGTTGATGTATACAATTGTACGTGTTGATGAAGATCATCATTTACTTCCAGCAGATTGATGTAACTTTCTGTGTTTTATTTATTGACGTTGTCTAAATATCTCGGTTTATTATCTGTCTTATTATTCAATATCACTGCCGGATATATTTTAAAATTGATATGCAGTATTTATATAAGCTGTTGCTGTCGAATGATATCTCAACTTGGCAAATATTTGTTACGAATACAAAAATTCACATAATAATAATATCGCGCAGACGTAATTTTTTCACACATTGGGTTTATACGAATGCAAGCTCATATTTTGCATAACTAATATTTCATCCAGAATATGCAAAGCATGAATATGCATTTTATTTTATTTTTATATTACAATCTGGATAATAAATAATGTACTAAGTACGTAGGCTTTCACGGCCAGAATCATTTAGAAAATAAACTACTTCCGGGTTATGCCGTATGTCAAGATTTGTAAATGCTCACGTGTACATGCAAAATGAATCGGTAGAATACTGAAGAAATCGGGTATGACGGTAAGGTACACACCACCAGCAAAGGTAAAGGATCTTTTGCCTAACCCAAAGGATATCACACCACTCCTGAAGAACGAAGGGGTATACAAGATAACATGTGAGTGTGGCACATGCTATGTAGGACAGACAGGACGAAGCATCGAATGTCGAGTCAAGGAGCACAGTAGAGACACCCGGATATGGAAGATTCAACTGTCCGCTGTTGCTCTACACTGTCACGAGTGCGGACACACAATTAATTTCGATGACGTGAAGATGTTGGCAAGGTTGGGTAATTATCATCGAAGGCTTATTAGAGAAGCCATCGAAATTTACAAACATCCAGACAACATCAATCGCGAGGACGGTACTGACATTAGTAGGGTCTGGAAATCGATCCTAACGCGGTCAGGTGGAAAAGCACATGGAAGCGGTAGCTCCAGATGTGCGCAGTGAGGTGTAAATTTAGGTATATAAGGGAGATTTTCTTGGTAAATCTTGACACACGGCATAACCCGGAAGTAGTTTATTTTCTAAATAATGTACTATTGGAAAATATGTTTATTTCGCTAATTAATATTTCTTTAATTAGTAATTCTAAAACTTAAAATTAGTTAAAAGTTGATGACTTCACCATTTTCGCTTTATGCCGGATTTATTTAAGTTGGTATGGAGTATTGTTTTTTGGAAGGGATTATTTACGACTGTTTTTTTAGAACGCGTATGTATATCTCGTTCAGTGTGTATGTGTTTGAATTCAGATTGTAATCCTTATAAATACCTACCTAAACATACCAATAAAATAGTTGACTGTTACCAATCTTGACTACATCAAATACAAAATAAACAGCTTTCCCCATACTAAGTATCTGTTTTTTTTTTCGTGAGAATGCGGCAAAATTGAGAATAAATTTAACATAATTTTGTTAAGATATTATGCAAAGAATTATATTTTGAAATGTTAGTTTTTGAAATGTGTTTATTGTACGCAACAAAGCTCCAATGCAAGCTTAACAAGGTAAATACAAGAATAGTAAGACTATCGTGTCCAGCGCTTTTGCAATATTGGAACAAATTTAAAAATAATAATTATTGCAGAAGACTATTAATTGTGTATTTTGAGTGTACCTACGAACGACTGCCAATAAGTGTCAATTGAATTGATAAGCTATAGCGTGTCGGATGGTGTTTATTTGTTTTGTAAGAGGCTTTTCCGTTGTCTTGAATTAGGTTTATTTTCCGGTTTGCTCAGTTTGTGTGAGAAATATGTCTATTTTTTATTTCCTTATACTTCTGAAATGTTCTGGTTGCAATACGGAATATATTGGACCGACAGGGTGAAATTTAATAATAAGATTTAATGACATTTAATAATATTTACTCTAAAATAAACATATAACTAAAATTGAAAACTTACACTTATTAACACTTTATTAAAAACTAAAATCTAATAATCTATTAAAAATAAAAATATAATAAATCAAATGTATTTTTTGTCTATCATATTGTGGGTAAGTGTTTGACGTACAATATTTAATTTATATTGATCTCTCTTTTATTATCTTTTAGAAGAGCCTGATGATATTTAACTACGAAATCGATAGCTAAAAAAACTTTGGAGTATGCTCTGGAATATAAAGAATTTTATTAATTTATACTACATACTTCCTTGGCAAATAGGTACTTTTAAAAAATGTGAAACGCGAAGAAAAAAGCTTTTTCGGACTTGTGCAAAGAAACTTTTTTCTGAAAATCAAAATATCCGAAAACTACAACAAAAATTGTCTCAATTAACAAATCGCAGAAGAGTTAAGTTTATAATTTCCCTAAAAAATTATTTTTTCTTGTTTAATTACAATTTTAAGATAAGTGTGTAATACAAAAGTGTTTAAAATAAGATTACTCTAATCCAACGGTTAGGGCTTTCGCAGTGTGCCCAAAATCCAGTAATTTTAACAATTTTAGCCTATTTTCTTAGTCCATCTGCTGTTAACGACAAATATAAATTGATAAACATTTAATATGACATAAGACCTAAATAAACAAATAAATAATTGGAAAAGATGCTTAAGAAAATTATGAACTTCAACCTCTGCGGAAGACTTATGTTCCCAATTGGGCCAAATATGTGTGTGGATATACATATAAAGACTACTTATTATCAACTGGAACTATTTTTATCATAAGTTATTATTTTTATCATAAATATTTCTGAGGTAGCTAACTTTGAACTCGGAAGTTTGTTTTCAAGTTGTATAGACAACTGACAGATGTCCATACTAGCCAATGAGTCTAGTAGCTCCTGTCTTAGATGAGTAAGTAGAAAATGGATTTTGAGTTCCTTGAAAAAAAAAACTAGTGAAAAGGAGCTTCAAATTTTGTTTGTCTTGTTATTCTGTTGAATAAATAATTATTACAAAAGACGATAAAAAAGACGATTTCATGTATTGGTTTTAATTGTAATCTTGTATTCTTGTAATGATGTAATGACATTAATTTAACTCATTCACCATCATTTAATAAAACTTAAAAAAATTACTATTAATGTTCAAAAATGTTCTGCTAATCCTCTGAAACGTCCACAACTTGATTATAAATAATTCTTTCTGGATTCTTACTGGATAACGCTAATTCACTTTCCAATAAACAACGTTTGGGATATGCTCCTATAATGTATAAGGTATAAGGTATGGCTATGAAGAGCCTCGTGAGTTGAGTCACTCGAATCTTACTTCATATGCTGTTGCTGAAATATCCATTCATCGGCAATTCATAAAAATAATTAATTTCTGTTAACAAAACGTCCACAAAATAAACAGGAAATAACACGTTGCCATAAATAGAAAATTACAGCAAAGATAATCAGAGCGTGACATGAGAAGTTGAAAATAAGGCTTCTCGGGCACTATCGCGACCGGGAACGCTAAAAATTGTTTTCCGTCGATCGTTTATTTATGAGTCAGTTTAGTGAATACAAAATCGTTTATTAAAGTACTACATTAATGCACGATTTCTATTAATGCATGATTTGTTATAGCCAATCACAAGACGAAATGACGTCGGTTGATTGGCCAATGGAACATATGTGAAATGAAACCTTCCAATCAAAACATACCGCTCTCTAGAACTGTCAGTGTCAAATTACATAAATGGTCATATAACCTAAAAAGACATCGGCGAAGAAAAATCTATGTAGACGACGCTAGAAGAATACGATCGACGGAAAAATTTTGTAACCAACTCGAATATTAAACAGCGATTAATGATCTCGACAATTAACGCGCTCGCTTCGCTCGCGCGTTAAACAGTCTCGATCATTAATGGCTCTTTTTAATATACTTGTTGGTTAAATAACTATTACACCACTCTTCTGCGCCGCAAATTTAATCTGACCTTGGCCCATCTAACAATTAAGTATGCCCGCTGCGTTTCTTATAGAATTAATTTGGCGGCTTAAATTACCTTTTTTTTACGATGCGACCATTCGACATGCACATGGACTGCAGGACATTCCACGCATTAGAAGAAGCCTCTTCGGGCTCTATGAGAAGCATGGCAGCATTTCCTGTTTTTGCGCACCCGAATTCTGTTACATAACAACGATGACATAATCGGGGCCTAAACAGCGGTCCTTATTGCGACTCGGGCTTAGTTGGCCTTGGCCGCCGCGATGTTTGTGTTTTGCTATTCTGTAGTAGCGGTGCGGGCCGGGGTGCGGGACCGATGAGTGCAAATATTGCGGGGAAGGAAGCGGTCAGGTTTCAGGCGGGCAAGGCTCGAAAAAAAAAAGCCATTCTTTTCTTATGGCGGGACGCGTGGATAGTTTATGGTGTGGCCTGTTTGTTGTTTTCTACCTTTCGCTTTTTTCTTTCGTCGAGATTTGTCATTGGTTATGATGTCAAGGTTACGTAATACAGCTGGTTACCGAAAATTTACTATCATGCCGCATTTGTTGAAGGTATAGACACCGTTGTGGAGTTGGTCCACCACACGCCCAAAAGTTTTTTGTAGCTGTTTTTTGTTTGTTGACAATCTTTGGATGGTTGCTGTCGAAGGTTGAAGACTCGCCTGTAATAAAAAAAAACTATGTAAATCAAAATTGATCTGTGCCGTACTTGTCATAATTTGATTATGTTGATCTGAATTTAAAGGTTAGTTGATATTTTATTTGAGTCACTTGCGTCTTTTGGCATTTGAGTCACTATCGTCTCGTGTCTCCCAGTTGCTAAATCAAATAATAACCATGTTTTAAAACGGCCCATTTTCATGTACTAACAATACATTTGCCGGCTAAATGTGAAGCACTACAGTAGTTCACAATAATGTCCGTCTATCCTGCAAATACAGGGTATACAAAAAGGAACGTAACATGTCAATATCTCGTCCTCATTCAGTCATTTTGCATTTTGAAGTAAAACTTCTTACGAGATCATGGAAAAGCGGTTTCTATCAAAACCAAACAAACAGAGGCAGCCTGAGGCCATATGCCTCAATTGTTGGCATAAACTAATTTTGTGAACTTTTATCATGGAAATTAATAAAACAACTTATTTTAATAATAGTTGAGTAAATATATTAGATTTTAAGTATTCACTGTCAGAGGAATTTCAGGTCTCTTTATCACTGTAGGTAGGTTCATGGAAAATATGTGAATGTTTTAATACTATAGGTTTCTTCGAGCAGCAGTAAAAACAATTGAGGATTCTACTAAACATGCACAAGGGGGATTTTAAACAGGGCATGCTCAATAATTTGGGGACTGAATTAAAAGCGTAATACCTAATATTTTGCAAAACTTTGATGTTAAATAACTTTTATAATTAATGAATTCAGATGATTTTTATCAACATTTTGTCAAGACAACTAACTCATCAAGTAGTCTGAAACAAAGCCGTATAAATTCTCAATAAGTTGGTTTCCGATTCATCCCCATATCTGAATGTTTATAACAAATGCAGATTTTCAAGTAAACCTTTGCTAATGTTTAATAACATTTGTGAACTTTAACCGATTTTGATTATATTTTAAAACATAAATCAACAAATATATCAAGAGAATAACGCGCCCATGCCAATTTTGAAAGAAAAGTAAGTTTGTGTTTTTTTTCGGTGTCGAAAACGAAAATGATGTTCTGGTGGCAAGTGAGATACCCTGTGGAGAAATTAAAGACTTTGGTGAGATTCTCAAGAAATCTGGCCAAGGCCAATCTTTTTATTCAAAATTGCTAAAGCTTGTTATTCTTGACAATTTGTTTATGTGTTGAAAAGATTAAAAAATCCGGTAAAACTTCGCAAGAGTTATAGCCGGTATACCAACTGTAAGAAGTAACTTTTACAAAATTACAAAGGCGGGTGATAATATTCATGAATGTGTTTACTATTCACTGAATGATCATTAAAATCGGTAAGAGATTACAAAAGTTATTCAACATCAAAGCCTAAAGTGTCAAATTCCACAATTCACATTTATCACAAAACATACCATAACTTCGACAACGGCAGGAGCGGGCACCTAATTCTTTGTGTTCCTTCAAGGACAATTATTATTACACCAACAAATATCAAAAAATCTGATGTGGCCAGGCACATGACTTTATCATACAAAATATAAAATTATAAGTTTAGCTGCATGAGAATCTATTTGATTGAGATAAATCGTGTCTGCATTAAAATTAAACTAGTTAGCCAGGATTTCACAGATATTTTGATAGTCAATAGTATCAATAGAATGTATTGTCAAAGCATCAGCATTTGACACTACCTACTGTCATGAGAATAATAGTTATTTATCTCACAAGTGCCGAAAGTACGGAATAGCGCGACGTGCGGTGATGCGGAGCGTCATCGATGGCGGAGCGTCGCCGTCGCATGTGAGCGAGTCGCGCTATGTGGTTTTCGGCAGGAGTGACATCAACGTTTTTTGTGTTGCTTTTTGAGAAATACGTATTTTAAAAAAATTCTAAAATTGTTATGTTTCTGTATAGGAAATGTTAGTAGATGCCATGTAGATGCCGTACCAACATACTAAAATATAACTACACTCATCGCGATACTTTATTTACAATTTTCTCAATTTATCGTTTTTACAATTAGATATAACAACGGGTTGATATTTCTTATCAACAATCAAATTGGTGATCTTTTTTTATTTGAATTCTGTAATTTGTACTTTGCCGCACTAGAGCGGCAACGTTCCATAGCGGTTCTCCAACCTCTGATGAAATCACCTGTTTTCGAGTGTGACAGCCATAGACATTTCTGTGGTGACAGCACAAAAAACTATTTGTCAAATCCAGGCTACTATGTAGTTTCATATCAATGCAGATGCGACCGATCGCGATCAAATTAAGAATTTGCTCTTGAAGCTAAACTGTTAATTTTACCACAAAATATCATAGGCATAAATTATTCAAAATTTCCTCTACTTTAATTTATTATTTAACTATTTTGACGAAATTACAGAAATGACGGCTCTTTTGCAAAATCGTTGAAAAATGGTAAGAGAAAATAGCCAGTTCCTTTGGACCCTTTTGAACCAAAAGCTTTTCAGCTCTAAGTTTGGTCATGAAACTTCTAAATATGAACTTTCGTTCCGCTACCTTTAGTCGTTTCTCCGGAATCGTCGTCACAAAAATCTGGTACACACACACATACACACACACACACACACACACACACACACACACACACACACACACACACACACACACACACACACACACACACACACACACACACACACACACACACACACACACACACACACACACACACACACACACACACACACACACACACACACACACACACACACACACACACACACACACACACACACACACACACACACACACACACACACACACACACACACACACACACACACACACACACACACACACACACACACACACACACACACACACACACACAGACATTTTTTTGTACCTTGGTCAAAAATGTTCAGGGGACCCAAAAAGGCATATTTCCGCTAAAATCCCAATTTTTTTTTTCGGCACGATTACAATACTTTACATACTGCGTATGATAAAGTAAAAATTAGAGACATGTTTTTTCATGTATTTAAATAAATCGAAAAATATAAGAACACAATAATTAACTGAATACAGTAAACGTCTTATTAAAAAATGTTTAACGAACATGTTGGGTAAGGACGCCATATTAAACAATAAAAAAAACTGTTAACACCAAACAAAATTTTCAAATTCTACGTGGTGTTTTTCGCTCTTGAATAGCTGTCAAAATATGTAGTCGCTAACATGGACAACATTCGGGCTATTGCTGTAGCGCGAATACACTCGCAACACGAGTTTTTGTTTGTGTGGTATCGTTCCAGAAAATATTGGAGGTTTAACGTAATTTTTAGTTTTATAATTTATGCCAACAATGCATGTATTTTTACTTTATATTTTTTTTCAATTTTTATTTATTTGGTGAATTGAAATTAAATTCATCAAAAATCTCCCAAGTATTTGCAATTAAAAAAGTCATATATCTAATTATACGGAGATGATTAAAATGATTATGTAACATTGAAATTTAAAAATTGTTTTAACCTTGCGGTAAAACTAAGTTTACTTAATTAAGAGTATTAGGCTAGGCATTGTTTAACATAAATATGATAACAGATAATAACCAGAACTAAACAAATAAATTTATATAACTGAAACTTAACATGTACCTGATAACGTTTTGATCTAGGACGCCTTTTATTTGATTGAGCCACATTTTATACAATCGGTACCTTTTTAAAAGATTCTACAATCTGAAAAACAAGGGTAGTATTAATTGTTGTAATAAAAATACATATTATGTCCTACATGATCATAAAGTGACATTGTCCATCTTATCACACAGAAAAGTGATAACTCGAAACAAGAAAACGTAATTTCTTGAACTTATCTACTCGATTCAAATGCATAATCTCTTGGACGAAGAAAATTAGATATACAACAAGAAAATATTTTTTTAATTGAAATCTAAAGCCCGCGAGAGCGTTGGATTCTTAAATGCCCGGGCGGGCATGTAGGACGCCATGTTTTTTTGTTAAATAGTATATCAAATATTTGTCATTCAAATTGTAAATTTTAAGTCATCAATAGCTGCGTTTGGATATTGTACACCGTTATACTTTTTACACCCAATAACACAGTGCATGTCATTTGGACGGTGTACCCGGTGTCAACGGAGTACAATATCCGAACGCAGCTATTGTCAATTATTGGCGATTAAGGTTATAAGTTTGACAACTAATTGTCTGTATTGTCACTCAACTCTGAATTGTTTGTATTGTTATTCAACTCCGTAGATACGCATGTCACTTGGTAACGTCAAAATATTTATTAATATTATTCAAACGGAGGAACAAAACCTTTGTAGGACATAAAATTTTGTATGCACCTTGGGCATTACTTGATGTTTATACCCTCGGGCGACTTAAAAAGCTCGAAGACCAATAGGCCCGAGAACGGTCACCTCGGGCATCCCTCGGGGCATAAACATTCGTGTAATACCCGTCGTACATAAATAACTATAAGAGCCCGACTGTCAAAGTTGTCAAACTCTACACTTTAGACAAATAAACATAGATAAATAAAAATAGTTTATTTGTTTTAATGGATTTGCTTATTATAAACTTCAGAACAACGGCCAATTTCGAGTTACTTAATTTGTAAAAAAGAAACTGTTCAAGTAAATTTATTCTGGCTGGTCAACAATAATTGGACACTAACATACAAAAATAATAAATAGATTAGTGATTTAATTTAATTTAATAGTTATAATAATAATTAACAATTATTGGAACCCGTAACAGAACTTAAAGATAATTAGTATTAAAGTCAGAGAAGTAAGAATAACTTAATCAATTTTATTATTGTTAATATTGAATTACTTAGTGTATTAAACCTATATTATCTATAAAGCAGGTAAGCAATTTTTTTATTACCGAGAGGCCGATATGAAGCTATTGGAATGAGATGATCATCATACCTGCTTGATCTTTATTTTGTTTTGTTTTAACACATTGTTGACTTTCTATAGAAATTAAGATTCGGTGAAACTTTACAACCGTTATTGATAGGCTGGCTTGTTTGTATTTTGTAAACATTATTCGAAATTAATCTTCGTTGTTGTAAGTTATTATACAAAATCAGATTCTGAAACTGTTGAACTTGACCTGTGACTTAACATGCAAATTTAGTCCACGCGTGGCCATTTTACGTAATAAGTAAAGCTTCCAATGTAAAATATTAAATTCGACATTAATAGCATAACATTATGCGTATTTTTAATCAATTTCTCTAAATTTCGCAAGTCATTATGTGCCAACAGTGTGATGGTACCTAGCCGGTTAAATAATAATTTTAATTAGACACAGTGAATTAATCGGTCCAAGGTCTCCTAAAAACTTGTTTTCATGTAAACCACAAACAATACTTAATTAAACTTAATAATATTATGTTAAACGAGTCTAAGCACCTTTGCTCCATAAAAATTAACATCGCAAAGCTACTAATGGTGGATATCACGCCACAAAGGAAGAGAAAAGCAAAATTTCATTAAGAGTCGTGTTACGCCGAAACAAGATTTGCATTTAATTTCGTTGGAAAAAAAAGTGTAACGTAGTCGTTACACCAGTTTAGCTTAGCCTCTGCGTATTCTGGCATGTGAATAGGCCGTTTTCCATTCTTAATTTGATGTATACTGTTCGTATTATTTGTCCCAGGCATGCAATGTCGAACAGTGTGCGTACCGGTTGACTATTTCGGTAACAGAGAAGGGGAATTAGCATTATTATCTACATTATAATAACCACGAATCAGACCACTATTGTTTCCGTTGCGTTTGGAATACGTTTAGAAATTATATAATGAAGAGGCGTTCTCTAATTGAGTTCTAAAATAACAAGTAATAGTGTAGGCAACGATATTCAGTACAAATTATTTGCGTAATATATAAACTGAAACGTGCATTTATTGTAAGAATTTGATAAAATATTTGACCAATACAAAAAACATGTGACCAATACAACAAATATTTGAGCAATGCAAAAAATGCCTTGAGCATTAAAAAGAATAAATGTGCAATATATTTATAATATGTGCATCCGAATAAATAATTGTACGTTTATAAATTTGAATGTTCTTTTCATAATATATTTGTGCACTGAAATAAATAAATGTGCAATTCAATCGTTACCTCTATAAAAATATAATGTGCATCTCAAAAAATAATTATATGTTCAATAGTTTAAATAAATCAGCATTTGAAAATTTGGTAAGAGCATTCAATAGTCTAAATTGTACCATGAGAAAATTATAATGCGCCCTGGAGAGATTATACTGTGCATTAAGTTCCGCAACCCGTAGCGCATTTATGTGTATCGTACAGCTTAGTCCTGTCGTTGCTCTGTTGTTTTGGTGTCACCTAAATAAAACTTTATAACTGAGTCATAAAAATTGGTTTGACAGGGAAGAGAACTGTTTTATTTTCTTTGAATAAATCAGTACATAGTGTAAATATAATTCTAGTTACAATCATAACCTCAAATATACCAAATCGCGCGCGTTTGAGGAAAGGCGATTTTAGTAATAGTTTAAACCCTTATAATACCCCATACTTATTTATTTCTTATAGTTTAAGAAACTGTCGTAATACGACATAATAATAAAAACTCTTTTTGCAAACGTATTTAGCAGAATTAGATGCTGTACAATTTTGTCAATAGTTTTTGTTTCATTTTGGTTGCTATGATAATCAACATTGTTTAATAGTAGTACCTTTTCCGCTGTATTTCAGTAGATAAGTACCATTACGCCATATGTTTCGTTTCAAATACGGTCATTCCGTGTACAATTTTAACTTGCTATCTATATAATTATTAGTTTTATAAAATGAAACATACATAACACCTGTGCGGTACTTTTATACATACAAAACATACATAACAACCCAAAAACAATGTAATATTTTTACAATAAACTATTAATGAAAACGTTTGTTTTCTAGAGGAAAAGAAATTCTTTTCTAAATTACATAAAGATTGGTTGGGATTTCTTGTAAAATTGAGGTTTACTCTTCGCATTTTTTCAACGATTTTGTAAATGAGCCGTCATTTCAGTAATTTTGTCAAGATAGATAATAAATTAAACTATAGGAAATTTTGTATAATTTATGTAAATAAAATGTTTTGCTAATATTCATAGTTTGACTGCACGAGCAAATTCTATTTGGTCGAGATCTTATCTGCATTAAAACTAATTAGCCAGGATTTGACAGATATTTTAATTTTTTGACGGTATTGTCAGAACATCAGCGTTTGCGTTACATGCGAATTCGACACGCAGATACGTCGAGATTGTTATGACGACGCCCTGCTGTCTGGTATGATAATTTAGGGAATGTGCTGGCCACATCAGATTTTGTTTTAATTCAAATTATATTTTTTGGGTTATATTCATAACACCACGGGTTATCCATGTTTCATTTTATGAATCCGATAATAGAGATAGAACCTACAATTGAAAATATTATATTTAATATCGCTATGTAGATATGTAGATGTTAAATTTAGTTATACAAAAACAAAGTTAGTTTCGATATTTTTCTTCTGATTGTGTAATTAATGATTTAAGTTAATTTTTACCAATTTTAGGGAAACAAGACAGACGAAAATATTTGTCATTATAATATTTTTTATGTAACATATTTATTTAATGCTCAGTATGTATTATTTTAATGCAAAGTCAACCATTCTAGAGCACAAAATGAATTATATATTGATCATTATAAAAAAATTTATGTAACATATTCATATTTATATAATGCACATTATTTCTTTTTTTAATGCACAAAGTATCTATTTTAATGCACTTATCTATTTAAATAATGCACGCTTAAATCGCACCCAATGATATTTAGGCAAAAGACATATAGGCAAAAAATCCTATGTGTTGATTTGTCAAATTTGTGAATACATAATTGGCGTTCTTACGTCAATTCGTAATATTTAAAGCAATGTTAGTATTTGTACCAATGGGGCTGTATTTGTATAAGCAGCCATCTGCTTCCCGAAAACTTATACTTTGAATGTGACGGTAGAGATAATATATTGCAGCCTGGTAAACCTTTCTTGGAAGACAATAGGTTTGTTCGAGTAGCACCCAAATAAGTCCATAAAGCACTTATTCTTACTTCTGCGTGCACAGAATGGGTGGTTTGCCCGTCCAAAACGCACGCGCATAAGAATACCCAATTGTTTTTACTGCTGCTCGAACAAACCTAATATTAAGTCGCAATCAGCAAAAAAGATTCATTACAACGAAGTGAATTGGTCACATTGTCCTTTACATACCTAGGAAACCACATTTTCCATAGTAAACCTGCATATTTTGGTTGTCAAAAAGGTTGTGACAAAACGCCCGACATCATCTACTTTTGAATGTACATTGGAACACTTTTGAATGTTCTATCCGTATTTGCTGCTTATATCATCCCTGAAGTCATTTTAATGGTAATTTCACATATGGCACAATCCATGGGTTATTGAATTGATGCTGAATATACCCTGAAGCAAAGAGTGGAGCGGTAAGGATATAGGAATCAATCCTCCGAGATATAACAAAATGGGAACTCGGAGGAACGAGTAGTAGCGGACAAGAAGGAGGTGGAGAGATAATGTTGAAGAAGCTTTAAAGTCAGTGGGAATAAGAGGAACATGAAGGAAGTGACATTTGGACATTTGGAATAAATTTGAGGTCTATGATGCAAATAGATTCTATTAACAACTAAAAATAAAAACTTCTGAAAGCTTTGCATACATATTTATTTTTGCTTTGGTACCGGTTTCGACGCAAGTCATCTTCGGCCAGAATCTGCACAGGAATATACAACACAGGAAACAAATAGGGGGATTTTTCTCTGCAAAAGTGTGAACATCACATTCGGAACGGTCCATGATGCCAAGGTCGATAAATATGGCGAACTTCTCAACTTTGCAGATTTTTAGTTTTGTACTGTAGGTACTAGTTTCGGCAATGTTGCCTTCTTCAGCCGAAATTCTACAGAACAATGAAAAACAGGTCCCTGCCCGTGATTGTTTGTTTATTCCCGTTTTTCAATTGATCTGTAACTTTAATCTTAAGTTTTCCCAAACCCCGAACAATTATTCGAAAAATACAAAAAAATTCTTTTACATTAGGAACCAAAATTTCGAAGAAAAAAATACGTGTCCACTGTTTACTTTATCATACGCAGTATGGTAAAGTATTGTAATCGCGACAAAAAGTGTTTGTCTGTGTGTGTGTGTGTGTGTATGTCTGTGTGTATGTGTGTATGTGTGTACCCGATTTTTGTGACGACGATTCCGGAGAAACTACTAAAGGTATCGGGACGAAAGTACATATCTAGAAGTTTCATGACCAAACTTAGAGCTGAAAACCTTTTGGTTTAAAAGGGTCCTGGCTATTTTCTCTTAGCATTTTTCAACGATTTTGCGAACGAGCCGTCATTTCTGTAATTTTGTCAAAATAGATACATTTTAAATTAAAATAGCGGAAATTTTGTATAACTTCAATAAAATGTCAATAAAATGTTTTGGTAAAATTAATAGTTTAGCTGCAGGAGCAAATTCTATTTGATCGAAATCGTGTCTGCATTAATAGTAGGTAGCCAGGATATTTTGAAACTTTTGACAGTATTCAGAATGTCAGCGGTCAACGTCAATTCAACACGCAAATGCATGGAGAATGCGATGAGGAGGAGAAACACGCGCGCACGTACGCTATGTGAAACAATATTGAAACATCTTGGTGTCATACACAAAGTCAATGTGCATTTCGAGTGCGGATAGCAATGTTGCATTGAGCATTTTGCAAATGAGCAGCCATTTTTGTAATTTCGTCAAAATAGTTAAATAATCAATTAAAAAAGTGGGAATTTTGTATCATTGTATCACAAATTCTATTTGGTCGATATCGTGTCTGCATTAATATAAAGTTAGCCAGCATTTGCCAGATATTTTTATCCTAATGACAGTAGGTAGTGTCTGATCTTTTGAGAGTACCTACTGTCAATATCTGTCAAATCTTGGCTAATTCGTTTTATTTTAATGCAAACACGATTGATCTCGATCAAATAGAATCTCATGAATCTAAACTATTAATTCTATATATTGTATGATAAAGTCATGTGCCTGGCCACATCAAATTTTGCTTTCTATCTTCAAAAAAAATGTTGCAATTTTTGCATTTTTGAACCACCCTAGTGTCCATGACAAGCTCCAATTATATGTTTCCCGTTGTCTTCTTCGATAATGACTTGTAAGTAAAGCATTTTCACGTTCCCTATAAGTTTCAGGGATCTTTTCCTACACCACCCTACACCTTCAGAAATGCCCACATCTTAACCGAGTAACAAATCTCAAACGCAAACGAAACATTGTAAGTAAACCTGCAAACATCTCGTACAAAATTTCTGCATATTTCTGCTTTTCTGCTATCTATCGGTCACAGCTGGACAACCATGTGTACCCTCATATCGTCGTGATCATTCATCATTCGAAATGTTAATGAATGCAACACGCTCTGTACGCAACGGCGTGCGGCCGTCGTTTCATTTTTTTTTGCCAGGCTCGCACTGTAATGCTATGCATAAACTGTTCACGGAGCATAAACAACGATCGAGATAGGGTTAAATAGGTGCTTTTTCTGTGTGTGCGGATCGCAATTCTTTTATTATATACAACTGACCCACATTGAGGGCGCGGGCAGCCAGCCTCGGCATTCTGACTTCACAGCTGTTTGCGACTCTCTCTGTGTATGCCTACGAGTACGCCGCAGCTGAACGCTGAATGGACAGGAAGCCACTTCAATTACCAGTGTTAAGGACTTAATTTATTATTACTGCTTTTTGCCGTGCTTAACTGTATTTTTACTGTGTGCTTTAAGCGCTTAGATGAGTGTAGGATGCAAGATAACTCACGTAGTCTTCGCCGCTTGCGTAGGGGAACGAAACCTTTAAATCGCGATGTTAACTTGTACGTTAAATGAGTATAAAGCAGCATTCATTAAATAAAATAAACTGTGAAGGCGAACGCAAATGCGAAGGAAGGGATCTTGTGCGTGTTTTGTCTGCCACACGCCCTATACGGTGACCTACATTTAAATGAATAGGTGTTCTGAACATTAGTAGTTGAAGTACGCTCATTGTACATAGTACTAAAGAATAGTACCTTTGAGCTGTACATAAAATAATCTTATCAAAGAAACTTTGCGTATTGCACCTAATCAATATGCAAACAATCCGCAAAATGTACCACAGGTCTGACCACTCTAAGATTTTTCAACAATTTTGATCAGAAAACAATAAAGCAATGAGTGGGAAGCTAGAAATTAAAATGACTCAGCAGAATATGATAGAGCTAAAAATGGTTTAAGAAGAAGGAATTGTGTAGTGCACAATCCCATTTTTGGTTTTGTGCTCTATTGGTTTCCAAAATTGTGATCGAAAAAATAGTCAGGTGTTTAGAAATGTGTCGTGATCTTTTACCAAATGAACTGCCAATTATTTAGAAAATGTGCCATTGCACACATGCAGGTCAATGTGGCTTCAAAATTTATTCAATCGATTTTTTTGTTATTAAAATAATTTCATAATTAGCTTCTTTTCCAGCAAAATAGCAATATCATTTCTTTCTCAATAGTGAAACTAATACCAAATGTTCGTCTTTACGACATTGTAATATTCCTGTAAAAAATAATATAAAAATGTTACTGGATATTTCTGTAATTAAATAAAATTGGATGTATAGAATAGGTACGGCAATTTTACAGTAGATTAGATTTTTTCAGTCCAAATCACTTGTGTTACAGCTATAAAAAGTGTAAATTACATTAATTTTATAAATTCAAGGGAAAATGGTTATTACGTAAACTTGTTGGTCTCCAATTTCCGGTTGTGCCCAAAGGCTGTGGAAATTTATAGGTTTTATTTGTCACTGACAAATATGTGACAAATAAAACCTATAAATTTCCACAGCCTCTGTAGCTCAACTGGGAGAGCTGTCAACCGGAAATTGGAGGGTTCCTGGTTCACATCCAGGCGGAGGTGTTTTTCCCAAAAATTATTCTTACCTGGGTTAATTATTATTCGCTTCCTTAGTTGATTAATTTTATATTCCATCATAAGTAAATTTGACTTACTTAAAAAGAACTAAACCCTTCGAACTAGTGACTCAGTGAAATGTGAAAAAGCAGAGCACAGTGCGTGAAGTGTTAGTGCTTCTTGTTTAGGACAAAGTTAATATAGGACATCAGTGGATAGCCTATTAGAGACAAGTACCTAGTTTTAAGAATTCAGATTTAAATTGATGGTTAATCTTTCAGATTAGTTTCAATATGTTAAGCACAACATGCTTATTAAAAAAAAAATAAAAAAAATAAGTAAATTTACCTACAATTTACAATTTGCCGTGAAAAAAATAGGGAGAATGTTGATATTTTCTAATAAATAGCGTCGGTATTTTTGTTTTTAAATTTGTATTGGTGGTTCTTTGGTGGTTCTTCAACAATATTTGGGAATTTCTTAGAAAATCTATTGAAAATCTCCTTCGTTTCAGATAACCGCGGTATAACATTGTTTTAATAAGAGGTAGTTGAGATACGGAACATTTAAGTGTCTCGATAGCTCTTGTCGGGGCAGCGGGACAAAATGTTACTGTTACTTAATGTTACAAACGGTAGGTAGGTACATGTTTTTCACAATACTACTAGTAGGTACAGTATCTACAATAGTAAAACATGATTTGAATTGTTTTGAATTCCCACTGTCACCTAAATTGGATTTTTTTACTTTGTCCTAAAAGACAATAAAATCAGCGCATAAGAATTTGAAATGTAGATAATGGTAGGAGAAAAACAAAACGTGTAAAGCAAAATCTGCCAGGTTATGCGAAGGTGCGTTTTCTTTTAAGATACTATTTCAAATAATTGCTAGAAAAAAAAAACTACAATGCATCTTCTCCACTAATAATAATCTACTAATCTCCTATAATAAGTGGAATCCCATTGCAAACCTTCAAATTTGAATCAGTCTGTTCACCTATGCATCAAGTATATCATATCAGCTTAGTAGTGTAAAGTTGATTTAACTTTAATTATGTTTTATGATAAATTGATTCGAAGAAAAATCTGTTTACCGCTTGAAAAGCGACAGCCGTTATAATTACGATGTGACTTCAATCTTAGGGTTAGACCAGAAGCCGATCCGTTTTAAACTGACATAGGATGGATGTTACTGGAAAGCACTAAGCCGATCCATCAACTTCCCCAAAGAGCGACTCGAGTGGGAAATTTGTTTTAAATTATCCCCTGATCGAGGGGGACCTCCGAATGTAAAAACAAAGACATACGGTGCGCCGTCAAAGGGAGATTTGCTCTGCCGCTGAGTTAATTTATCTTGGAAAGCTCCGACGCCGGCTCCGCCGTTGAGCTTTCGACGGTTCCAAAGTTCGAAAACGGGCGAGGATGATTGATTTGTTTGCAAATGAAAGTTTTACGTTTTAAAACTGCGCTCCCATAGGACTTGATCGATGGTGGCCGGTTCCGGAGTTTATTTCTCCAAATTGTCCCTAGACGGCCGGCCCGTCCTATGGATAATAGCGTCCTTGTAATCTAAAACTTTTTTTATTGAGATTGACGCGTATTGATAATCTTCTGTTATACACCGTCACTGGTTTAAGGTAAATCGGTTTTTGTACATTTTTGACAATGTCATCGAATAATATTAGGAGAATTTGCCATTTACTGCAACCAGTAAAGTTTACTCCAAGAATTATAATTTACAGGTTAATGCCCTATCGTAATAAGCACTGTTTATTGCCCACGTTATCTTGGTTTATTTATTTGCGTCCACGACGCACCTTGCTTGCACTTTTCTATGAGTTGTACTTTTTGTGTGGCTTATAATTTCCAATTTGTTTTGCTTTGCTTTTCTGCTAATCTGTTCCGTTTCCTTCCATGCCCTCCTAGTGTTTCCTTTAGCATTCCTTAATCAGGCGCACGCGCATCCACGGCTTTAAGCAGATTAGTTAACTGGAGTTAACATTTTCTGTATTTTTTATTATTCCTAATAAAAAACTGTCGACTGTATTTGCAGGAAATGGTAAAACATGTATGTATTTGTTTATTTTGAAGTAGTGACTACAACTAAAACCCATTTTTGGCATTCCTATAGTTTATGAAGAGCGGAATCGATGGTGTTGATATATTAAGATTAAACTTCTATCCAATACTCGTATTTTCTAGTATTTAGTTGTCATATTTGATAATCCGAATCACCTTCGGTCCCAATTAGTTCGGATTATCGACGCTCCACTGTACCTATTTTCAAGTCAATAACATGTTCTACTTTGAAGATCTTCGCATCATCATAACAAATAACACCACACATTTTGACTTTTGGATTTCCTGAACACATGACTTGTTTTTCCACTGTTTTTGTTTTTTGAGCTATTGGTACGTCCATAAGCAATTTTGCTTTTCTTTTAATACGGTAAAACATGAGCTTCTACATTTATTAAAGATTTTGCTCTATTTGACCCTTCCTAACAGGATTTTTGATAAAAACGCAATTTTAGTAATGTTTGCAAATTTGTTCTCATAGTAAACATTAATATTTGTACTTTAAACTCAGATTCTGAAAGTTTGTTCACAAATGTTATCAAAGCATTTATAACGTATTTTTGAGTGATATGCCATTTTGAACATTACCATTAAGACAATTAACAGATCTGTCAATATCAGTACAACATATAGGGCTGGTATTTCAATAAGATGATGATGACATCTGAAGACTTTCTCAAGTAATAATCCATTTCAGAGGCATTGTTATGTTTCCATATTACAGTATACAAAGTTCAAGAAGAACATCATCAACCATTATTTTCCGGTATTGAATTTTTAGAAAATTGTACCTATTGTACGTGATTGTTTATTTAAAAAAAGAAACACAAAAACCCCTTAACTACAAAGTCCACTCAACAGGTAAGTCAACTTATTGGCCTACTGACAGAAACAAGATTCCAAATCTAATCGACTTTTTTGTAATAAAAAACGGTCATCTAGCTTCATTGATATCACCGAGGAACTGGATCTTGACTCTGTCCATACACCAATTATCTTAACTCTAAATCAATCGGTAATTAGCAAAGAAAGAAGACCAACTCTGGCGACTAAAGCTACAAACAGGAAAGCATTCAAAGCAAGCCTAGAGCAGAACATCAACTTGTCACTTTCACTCAAAACTCCCGAAGAATTGGAAGACGCAGTGCAGAGGTTCCTCGGCGATATACAGGAAGCTGGGTGGTTAGCTGCACCCTAAATAAGTTACAATATTAAGAATAGCAACATTTATCCTTTAGAAGTCAGAGAATTGAAAGCAAAGAAGAGAAAAGTTTGCAAACGTTGGCAAACTACAAGAGACCCCATAGTTAAGACAGAACTAAATAATATGGTATGGAAACTTCGCAAACTTACCGAAGAAATCAAACAGCAAACTATTGGTCGGTATTTGGAGCGGCTAAGCAATGACTCTGCTACGGACTGCTCTCTATGGAAAACCACCAAAAACATAAAGCGACCGATAATGCAAATTCCCCCAATTAGAAAGGAAGATCGATCTTGGGCCAGAGGCAACAAAGATAAGGCCGATACCTTTGCCGATCACTTACACCGAATGAAACTCATACCCCTGAACTTCCCGAGTCTATCACCTGGATAGCACTGGAGTCAAACCCTATACCACATATTTCACCAAAAGAACTATTGACCGAAATCAGAACCAACCTCAGTTCGAAAAAAGCACCGGGATTTGACCTGATATCAGGAGCCCTGCTGAAGCAGCTACCGCGAAAAAACGTGATAAAATTGCTAAATTTCTTCAACGCAGCATGTAGGTTAAGATATGTGCCCTCACTCTTGAAAGTGGCTGAGGTCATCATGATACCCAAACCCTGTAAACCGCCAAATGATGTAACCTCCTGTACACCTATATCTTTATTACCAACCATTTCAAAACTGTTTGAGAAATTACTTATCAAGAGAATATGCCCAATTCTTGAGAAAAATCAAACTATTGCATTACATCAATTCGGCTTTCGAGCTCGACATTCAACAACCGATCAGGTACACCGTATTACCGAAAATTTGCTCATTTTTAGACGTGTCTCAGGCATTCGATAAGGTGTGGCATGATGGACTCTTTGAGAAACTGGAACAGCAGCTTCCTACTGAATATACAGAACTGTTAAAATCATATTTGAAAGAAGGTCATGTAACACTTCATGTAACACATGATGACGAACACTCCTCGCTACGCAATATCAATGCCGGAGTACCACAAGGAAGTGTATTGGGACCACTTTTGTACCTAATGTATACTTATGATATTCCTGTTCCGAGAGAAAGCACAGTGGCAACATCTGCAGACGACACATTTTGGCGATTAGTGACAGTGTAGAAGAAGCAACTGAAAAATTACAGATAGCTGCAAACAAAATCAACCTTTTGACAAAGAAATGGCGCATCAAACTAAATGAAGAAAATCTACGCATGTAAACTACACCAATAAGAGAGTTAAGGTAGGTAATAGGAAACCTATAACCTACTCATCCACACGCACCCACATGAGACAATACAATGTACCCAACAAATAACACGCCATAAACCACAACACAAGGGAAGGACTGCACAATAAGAGAATAAGAAGCTCAAGCGGCACACGTTCACGAAACTTATCATTTCTCTATAATTACAAGATTTTTATGAAACAGTTGTAAAGGTTTACTTTAAGACACTTATAAATTTAAGTGACTAAAATGACTGAAATTTAAAAGACTAATACCTAATGTATCATCTACTGATCGTAACAAACATCTTGCAGGCGTTGCAGGTTGCCATTACGTGATAGTGAAGATGCCGGGCATATTGGAATTTCTTTCACTGCTGCAACAGCATCTCAGATTAAGTGTGGTGCGGAAAACTTAAACTGTAAAAATACACCCTACTGTAAACAGATCTTGTTTTCATTTAACATAACGGTCCGCTGTAGTCCTGCTTTGTTTATATCCGCAGGATAAATTTAGAACTCTGTTTTTTCTTACTCGTAGGATGTTATAATTCTGTACAAGATGGAAAGTTCCCAAAGAAACGTTTATTTTTCTACGTAATTTTGATATTCCTATTTATATAGCAAAATTAAAATAATATTTATTATAATTCTTAGTGCTTGGCACTTATTGGGATTGCAGTCCTGTTAAACGTTGTTGTTCACATATTTATATTTGATCATAAAATAGAAAAAAATGTTTATGTTAACGTTTTAATGACTAAAAAAATATACTAAAAAAAGTTCGCACTTTGAGTGCTGCTTTCATGACCTGCAGTATATTTATTTTCCTCCAAAGTTATCTCGAAATATATTATCCACCATGTTAGAAAATTGTAATAAACTATTGAAAGCAAAATGTCGATGTGATTCATAAACCCCGATATGTAATTTTACTTGTTTCTTTACTTTTACCTTTTAGATACGTGGTATGAAGTGAACATATTATTTGGCTACTAGAGTGCCGTTCACCTATGGCGGTAACTCCGCTTTATGTATCTTGAAAGTTTGGTAATCCGGTAGAGAATTATGTAACGGCTTACAGAAAACAGTAAGCGGCTCAACTCTTGTCGAAAAGCTTATCTAGTATGCTAAGCACACTCTTGTGTAACCGAAAGAGACTTCATTGTAATTGTATTTTATGCAGGATTTGTTGTTTTTATTAAGTTCTTTGATTAAGATGAAACGTTTGGAATTCTGAGTGAATAGGACGCCCACTATTAGATCATACATATTACTATGCTGATGTTGACACTTTTCTGATGTTCCCTATGGTGAGTGATGCTAGGAAACAAAAGATATTAACAATAAGGATTAAATATTTAAAGGGCGTATTCTAAAATAAAAAAAAACATGTATAGTGTTCTGGTAACGTCGGTGAACAGAAATTTTCAATAAACATTTTGAAAATTTCCGCCATACTAGCCATACTAGATCCGCCATTTAGAGCTTGACAATTCTGATAATTAATTTTTAATCATTGCAATAATTGGGCTACTAGGGTAAAATTTTTGTTGGTATTTTTTTCGTAGGTTTGTACCGAACAATCTAAGTACAAACATGAATGACAATCAATGTGTACATTCGCAAAATAACATTTGTTACGTATATACATGGTTCGCCAAACTTACCGGAACACCTCAATAATTCTCCAACCGTAAGAAATTTCATAAAAATTTGTAAACAAAAGTTACAACCTATTGTTTTAATATATTTTAATATACAGGCTGTTTATTTTATTATGGAAATTCGGTAACGTTTCCTTTTTTTTTAAATAGAACACTATATATTTTTTAATTCTATTATTAATTCTAAGAACATTTTAGCCCTGTTCTCATTTCCGCAATGTATATGTTGGCATTGTTTTTTAAACATATAGCACGTGTACTCATTTATCTGAAAGCAGCCATCAGAGCTCTGATGAACGTGGGACCTAGAGACAGCTGTAGACAATTGTTAAAGACTCAAAAATACTTATCGCTCCAAGCTTGTACATTTTAGGTGCTGTGTCTTATGTTCACGATAATACATACTTGGAAGTACACTAGTCACTGCGAAGTACATCTTCACGACACGAGGCACAAGAACCAAACAGTAGTGCCCAACATCGGATCAGCAGAGCGCAAATGAGTACTAACTACACCTGTATATAAAACTATGCAATGCAACTCCAACTTATTTAAAAAACTACCGTCACGCTTGTTTAGAGCCGAACTCAAGCATATTTTGCCTTGCGAATCCTTCTATTCAATTCAAGAATATCTGGATTATCAATTCAATTAAATATTAAATAAACTATAATTATATGCCTGATTTATGTTATATTGCATGTATTTTCTTTGTTGTTTTGACGTATGTAACTCTTGTAAAGCTTACAGTAATAAACATTCTATTCTATTCTATTCTAAAACAATGGTGTAATAATAAAAAAAACTTTCTTCTTGTTTTCGTTGTTTGTCGTTGTCGATTCAAATATGTCGCCATTTTCTTGAAGGCATAAAACCGTGCCAGCTTTTCTACATGTTGTAATGCTCTTCTAACTGTTCTTCCCAGAATGGCATTGACCGCATTTGTTATTCGATCCCGCAGATCCTCGATATTTCTGCGAGTATCGTGATAAATTTTGTCGTTCATAGTTCCCCATAGAAAATAGTCCAGAGGACTTAAATCAGGGGATCTAACATCTATTCCACCACTCCACCATTACCAATCCAGCGATTTGGAAATTGTTAATTCAAATAATTTTGTACAAATGCCGCATTGTGAGGCGGTGCTCCATCTTGCTGACACCACCATATTCTCCTTTGGTACAACGCAACATCGTCAAAATAGTCTGACACTTCGGTGCGCAGAAGATTGAAACATCGTTCCCAATTCAAGTTTCCCTGGAACATGAATGGCCCAATTAAATGGTTGTGGGACATCCCCATCCAAACATTAATTCCAAAACGTTGGTGTGGCCGCATTGGTTTGTTGTACCTAGGATTTTCTGTCGCTCAATAATGCTCATTGTTCCGATTAAACATTGTACAATTAGTAAATTTCGAGTCATCCAACGGAATGATGTGATGTAAGAAATTGTGTCTTGGTTTATTTTATTTAGTACCCAGGTGCAAAATTCTACACGTCTGATGTTATCCCAAAATGCAAAGATGGCATTTGTCTGGCGTTTGTACGGTTGAAATTTCTTTGTTTGCAATGCTCTCGAAACACGTGTTTGCGGCAATTCCGAATTAGAGGCAGCTTCCCTCGTAGAAAACCGAGGCTCATCATTTATATAAAAACCAGTAGTTGAAGCATTGCAAATTATGGTAATCTAACGTTTGCCATTTCCAAAATATCTCTTTGATCATTTTCAACATTACCATGAGGATTATAAGAACTGCGGGGTTTACTAAACGATCCATGCTCCACTAAATTTTTGCCCAATGTTAGAAATATTGTACGATGGGGCATTTCTATGAGAACAATAATAAATCCTTATCATATCACTCTTTTCGTTATTGGTAAAGGCATTTCACATCCACAATTAACGACAATATTAAGGTTTATTTGATTGAATGGCAAACCCAACGCTGCGCGCGCCTCAAGTTGGGGATCTGAAGGTTTTTTGATTATTATACTATTGTCTCAAAAAATAATGCAAACATGTCATACATTGCGGAAATGAGAAAAGGCACGACTATGGGAAAATGCCAAAATTCAACTTGGCGCCCATAAGAAAAACAAAAGTTGGCTATGGTTACGTCGCCATCTTTGATGTTATTTCAAATAAAGAAATGACGCTGCATTCCTTGTTGAAAAGTAGCTGCAGAATGTTTTTGTTTCAAATGTCTAGCTACATTTGGTTTTAAATAAAAAATTAAGAACGATATCTTAACATTTCAGTTTTTTGCGGATATCTTACAAATTAACAATGGTTGCATTCAGCAGAATCTATCGGTACCGGACCGATACCAACCGATTTACGATACCGATCCGGAACAGTGTAGTATCTGCTGAATAGCGCAATAATGCACCAAAGTTTATTTTTCATTCAATAGGTGGCGCTGTATAACAAAACGCTGAACATAACCTCCTTGTTCGCATAGCATGACGCGTTATTTTGGTTAGTTTGCTTTACTTGCCGTTTATTTGGATTTCACGACTCTCACATACCGTAAATATGATATTATCAAAACAAATTCTCTTTCTACGAATTTAAATGTAAAATGACAGGTCTACAACCAATACTGGTACATACCACCGCTACCGCTAACCATAAAATTTCTATGATTAAAAAAATGGCGTCTGATCCACAACCAGTGTTGCCAATTATGAATGTAGTCATGTCACTAAGACGTGGTCAAAAGATCACCAGATTTTCACTAAAAATCTACAAGTGTCCAAAAACAACGTAATGGGTTAAGGTGTGTTCCGATTGGTGATAATGGCGGTGGTAGCATACGAAATTATAGTATTTCTCACATCTCGTGATAGTGACACATATTAGTTTGCATGTACATAAACATGAGTCACTAGCAACTTTCTATTAGAAATACTATAATGGCGTCTGCTACCACTGCCATTAGCACTAATGCGAACGCACCTTAATGGTGATTCGGTCGCAATAAAGCTGTCGAACGGGGGGGGGGGGAGAGGGGGGGGGGTTGGGTTGGGTCATTACACGAAATTAAAAATTACAATTCAATGATAATTATGTTGCAAAATTGGTTGGTTATAATCAAATGAAGTTAAGTTTGGTTAAGTTTAAGGTTAAGTTTGGACCCCCAAAAATGGGCAATGGGGGCTCCAATAAATTAAACCTGAATTGAATTTTACTACAACTACCAACTGTTGAAGAAAAAAAATACTCTTGATTGTAACATGACAACCGTAATTTTCGACACTTATGTGAAACTAATGTCACAAAGTAGAAAAAATAGTATATAACACTCGTTTTATAAGACGCATTGGCGCACTCGTTCCATTTGGGCACTCCTCGCTACGCTCGTCGTGCCTAAAACAACTCGTGCGCCAATTTTTGTCTTATAAAACTTGTATTATAATACATTACTATTTTGCATATAGGGACGGTTGTATGTCACGATGACGGTCTACAGGATTTTGACAGATTAAAATTGTTTGGTGCTAATATTTGTTGTAGAAATACGATAAATGATTTGTGATCATTATGATTTTTACACTAGATTTTCGCTAAAAATCTTTTATCGATTCACCAGAAAAGTCACTAGGTCACTAGATGCAATTTATGTCGCCAGATCGGAGGGCCAATACACCAGATCTAGTGAAAAAATCACTGATTTGGCAACACTGGCCACAACATGTTGGTATCAACCAATTACCTACCTTGACATTCAGCAGATTTTTACTAACCTGTTACTCCACAGTTACCAACCGAACTGATCTGCTGAATGCAACCAATGATAGCTTAAATTTCTTTTCAGGCAATTGATCAACACAAAAATACGAAACTTTGCCAAATTTAAACATAGGTTCTATTTCCACGAATAAGCGAGATCCCATGGTGAGGATCGAAAATAAATTAAAAAAATCTGATGTGGCCAGGCACATGACTTTATCATACAATATATAAAATTAAGAGTTTAGCTGCATGAGAATCTATTCTATTGAGATAAATCGTAGCTATTGTCAAAGCATCAGCATTTGACACTACCTACACTACGTCATTAGAATAATAGTTGTTTATGTCCCAAATGCCGAAAGTACGGAATAGCGCGACGAGCGGTGATGCGGCGCGTCACCGAAGGCGGAGTGTCGCCGTCGCATGTGAACGAGTAGCGCTATCTAGTTTTTGGCAGGAGCGACATCAACGTTTATTGTGCTGCTTTTTAAGAAATACGTATTTAAAAAAAAAATAAATAAAAAATTTCTGTATAGTAAATGCTAGGTTGGTACCACTTTGACGAAACGTCAAATTTAAAGGTGCGTTCCGATTGGTAGGTAATGGTAGCTAATGGCGGTGGTAGAATACGAAATTATAGTATTTCTTACATGTCGTGATAATGACACATATTAGTTTGCATGTACATAAACATGAGTCACTATCAATTTTCTATTGGAAATACTATAACGGCGTCTGCTACCACTGCCATTATCACTAATGAAAACGCACCTTAAAAAGGTAATTCAAATTCTGACAGATTTATATTTGTTCATGACACTTTCCTACCAACATACTAAAATAAAACTACACTCATCGCTATACTTTATTTATAATTTTCTCAATGTATCGTTTTTAGAATTAGATATAAAGACGGGTTGATATTTCTTATCAACAAACAATCAAATTGGTGATCTTACTTTATTTGAAATTTGTATTTTATAATTTGCCGCACTACAGCGGCAACGTTCCATAGTGGTTCTCCAACCTCTGATGAGATCAGCTGTTTTCGAATGTGACAACACAAAAAAATATTTGTCAATATCCTGGCTACTATGTAATTTCATATCAAAGCAGATGCGACCGATCTCGATCAAATAGAATTTGCTCTTGAAGCTAAACTATTAATTTTACCAAAAAATTTCATAGGAATAAATTATTCAAAATTTCCTCTACTTTAATTTATTAATTAACTATTTTGTCGAAATTACAGAAATGGCGGCCCATTTCCAAAATCCTTCAAAAAGGCTTAGAATAAACTAAAAAGCTAAACTATTAATTTTACCAAAAAATGTCATAGGCATAAATTATTCAAAATTTCCTCTACTTTAATTTATTATTTAACTATTTTGTCGAAATTACAGAAATGGCGGCTCATTTGCAAAATCATTGAAAAAGGCTTAGAATAAACTACCAGTTCCTTTCGACCCTTTTGAACCAAAAGCTTTTCAGCTCTAAGTTTGGTCATAAAACTTCTAAATATAAACTTTCGTCCCGATACCTTTAGTAGTTTCTCGGGAATCGTCGTCACAAAAATCGTTTACACACGCACACACACACACACACACACACACACACACACACACAGACATTTTTTTGTACCTTGGTCAAAAATGTTCAGGGGACCCATAAAGACCTATTTCCGCTAAAATCTCAATTTTTTTTTTCGGCATGATTACAATACTTTACATACTGCGTATGATAAAGTAAAAATATCTAGGGAAAAATTGCCTTTACGATTTGTATAACAACTCTGAAAAATGAGAAAAATTAATCAAAAAACTAAGAATAAGAAAGGAACGTAAAATAAGAATACAGGTTCAGATAAAAACCTCTTTCATGAAATTTTATTGGTCGGTATACTTCACAACTACGAAACGAAACGAAATGTAGAAATAGTTATTTATTGAACTATAATACAACTTAAAACGCTTAACTACATATGAACATAAACAAATATAACTATATTTATTATTTATATCTTCAATCGTCTTTAATTGTGCTGTGTTCCGTCAACTTTCCAAGTGTCCCTTTATATAACGCTGAATTTATTATCATTTCACAGTACAGTCGTTGATCGTCGGACATTTTGCGGAGTTTGGCAGCAGCAATGTACCCCAAGTAATCATGCTCATCATTCTCACTTGCCTTACTAAGTTCGTAGCACGCCTTACTAATAAGTTCGTCGTTGCTACTATTGCCAGGCATTTCTTTGAATTTTCGTTGCTTTTTGTTGACAGAAACGTCAACCTCCGTATCTAAAAATCGCTTATTTGGCATGTTGGGTACATTTTGATTACATGCTGATTCACTATGAGATTCTGGTCCGTCATAATGTTCTCCTTCATCCACGTCAAAATTGAACGTGCTCTTCGAGTCCTGCAAAAGAATTTTAATTGTTAGTTTGCTTCAAGTATACATTATGGGACAAATGGAAAAAATCTAATAATTAGAATAACAATTGACAATAAATCCGATTCAGCTGCAATTTAGTACAATTCTGCGTTGAAACCATTGCAGGATGCAACAACTACATAGGCGCAAAGCCACGATTACATTTGGGGAAATTAAAGGAGGTTGAAGAAGATATTCGCGAAGGACAAATGACAAAGAAAAAAGCACGAAACGCACGAAACTATTTATTTATATTAGGTAATAATAATATTGTGGCGATAACATACATAATAACATCATACATATCATAGAAAGCAAATAATTATGTTATGGTTACCAAAAAAACAATATGCTTAATGTTAAACATTTTATAGTACAAAGAATACATAGGTTTCACGAATCATTCAAATATATCACTTACTTCCGTGCCAGTAGGTGACATTTTAATGTCTGAGATTCTGATACCACCGTCAGAATTTGTAGAAAGTAGGGGAGCATTTTGAGGTGGTTGAAGAGATTTGTTCTGATTAGCCATAACTGTCAATCTGGTCCTACTTAAATAGGATTGTATGTACTGTTGGGCTTCCAACGCAACCACGAGAGGCATGGTGTTTAATTGCAAACCAACATGTCTACCGAACACCTCAAATTCATTTTCTATCTGGGGAGTATTAATCGCATCAGATAACCCCTTCATGTCATCTTCAATATTTTGTAGCTGCGTCAATCTTCCCCTTTTGGCTTTAGGTGTAGGGGGTATTTTCATCGACGCTGTTGTATCTATATCATCCATTGTTGTCTGAGGTAGGAACTGGCTTAAATTCCCTTCTTCTTCATTTCGTACCTCGTAGTAGCTGATATTATCTGGATATTCCTGAAACCACAGTCTCTACTTTAGAAAAATAATTGAATCATGCCTTTCACCTAAACAAAAATTGTTAAATTAGTTGCTGTCCCATTCGGAGAAGACAGTCGCAAATGCGTTTGGAAACATGACTAGAGCTTTCAGGGTATTTGAAAAATCAATTCAATTTTTTTCCTGATAAGGTAGACGTAGTAGTCAAAGCATGTTCTGTTTTGCACAATTGACTCAAATTAAAACTAAATATAAAGACTGTTCACATGCAATAAGTGAAATAATTGAGTGTAGTTGGAGGATTGTGCAAGACTCCCTTGGACTAACTTCACTCCCAAGAAGTATGTATTGCAAATCGTTCAACCGACAAACTCAAGGACGGAAAGATACATTAACTTAATACGTTTAATTATTACTGTAGTTATTTTACCAACAAGTATATAAAAAAGAGCGATTAATGCTCGAGACTGTTTATCGCACAAGCGATTAGCGAGTGCATTAATTGTCGAGATCATTAATCGCCGTTTCATATTCGAGTTGGGTATCGCAATTTATGTAATTTGACATTGACAGTTCTGGACTATGTGCCCTGCATAACGGAAGGTTTTGATTGGATGGTTTTATTTTATGTATGTTCGATTTGTCGTTTGATTGACTATAACAAATCATACGTTAATAGAAACCGTGCATTTATTATAGAGCTTTTTAATAAATGATTTTGTAATCAGTAAATATACTCATAAATAAACCATCGAAATAATCGGTATAACATATAAATTTAATTGTACAATTTTATTGTACAACAGTTTCTATACCGGTAATCTAAACACTCCTGTCCTTATTTTGAACTAGTTATTGTATTAAATAGATTGTTGATACTTACAAGATTACTGTGCGTCTGTTGCATTTCAGCACTGACGTTTCGTAGTGATGCATGTAATAAAGCGAACCACTTAACGTTTGGCACATAAATTGCGTCTGTACCCGCTCCAGATATTTCGGAATCTTTGATTTTCTTCAGTTCCTGGGAATACGTGGATCTAATATTTTTTATTTTGGTTTTTATCTCTTTCTCTCCAAATCCGGGAAGTTTCATGTGTTCTTCTATTGCCGAGTATGCAGTCTGTTTGGCCTGTTTACTTTTATAGAGTCGACTTTTTCCATTCCACAAAGCGTCGTGCTGCAAATACTCGGCAACAAAGCGGAGCGTTACATCTTCAGTCCATCGCGACATGTTGCTGTGGAGAACAGGGGATGCGAACGTTACCAGCCGGCTATGCGATACGCGCGACGACCTTCTCTCAGTACTTATGAACTCGACTAAAGCAGACGTGCTCCCTTTAGTTGTTTAGTGATAGGTAGGTGGCGGGGAGCGCTAGTAGACCGTCGCAGTGACCGTCGCGGTAGAATAAGAGGAATGCTCATGCTCCCTCATGGGTTGCATTGATTTTGTCTACAGATATTTTGTGGTTCTATTCTAAATATACAAGGTGTTTCAGAATAACGGCTAACCTTGTAAAGCATTGTATAATTAGATTTGGGCACAATTTACTTATATTATACCTGCATTATGTACTAGATATACTTTGACACATACTATGATGCTATTTTATCTCCTGTAGGCCTGTGTTTTTATTCAATAAATATATTTCAAGGATTGTCTGCCGTACACAAACCCAAATTTTTAGTTAAATAAATACACCACCAAATATACAACATGGAGTAGGTACAGTAAAGTTATGCTAACCCGGACCAGTCTAAGTGGTTTAATCCAGATTCGCGAAAATTCCGGATTACCGGAGCAATATAAAAATAATTAAGCAATGGAGGAATAAATAATAGTGAAGTATTTATTATAATGAATATTATAGAATAGATTATAGAATAGAATATATTTATTGAACCCTGTACAGAGTAATGTCACAAAAAATATGAATATGTATTTCATTTTTGTATCTCATTGAGAATCGCAATATAGAAGTACTTTTGTTAAGGATGATAATGCTAAACATCCTGGGAGCAGTTATCGGGGCCGTAAGGTGTCCCGTAGCTCCTCCATGCTGTAGGGTGGGTTGCTGCAGAATTTGGTCCTCAGCAGATGTTTTAGTTCTAATGCAGAGAGATGCTTCTGCTCTGTGGTTAAGCATTTGTACAGGTCGATTGGGATCCTGAGAAAGTCAGTAGCAGCTAGCCTTCCAGGTTGCAGCACTAACCTTTGTGCTGATCTCATATAATAATCATGGAGATCACTGTACTGGATGGGTCTCTTTGTGTCTGTGGACTCTTTTAAGTAGCAGTTGATCGTCTAAAAGGGGCAATCGACCGTACAAACAAAGGTACGCGATCTCCAGGTATATGCAAAGCAAACAAGGAAATATGTTTTACTTTTATTAAACTACGTTTATTGTTGGAACTGACTAAGCTGAGATTTTTAGAAACAGTAAGGGCTTCATCTCGATAAACGTCCCGACTGTGCCTTCGTCTAACCTACTTCCGAACAAAATTATTACGTAACATGACTTTGCGTTGTAGTATTGTCTTAAAACACATATTTCTTGTTTTGCATTAAGCTTACGCCTGATACTACAATCTTAGTAGTAACTCTTGCAACATCGGTTGGGTTTTGCCTGCGACCAAATGAAGAAGTTTGTCCGCAAGATCTGTATGTTGCCATTATACCACATGAATCGGACAGGGACCCAATTCTCGTCATCTTTTTGAAGCGAATGCGTGACTTTTCGAATGGAGTAGGGATATCACCGGTTGCCCTCTGGTTCGTATCTAGGTTGTTGCTAAGAACAATAACGCACGCGCCACGCCCATACTTTTCAATCAAACGTATGGGAACGTATGGGCGTGGCGCGTGTGTTATTGTTCTTAGCAACAAGCAAACTTGCTAATAGATACGGGCAACCGGTGATATCCCTACTCCATTCAAAAAGTCACGCATTCGCTTTAAAAAGATGACGAGAATTGGGTCCCTGGACTGGCATAGTACCTATACAAAATAATTATTGTAATGCTAGGGCACAGATATTGGCCAAATATTTTCCCATACTATGTTGTGGTGTTTTATTTTTTAAGTGTATAAAATAAGTGATACTAACTATAATCCTTCTTCGGTAAGTATTTCGTACACAATGTGCTCTTATTTGCCACTTAATTGATATCCAACAGTATTGAACACGGAGGAGTAACGGTGAGTATTAGTTGCAAATACAGAAGACTTTTGATAATCCGAACTAACCTGTATTCTAACTAATCAAATAATCTGAAAACATAAATGCTCGATTTTGTTAAATTTTATTCGTCAAACTTTTTTTCCCAATATTGATTGCGGTTTGCCACGTAGGGTTAGATCAATATAAACACAAGGTTAGGTATATTTTTATAATAAACATAATATTTTTATAATAAACATAATATAATTATAATATAACATCAATTGAGATATAATACAATCACATGTGCGTAATAGCCCATAAAAAAAATCTACAGAAAACAACGTAATATGTAAACTCGTAAACAAACAAAATGTCGAGGCTTTGAAATTCAAACAGAAATGCGGTAACATGGCGATAACCGATGCACAGCTGACAGCGAAGCGCTATATATCACTAGAAAATTACTAAGATCTTATTTTTCTATGATTGGCGATGTTGCTTTTCCATTGCCAACTCCTCCATAACCTATAGTCGCCTAAGTAGAAGCTTAGATTGAAAGACCCATTTTCGTAACTAGGAGTTAACTACCAGTTTGTTAACTAGAAGATTTAACCTTGCATTGATAGATCCACCCTTAAAGGAGTAGCGGTGAAGACTAAACAAGTAAACAATGCTCAACGCTAGACCTGTTTGGTAAACTTGGAGACTCTGCTCGGTAATACCAGGGCATAGGTATATAAAAATAAAACGTTTATTCAATAGACCAAAAAGGTTAGAACAAGTCATAAAAAATAATATCAAATCGTAATTAGTTTTCTAAAATAGACTTTCTAAAAATCACTCGTAAACAAGTACATACAAGGCACAGTTAGCATTGAATCAGCCCAAACATGCTCCGTAGACATGTTTTTAGAGCTTAACTACCTCTCTGTGTACACAGAACAACTTGCCATCGCTGCTTCAGTGTTAGGCATGTTTAAAATTGTCCTGAGGGGATAGATGAAGCAGGATTTTTTACCCAGGACATCCACATGCTGTTTCCACTTGACCTGCGAATCTACTACGGCGACAACATAATTTTTCTGGTTTGTCGATTTTTGTAATTTATAATTAATTAATTCCGATATTTGAATAAAATCTTATAATTTATGTTTTCACGACATTTTATTCTAGTTGTTTTCTGAGCAGCAAGCAGTAAGATTTTATTAAGTTCAGATAGGCTTGAGGACTCCATCTGAATTGATTTTCCAGCTTTACCAAGGAGTGTTATGGTCGACACTACCGAAAGCTTTTGAAAAATCCAGAAAGAATCAACCTTCTAAAACAACCTCCACGTTTAGGATAGACTCCAGCATAACTGGTCACGTCTATCTCCTTCTTGGAAACCGACAAGGGATCATCAATACTGGAGGTAGTCAAAAGGGCAGGAGCTAAAATCCTTGAGAACACAAAAGTTTGAAGGTCCCAGTGTTGATATAGTTAAGGACCGTATCTCGATAAATTGAAGTATTGCTGAGCAATCGAGGTACACTAGCAAGATTAAATAATTCCATAAAGTAATAAAAATAATGCACAAATGAAATTATTTTATACTCACCAAATCAGTCAGTTCCATACTATCTATTCCTTCGCGCATTTTGTCTTGGTCAACGGTAAATAATAATAAATCATAATACCATAACGTACTTTCATACACCTCGTCGCTTCCTGCCAGTTTCGAATTTTCAACTTTCTTTAATTCCTTGCGGAAACTGTCGCGTAGACTTTTAATCTTTTTCACGACAAACTCCTTGTCTGCGTAGACGTAATACGATCTGCTGATGTCGATTAATTGTTGATATGCAGCATTTTTCTTTGCTTTGTTGCAGTATTCTTTCGACTTTACCTTCCACAAACAGGGATTACTTTTGTAACATTCAAGGAATGATGTTAAAAAGTCACCTTCAGCTTTATTTTTTGCCATATTCGATTTTGCAGCCTGCGTAGATAAAGCCGATCGATAAACGGGAGCGCTGCCAGTTCGACACGTACTAGCGGACAGCTGCTGCGAACTGAGTGAATTTCGTAGCGCCAGACCGCTTTGTAGCTCGACGACATGGCGTATCGTTGCGAACCGTACGTTTTCTCGCTCGAATATAGCGCCAGTGCGGCCAAATGCTGTTTAACGTGGCCGGCGCGGCGTTTCGTACCGCTGCGCTAGCGAAACCGCCAGCTGTGATGCAGCCGCGTGAAGTTACCGTCCCACGGTCACCAAAAATTTTAAAAATAATATCATCGCTTGCCCCTCGTTTGCCCTCTATTGCCATTTAATATTTCGTTTGCCTCCTGATAGTTTTCGAGAAAATTGAATGTTTCTGCTGGGGGGGGGGGGCTCTCTTTTCGCTGAGCCACCCCCCCCCCCCCCACCCACCAATTTACCCAGAAATTCAAATACATGAAATTAATAGCATTTCCTTTGCCTTTTTTGCCCCCCAAACAGATTTTGCCTATTTCGTATTATAAACAAATTATGATTATTTTCCGAAATCTGGTGTGAAGTTAGGCCTCCCCATAATATGGGGAGGTCAATCAATTCGGTTGAAATGGAAATTAAAAACGTTTTCTCCTAATAGTTTTCCCGCAAATTCACTTTTCCTCACAGCAGTAAAACCCTGATACGCTAACAAATTTGTATTTCTATACAGGGTCTCCCACGACGAGCTGCCATTAGAAGTATATGGAGAACCAAATGAAATGACAGATTAAAAATTTGTGGGCTTATATTGTTGGACACGATCGTCTCAACTAAAATATTTTGAGTTTTCGGTTACTTCCGGTTACACCGGAAATGATGTCATCTTTTATATTTCAAATGGAACACCCTGTATTTTATCGCATTTTTGAAATCTTCATTAAATTTTAATTCACTTTTATGTTACATTCCCTATACCTAACATGTGTCATTTTTGAGATATTAATTGTTTTCATTAAAAAATGACAGCTGCACGGTTACTTTCAATTACTTATAAACTATCCCCTTTGACAGTTTGAAAAAAGTTGTCCGGCGAAATTGTTGTGGAGGTAACGTATTATCGACACATCGGTAGAACTCTTCTAAAAGTTATACAGGCTGTTCAAATTATAAGTTCAAAGTTGAATTCGAGAATAGTACTAAAAGTCGATTTTTTCAAATGGCAACCCTAACATATTAATACATTTCTCAATCCTATGGAAAATTTTAGATCAACTTTGTGTACAATGTCCTATACCTAAAATGTACTTGTACCTACTGAAATCGATTTGTAAACATCACAGTAGAAATTGCAAACATTGCCAAATCTAGATTGCTTTTGAAAGCAATTGAACAATTTGGTAAAACACAACTTTATTAAACAAGTTTCTAGGTAATTTTTCATTATAATTAATTTAGTAATTATAAAATTATAAGCCTACAATGAAGCACAATATTAAAAATAAAACTAAGTCGTAAGGTAATTTTAAAAAAATCGCTGTATTCAATTTCAGTAACTCTTCAATAACGTTGCCGTTTTCCGCTAAAGATGCTATAATTCTTTTTAACGCATTATTGTTGGTGGCGTCCCTGATTGAGTTAGCACATAACCCATTGAAAGCAGCTCGAACTCTATCTTTCATGTTCTCCTTATCAATTATTGGGTTCTCATAAACTACGTCTTAAATAGCTCCAGAAATTAATAAATCCATTGGCGTCAAGCCGGGGGAACGCGGTGGATATTTGTATGACCCATTAAGCGGATTCCACCGATCACCGATTAGCGCTCGTTAAGCAAGCGTCTTACTGCAACTGTTATCTGCGCTGGAGCACCGTCCATTTGAAACCACCCAATAATGGAGCACCCAATAACTGATAAGGAGAACATGAAAGATAAACTTCCAGCTGCTTTCAATGAGTTATGTGCTAACTCTATCAGGGACGCCACCAACAATAATATGGTAAAGGGAATAGTAGCATGTTTAGCGAAAAACGGCAACATTTTTGAACAGTTACTGAAATAGAATTAAGCGTTTTTTATTTTCTTAACGTTCTCTTTTATTTTTAATATTGTGTTTTATTGTAGGCTTATAATTTTATGAATACTAAACCAATCATAATGAAAAATGACCTAAAAAACTTGTTTTACTAAAAAGTTTGTTTATTCCAACTTGTTCAGTTGTTTTCAACGCAATCTAGATTTGGCAATATGTGCAATTTCCACTGTGATGTTTAAAAATCGATTTAAGTAGGTACATTTACATTTTAGGTATAGGACATTGTACACAAAGTTGATCTAAAATTTTCCATAGAATTGAGAAATGTATTCATATGTTAGGGTTGCCATTTGAAAAGATCGACTTTTAATACTATTCTCGAATTCAACTTTGAACTTATAATTTGAACACCCTGTATAACTTCTAGAAGAGTTCTACCGATGTGTCGATAATACGTTACCTTCACAACAATTTCGCCGGACAACTTTTTTCCAACTGTCAAAGGGGATAGTTTATAAGTAATTGAAAGTAACCGTGCAGCTGTCATTTTTTAATGAAAACAATTAATATCTCTAAAATGACACATGTTAGGTATAGGGAATGTAACATAAAATTGAATTTTAATTTAATGAAGATTTCAAAAATGCGATAAAATACAGGGTGTTCCATTTGAAATATAAAAGATGACATCATTTCCGGTGTAACCGAAAGTAACCGAAAACTCAAAATATTTTAGTTGAGACGATCGTGTCCAACAATATAAGTCCACAAATTTTTAATCTGTCATGTCATTTGGTTCTCCATATACTTCTAATGGCAGCTCGTCGTGGGAGACCCTGTATACTAATTTGTAGGCAACACAAAACATCAAAACTCTTCTAACATTGCTACTATTATTTTAACCTTCCTGAGCAAATTTGGCGTTTGCCACCTTCTAAGACAAAAATTATAAGCAATTGAACTTATGAATATCGGAAAAATCTAAATATTTTCAGATGTTTTATTTTTATCTCAGTTTCTAGAGGGGCCCAAACAACAAAACTCTACAAATATATCTTTGTTTAATCATCCTGAGCAATTTTGGCGTTTGCCTCACTCTGAGACAAAAGTTATAAACAATTGAACTTATGAAATACGGAAAAATCTCAATATTTGCAGATGTTTAATTTATTTTCTTAGTTTCTAGACAGACCTAAACATCAAAACAACAAAATTCTACAGATATATCTTTCACCATTTGCTTAATCATCCTGAGCAATTTTGGCGTTTGCCTCCCTCTGAGACAAAAGTTATAAACAATTGAACTTGTCAAATACGCAAAATCTCAATATTTGCAGATGCTTTTTTTATTAGTTTCTAGAGGGACCCAAACAACAAAACTCCACAGATATATCCTCCACCATTTGCTTAATCATCCTGAGCAATTTTGGCGTTTGCCTCCCTCTGAGACAAAAGTTATAAAGAGATTATAAGATTTTGCTGCATTGCATAAGTTCAATTGTTTATAACTTTTGTCTCAGAGGGAGGCAAACGCCAAAATTGCTCAGGATGATTAAGCAAATAGTGGAGGATATATCTGTAGAGTTTTGTTGTTTGGCTCCCTCTAGAAACTAATAAAAAACATCTGCAAATATTGAGATTTTGCCGTATTTGATAAGTTCAATTGTTTATAACGTTTGTCTCAGAGGGAGGCAGTTGCCAAAATTGCTCAGTATGATTAAACAAATGGTTGAAGATATATTTGTAGAATTTTGTTGTTTGGGTACCTGTAGGATCTAAGAAAAAAAATAAAACATCTGCAAATATTGAGATTTTGCCGTATTTCATTAGTTCAATTGTTTATAACTTTTGGTGGAAGATATATTTGTAGAGTATTGATGTTTGGGTCCCTCTAGAAACAGAGAAAAGAAATAAAACATCTGAATACATTGAGATCTTGCCCCATTTCATAAGTTCAATTGTCTATAACTTTTGTCTCAGGAGACAAACGCCAAATTTGCTGAGGATGATGAAACAAATGTTCGAAGACATATTTGTATAGTTTTGTTGTTTTGGCTCTTCTAAAAATTGAGATAAAAATAAAACACCTGAAAATAGTTAGATTTTGCCATATTTCATAACCTCAATTGTTTATAACTGTTGTCTCAGAGGGAGGTAAACGCTAAAATTACACAGGATGGTTAAACAAATAGTGGAAGATATATTTGTAGAGTTTTGTTGTTTGGGTTCCTCTAGAAATAGAGATAAAAACTAAAATAAGTGAGAATATTTAGATTTATCCGTATTTCAATTGTATATAATTCTTGTGTCAAAAGGAGACAAACGCCAAATTTACTCATGATGGTTAAACAAATAATAGTAGTAACGTTAGGAGAGTTTTGGCGTTTTATGATCGATCTGATCAATCATGTTCATGATTGGATATATAGTGTGGTATATAGTCTATCTCTTTCGCAGGTCTTATAATATGGATTCGATTATATGGATCCGCACAGAATTATACGCGTAAATGTTTAGACTTAAACAGATCACTTAAAAGTGACTTACTTATGTTTAAATCTTGTGATCATTGTCTCAACCACGTTTTTGGGTAAGCATTTACTGGCAAAGCTGCTGTACCATCTTCATTGTTTCGTTTCTGTTTCTTCGCATTCTTCACATCTCCTGTTTACTTTTTCTTTTTTTAATTTTGCTGACCAAACACAATTCGTAGAAAGTTATACCCCGAGTATTTTATCTTTGATGTTAAAATTATGACAATGCTGCTGTTCGCTATGTATAACTGGCACGTGTATATATATGACCAGGGGGTGTAAGCACTAGCAGGCAGTTGCTGTCGTAATAGGATAAGTGAAGAACTTGCTATTGAAAAAAAAACAGGCTTTCAAGGGTGGGAACCTCATTGAAGCTTCTAACAACAAAGGAATATGGAAAACCGGTCGACCGAAGCGTTAGTAACTTCACGACTGGGAGTTTTCTCAGATATAGATGTTATTGTGGGTATTGTAAATAGTGCAGTGTCATTTTGGAAGCAAACATACTTCCAATTCTGATTTTAAGTGTTAGTAGCTATAAGAATACAATACTACAAACATAATGATTTACTTGCCTCAGAAAGGGCAACATCTAGCTCCCTCTTGATGTTGCTGAATACAGATTTAATAGGTGATGTTGCCACGCTACGCTGGAGTTTTGGTGCAATGGGGGAACAGGGACTGTCTGTTAATAAATCTGTCAACAGCTGGCACTGGATTGATTTACTTCGATAATGTGGCTTCAAATTAACCTGGGTTCCTTTTTGTTTGCTACTTGGAAAGTCTGCAGATGTGCTTGCTTTAGCCTGTGCATTTTCATTTTTCTTTTCTGTGGTGACGAGTTCCTGTTCGGCAGCCTTCATAATTTGTTTCCTTTTTGTTTTTATGATGGTGTCCCGTGGATCACTGCCAAATATTCGTTTGTGATCGACGTGGCAGTCAAATTTATGAGGTATAACATTCTTTTTCAAGAACTTTTTCCCACCCACAAGCTTCCACTTTACATAATTGTCCAAGTCATGTTCGAGCTGAAATAGATAGGTAATTTATTATTAAATAATCACCGCCAATAACTTACATCAAAATGATCTTCGCAAGCATAACACGACGTTTTCATTGAGATATCTTTCGGATGTCGTCTAACCGCCTTCATCCAAATTTTACGTGCGTTTTCCTCAGTGGGAACCGTAAGGAAAACTTTATTGGGCGTCTGTATCGAGGTGTTATTACAATTTGGTACGATGCACCACTTATATCCCGATTTTTTCTGCATTGCCATTTACTCGTTGTCCACTCTGGTATCAACCACCTAGTCGACTGAGCGCCCACCGCCCGTAACCGTACGACCGTTCTTACCAACCGTATGACGTCAGGGTCATGCGGCCTTGATCGATAGCTTTGTGGCGCGCTCTTACCACAGATCATACAGATGCGAAACGCGCAGGAAACTACAGTTTCCGATTATATTTTGTTTATTCAAATGGGAGGTGGCATAGCATACTCCAATTCAGTCACACGTGGTCAGTTCTTTACATTCCCTGTGCTAGTAGTAGTGCTAGTAGGAGACGCCCAACGTCATATCCACACATATCGTATCCCGATATCCGGCACCTTTTGGGGTTAGTACGCCATTTGGAGGCGTGGCTAGTACAGTTGTTTTCCATTCCGCCCTGTAAAGTGATGACGTTTTATGATGTCAATACCATAAAATGGGATTCAAGGTCAGAAAAATACGTGGCGCCGGTTCAAAGGTGCCGACACGAAGTTTCGTATCTGGATAATCTGTGATATAGTGCAACAATATTAAGCGGACAAATTTTACGCACTGTTTTCTTAGCACCTAAGGGTTTTATCTATTAAGTTAGGTAAAATCATGCAAGATCCCTATTGCATATAGTTAAGATTTAAAGCCAACACAACATAACAATAGAATGTTGAACAACGAAATTAAATTGATTAATGTTATTGCGTATGTGTTGTATTCTTTTAACTAGTGAGTTTCCTTGTGGGAAAATTAACAACTTTCTGTGTGGTCTCATTCTGTATGTTAATGAAAATTCTGAGTTGACTATGACATTTTAGAGAAAGATTAAATTTTTCTCCAGAAGTTAGGTCGATCTGGGAATACACACTGTATTATTGAAGCTTGAAAAATTACTTTTGATTTTTTTAGATACGTATTGTATGTCTTATTCTACAGCGTGTCTCAACAGTGCGATCGCGGAAGATTGTGCCTCTGGTAATGAAGATATTTTAAAACTGATTTCACAAATATAGAACGCCGAGGCGCACATTTTACATTTATTAGCGTGTATACAGGCTCTTCCATAAGGTAGTACCAAGGCAAACTTATGTTTTTTTTTTAATGGAACAACCTATAGTTCGGCACAACTTTGAATTCTTCGGAAAATTTTACGATAATGAAAAATAACATTACCTACCCTAAACTTTATAGTTTTTGATTTGTTGGCATTTTATGGAAAACAGCAATCTAAGAAAAATTGTATATCTCAATACCTGTTTTTAACTTTATTGTGCACGCGTAGATTATGATTAAGTAAAAAGCGTTCTATTAGTGTGATTACCTACCATATCCAAATTGTGTAACAAAATATAGCAAACAGTTTTTCGTAAGAAAGTTAATTTTTTTAAATCGAACTCCATGTATCTAATTATTTTTTACTTTATCATACGCAGTATGTTAAAGTATTGTAATCATGCCGAAAAAAAAAATTGAGGTTTTAGCGGAAATAGGTCTTTTTGGGTCCCCTGAACATTTTTGACCAAGGTACAAAAAAATGTCTGTGTGTGTGTGTGTGCGTGTGTGTGTAAACGATTTTTGTGGCGACGATTCCGGAGAAACTACTAAAGGTATCGGGACGAAAGTTCATATTTAGAAGTTTCATGACCTAACTTAGAGCTGAAAAGCTTTTGGTTCAAAAGGGTCCAAAGGAACTGGTAGTTTATTCTAAGCCATTTTCAAGGATTTTGCAAATGAGCCGCCATTTCTGTAATTTCGTCAAAATAGTTGAATAATAAATTAAAGTAGAGGAAATTTTGAATAATTTATGCCTATGACATTTTTTGGTAAAATTAATAGTTTAGCTTCAAGAGCAAATTCTATTTGATCGAGATCGGTCGCATCTGCATTGATATGAAATTACATAGTAGCCAGGATCTGGACAAATATTTTTTTGTGTTGTCACATTCGAAAACAGCTGATCTCATCAGAGGTTAGAGAACCACTATGGAACGTTGCCGCTGTAGTGCGGCAAATTATAAAATACAAATTTCAAATAAAATAAGTTCACCAATTTGATTGTTTGTTGATAGAAATATCAACCCGTCTTTATATCTAATTCTAAAAACGATAAATTGAGAAAATAGCAACACAATAAACGTTGCTGTCACTCCTGTCGAAAACTATATAGTGCGAGTCGCTCACATGCGACGGCGACACTCCGCGTTCGGCGACGCGCCGCATCACCGCTCGTCGCGCTATTCCATACTTTCGGCACTTGTGACATAAATAGCTATTATTCTAATGACGTAGTGTAGGTAGTGTCAAATGCTTCGAGAATACCTACGATTTATCTCAATCTAGATTCTCATGCAGCTAAACTATTAATTTTATATATTGTATGATAAAGTCATGTGCCTGGCCACATCAGATTTTTACTTTATCATACGCAGTATGGTAAAGTATTGTAATCATGCCGAAAAAAATTGAGATTTTAGCGGAAATAGGTGTTTTTGGGTCCCCTGAACATTTTTGACTAAGGTACAAAAAATGTCTGTGTGTGTGTGTGTGTGTGTGTGTGTGTGTGTGTGTGTCTGTATGTCTGTGTGTGTGTAAACGATTTTTGTGGCGACGATTCCGGAAAAACTACTAAAAGTAGCGGGACGAAAGTTCATATTTAGAAGTTTTATGACCAAACTTGGAGCTGAAAAGCTTTTGGTTCAAAATGGTCCAAAGGAACTGGCTATTTACTCTTAGCATTTTTCAACGATTTTGAAAATGAGCCCCCATTTCTGTAATTTCATCAAAATAAATAAATAATAAATTAAAGTAGAGGAAATTTTGTATAATTTATGTCTATAAATTTTTTTGGTAAAATTAATAGTTTAGCTGCAGGAGCAAATTCTATTTGATCGAGATCGGTCGCATCTGCATTGATATGAAACTACATAGTAGCCAGGATTTTGACAAATATGTATTTGTGCTGTCACACTCGTAAACAGCTGATTTCATCAGAGGTTGGAGAACCGCTATGGAACGTTGCCGCTCTAGTGCGGCAAATTACAAAATACAAATTTCAAAGAAAATAAGATCACCAATTTGATTGCTTGTTGATAAGAAATATCAACCCGTCTTTATATCTAAATCTAAAAACGATAAATTGAGAAAAGTGTAAATAAAGTATAGCGATGACTGTATTTTTATTGTAGTATGTTAGTACGGATGTGACATCTACAGTGTCATGAACAAATATAAATCTGACAGAATTTGACTTAGCTTTTTAAGCTTGACGTTTCGTCAAAGTGGTACCAACCTAACATTTCCTATACAGAAATATTACCATTTTTTATTTATTTTTTTAATACACTTTTCACAAAAAGCAGCACAATAAACGTTGATGTCACTCCTGCCAAAAGCTAGATAGCGCGACTCGCTCACATGCGACGGCGACACTCAGCCTTCGGTGACGCGCCGCATCCCCGCTCGTCGCGCTATTCCGTACTTTCGGCACTTGTGACATAAATTATTATTCTAATGACGTAGTGTAGGTAGTGTCAAAAGCTGAAGCTTTGACAATACCTACGATTTATCTCAATAAAATGGATTCTCACGCAGCTAAACTATTAATTTTATATATTGTATGATAAAGTCATGTGCCTGGCCACATCCGATTTTTTGAATTGTACGCATCATTCTGCATAAAAAAGTACTAACACACACAAGTGCTAAAATAAATAATTGCAGAGATAACTAGTCATGTTTATAAAAAATCAAGGTTTCTATCATTAAATGCTTCTACACCTACAGTAACCATTAAAACAGCTAAGTATTTACCTAAATTACAGTTTTCTCGCATGATTTCATCTTCTTTTAATAAGTCATAATGTTTGATCATATCTGCATTTTAATATTATAAATCAAAAATTACAGCCATAACCTGGATTTGAACCAGGGGCCTTTATGTCGCTAGTAACATTAATATTATAATTTGAAATAAAATTTTACTTATACCCTGTAGGCTATGAAAAACTGTGCTAAACAAGTAATTAAGGTATCTGTCAGTGGTGGTCATACAGTTAGCTTAGTTTCGCATAATTTTTGGAAATATGGCGAACTTTTCTCATGAGGAAGTAGTTGACGTTGTGGGGGTTCTTGGTGAATGCAACAGAAATGCGTTCTGCACAAAAAAGTACTAGCACACACTAGTGCTAAAATAAACCATTAAACAAATGACTTGTTTTCTTCGTAAAAATTAACATAAAATTACCGTTATAAATTTCTATTTCTTGCAAAACAACGTTAAATATTTTTTCATGAAAAAATAAATGTTTAGTGCTGGATATTGAGTTGCGTTATGAACTGCTTTTATTTTAAGATAAGTAAAACAATACCTGCTATTTAACATAAACTTCATACCAGCATTATACCTTAATAACTTGTTTAACACAGTTTTTCATAGCCTACATGGTATAAGAGAAAGTTTATTTGAAATTATAATATTAAATTACAGATGTGATCAAATGCTTTGATTTATTAAACACTTATTGATAGAAAAATCGATTTTTTATGAAGAAAGCTAGTTATTTCTGCAATTGTCTATTTTAGCACTAGTGTGTGCTAGTACTTTGTTGTGCAGAACGATGAGTAAAATAAAAAAAAAAATAATAAGATACATGGTGTTCCACATAAAAAAATTAATTTTCTTACGAAAAACTATTTGCTATATTTTTTGTTGATTATGACCACCCTGTACATAATTTGGATATGGTAGGTAATCACGCTAATAGAACGCTTCTTACTTAATCACAATCTAAGCACCCACAATAAAATTAAAAACAAGTATTGAGATATACAATTTTTCTCAGACTGCTGTTTTTTTTTTCATAAAAATGCCAATAAATCTTTGTTTAGGGTAGGTAATGCAATTTTTCATTGTCGTAAAATTTTGCGAGGAATTGAAGATTGTGACGAAATATAGGTTGTTCCATTTGCTTTAATATCATGACTAGACATGAAGAAAGTTCAAAATTAATGCATCGCTTCTTGCTTGCTGGTTGATTGCCATTGCGTGCAACGTAGTGCTAAATATTGCTAATGCACTTTTTGTAACATTCACCTAATAACTTTTTTATTTTAAAGTCAAGGGTAAATATACGAAGAACGTGTATCTGTTATAAAGGATTCAAATAAATATGCGTGTCTAGAAGAAATGCGATTACAACGACCAACGGTGAGTAATGGTTGTTACGTACAGTTTCCAATTACCTACACAGTAGAGTAAACGTCTCTTTGGTAATTTTCCGATCTTAGAATGAATTATATCGTCCTATTGGAAAACAGGATTCTAAATTTATCCTGCCGATATAAACAAATTAGACCCGGCCCGTATCGTTGCGTTAAATGAAAACGAGAACTGTTTATATTATGGTGTATTTTTACAGTTAAAGTTTTCCGCGCCTCGCTTAATTTCGGATGTTGTTGCCCCAGTGAAAGAAATTCCAATAATCTCAGCATTTTTACTAGCTCCGAATTGCAAATGCTAACATTGGTTTAGCAACATCCTTACGATTATTTCAATTTGTTGCCAGTTGAGTTTTCAAGAACTAGGTATCGTTTTATTTTGTTTAGTATACATACCTACTTCATTTGTCGATATGTGAGATGTCTAGTTTATACGTAAAATTTGATTCAAATTCTATTAAAAGAAACTCTTTAACTTCGTCGTTTATGAGTTTGTATGTTTCTCTTTTCAACACAATTCCACCGCCTTGTAAGATCAGATATCATTATAACCGCCGACGTTGGAATCAAGATCTGCGGCCCAGGGCCTGCAGGATGGATGTGGGACTTTTTAATTTGCTACTAGTGTCAAGTTATTTGATCTGTTTCTTCTTCGATAAAATCTCCACCAGTAAACAGGTAGAAACCAGGCTAGAAACGTAAATATTGATGTATCCAAAGGCGAGCTTGAAACTATTGATTTTCCTTTGTTCACCACTTCAAATGTGCCCGTAGGGCAGCATTAAGCCGTTCCACCAAACAATAGATATACATGTCGCTAGGACATGCAACTAAATGTAAAATAATATTGATAATTATACTAAACATTAACAGTCCAGCCATCAGAGGTGAAAAATCTGTGGATCCAGCAACTGGTTTGGATCAACTAATTTGCTTTTATTGGATTTTTTTTCAGTAAACATGCATTTCTGAAAACGTAATTAGAAAGTTTGATCGACATCTTTGGTTTAAACAAATCAACATCTGGCTTTATCTTTTTTTTGCGATAATCTCGGAAATGGTCGGCTCTACCCCACTATTCTTTTAACATTGTTTATCATTAAATATTTCATTTGGTTCTTTTTTTTGTATTGTCAGTGAAAAATACTTTTTCACAAGTGTTTTTCAAGCAGTGACGTCAACAACGCAAAACCCTTTGTGATAGGAAATTTTCTAGCCCAATCCTTTTATACCAAAACTCAATCACTTTCCATTTACAATATCCATAAAGTTACCAAACAGTTGCCGCCAAACACGTCTATTCTGATATTATAATTATGAAACCATTATTTTAAAGATTAATTTTTTGGTTATGTTTCATGTATTTATCACAGTAAGGTTATTAGTACAGTAATGTCCATTGTGATCATAGTATTTTTATAAAATTGTTATAAACTTACACCTTTATTATTATTAGTTCAATACCGGCCGAAGGCAAGATTTTTTAATATAATTTTTTTAATATTTTACTTGAGTCCTGTTTTATACAAGGAACGTTTTATTTTATTTACAATTTTGCAGTAATATACAGGGATCTTTTTTTATCCGCAAATACGGATTAGAATGATGATTTGCTTATTAGACTAATGATAACTATTCTGGATCAACTTCTTATATTATTAGGAAGTATATGTCATTACACTTTTTATATAATAATATACTATTATGCCTTCACCGTGTCCAAATATTTAAAAAACTAAGCGGTTTAAACTAAATTACTTTCTTAATGTTAGCGCTGGCAGTATTTTAAGTTTCGTTAACTTGAATATGTTTTATATAATATTTAATATATTATTATATTTCTGACAGATGTTATTTATTGGGCGACGTTGTTAGTGTCGAAAATAGCTAAAAACATTTAATGCATGAGTAATTGATTCGCCATGTTTATGACATTATCCTGTATAGTGTAAAGTAATCAAAATAATAAAATGAAAATTTATTGGGTGTGATAGATTTCAATTTGAAAGATTCCGTCATATGAAAATCCAAGATCCCAAATAAAATAAAGTAACAATTAATGTTTCTTCTCCATCGTCCTCATTTCATTCAAGTTATTTTAAATCCACTTGCACTACTCGATCACAAGAAAATGTTATTGTAAGAATAATTGGATTACAGATATCTGATAGGACGGCTAGTTTTGGTGTTAAAAATTAAATTTCAGTATTTAAGTTCTTTTTCGATGTCTTATAAACTAAAACTACCAGTAATGGCAGATCATTGATTACCATAAAAAGCATGGAAAACCGTAAATCTGCTTTCTTCTGTTTTGAAACATGTCAAAATCTCTGAAACGGTTTGTTATTTGAAAAATCCTCGGACACGTTAATTTTTAATTATCAAAGTACACTAATTTGTTTTTGACTTTTTTATTATTGTTTACTTATGCCATCACATCTTTTAAATGATATCTATTTATAATATGGTAATACAAAGTTTACGGTCATACATAATACTACCTTGAAAACGGCAATTGAAAATTAGGGTAATATCGGTAACTTTTGTTTGTTAATAGAAAGCGAATAGGAGTTTTCGATTGATTTATTTGCGCTGAATACGAATCTCTGGCATATCACGTCAGGTTATTGCATTTTTTTGTGGTTTATTTTACGAAGGCACATTTCAGGATACTTTCAAGTAAAAGTACACAGATTACCGGATACTCTGAGATCCTTTTGAGGTTTCAAGGACAAACATGACCAAAATTTAGTGTTTTCTGGCGGCACTTTTTAGAAAACGTAATTTTATATGCAGTTCACCAAATCCATGTGCCTTAGAGTTATCAATATTTCACTATTTTCAATTCAAGAAAAATGGGGGTGTAAAAAGTGTTGATGACGTCATAAGCCAGTAATCATTGACGGCCGGAAATTAAAATTTACCTAAAAATGTGTATTTTAATAATTCAAAATCGAGGTCTTTTTTAAGAGGCCTTTTGAAAACTACAAACTAGAGGTGGGAAACTTTTGAGCCCGAATTCGTATTTATCGTAACAAACTATTCGAGGCCTGTTCACATACAAAACCAAAAATTATATCCAAATAGGAATAAAAAAAAAAAATTATTGTTTTAAAAGTCTCAGCAACTGAATAATTAATAACAACAATGCACAGTGCTCTGAACTCGCGAAAAGTTGGCCAAAATTCTGAAACTTGGTATATAAGGGTATATATGTTGAGGTCGCTGATTAAAAGAAGTTTTGATTTAGTTAATACATGGCCTCCTTTGAGTTTTTGAGGTCTCTGATTATGAATATGGCAAACGACTACATTAAAATATGTTTTGATTTACCACAAACGTGTATTTTGAGAATTTTTGCAGTCGCTGACTACGAATCTGAACTCTAAATTGATGAAAATAAAATGGCGGTTTCAATATGGCGAACAACCACTTTAATATGTGCTTTAATTTATTTGATACTTGGCCTTTAGATGGGTTTTATCGTAGATTATGAAACTACAAATTTCAAAAGAACAAAAAATCTAAATTGTGGGTTGCATATGGCACATGATTATTTAATTAATTGAAAACGTGACCGAGAACGCTTAGTCATAATTATAAATCTATAACCAACTACAAATTTTTCTACAAAACTATTTTGTTTACCTGAAACGTTGCCTGTATGGGATATTCTGCTGTTGTTACAATCATGAACGTAAAATTTGCAAGAAAGCTACGTGTTAGTTAAGTAAGTTTTACCTGTAATATACTTTTAAGTAGGTATTAAAAACAAATTAGCAACCAAATAAATATATAATAAAAAAATGTATAGTTAAAATCTATTCCGCTTCTAATTCTAAACTATCAAGTAATGATAGATCGACCGCAGTATCGCTTCTGTGTAGTCATGGAAAAAGAAGGCTCAGTGTCTGACGTAGTAAAGAAATAACTTCTTTTGGAAGCGGAATCTTTATTTTTTGTTGGCGCTTTATGCGAGTTTTTAAACTAATGCTCGATATTATTGGGTCCGAAGTGTCTATTAAACATATCTTCTAAGTTATTTTAAAAATTTTGCCAATAATTTGTTACTTATAGACCAAAGTGGTATCGAGAGGCGATTATAAAGAGTTTATCTTTAATTTGATGCATTGCTTGTTACTTCATAGACATAAATAGAAGCCAAAAACTTATTTGAAACTTGGCGCTAGTATTGCGTTTAACGCAAGTATACTGATTTCTCGCAAAACAAGTTACCGAAGGAAAATAAATTACGGAGAATACAATAAGCAGCAACATATAAGTGGGATTTGTAGATAAAGAGTGAATAATGAGTAATTCGCTCTTCTGTGTCTTCTATAATTGTGGTGATTTAAAGTTTTCATTGTTCATATTTACGTAATATGAAATACCTACCTTCAGTAGGATAGTCCAAGAAATCACTTTCCGTTATTTAGAACTTAAATAAACAAACAATATACTCAGTATTCAATTTTTGCTGAGCGTGTTTCAAATAATGAATAGTGGTAGAAGCGCACTATGCGCCATTTTGGTTTATTACTATGACTGAATTAAGCTGTAATTAAGCTGTAATTAAGCATCAATTCCACGCGTGTTTAATGATTTAACCTGTTTACTTTCATATAGGATACAGAATTTAACTGAATTCAAAACTTGAAAATATAACTTTTGCCAACAATTCGGTACTTCTAGACCATAGTCTAGATTAGCTTGGCAATGAAACGGTGAAAATTTACAGGTAGTGATGGACAAATACCAAGTTTTGTTCCCCATCGTCGAGGACTCCATTATCTCATTATATATTTACTTAGAAAAAAGGTTACTGTATAAAACATAGTCTGTCGTTTCGTCCGAGTGTTTAATTTGGACATCAAATCATGCTGCCATGAAGGGAGGACACAGGATGCAAATTCGTTTCGTGCTGGGCGTCGTTACATGCTGTAACATTAATGATAGGGCAGAATTGTGTCTGCCCTTCAACGCGCCTCGTCTCTATCAAAATAAAGCAGCGCAACAACACCCAGAAGAAGAAAAAAAAGAACCAAGATAAAGGACCAGAACGAAAAATGATGGTCAGACAATCGAGCTCGCTAAAGCGAACCATGATTAATTTTGAAGAATCGTCTCCAACCTCTCTCTCCGTCCAGCAGCCTCAACAAGGACGGACGGCAGGTCTGCGCGTTATTTATCGTCCTTTGGTTGTGTTGCCAACGGGACTCCAAAGATCGAACACGTGCACGCCGAGATGGCTCCGGGAGGGACGCGAGGAGGCATCGGAGAGGTAGTGGAGGTGTTCTTTTGGGTCGACTAGGGGGATAGGTTACATCTCGTCGGACCGGTTCAGACCTTGGCCACTGTGTTACACCGGTGTGTTTCTTTGTTTTTTACGAGCCGGCTCCCGGTCCCGACCACTATGGAACCGCGCAGCGCGATTGCCGCGGCAAGGGGGGCGACCCAGAAACGTGACCGAGCTTCTCGAAGGTGACTTGGGTATATCCGCCTTAAGATGAGACCGGTACGATCCATCGCTCTTCAAGAGCGCACCAAAGGGACGGGAGACACACCAAAAGGAAAAAGCAGACGACGGCAACCATTATCGTCTTCGTCTTTTTACCATCGGGCAACTTTCAATTATTAACCGAAGAAGCGGCCAATTACACGAAAAGACTATGTTGCAAAAGGAGGTACAGAATGTAAGCTCTGCGGTCTCGTCAACTTCATTAGTAATAAGTAGTAATAATGAAATAATCGCTGGCAATTTGATGCAATTTTGCTTATTTATGGTTTGCCACTCCATGTTAGGAAGTACTAGTATGCGAGGTAGATGTTTCGACAAAAACTTACAGGTTGTACTTCTGTAACTGAGTTTGTCACCAGCTTTGCTTTTAAAGTCTATCGTATCTACTATCAATATATTATTTAAGACAATAAGGCGATCTTGTCTAGAGTAGTTTTTCATCCTTTTTACACTCGGGGATTATTTATATAATATGTGGACAATGTGGTTGAATTGGTTATGATGATTAAAATTATTAATTTTTTTGTCGTTATGAAAACACTAGATAACAAACTTTTTGTAACTCTAGATTGTAAGATGAAAACCGCAATTTTGGAAATTAATGCTAAATTAACGTCGGAAAGTAGAAAAATAGGATATAACACCATGGGCGCCGTTACAAAATGTTCCAGGGGGGGGGGGGCGGGGCGGCAACACTTTTTAGTATTAAGTGGTAATGTAAAATTAGGACTATGCTATTAATTCTTTTGTTTTTCATCATCTCTTTTATGGTAGTGATATTTTTTACACCTTCTTTTATGTTAATAGCCACGGTCGTGACCTCTGTATGCTCGACAACACTTACTTATTATATTTTGATATTAATTGAAATGCAAATTATTTTGCCGGCTTTCTACCGTTCATTAATGTTGGATTAATATGTCTTTATCAATAATTGTTTGTATATATATCTTATTTCAGAATCATAGAACTCTTATTCTAGAATTTAAGATTTTGAACGATTTTCAACCAAAATTGTAGCCCTTTTATTACGTTTTAATATTCTAGGAGTAATTGTTGTAAATTTCCATTGTCCATTTTCTCTGTATAATTTCGGTTTGAAACATTTACACTTAATAACTCGAGTGAATGCTAACTTATGTTGTTGCCCTTCTACTGGTTTTGATGGCCACGAGAAAACAATTTCTATAGGAAATTAATAAACTATGCAAAAGCAGTATTCGTTGGAATTGACTCAGTTGTAGAGATAGTATGCATGAGAGAGAATACAGGCACAAAATGGGCAAAATTGATATTTTTATAATTGTGTCAATGAGCATCTAATACAATGTCTTAACAACAAATTGACAAACATTAAATGGCAACAATATTATTTTCAAATTTACCACGTTAACGGGAAAAAATGACTAATATAGAGAAAGAGTGGATAAATTTGAAAATTCAATGCTAGGTCAACTTAATAATTATTGCTATATGTATAAGATGTATAGGAAATCAGGGTAAAGTTTATAGAGGGTATACAGACCATACATACTATAGTAGGTAGAACAACTTTTGAAGGAACCCATGTACGGAAACGTATTGTTTGAATGTTGGAGAAATTCGAAAAATGTTTTACAAATAGCATAGTGAAAATATCGTCATGTATAATAGGACTTTTATATACTAAATAACTTTAGTCTCAAATGTTTTATTATTTAACGTTTTTGATATGAGGTTCATTACCGAAGTTTTGTTATTTTGCTACCAATTTTTGCCAACATTGGCTTTTCTTTAATTCATTTTAAATTATTTGGTTTTGAAATTCTAATTCTATGATACTTCACAACCTACTTTCCGAAAGTAATTTCTAAAGTTGGTACTTTATTTCGGCTCTCTGCAGTTCCTAAACGGTGTCTATCTGGACATAAGTTAGTTATGAAAAGTTGGTCTACTATCAAAAGTTGACCATTATACCTTATCTATATTATACGCTTTTTAACACCCAGTATAAGTATTTGAGATAAACAGTTCAACAGTACAAAAAAACACTTTTTTTCTAAGACGCGTTGATGCACTCGTGCCATATGACAACTCCAAAACAACTCGTGCGCCATTTCTCTTTTGCTGTTTTATTGTTGTAAGCAGCTTAAAATCCGTAAAAATCTTCACGATATAGACTGTTAAATAATTTACCGCTATTTTAACGTGTTTATTTCCCTTTTTTCCTTTATTTTTAATATAATGTATGTACTTACTTATTTTGTCATATAAGTACGTGATAATATTTGCGTCCGGTTGCCGTGTCACGTATGAAGTTGCCAACAGTTTATTATTATTTACTTCTTGACTGCTTTGTTATTTACTTGCTGCATGGATTAAGGATTTTCAAAATGGAGAAATGAAAATATTTTGCATAACGTGCATTAAAAGTTGCAAATATTTATTTTACATTTGGTCTCTTAGTACCTACTTTCTATTTTACAACTTTGTATATAGAAAATATTACCATTGCTTACAGTAAGTTATTAAGTAGTTTTCTTTTTACAAATGTGTTTTTTTTTTAATTTTAACTAACCAAAAAACGGTTCAAGTAGTCACACCCATCTGAGCTATATTCCATTCATCTAGTAACTTCCGGTGTCACTCTAACAGGTGACACTTTTTCCAAAATAAAATTTAAAAAGTAAAAATAGTTAGTTTCGTGTCACGATAAGAATAACCGCTCCAATGTATTAGTCAGTATTGACTAAATTATAGTGAATATGACATTCTAGTTGAGATCAGCAAAATCAGACATTATCCTAAAAGTGAAAACATGTCGACAGCTTTTCCTTCTATTCCTTTATTTGCATATTAAACAAAATATTATCAAAATATGCTGAATGAATGTTAGTGAAACTTCTATTGGATACCACTGGTGTAATATATTATTAATTAAGACATCCTGCTAACGATAATTAATGCTAAATTAAAATCCTTTATTACAAATTATACCGCAGAAAATTACCAAGAAATGTGTCTGAAGAACATGAAAATGTGCGCTAATGCCTTTCGCTAATTAATGACTATCTTAGAGGTATAAAATCATGAAATGACGTTATGCAGAAACACAATATAAGTATGTAATTGCTATATAGTGAATCTTAAACGTTAGGTACAAAAAATTTTTACGCATTACCCATTAAAATTACATTAATATCTGCGTAATATTTTGGTCAAATTCTTGTAAAATTACAGTTGGAATATACAATGACAATGTAAAAACATAATTGAGGTCCGTGTAGAAATTATTAGTAATAGTTTACGAGATATTTTGTACTTATCGAAAAAGATATTCACAAACTTTTACACTCTTGAACAATGCCTGTAACTCTGGTTTGGTACCAACATACTCAACTATGGTAAAAAACGTAACACATATTGTCCTTTATCTCATCATTTGTCATCATCCTGGTACCAATATTTCTCTCATAGAATGTAACTTCTTACTTGGGTTGTTTCTATAGTAATTTTTAGAAGATGCCACTTTTATCCAAATTTATGAAAACATTCACAATTCACAAGATTTTCCTTTCTTCATAAACAATACTATAGGATGATCAAAAACAACAACGGATATCTATGTATACGCAAACTAATTCTTTTCGAAGAATCCTCTAGATTTAGAATCTTTGATCTGATATTTGTTTGTATAGTTTTAATCGCTGAAATTATACGTGTCGAAAGTTTTCCTGAACTTAATTAATCCCCCGAATGCTTTGTTTGCGCAATATCAATAAAGATTTCGGCCGACATGGGACCCGGGACGTCTTTTTGAACTTATTTTTCGCTCCGTCTTTAGCGGCTCCATTTTAATTCTGAACACGTGTGAGTACGTACGAGAGCCAGTCCCAATGTAAATGTGTCATGTGCGACGGATATATGACACGTTCGAAATTTATTTTTCTTCAGTTGGCTGGAAATAATGGACCCACGCTGCGCGCGGAGCAGAGAAACACGCCACAGCTACTCCGATATCTAGAGCTCCGCGATCACGTACGCGATTGTGTTTTGTCTTACAGGGCCTACTTTACACCCGACTTTTGTACAACAAACTACCTACCTGTATAATAAACGAATGCGAGAGAATGTGCCAGTTAATCCATGATTATGACAATGTTTAGTTTATGCGAAAATCGGGATAGTTGAAAGTTTGGCGTTAAGGTAAAATCATAAAAATAGTCTCCCAATAAATCAGAGTTTGACGGACTTGACGTACATTAATATCAACCTCATAAAAATTAAAAAAAATATGCAAAGTTTCCACGTTGCCGTGCTTTAAGATTTGCCAATTTTAACACAAAAACGAACATAAAAGCGTTCTTCTGCTATTCATATTATTATTGACCGTCAATTATATTACCCTTTTTGTTTACTTTTAAGTTCGATAAAACAGTAATAGGCGTGGTAAGTTCCGTTATAACAATTTCACTAATAAATATTATTAATTTATATGTTTTGTGGATAGGCAGGTTTAGACATGTTTAGCCGCGCACACCAACTTATTCTTCTCGGTTTGGTAATATAAAAAAATGAATCGTAAACAATTTTGCGAACATATTACAAATATACAAAGAAAACTATTACTATAAAATATTATTTATAACAAAATAGGAAATTAGTATTTTCATAATTATTTTGTTTTTTCTGAAATACAGTTCCATTAAACCGACGTTTTCACTTTTTTTAAACGTTAATTTTTTGAATATTGCAATATGTAATTTATTTGTGCAAATAGAAATACATATACAGTGTGTCCAGGAAACACCGCATCATATGGAATATTTTTTTATTACCGAGGGATTCAGAATATATGAATTTGTGATGACAGTAAAATACCTACATTTTCATTATTATCGATAAGCTTGATTTGGATATGTTGTTTAGAAGTAAAAATTATATCCAAATATGAAGTCACAGCCTATCTTGAAACTGTTCTTTTCTGTTTTTTTTTTTTTAATTCCTATTTTTACGACAAATATTAGTCAAGGCCAGTGATTCTAAAAGGTTCCTTTTAATCTATTTCTTAGAAATTTGAATATTTTCTTTATTATTTTGGTATGGTAACTAATGTTTATTTGGAACTTATTTGGATGCGAAGTTGATATTTCACCCTGTAGATAATAATATATCATACAATAACTAATACTTTGCATGACTTAACTTTAATTCAATTAATATTAATGACTTTGGATGTGTTTATAATAGTAGTTAATTCAAGCAGACTGGGTCTGTTCAAAATCTCCATAAGAAACAACATACAAAATATATTGCCGAAAGTAGGGAAGCAAGTTTACCAGTGTAGCAAGCGCTAATCGAGCATAGACGGACTTCGGTTCGACAAATTGCTTCTCACATCCATGCAGTAAATCAACAACACATAACATACTAAAACTGAATATTACCTTTAAAAAAGAAACTTTATAACTACACTAAACGAAAGACACTATACCAAAATAATAAAAAATGTATTAAAATATCTAAAAAGAAGATTAAAAAGAATCTTTAAGTAGGCTGGCATTGACTAATATTTGTCTAAAAAGTAAGAAAAGAAAAACAAAAAAGATATATTTCAAGATAGGTGGCTGTGACTTCATATTTGAATATAATTTTGACTTCCAAACAACAATTCCAGACAAAGTGTATCGATAGAAATGAAACTAAATGTACTTTACTCTTATCACAAATTCATATATCCTGAATTGCTCGGTATATGGCAGTGAAACTTACATATTTGACTGTTGTCGTTTTGGTTTCATACAAGCCGTCAACTTTTATAAACAATAATATTTTCTGAGAAATGGGTAATAAAATCTTTTTCATATGATGCATACCGGGACACACTGTATAATGTCAAAGGAAACAAAACTTAGTAACAAAGAGAGAGAAGATCCAATTTTCAAATGTTTCCTAAATTTTTAGGCTTGCCTAGAGCAAATTGGCCCTGATGTGGAAATAACAAACACAGGTTTCCTCTGAAGAAGTTTGTTTCCCAGTGTTATACAGGATGTCGCATAAAGAATGCGACGAACTAATAGGTGTTTTAAGGGACAGCTTGAACCGTTTACGCACAAGGCTATAATCACAAAGAAATAGACTTGAATCATTTATTACAAAAACTGTTCAATTAGTTGTCATGTTGCTGCATACATAAGTTGGCACGGCTATTTAGGGATGTACTAACAGTATGGTCCATTATCAGGTAGAATTTTTGCTTATTTATCTCCATTTATCTGATGGCACTTTCCAAGATTGCAATTCAGTTCCACGTTGTGTTGTTGGCATTGGTCTGAATTATGAACAGGGTTGTTTGAACCACGTTTGCATGGCTTTATTTATAGCTAGTATTAAAACATGCCCTACACGATGGGTGTGTCCTGACCACTTTTCGGTGAATATGCGCTAGTTCTTAAATGATGGATTTGTCGGGACAGCCGTGTTAATTGGCTAACGTGATACCTTGATCTAAATCCACTACACTTTTCTTGGGGATATGTAAAAAGTTAACTAAAACTGCTTGCAAGGAGGGTGCTTGAACTCACATTCATGATATTAATGGAATATGCCATAAGCTTCAAACAACCTCAAATCGCCGTATAAACTTATGTATGCAACAACATGGACTCCTAATTGAACAGTTTTTATAATAACCAAAGAAATAAATGATTTCGTTCTATTTTTTAGACTTTATTGATAAAAATTGCTTGTTTAGGTGTCCCCTAAAATTCCTATTATTTTGTCGCAATCTTTACCGGATATACTGTACATTTTAGCCAATTCTGGAACATATTTTATTCTTTGAAATTGTTTTGAAATTTTATTGTGTTAAATTTTAAAAGAGCTTCGAATGGAACAGTTAGAATCATTTAGAAAATAGAGTTTCCAGGTTATACCGTGATTGCTGACGTTTCGCAAAACTTGCTTGTCGGTTCGTCAGAACTAATCGAATACTATAACCATGTTGTTCGGTTCTTTGGAGTTAATTGAATTGTATTTACTTAAGTCCGAAAAAGCGAACAACATGGTTTGCAAAACTCCAACAATGATGAATTTTCACGAGTTAACCTGGAAACTATTTTCCAAATTTTTTGATGCAAAACTAAATACCCCCAAACACGTACTTCAAGACTATGTAGCGGCACCAGTATTCAAACTGTATCATAATTTAGCACGAGAATCACAGAGATTATCTACGCATCTATTCTCCTCCAATAAACCAATACGAGAGAATGTTCAGAAAAGTTGTGATTATGACACTATTTTGTTTAATCTCCTTTAGTGGTTTGCTTTGACTTTACCTAGTCGGCCTATTAAAAACCAGGCGTGTTTAAGGCACTTAAGTTTTAATCGCGGTTTAACGCAGGTAGAAAGTTTTTAGAAAAACAGGTCTCCCTGTCTTCTCTCCAGCCGAGGGTAGGGATCGGACCATTAACGACGTATTAGTGAAGCAGTAAAATGAAGAGAGACGGAGAGACCAAGAACTACCTGCTCAAGAAATCACATCATCGCCGGGTAGAAGATTTTTAGAAAACGTGCCACAATTCCGAGAACTATCGGGTTTCCTAGCACACTGTGACTTTATTTTGTTGGGCAAACCCGAGATATTATATTGCATATGAGGGACAAAAAGAAAATATGGGAAGATAGAATTGACTGTGTATAAACAGATCGTATGTTTGTCAGGTTGGGACCATATGCTCTGCAGGGTTCACAACACATGGATATAACTTGTGATTTCGAAATCTATTAAATATCTAGAATGAATGTTAATTTGGGTCGTTCACATGTACCTCAACTTCGAAGCAAACTCGGAAACAAATGAAAAATACGTCCGATATCTAATTTAAATGCATCGTTTGAGAATTTTTAAATTAAAAAAGATACAGGAAGGCCGAGGTTTGGGAAGGACAATGTTGTAAGGCCGAATGCAATACATTGGAAGATACCTACGTGCAAAAGGGCAATCCTCATTAGTTTTTTCTACACGTTTGTAGTCAAATGTTCATTTATTTACTTTATACAGTGCCACATTTTGTGGGAAGACCGAGATGTTGCGTTTCTTTTGAGAGAGTAAAAAACTTTGATTAAGACTCTTGTTAGAAATGTATATTAACACTGGAAATTATTTTATGGGAAGATGTAAATAAGTTATACGAAATACAAACCGAACGTACCGTTATTTGGGTATGAAAAACGTACCGTTGAAACTTGGAATTGCAGCAACTTTGGTTAATTTTGATGTCTGATCCTTTATTTATTTCATAAAATACAAAACTTTAATGAATCTCAACATAACAGAGGTTTTTTTTTAATAACGCTTTTACCATACTTATGATAATAGTATCACCCTTATCAGTCTTCCAGTCAGAATCACAATTGTTAGAAACACAGTAAATATTTTGTGCCCTATTTGCAATATATTTTTCATGTATTTACAAATACAATTAAACCGACCTATGCCAGGAACTAAACCGAAAGATTCTTCGTCAGAGCTGGAATATTTATTTTGTTTTTGTCAAATTATTTTCTTCATTTGTTTAATTTTATTCACTTTGTACTTTTTTGTGAGATGCCTTCTTAGTCGCTTTTTTTCTCCTAGATATCTTGTTCTTGATCAAACAATGGTGACGTTTTAAGATCCAATGACATTTAAGGCTGAATTTCTATTAATGTTTTGTCTTGGAACACCATAACCAAACCTTAAGTTATCAGGACTATTTTTCAATAGCTTTGTAAAAAGTTCAATAGTAAACTACTATGAAAAAAAACTATAAACTACTACTACGAAACTTTCTTCCGTACACCTCTTTGCGATAATAGGTACAATCCGATGTATTAATGCGTGACTAGTTTTTAGATACTTATGGTGAAGCCGCAGACATTTAAGCCCCCCCCCCCATCCTACTACACATTGATAAAAACATGTGGCTATAAAAAAATATTGGCGAAGTATTTTAAGATTATTTGTTGCTAAAATTCAAATTTATATATAGCTAATTATAGTTTTCTGTATACTAATCCATACATATACAGGATGTTAGTGAATAAGTGCGACAAACTTCAGGGGGTCTTCCTGTATGAAAAAAATAATGATAGTTTTCTATATAAATGTATGTCCGCAAATGCTTCGCTTTCTGTGATACGGGGTTTTAAACTTTTTTAAAAACTGACAACTGAAATCTTGTGTTACGTCTGAGGGAGGTCATTTTGAACAGTTTTTGTAACTTTGCGCCTGTTGAAAATTTTATTAGTGTTATTTTCTGTCATTGTTTTAGTTTAATGCGATTGTATTAAATAGTTCTTTAAAAAAATTGAGATCATTAAGATGTTTTATTTTTTTTGCTTAAAAACTGCCCCCTACGGAAAAAGGCAGAGAGAGACTTTTTGTCATAAATTGAACGAGGAATTCCAGAATGATTTTAAATTTGAAAAATCCCAGTGGCGTACCATTTTTTCTTTAAAAAAATTGAGATCATTAAGATGTTTTATTTTTTTGCTTATAACTGCCCCCTACGGAAAAAGGCAGAGAGAGACTTTTTGTCATAAATTGAACGAGGAATTCCAGAATGATTTTAAATTTGAAAAATCCCAGTGGCGTACCATTTTTTCTTTAAAAAAATCTGATGTGGCCAGGCACATGACTTTATCATACAATATATAAAATTAATAGTTTAGCTGCATGTGAACCATTTTGATTAAAATAAATCGAGTCTGCATTAAAATTAAACTAGTTAGCCAGGATTTGACAGATATTTTGATACTAGTTATTAGAATAATACTTATTTATGTCACAAGTGCCGAAAGTACAGAATCGCGCGACGAGCGGTGATGCGGCGCGTCACCGAAGGCGGAGCGTCGCCGTCACATGCGAGCGAGTCGCGCTATGTAGTTTTCGGCAGGAGTGACATCAACGTTTTTTGTGTTGCTTTTTGAGAAAAGTGTAAAAATAATCTGTTTTGGAAATGTTAGGTTGATACCACTTCTACAAAACGTCAAGTTTAATAAGCTAGTTCAAATTCTGACCGATTTATATTTGTTCATGACACTGTAGATGTCACATCCGTACCAACATACTAAAATAAAACTATCGCTATACTTTATTTACAATTTCTCAATTTATCGTTTTTAGAATTATATATAACAACGGGTTGATATTTCTTATCAACAAACAATCAAATTAATGATCTTATTTTATTTGAAATTTGTATATTGTACTTTCCTGTACTAGAGCGGTAACGTTCCATAGCGGTTCTCCGACCTCTGATGAAGTCAGCTGCTTTTCAGTGTGACAGTACAAACAAATATTTGTCAAATCCTGGCGACTATGTAGTTTCATATCAATGCAGATGCGACCGATCTCGATCAAATAGAATTTGCTCTTGCAGCTAAACTATTAATTTCATCAAAAAATGTCATAGGCATAAATTATTCAAAATTTCCTCTACTTTAATTTACTATTTAACTATTTTTACGAAATTACAGAAATGGCGTCTCAATTGCAAAATCCTTGAAAAAGGCTTAGAATAAACTACCAGTTCCTTTGCACCCTGTTGAACCAAAAGCTTTTCAGCTCTAAGTTAGGTCATGAAACTTCTAAATATGAACTTTCGTTCCGATACCTTTAGTAGTTTCTCCGGAATCGTCGCCACAAAAATCGTTTACACACACACAGACACACACACACACACACACACACAGACATTTTTTTGTACCTTGGTCAAAAATGTTCAGGAGACCCATAAAGACCTATTTCCGCTAAAATCTCAAAAAAAAATTTCGGCACGATTACAATACTTTACATACTGCGTATGATAAAGTAAAAAAAATAAATGATTTCTGTATAGTAAATGCTAGGTTGGTACCACTTTGACGAAACGTCAAGTTTAAAGGTGCGTTCCGATTAGTAGGTAATGGTAGCTAATGGCGGTGGTAGAATACGAAATTATAGTGTTTCTTACATATCGTGATAATGACACATATTAGTTTGCATGTGCATAAACATGAGTCACTATCAATTTTCTATTGGAAATACTATAACGGCGTCTGCTACCACTGCCATTATCACTAATGAAAACGCACCTTAAAAAGGTAATTAAAATTCTGACAGATTTATATTTGTTCATGACACATCCCTACCAAAATACTAAAATAAAACTACACTCATCGCTATACTTTATTTATAATTTTCTCAATGTATCGTTTTTGGAATTAGATATAAAGACGGGTTGATATTTCTTATCAACAAATAATCAAATTGGTGATCTTACTTTATTTGAAATTTGTATTTTAAAATTTGACGCACTACAGCGGCAACGTTCCATAGTGGTTCTCCAACCTCTGATGAGATCAGCTGTTTTCGAATGTGACAACACAAAGGAAATATTTGTCAAAATCCTGGCTACTATGTAATTTCATATCAATGCAGATGCGACCGATCTCGATCAAATAGAATGTGCTCTTGAAGTTAAAGTATTAATTTTACCAAAAAATTTCAGAGGCATAAATTATTCGAAATTTCCTCTACTTTAATTTATTAATGAACTATTTTGTCGAAATTACAGAAATGGCGGCTCATTTCCAAAATCCTTCAAAAAGGCTTAGAATAACCTAAAAAGCTAAACTATTAATTTTACCAAAATATTACATAGGCATAAATTATTCAGAATTTCCTCTACTTTAATTTATTATTTAACTATTTTGACGAAATTAGAGAAATAGCGGCTCATTTGCAAAATCCTTGAAAAAGGCTTAGAATAAACTACCAGTTCCTTTGGACCCTTTTTAACCAAAAGCTTTTCAGCTCTAAGTTAGGTCATGAAACTTCTAATTATGAACTTTCGTCCCGATACCGTTAGTAGTTTTTCCGGAATCATCGCCACAAAAATCGTTTACACACACACGCACGCACGCACACACACACAAACATTTTTTTGTACCTTGGTCAAAAATGTTCAGGGGACCCAAAAAGACCTATTTCCGCTAAAATCTCAATTTTTTTTTTCGGCATGATTACAATACTTTAGCATACTGCGTATGATAAAGTAAAAATATTTGTCAAAATCCTGGCTACTATGTAGTTTCATATCAATGCAGATGCGACCGATCTCGATCAAAAAGAATTTGCTCATACAGCTAAACTATTAATTTTACCAAAAAATATCATAGGCATAAATTATTTAAAATTTCCTCTACTTTAATTTATTATTTATCTATTTTGACGAAATTACAGAAATGACGGCTCATTTGCAAAATCGTTGATAAATGCTAAGAGTAAATGGCCAGTTCCTTTGGACCATTTTGAACCAAAAGCTTTTCAGCTCTAAGTTTGGTCATAAAACTTCGAAATATGAACTTTCGTCCCGATACCTTTAGTACAGTCGTCGGCAAACTTATTATCCAAAGAGCCAAATATGTACTCTACAACGATTAAAAAAAATTTGAGAGCCAAACCTGTTTATTAATTTAGTAAACCGTTATTATAATTTTAGCAATTACGGGTACACGGAATAAAACTTGATTTCGTACTTAATAAAAATTTTATTCTTTCATAAAAAATATTAAGGAATCCATACGATAAAAAATATGATAAAAAATATTAAGGAATCCATAAGTAATTAAGGAATCCAATGACAAACATTTAATGGGAACAATGTGCTTGCATCTCCTTGGAAAGTTTCATTAAGTCAGGTTTGTATGTAGTTGTTTTTAATTTTAAGCACGATTCCAGGTTCTCATCAGTAAGACGACTTCTCAGTTTACTCTTGATAAAGTTCATGCTAGAAAACGATTGTTCGCAGGAATATGTTGAGCCGAAAAGGGAAAGAACAGCAAACGCTAGTTTTTTCAACTGATCATAAGAGTCAGGAATACTATTCCAGGCGTTGAAGATGATCATGTCTTCCTTCTCCAGGTCATTCAAAGCAGACCACATGTGTTGTGAACTAAGGTCACATTTCTTCTTTTCCAATATTTCCAAATCAACACACAGGCGTTCGAATTTAGAGCTCCATAACTCCTTGTTTTTTAAATCCAGCAATTGTAGTTCAAAGTTACCAATGTCAATGCCAAAAGGAGAAAATTTCAAATCTGTTATCGTAGCCTTAAGAGGGTATTTAACGAATGCTAAGGTCGCTCTGCTATTTTTAAATTCTTGAAACCTGCTGAGAAATGCTTCCCGCATATTTAAAATGGTTGTTTTGAAATAGTGTTTGTCAATAAGTGAATTATTTTCTTGGTGATGCTTCAGCAGACTCGGAAAGTGAACCAATGTTTCCCTTTCAAAATCTTGAGCAAAAAGGGATAATTTGTTTTCAAATGAAATGATTTCTTCTAACATCGAAAAAATTGTGTTTCCTTTCCCTTGTAGTTTATGATTAAGCTGATTTAGATGGGACGTTGTGTCTACCATAAAATAAAACATTTGGATCCACTGATCGTCTGTTAGTTCTGGATAGTGAACGCCCTTCTCAAGAAGAAATGCTTTGATTTCTGGTAATAGGGAACCGAACCGTTTTAAAACGTTCCCTCTTGACAACCAACGTACTTTGTTATGAAGCAAAAGATCAACGTACTCACTCTCCATTTCAACTAAAAATTCTTTGAATTTGCGATGATTAAGAGCTTTAGCTAAAATGGAGTTGATAATCGTAATCACCAATTCCATAACTTTACAAATTTCTTCTGGAAATGTTTGCGCACAAAGCGCTTCTTGATGAATGATGCAATGGTAAGAAAGTATCTCGTGATTAATTTTTTCTTTCAAAATAGCAACAAACCCCTTTCTTACACCGGTCATACTTCTGGCCCCGTCTGTTGAAATCGACACTATTTTATCGAGAGGAATATGATATTTACCCATACATTCAATCACAGCATTTGCGACATCCTCTCCACGTGTCTGACCTTTGAGTGGCAATAATCCTAAAAGTTCTTCTTTAGGACCTGTATGAGAAATAAATCTTACAAAAAGCGAAACTTGCGCTGTATCAGTTATGTCACAAGACTCGTCAACTGCTATTGATAAAGCCGAAACCAATTTCAGATCTTCGATTTGCTGGATGGTTATATTCGAAGACATTTTACTTGTTCTATCTTTTATTGTTTTGGCAGACAATGGTACCTCTTTAAATTTTTTTATAATATCTGCTTTGTTCTTAAAATCCCGAAATAGCTCTTCGGATGCCTTTATAAAACAACTTTTTATGTATTCGCCGTCTGTGTACGGTTTCCCTCGCTTAGCAATCTCTTGACTAACAGCAAAACTTGCCATATTAACGTTAATGTACGATTGCATCCAGTTATTAAATACAGAAGTTGATGTCGCTTGACTCTTCTGAAGTTCCTCAACTGCTTTCTTCCTTGCATCACCGACAGGATATTTATTGCTAAATGATGCATGTTTATTCGTAAAATGTCTCTCCAAATTTGACTTCTTGTTATGCGCGAATTTTTCCTTACAAATAAGACATGTCGGCTGGCCATTTACGTTTTGAATAACCGCAAACATCTCGGTCCACTCCACTCTAAATTCACGGTGTTCATCTTCCGTTTTTCTTTGCTTCTTTTTGGTAGCCATGTCAAATAGGGCACCTATAAAAATATTCCAAAATATAATTTTTTCAACAGCCACCAATAAAAAATTATTATCATATTAAATTGATGACATAAATACCCGTAGGTTGTGAATCCGGATGAAAAAATATTCTTCTTATTCTTTATTCTTCAAGAAGGTACTTGTGTAATGCGAGCACGACTTGCAAACACGATAAGCGCCGACCACTGGCTCCTGGACAATACTGTTCGCAATGGGACTGACACCACAGTATTAAGACATATTGGCCCCGTGCGGAATATGTGTACGCCAGAAGTTTTCTCGGTCACTGCTACACGCGTTCGTAAACGCGCTCTGGCTACAGGTAACTACACCACGTCGGTAATTACTAGGGAGAAAACTGCTTAGAACAGCGCCACCTCCTGGCGATCTTAGACTGTTCCGGCGCAAAACAAACGTGCTTGTCGTACGCGCACCCGGCCAATAGCAAGCAATCAGTGTAAAAAGAGTATATAGTAGTAACGAGGAGTGGCGGTACCTTTGATGTCGGCGTCCCAGCTTTTCAGAGATGTGCCTCCCCATTAGCCTCGACGCAGCCGTGGTTCGTTAAAATGATACTAGATGGCGCCAAATAAATAGCACACAAGCAGAAATAAGCTAGCGCCCCCAACGGTGAACGGAATTAAGCTGAACCTATGCTCTGTGATCGCAAGGTTACCAAAATCTTGCCCGTGGATACGATTTGTGCTGGAGCCGCACTTAAAGGGCCAAAGAGCCGCATGCGGCTCCGGAGCCGCACTTTGCCGACCTCTGCTTTAGTAGTTTCTCCGGAATCATCGTCACAAAAATCGGGTACACACACACATACACACACACACACACACACACACACACACACAGACATTTTTTTGTACCTTGGTCAAAAATGTTCAGGGGACCCAAAAAGACCTATTTCCGCTAAAATCTCAATTTTTTTTTTCGGCATGATTACAATACTTTAGCATACTGCGTATGATAAAGTAAAAATTGATATCATTACCCGTATGCGCGCCAATGATGAACATAAAATTCTTAATTGCATGTCAAAAAATGCGCAATGACTACCTCTTAAAACCCACTAAATTTCATTTGCACATCTCGACTGGTTTCAGAGCAATAATACATAAATAGTCACTTTTTAAGAAAAACTTTAACACACCCCTTATCTCAGAAAGCGAAGCATTTGCGGATATACGTTTATATAGCAAACTGTCATTGTTGTTTCATGCAGAATCACCCCCTGAAGTTTGTCGCACTCATTTACTAACACCCTGTATATCTAGTGGTTCTAGATAACTTTACAAAAAATTATCCTCTTTAGTTGCTTTGTCATCAATAAATTCACAATCGATGCTTCTGTATTCAAAATGTTGTTATGATTAAAAAATCTTGCAAGAAAATATTGAGTGTCTTTCAACACGTCAATGGTGATGTAATTAGATAAAAACACATGTCATACCATCCAGTGGCTGCACTAAAATACTATACACTATTATATTCAAGTAATCAAATTTATTAATACTTTTCTTTATTGGCTAATAAAGTAAGTATTATATTGTTAATTATTAATAATATTATTATATTTTATTTATTTATTAAATAATGAGCATTTGAAAATAAATCTAATCCGAATCATACTGGTCTAACAATAGGTACTCCGCTTTCTTTATAATTCATAGCAATTTCATGTGGAAATAAATATCAATTACTGCTCACATAAACGGACTGCTACACATTGTTGTTACTAGTGAAACCAATAATTACCAATTACCTACTTAACCAACCACACCATAGTACACCATCGTAGAAATGCGAACAGACAAATGTCAAGAATATTTTGTTCTAAACTCTACGCACCTGATAGAGAAAGTTCAGTAAAGTGACACCGTACTGACGATAACAATGAACTTTTACTTCTAGCCGCCGATTTGCTCCGGTTTGCTATAATTGAGCGCCGCTTTCGTACATGATCAATGGAAAAACTGTAATGATATCTTCCTATTTATTATAATTATGTAACTTTTATATTAGCGATTTTGTGATATTTGTTCGATTTTCAATCATTTATGATACTTGTTTGAGTTGCCTACGTTTTAACAATTGATACGCGTGCACAGATAATATACTGGAGTTGCGCGATACAGAAACGTACTGACTGAACGATTTTGTTTCGGTGGTAGCCGGTTTCAGGTTAGAGTAGTCTTTATCAACAGGGGTTCTGCGAGATGTCGTCAGAGGTTCCGCGGAAACTAGACTTGACTTCAAGTGACAAGATTACTTCAAATTATCTGTTACTGAAAACCAACAATTTTTAGTAAAACAACTTAACAGTAAGTAAAAATCCAACATTATTTCTTTTTTTAATAAGGGTTTTTGCTAACTCAAATCCTGCTCGTCCTGGGAAGATCTTAATGTTTGTTACAGATGAAATTAAGGTGTAAAAATACCTAATGATGATATATACAGGGTCATTATAAATGATTGTAGTCGAAGTAAGCCGTGTCAATGTTAATAATTTTGTGCCGCTATACCCAAACAACTGTCAAACATGAAATAGGTTATGTAACCAAATTAACTTTTGTGTGTAGAACAGTGGTATTCCTTTCAAATAGAGCGGCAACCAGCAATATTTACATTTGATTTCATGGCATACTTCGACTACAATCATTTATAATGACCCTATATAATCATTATCGGGGACGTTCATTCTCGCTCATTATTTTCACATCGCAAATAACATTCTGAGTAATATGTTTCATATCGACTTATTTATTTTTTTTGTCTTAAAAAGTTACAGACGTTTGAATAAATATTAACAAAACCGTATCTTAAACTGCTCTGAACTTAATGGCTTAATTGGAACCCAATAAACCCATTTTACACTTTTTACTCAGAATAAAGAATTTAGTCACAATTTTCTCATTGTTTGATGTGTCTATGCTTCTACGTCCCTTTGTTAAGATTGTAAACGGCAGATACTATTTCTTTGATATTAAAACATACTTGTGAAATTACAGCATTATCACAGTAATTTTACATGCCATTTTAATTTTTCGATTTTTTTCTAGAATTTAACTGCGTTTCTTTATATATATTGCTCTATATACGAAAACAATATAAATACTTCCAAAAAGTATATAAAATAATAATTATGAAATCAACATTTTATTCTTGATGGTTAACATATTTCCCCGGACTTCCAAGTTCCGAAATCGGAAACCGAAACCGGTTTCCGAAATCGGAAACCGTCTTCAGGACTGCAGGACTAAATTCGGGAAAGTTCCGCGACTAAAAAAATACAAGAAAAAAATCCGTAATTTTATTTAGTTAATGTATTTTACAACATGTAAAACAAGTATACTTCATACACAAAACGTGTATGAAGATTTTAGTCAATCTCAGATACTTATGTAAAGTAGTACATTAAGTAAAACATTGAAGAACCATTACTTAGATTTATACTAATATTTTAAAGCTACAATAAAAAACGAACTCCCTAATATAGTATTTTTTGCCAATGAAAACGCTCGATGACCTTGATAGAATGTTTAATATTTTTAAACGGTTTTTAATTGTTTAGTAGCAAATTCTTTGTTAAAGGCGGGTTTTCCTAGGAGCAGGTTTTTTACGCAGCGTACAACGTAACGTACGTCTTCTCAGACGACTGTCACTTTTGACAACACGCAAAGATCCCTTGACCAAACTATAAGTAGACCACCTGAATAGCTGATGCTCCACGTTTGGAAAATACAAACGCGCGCCGTATTAAGCTGTCCACTTGAAATGCGTTGTACGCTGCGTAAAAAACCTGCTCCTAGGAAAACCCGCCTTAACCACTGATTAAACAGAAAGGGACAAGGATCACAACAGATAGAACCTATCAAAATTCTAAGTATAAAACAAAATCATAGTGATAATTTGTACTACAAGATGGCCGCAAGCGTCCACAAGCGATTATACAACATTAGTTAGGTAGCAAGATATTTGGGTTGTATATTAATAGTAAGCGTGTAGTAAGCGTATATGCGAGCGATTTATATCCGTTGTGTGCGAGTCGAATGCGACGTTTTATCAACGGCTCATAAATGCCATTTTATATCAAATATTTTAAATGTATTTGTCAATGATGGCGAGGCGACTGTCACATAACTATCATCCATGTAGGTTTTGACAGACTTTGACACTAGCGTTGTATAACGATGACAGTTCGTTCAAATAATGAAGTCATTATTTGAACGAACTGTCATTATTATACAACGCTATTGTCATTATCATTGACGTGTATCATGATGGGGATTATATAGTCATAGATATGTACGTATGCAATGAGCTTATTATATGTGAGTCGTAGATAAATTCTGTTTAAAAGAGCATAGATGTAAATATTTTCATTTTATCGTCGTTGCATCTATTTTATGCGGTTATTTGATACTTAAAACAATTATCAATGAATAGAGATAATTGGAATGAGATATTCATCAACTGCTTTGCCAGATATAATAAGTCAGATATTTATTTAATCGCTAACGCAGACTTAGTACATTTTAAATTTGTCTCTGAGGGCTTAATTGACCCTAATAAATATTTATAATGCTGTCACGAAATAATACCGGTGAATATCGGAAGCCTTCGATTCCGATTACGATTGCACACCACTGGTGCGTGCGTTTTCGTCGACCGACGACAGCAAAATCAAAAGTTTATTAACTGACTGATTTTATCGCACATTAGTTAACAATTTTCAAATTTCGTGAATTGTTTTAAGTATTTTTTCTATAAAAATCTCTATGTTTGGAAATAACTTGTATTTTTTTAGCCATTATTGCCAGATTATTCTGTTGGCAAACCATCCGGATATCCGGATACCGGATATGCGTCTGATGCCCGATCCGTTCCATCTCCAGCACAAATCTACAAAAATGCCTTTTTGTAACAACTTGCACCCATATTTCTCCATTTCCGAAATTCAGGTTATCGAAAAGGAGCTCAGCCGCAAGTGTACACAGCCGATAAAGAAAAAATCTGATGTGGCCAGGCACATGACTTTATCATACAATATATAAAATTAATAGTTTAGCTGCATGAGAATCTATTTTATTGACATAAATCGTAGGAATTGTCAAAGAATCAGCATTTGACACTACCTACACTACGTCATTAGAATAATAGTTATTTATGTCACAAGTACCGAAAGTACGGAATAGCTCGACGAGCGGTGATGCGGCGCGTCACCGAAGGCGGAGCGTCGCCGTCGCACGTGAGCGAGTCGCGCTATCTAGTTTTTGGCAGGAGTGACAACGTTTATTGTATTGGTTTTTGAAAAATATGTATTTAAAAAAAATAAGTAAAGGATGGTTATATTTCTGTATAGGAACTGTTAGGTTGGTACCACTTTGACGAAACAGCAAATTTAAAAAGCTAATTCAAATTCGGACAGATTTATATTTGTTCATGACACTGTAGATGTGACATCCGTACCAACATACTAAAATAAAACTACACTCATCGCTAAACTTTATTTACAATTTTTTCAATTTATCGTTTTCAGAATTAGATATAATGACGGGTTGATATTTCTTATCAACAAACAATCAAATTGATGATCTTATTTTATTGAAATTTGTATTTTGTAATTTGTCGCACTAGAGCGGCAACGTTCCATAGCGGTTCTCCAACCTCTGATGAAATCAGCTGTTTTCGAGTGTGACAGCACAAAAAAATATTTGTCAAAATCCTGGCTACTATGTAGTTTCATATCAATGCAGATGCGACCGATATCTCGATCAAATAGAATTTGCTCTTGCAGCTAAACTATTAATTTGAGCAAAAACTGTCATAGGCATAAATTATTCAAAATTTCCTCTGCTTTAATTTATTATTTAACTATTTTGATGAAATTACAGAAATGGCGGCTCATTTGCAAAATCCAAGAGAAATGCTTAGAATAAACTACCAGTTCCTTTGGACCCTTTTGAACCAAAAGCTTTTCAGCTCTAAGTTAGGTCATGAAACTTCTAAATATGAACTTTCGTCCCTATACCTTTAGTAGTTTCTTCGGAATCGTCGCCACAAAAATCGTTTACACACACATACACACACACACACACAGACATTTTTTTGTACCTTGGTCAAAAATGTTCAGGGGACCCAAAAAGACCTATTTCCGATAAAATCTCAATCAAGCATACTGCGTATGATAACGTAAAAAATGTCCATGTAAAAATTTGAGTAGCTTCATGTTGTTTTGTGGTGGTAAGTTTCTAAGAGAGCATTAAGTGTAGTTTTACAGTATTTTATTTTCGTACTGAACAATTGTATAGCTGCGCTGGATCGCTGGATCCGTGCAGAGGTCCAATTTACTTTAATTACGCCTAAGTGGGCTGTGCAATAAATCAAAGCCGCTTTGATCTGTTTGCCATTGCGAATGAAATAAAAAATGTTCCGATAGTTAGATGGATAGATAGAAGCGAGAGACCGCGCGCAGTTTCCAGATGTTTGCAATTGATGGCAACGCGCAATTTGATTCTATTGATACGCCAGGAAAAATGAATATCATAGAAGTTCAGCCTTTGTAGTTTGCAGTCATTAACTCGCACCATCTAATGGCTTTGTGTAATTGAACGGTAAATTTATTGTTTTAGATTTCCATTCGCGCTCTTTCGATGATGACTGCTCTAAATATTTTGATTTCGTCTTGTGGTTTGGTTATATGGGAAAAGTGCACTATGTAGAACAACATCCTTTGATGTATCTAAACAATAATACCCCAAAAGCAAACATGTAACTTTGTTATCTATTCGAATATACAAAATTTATGCCACAGTGATGCACAGAGAGTGAGCACAGGTAACTGACCTACAATAGTGTTTCAAAATTATTGGGTTACTTATGCGACCGCGCCACTATGTTAAACTCTCAACTATTGCAAAAATCTATGCTCCATTTTTGACTTAAATTTTGATCAATCCATATTTAACTATTTCGACGAAATTCCAGAAATAGCGGCTTGTTTGCAAAATCTTTCAATAATGCTGACTAAACCTCCAGGTCCTTGCACCCTTTTCAACAGAAAGCTTTTCAGCTCTAAGTTTAGTCATAAAATTTGTAAATATGAAGTTTCGTCCCGATACCTTTAGTAGTTTCTCCGGAATGGTCCCCACAAAAAACGGGTACACACACATGCATTTTTTTGTACCTTGGTCAAAAATGTTCGGGGGACCCAAAAAGAGATATTTCTGCTAAAATCTCAAAAAAAAAATTGTTGTACGGTTACAATACTTCAATACTTTTTATCATACTATATAATAATAGTTATTTAAACAACAAGTATATTAAAAAGAGCGATTAATGATTGAGACTGTTTAACGCGCGAGCGAAGCGAGCGCTTTAATTGTCGAGATCTTTAATCGCCGTTTAATATTCGAGTTGGTTACTAAATTTTTCCGTCGATCGTATTCTTCTAGCGTCGTCTACATAGATTTTTCTTCGCCGATGTCTTTTTAGGTTATATGACAATTTATGTAACTTGACACTGACAGTTCTAGAGGACGGTATGTTTTGATTGGAAGGTTTCATTTCACATATGTTCGATTGATCTATCAAACGACGTTAGTATGTCGTGTGATTGGCTATAACAAATCATGCATTAATAGAAATCGTGCATTAATGGAGTTGTTTAATAAACGATTTCCTATTCACTAAACTTACTCATAAATAAACGATCGACGTAAAACTAATTTTATATATAAAATTAATAGCGACGCCCTACCCCTCGCCTAACTCCTCGCCCGCATCCTGCCTTACCCCCCAAATTTTGTTATTCACCGATTTGCTGGAAGTCGTCTTATTATTTTTGCTAGTTGATGAATAGTAAATGAGATTCTATTTGATCGAGATCGATCGTGTCTGCATTAAAATAAAACTAATTAGCCAGGATTTTACAGATATTTGAATACAATAAAAAGTTGTCTGATTCCGTATTATTGTTTTATTTTAGCAATCGCTAGATGTTTCGTGTCCTGCTGGGCACATTTTCAGGCGCTATAAGAAATGAGATATAAATTACACAATTAACAATCAAAACAAACTCCAAAAAACTCAATTATAAAAACTTACATTTTGTCAGGCGTGGCCCGTGGAGAACATAAACCAACATACAAAGGTCACAAACAAACATATATGAGACTGCAGAACAGTTTTTTTTTTTTTAAGATTTTTTATACTTATGATATTGTCAAAATATTAGCGTTTGACACTACTGTCAGCATCATAATGTCTCACATATCCTGGCTACTAGTTTTACCGCAGTACGACCGATCTCGATGAAATAGAATTTGCTCATGCAGCTAAACTATTGATTGTACCAAAAAATTTCTCATTTGCAAAATCGTTAAAAGGTGCTTAGAGGAAGCGTCTAGTTTCTTTGGGCCCTTTTGAACCAAAAGCTTTTCAGCTCTAAGTTTGGTCATGAAACTTCTAAATATGAAGTTTCGTCCCGATACACACACACAGAAATTTTTTTGTACCTTGGTCAAATATGTTCAGGGGACCCAAAAGGACATATCCGCTAAAATCACAATTTTTTTGTAAAAATTATTAAAATGTCAAAAGTTATATTAATAGTTTGAGGTTAAATAAATGAATAATACATACTCAACACATAACATTATAGTTAGTTAGTGTCCAGGAACGGAGAAACCGTCGTAGTGACAAAAAAGATTTTGGCGTTCACCCGAAGTTTGGCTCCGTTTTCTTGGCATTATTAAGTTTATGTCAAATTAAATCACAACTTAGTCATACATTCGACCACGTATGGATAATTGGCCGTACATTAGTACTAGTGAGCGGTATCGTTTGTTCTCTGTCTATCATTGTTTTAAATATGTATAGATAAAATGCTGCATCATGGCATAGGTTCAAATTTAACAACGGTTGAAAAATCTATTCATACAGAATCAACAAACGTGAATCAGTTGTTAAAACCTAAGCTTTAACAATTCTTTTTCTTAGCAACCGAAATAGCAACTTCGATAATATGGTATTGGACTGATTATTCATCTAATGTTTGTAGGAATTTCTCGGTTTGTTTAGCTCGGGAGTGTCAGTTGTTTGCAGCGTTTTTGAGGTTAGTTTGGTTATATTGTTCGACACGTGTATTCTAAAGGTGTTTTCAATATTATCACATTCTATGACAATCATGAAGAAAAGTTACATCTTATTGTACTGGAAGAACCAAATTATGGTCAAAGTTTTGGACAGTCTGTTACAAAATTGATCAGTTTATTGATTCATGCCAATATCTATTTGTGAAAGAACCGCACTTACAAGTAAAATGTTAAGAAGGAAATACTTGAACTTCTGGAAGATTAGAAACATTCCTTTAGAGTTTGTAAGACGAGATTGAAAACAGTTTAATTCCTTTAGAAGTCTTGATGTAAATAGTTATAAAATTAGTGGTTTAAATTTATTGAAAACAGATTGTGTAAAACACATCCTAAACAATACGGTTAAAGATAAACAACCGAATATTAGTGTTCAAAATTACCGTACTTCATAGTTTCGAAATCCAACAATTGGATGGATGCCAACGCCAGCGCTTGGTAACAGAGCGCAACTTGCGCAAGTGCTATCGCAGTAAGGTGGCGCTCGCGGCAGCCTTGCCTCGCGCGCTTGCCGACAGCGAGCAAATCAAGTTGCCAGAGAGTAGTAACGAGTCAGGAGGCAAGCGCGTCGGTTAGTGCATGTCGCCCGTTGTTCGCAATGTCAGAGAAAAAGATATGGTCGGACAAGGAAACCAGGGAACTGATCGACGTCTATAGGGACTATAGGTCGTTATGGGACACCTCCCACCCGGATTTCCGGAATAGGTCGCGGCGACAGGAGGCGATTGATTGCCTCGCCTGGAAATTCGAGACGGACCCGAACGAGATCGCGCGTAAATTGCACAACTTGCGAACGCAATACTTGCAACAGTTGAAGAAATTGAAGATCAGGCATGATGCCGAGGGTACGACTGAAGCTAAATGCACGTGGCCTTATTTTAATTCCTTGACATTCATACAGCCGACGAGGGGAGCCGGCCAGAGTCCGCACGAAGCAACCATAGATGCAAACGTGGTGCGTATGCTTTTTACACACGTCAAATGTCAGTTCTATAAATTGGTAAACGCGCTAAGATGTCAATCAAACGTGAAATTGGAGGAGCTAACCTAACAATTAAATCAAGCGAAGATAGTTCTTCTTCTTCTTGTTGTTGTTAAAGGTGAAGTTGGTGTTTATAAGCGACTATAGTTGTCAGCATTCCAACTGCTCATGCCAATCGCAAAGCATAGGCATGCACATTTCAGATTTACTGATCGCGTTTTAACAATTCATTATCCATGATAATAATCCGGGAATCTCGCTGCTAAAATGTATTTAAAATCAACACAAACAAAGACCACAAACTTCCAGTCGCGCTAGTAACTTTTTAGGTTACGTTCACCATCATCCAATTTGTCAAAATCGATAGACTGGTGCAAGATTCTGTAGAGTTGGTGATCTTTACGTTAATACGTTAATCAATGCACATGCTGAATTTTGTCCACCCATTTGTCTTACTTTGTTATCAGATTGATTCGATAATTTAAATAATTTGCAATGTTACCAGCGCTATGACGTCACGCGCGTTCAATGTCAAATTGTCGCGGCAGACGAACCAATCATCGGGCGGCTTCGCCGCGTTGGTGTACCGGGTTGCCTAACCACATCCATTTAAACTGTCATACGCATTCATTGTCAAAAACTTACAAATTACCGTTGAGCAATCTTTTCTATAGATTAAATCAGATTTAGATCATATTTAGATAGTTTCGCATTGTCAATTTTGAGAACACGCAAACAGTTTTTAATTTAAATAACAAATGAACAAAATACATAATAAAGGTGTCATCATGGTGTCATATAATGTCAATCGAGTTAATACTGACACTGATAACGCTAATATGTCCGTCCGTTCCACAAAAGGACGTCGTTAACATTTTGTAATTGGCGAATTTCGATGTAATCAACAAGCACTGTACAGCACTGTACCATAACTTGATAATTAGGGTAAACATGAAGATATATTTAAAACTATCCTAGCTGCTCCATAAACTTTTAAGGATATGTGAATCCATCCAGTAAAAGGTACCATAATGTTTTAGTACCTCAAGACACCGAGGCATGGGGATCGTAGGTTTTGAAGTTTTGATATTATAAGTTGGTTACTTTTCCAAAAACTTACCGGAATTGATGTATGCCATCATGAAATACGTTAATTTTCTTTCAATCAACTTATATTGATTTTTCTGACCACTTGTAACCAGATTTTTCATAGATAAAAATTAATTAGCTATTTTATTATGTTTTTATAATGATGTTGCCAGTCCATTAGTTTTGATCCGCCAAGTTTTGTTTTTCGCCTTTGAATAATATAAAAAAATATATAAATACATTGAAAAGGAGACTCATCAACATTTACCTGAAACTACAAACCAAGTCCCTATTGCATTTAAGATATTATTTTGTTACTTTCAGTTCTATTTTAGAAGACACACAGTTTTGTAGATCCTTACTGTTTGTGGAGCAGTGTATTGGTTGTCAAATACATCTCATGTATGTATGATATAAGTCTAATTTTTAATTCTATTTGCAGACTTCCAGTCTCATCATAGAAGATCCATTAAGTTTGCCGGAAAACCACACTTCAGTTGATGAGCCACCAATTAAGAAGCGACGTAAAGAGATCATGAAGGGTGAACCAGAACACCCAATAATTGTACCAGAGCTGCTGAATCACCAGCAAGAATCCAGCAGTTCTACTAGCCAGGGTTCAGATCCGGATCAAATTTTCGGCGACTATGTAGCATCAGAATTGCGACAGATTAAAAGCCTAGTTAACAAGAGGAAACTGAAGCGCTTGATCAACGAAGCTCTGATCCAGATTGGCGAGTTAGAAGATCAGGCCGAAAGTGATTTTCATCATCCTCAGTTGGACGTCAAACCGGAATTAAGTAGAATTAAAGAGAATCGACGAAGTTAGTACTTTGAACTGATGCACTGGCGTTGGTCCGATTCGGTTTGTTTCAAGTTTGATGTGATGCTTGTCTGTGTTGATACCGGTAGAGTATTTTAGGATAATCAATGAAGTTAGCTTAGTACATCATTGCAGTATCTGCAATCTTGTTATTGATACGTGAGCGTTTGTTTGAAGTACCCATTTCAATGAATAAATAATTACATTAAGGTCGTTTAATTATCTTTGAGATGTATCTATCATTTTCGATGTTAAAAATATATTTTTGGGTCAGCACAATATTTTTTATTTACCTTATCCTTCTAAAGATCAGATTTACTGTCATTTGACATAAGGTGTATAAAATTCCTGCTTCTGTTTATATTTATTGTCTACATGGTGCAGTGATTGTCCACCAAACAATGACAAACAAACTTTTCAATTGGCCGAAAAATGCTCAAGTAGGTTGGCCCTACAATAACAATTAAAGACGAATATAGAAGAAGAAATGTGAACATAGGTAATTAATTGCTTATGTTTTGATATATTAGTTAAACATGCCAGGATAGTTTACAATTCTTCATTCGAAACAGGAAATTTGAATGTGGTATTGTCCTCAATGTCATCAGTTTTATGAGGAACGTTTAATTTATTATGCAAAATCGGTATTAGCAATATGGTATGCACTAGAAAATCTCAGGCGAATCTGACATGTCACACCCGTCACGTCCGTTAGACGACTATAAATAAGCAATGGGCGTTTTGGTTCTTGTTTTGATAGAAAAATTAAACAACAAGAGGACTCATCTCAATGGTACACTACAAAGCAATATACACATAAGAAATGTATCGATGGCCGAGTGCAGAATTTGCTTTATGATTTTTTGAATGTGATGGGGAAACACGTGAAATGGGATATTTCCTACAAATTTTGGAAAACTTAGGCACTAGTATAGAACTTATTGATCATCACTGTCAATATGTTTATTGAAGGTCAGAAATTAAATTTGGTACCTATTCATTCATATTGACCAAATAAAATGCACGTCTTCAAAAAAATTTACACACAGGCTTTTCAGTAACAGTTTAAACTACGTAACATCCGTCAAAATTTAACCAAAAATAGTAAGTTTTACAAAGTAGTAAAGAACATTCAGATTAAAAATATCCGTAAAATATTTGAACAAAGAAGTAGGAGTAAGTAACTTCTAATTGAGAAATCTAAGAATAATCAAACGATTTGGAGTAAAGCACGGAGTAAAGTGACAACTGAAGACGAGAAGTAACAGAATTAGTAAGAGTTAGTAACTTCTAATTGGGAAATCTAAGAATAATCAAACGATTTGGAGTAAAGTGACTACTGAAGAGGAGAAGTAACAGAGTTAGTAAGAGTTAGTAACTTCTAATTGAGAAATCTAAGAATCATCAAACGATTTGGAGTAAAGTGACAAGTGAAGACGAGAAGTAACAGAGTTAGTAAGAGTTAGTAACTTCTAATTGAGAAATCTAAAAATCATCAAACGATTTTCAGAAAAGCACGGCGTAAAGTGACAAGTGATAACGAGAAGTAACAGAGTTAGTGACTTCTAATAGAGAAAACTAAGAATCATCAAACGATTTGGAGTAAAGCACGGAGTAAAGTGACAAGTGAAGACGAGAAGTAACAGAGTTAGTAAGAGTTAGTAACTTCTATATGAGAAATCAAAGATTAATCAAAAGATTTGGAGTAAAGCACGTAGTAAAGTGACAAGTGAAGACGAGAAGTAACAGAGTTAGTAAGAGTTAGTAACTTCAATTGAGAAATCAAAGAAGAATCAAACGGTTTGGAGTAAAGCACGGAGTAGTGACAAGTGCAAACGAGAAGTAACAGAGTTAGTAATAGTTATTAACTTCTAATTGAGAAATCTAAGAATAATCAAACGATTTGGCGTAAAGCATGGAGTAGAGTGACAAGTGAAGACGAGATGTAACAGAGTTAGTAAGAGTTACTAACTTCTAATTGAGAAATCTAAGAATCATCAAACGATTTGAAGTAAAGCACGCAGTAAAGTGACAGGTGAAGTCGAGAAGTAACAGAGTTAGTAAGAGTTAGTAACTGCTAATTGAGAAATCTAAGAATAATCAAACGATTTTGAGTAAAGCATGGAGTAGACTGGCAAGTGAAGACGAGATGTAACAGAGTTAGTAACAGTTAGTAACTTCAAGTTGAGAAAACAAAGAGTAATCAAACGATTAGGAGTAAAGGACGGAATATAGTGATAAGTGAAAACGAGAAGTAACAGCGTTAGTAACTTCTAATTGGGAAATCTAAGAAAGATCAAACGATTTGAAGTAAAGCACGGAGTAAAGTGACAAGTGAAGACGAGAAGTAACAGAGTTAGTAAGAATACCAACTTCTAATTGATAAATCTACGAATAATCAAACGATTTGGAATAAAGAATGTAGTAGAGTGATAAGTGATAACGAGATGTAACAGAGTTACTAAGAGTTAGTAACTTCTAATTGAGAAATCAAAGAATAATCAAACGATTTGGAGTAAAGCATAGAGTAAAGTTATAAGTGAAGACGAGAAGTAACAGTGTTAGTAAGAGTAACTTCTAATTGAGAAATCTAAGAATAATCAAACGATTTGGAGTAAAGCACGTAGTAAAGTGACAAGTGAAGACGAGAAGTAACACTTCAAAGAGCCGTAAAAGAACAAGCGAATAGAGTCATGTCAAACTGCCGCCAAGCACAACGCTGGGCGGCAGTCACTATCGGTAGCAAATGAAAACTAGTCCACAGAGTAGGTTTCCAACGAAGTGTTTGCAAATAACCCCTTTCCGTTAACCCGACCCTGTCGTGTCTTATCGCGTTCGTACTGTCCCAGTGAAAGAACCACTTTATTTAAGAAAAAGTGAATACATTTTTTTGTGCTCAATGTTAGGAGGTTTAATTTTGATACGAGGCTTGTCACAAATTAATACGCGATGCGACGATCTCAATATAGTGGAAGACGATTTTCAAAATCGATTTTCGGCGATTTTCTTTTTGGCATCACAGAGAGGCATTTTTCTCTGAATTCTAAATTTCTGTACTGTTTTGTGGTGACATCGAACATGGGAAGGATGATGTTCTTAAATAACTATCGGAAACCGCACGAAATTGCGAAAATTCTATTAGTTGTCACCGCAGTTGCCAGTTATCTCAAAACGACATAAACTGTTTATGAAGCTAGCATACAGTAATCAACACGGTATCCTCACTGTAAACATGAACGCACAGTTATATCACCAGAGAAGTTCTGTTTATAAAAAACATCCTTCATCAGATTTCAAGATAATCGTACACAAAGAAGAAGCGGAGATGGATATTTCCTCTTGCGCGGTTTGGCAACAGCGATCGAGTTACTCGTTGCGGTTTCAGCGAGGGCAAAGATAGCGCTAATTCGTTTTCTGAAATGAAATATGCACGAGCTATTGTCACTGACGATCGGTTTCAAATTTAATAAACACATGTCCCTGTGTTGCGTATCCCGTAAATATGCTAATCGATGGTATAATATACGATAGATTTCGCGTTGGATTGCTGCAATTAATTCCTAATGCAGACCAGACAGATGAAATAAATCATTTCGCGTTGTCCTTGGGTCTGATTATTGCCAACTTCTATCTATCAAGCCAAGCGTAACCAATATAATTTATAAAATAATAATTAGAAAAAAATGTTAATTATTGGTTCACGGATAATAAATTAATTTAACTAACAGGTACGTAATTAATTATTCATACACTGTTTCTATTAGGGTTTTTGGTAGAGTCGGCGTTGCAACCCAGCACGTGTGCAATTGTAATTTGCATTATTTGGCATAACAAGTCAGTTTCTTAATGATTGTATACTATGCAATTTGTTCAAGCATAATTGTGACATTTTCTGTATTAAGGCTAGTTTACACTGTACTACTTTCGTCTCTTTCTATATTTCTATTCAGTAACTAAAATTTAGTCATACAAGATGTACAGTATAATACAGTGTAATATCTTTAACACTGAGAGGGTAGATACTTATTCAAACAAGCATTAATCGTAAACTAAAACTTTATTCATATTCAAATACGCGGAACTAAACCCCTTCCCCTACCAAACAGGTATTATAGGTAGTTCTACATATTTTCGTATTAGGTCTTCCAATCCCGGGACCTCGACAAATAATGAGCTTTTTCAGGACCCCGGGATTATAAATCTAAATCCCGGGAACCGGAAAAAGTTAAATCTAAATTGTTTTCTTATTTTTATGATAATTGGCGAAATGTTGGCACTGATCGACAATAAATCAACTGAGCTGCTATTTTTCAAGTACGAACGTTAGTCTATATAATTATTAAATTATTAAATTAAGTATCAAACATAAAATGTTCGTTTAAACCATCATGTTGCTATAATCGGAAGAACAGATTTTGCAATAAGTAGATATAATTCAATATGGAGGAAACATGAACCTTTTCAGCTTGCTTAAGTCCTTTTAGTTACTATACTCTTAACAAGAAATAAAAAGATGTTGCATTGAATATTTCATCAATTTTGAACAATCAATAACGTCTTTACTTGAAAACGCGTTTAGAACTAGGTCTTAAAGTCATTATATGTTTCTTTTTGTAAACAATAATCTTCAAAATTGTTTAAAATGCAAAAAGTTAGTGTACATGCGTAATAAACATCTATGACGTATAAATTCTAAAGTTATCCCAATTTTATCTTAAAGAAGATACAAACATTTGTTAAAATGTTTTATTATAATTAACATGAAAAATTGAAAATTTGACTCGATCAAATAATTTCATTTGCCGTGACTATTCTTGAAAGATTTTGCAGAAATGTACAATTTTTAGCAAATTTAAAATGCAAAAGCAGGTAGGTTATTACCGAATAGAGTTTAAATTTTGTTTATTATTGATGTCAATACGCACGCACACTTATTACCTTTTAAACCGACAGTTTTGGTTTTCCACTTATAACCTAAATTTGAAAACGTTGAACAACTTTCGGGCTAAAAGATGTTGCTCAATCAAGTATATTTTAAGCGTCTTACTGATTGGATTTAATAAGGCGTTTTGTTCCGGCAGTTTTCGCTTGTTTTGTTTTTACAAAAACATTCTACAGCTAATTTCAGTGACTGAATAATAAAAACTCTTTGGTCCTTTGGCCCCTCGCAACATCGTCAAAATAGTCTGCCATTTCGGTTCGCAGAAGATTTAAACATCGTTACCCATTCAAGTTTTCCTGGAACATGAATGGCCCAATTAAAGGGTTGAGCATTATTAGAATTGCGGGGTTTACTAAACGCTCCATGCTCCGCTAAATTTATGGCCAATGTTAAGAATATTCTACGATGGGGTATTTCTATGACAAGACAACAATAATAGCCCCTTATCATATAACGGTTTTCGTTATTGGTAAGCGGCATTTTACAACCACAATTAAGGTTTATTTGGTTAAATGGCAAACCCAACGCTGCGCGCGCTGCTTGATTCAAGTGCATTTCGTTGACGTTGCTTGGTAACTAATCCGGCGATCTGTAACCGAGCTCCAGTTGAAAATTCCAAAAAATCCAAACTAAAAAATCATGAATTCTGAGATGTGTCACTTTTCTTGTGCACCAACGATTTGATATAATATAATAAATGCTGTTGGTACTAGGAAATATAAATTTCTAACAATTGATTTTTATTTTAAAAGTGAAGCGGAAAATAGTTGGTTATTAAATGGACCATTTTAATATTAGCAAGGAAATCACTTGGGACATATGGCGACAAACAGCAGAAGAAGCTGAACAGCAGAAGGTTTGACTATGTCTAGTGTAGGTATACAAAATGAAATATGACAGCAGTACGCAATAGTTTGTTTGCGCATGGTCATTATTGTTTAAATCTTAAACAACTCACTTCTTATCACCACACAAGCCTACAAAAAAATATTTTAAATAACGAAAATAACATACATTGTAGACGGTTCAATGCATTGTTCATTTATCTAACAACGCATAGAAACGAAAGTACAAATTTATTTTAAGCGGCATTTTGCTATTCGCGTTTATCAGGGAATGCGATGCTCGTTTCCATGTTGACAATGTCAGTAGGGAACTGTTATCAGTGAAAATGTTGGAAAGAAAGCTTTACTTTGATATACATACAATGCGTCGTTTTCCTGTGTTTTGGTTGAATAACCTGAGAAGTATGTATTTTTAGCAGATTGCAGTACCTACGGGAAAGGTAAGAAAATGTTTAGAACAAGTGGAAGTGGAGAAATTGAAGTTTGAATAATTACATATTTTAAGTAACACGTGACATTTTACAAACTTTGACAAAAACAACCGCTATTGAGCAAATATATAGATTGTGGTTATGAAGCTCAAATGCAGTGGTTAAATAGTTAAATAGTTAAATTATTGAAAAATTTTTAGTTACCAAAAAAACTATCAATATATTGTACCTGTCAGACATTACTCCTTCATTCGTCAAATCTCACTCAGTAAAAATAAAAATACTACACGGTACCAGACACAGGATACGAGAAAATGAACGATTAATCTGTTGTTGAGATTAGAAATGGATTAGAATTGCCCGTTCTAATGTCAAACGATCGGTTGACGTAGAATTGCCAAAATATAGTTGAATCAATTATACTAAATTAACAGTTCATTTTCTCGTATAATGGTTTATATAAGTTAACATGCACATATAATTGAAACAAGCTCTAATTTCGGTGTAATAATTTATTAGAATAAATTACAATTAGTAAAATTACATGTGATGGAGGTAATACAAAACAAATACGTTGCAAGACGAAGTCGAATGCGACGGACAAAAACGAATACGGTATTGAACCGAGCAGAATTCGGTCCAAAATGTTACCGAAAACTTATACGTTACATAAAGTAAGAAATCCTCAACACTTTAAATGTACTATAGCTTCCTACGTGTATGCTGATATTCAATAAACCATTTATTGCGCATATACATTTATACAATCCGCAGCAGTAACTAAAATCGTTCATATCTACGATGTAGGTTTGATCTTCGCATAATACCTTATTAAAGTAAATAAGGTCCTTGAATTATATATGAAAAGGAGATTTGATGTTTAGTTGAAAAGAGTGATGACGATTACGTACCAGAGTCGCAAAACATTACCGATAACGACATGCTGGCGTATTTCGATGAACACAGCAAACTAATAAAGCCCCAATTCTTTGGCCATACTATAGCAGGCTACACACATGTTTGAAATATGTATATTTATATTTTGCATTGTGAACGCAAAGTAGAAAAAAGCAATGTTGGTAATTTTTACAAATTTATACCACCTGAGCCCATTGTCTTAAAAACCTCAAAATAGTTCACATCTGAATCCTCAAGCTCACATTCGTATTCAGCGCAAATAAATAAATAAGTACTACCATAAATACTACCATAATTGCCCACAGTCTTTTAACTGAAAATTTAAATTACCTTTAAAATAATTAACAGATTCGTCAATATCAGAAAAAAATATGGAGTTGCCATTTAAAAATAATATCGATGACATCAAGTCGAAAACAATTGAATTTTTATTTAACAAAATATGTAGGGTGGGTATATCATTAAAAGTACGCGCTATCATTAACTAAAAAAGCGAATGATAATAATTAACCCAGGTGAGGATAATTTTTGGAAAAACACCTCCGCCTGGATTTGAACGAGGAACCCTCCGTTTCCGGTTGACAGCTCTCCCAGTTAATCATTTGCTTCTTTAGTTGATTCTACATTGCTGACGAGTTTACGTAACAACCTTTTCCTTGCAGCTATCATTAACATACAAATCGTCAAAATCAGAACAGCGTTAATTTTGACGCGCAGTAGATCTTATTCTTATTATTTTAATGCACAAGACATTCGTTTTATGGCACAATATGAATAAAACATTGCTCATTATAACATCTTTTATGTACACATTCATATTTATTGAATGGTCAATTGGTATTATTTTAATGCACAAGTTATCGATTCTAGGGCAGAATATGTAATTTTTTGTGTCATATTTATTTAATGCACAATATTTATTGTTTTATTGCACAATGTATTTATTTTAATGCACATACCTATTTAAATAATGCACGGTTAAATCGTACCCAAGAATTTTTACTTCAAAGAAAAAGTTAATTGATTATTTAGTGTACAGTATACTACACTTAAAAGATACTTTATTTTGGGGGAAAAGTAATTCATGTAAATTTCACCTCCCTTAGTACCATTTTTATGTGGTCTTTAAAATTCTATTCAAATATTTTCTAATAGTGTTAGTGGTAAAAGGATTGAAGTCTACTTAAACCCTATTACCATCCAACAGTATACGAGAGTTAAGTCACAATGTAGCGTCCGCGCTAGTGTCATAAAGCGTTAATGTTGTTGCTACTTCCTAGCATGTTTACTAGTGGTTAAATAGTGTCACATCAAGTAACATGAGTTCTAAAATTACTAAAAACAAAAACTCTTAAAATAATGTTACTTGTTTTCATCTGCAATACGCACTGCCGTTACCCTTATTAACCACTTCTAAGATATATTTTACTAAAGATTGTTGCATACAGCAATTCCTGCACTTTTGAAAATTATTCAGTTTGATTCAAGTCACCAATATAACAGAGCTTAAGTAATATCGGTTAAGTTCTTTGAACCTGGACATACATACATGAAGTGTGATCGTAGTTTTGGTTTATTTGAGAAAGAAAAGATAAATTCCTCAAGTTTTTGTCAGGTTGTCCAGATTGGAAGATCGTAGTAAGAAGCAAATCAATAAATTTTGTGTGTATAATATGACCAAAGCCGATGTTTTCTCTTTTTGACCATTTTATGAAATAATAAATGACCCTAAAATGATACCGATTACACATAAAGTGATGAGCAATTTGCCATTTTGTTTATTATAAAAGCAAAAGACGCGCTTGGATACAAGAATAGTCTAAAGAGTAATATTAAAGCTCAAAAGTTGGACGTTCATGGTTCCTGTTGAAGCAAATGGTAAACATATACCTATCATATCATATACCATATTGAATCAATGGTATACTAATAGTTATTATATGGCTGGGAATGGAAAGGAAATAAAAAACACAAAAAAGTCGGGATAGGTGGTTGTTTGAATATAGTAATTAAATTAAAGTTCAGAAGGGTACTTAAACGATACTTTGCACCAATTTCCAATTCATATTTTCGCTGTTAGAGGAAGTATCAACAATCAACATGTATAATATAAGAAGAATAACATTTGAAAATGGATAATAATAAATAGTCAGTAGCTTATAGTATATTATAATACAAGTTTTATAAGACAAAAATTGGCGCACGAGTAGTTTTGGGCACGACGAGCGTAGCGAGGAGTGCCCAAATGGAACGAGTGCGCCAATACGTCTTATAAAACGAGTGTTATATACTATTTTTTCTACTTTGCGACATTAATTTTACATAAATGTCAAAAGTTGCGGTTGTCATCTTACAATCTAGTGTAATTTTTTTCTTCAACAGTTGGTACTTGTAGTAAAATTCACAAATACGATTGAGGCGAGCCAATAGCAATTCAGATGTCAGCCTTACTTGACACTGAACGTCAATTTCATCAATCTTGGAAAACTAAAAGTCACTAAAAGTTTGTGATCTAGTGTTTTCATAACGACACCGAAACCGGTTTCGTTATGAGCTTATAACGAACGCAAAGTAGAAAAATATATTTAATCTCGCGGAGAGTTTTGCAATTCTAAACTTGCCGAACACTGCTTGGCACATCTGCCTGCAAATTCTTTATGCGCAATGATTCCTTCAAATTTCTTTTTATAGCCACCCCACAATACAAATTCCCTTCATCAATCGCCGAGGTAGTCAAGAATCTAACTTCCTTCGAAACAACAAAGAGCCGAGCCATCTGTTGGTTCTAACACCTATTCCAATTTTACCTCGCTTTGTTCAATAATTCACGACATAAAATCGCCCTCCTCTGGTCATTAACTTAGCCCAGCGTGTGGGGGACCCATTACCGAGTTTCCCGTACAAACATTTAAGGGGTTGAATTAACCCCGGACTCTTTTTTGTGCTCTCGCTGCGGCCGAGTCTCCGTTGTCCTTTGTCATTTAGTTGTCATCAGCGTGTTTGTGTTCGCTGGTAAACCGGTAGCCGGGTACAAAGGTAGGTATGGTGTATATTTTTGGTTTATGTCGGGCGGGCGTGTTTACGCAGTGTCGTTGGAGGAAAACTACCCCAATTTACCACCCACGTCTCGCGTGTTAACTTCTCTCAGCACTCTTTGTATAAATACACGCGACACCTGGAAGTTACGATGGATACAAATAGTTTCAGGATTTTTCTTTGTGTTGGATGTTTATTTGTATTTACGCTAGTTTGGATTGGTGCATATGTTTTTAGGTAATTTGTGTTTAGTCAGAATGTATACTTTTTATATACATAATATTTTAAATTGAACTGTAAATAGCGAGTGACTCTAAAGGAAAGCAATTAACAAAGGTTTAAAAGACATTTTACGTGTCGTATCCTCTTAAGAGTTTACAAGAAAAAAATTAACTATGAGATTAGGAAATGGCAATATACAAATATGTAATACTCTTGATTATACAGGTTGTTCATTTCTAAGGATCAGACCGAATTATTTTAAATAATTAATTAAATTACTGTGGTCTGCTCCTTACAAATGACTCACCCTGTAAATTAAAGCGTATTTCATAGCTCATAATATAATAATTCATAGTCCATAATTTTTAATTTTTTTTATTTTCGGAATTTCATGTTACAAAACTGTTTAAGAAATTTTAATTGCGTTATGTTTTGCGATGTAAAATATAAACTAAAACAAACATATTAACTTTAACGCGAGCCGTAGGCGAGCGTGTAATCATGCGAGCGATTTATATCCGTTATGTGCGAGTCAAATACGACATTTTATCTACGACTCTTAGATTCCATTTTATGCAAAATATTTTTAATGTATTTGTCAATGATGGCGAGGCGAACTGTCAAATAACTGTCATCCACGTAGGTTTTGACAGACTTTAACACTAGCGTCATATAATGATGACAGTTTGTTCACATAATGAGGTCATTATTTGAACGAACTGTCAATATTATACAACGCTAGTGTCATTATAATCATTGGCGCGTATAATGATGGGGATTAAATAGTCATAGATACGTATGCAATGAACTTTTATATGTGACTCGTAGATAAAATCTATTATTGTATTGTGATTTGGCTAGGAGTATGATATTTGAAAAAAGAGAAAGATGTAGAGTAAAATTCATTTTTACCTTTTTTATCTAAGACACTGAGAATTTCATCAATTTTGAACCATAAATAACGCCGTTAATAGAAAACGCGCTTTTGAATAGGTAGAACTGGGTATTAAATCATTTCCTGAAGCTTTCATTTCATTTGTATTCTTGTAAAGTTATGGGCAATATATTTACAGGTTAAGTTACATTTTTGTATAGTCAAAGAAATATTTTTGTGTGCAAAAATTATCCAACGAATTTTGATCGAAGTTCACCCAGTAATTCTTTGTATTTTATGGAATATTTTTAAGAATATTTAAACATCAAAATTGATTGCAAAATTGATTAAAATTTATCGCCACAAAAGAAGAAAAAGGGCGTAAAATACGAAACCGACAAAATATATACAAAAGACGACATAAAAGTAAAATATAAAAAGAAATCACATTTTCGACCATTACGTTCTTTTTCTCAATTTGTTACTTTTATCCTTCGTTCATCATGGACCTTTCTGTCATATTTATCCATTGCATTTCTTGTCTTTTTCGTCGTCCTTTTTGTATTTTTCATAGGTTTTGTCATTTTTGTTCGTTTGGTAATTGTCATCCTATAATGGATTTTGATCTTTTTTATCATTATCATCTGTTTTGTCCATTGCGTCCTCTACATGTTTTCGTGTTTTTTTTATCCATATTGCCCTCTTAGTCTTCTTCGTCGCTTTTCGTCCTTTGGTGTCCATTTCGTCCTGCGTTTTATTTTTTTTTTTCGGTTGTGCCCTTTCTCTTGTGTTGGTCATTTTTATAATTTTTGTTAAATTTTTCCCTTACGAGCTCTTTTTTGGTCTTTTTATTCATCGCCTTTTAGTACTTTTCAATTTACGCATTTCTTTACTTCATTTTCGCCATTTCCGTCCTTGTTTTTACTTTCACCACTATTTCATTCATTTACAAAGAAACATTTATCATATGGGCTGTCACGCTTTGTTTCTTTTCAAATGCTTAACAAATTGCTGTAGGTAATTTGATAATACCTAAATAAAGAAAAACAAAAACTAAAATTCCAATTATCCATTTCACCAATAAAAGCTAATTAAATGTAGCTAAAAAACACAACTATCTGAAACAATTGTTTCAGGAAAAAAGAACTGGCCTCCTATCGGAAGTAAGAAAGAAAGCTGCTTCTGATCGCATACAAACAAGAAAAGACAAAACAATAAACTACAAAATGTCCAATGGGTCCGATGAGTGTGATCCATAATGAATTAGTTACGACAACAAACTCAACAAAGTTCTCAAATCCATTAAATGATTCGAAACCACACTTTGCTTGTTTCAGAACTCTTTCGACTGTTTTAATAAGGCAATGTACCAATTATACATTAATTATTCATTACGGTTCCGTCGTTATTAACAGCAGAACATATCTGTGAATTTATTACCACTCATCCAAAAGAACAACGTCTTATATGTCAATTAAAAGAAACAACTTCATAGCTGAGTTACTACGTGCACTATTTTCCATCACACTTTTGATAGCCCTTGCCGGAATTGATTTTTATTTGCTTATTTTTAATATCAGCTTAATTTGGAGCAACGTAGAATTTATGTTGAGTGCTAGTATAACCATTAGTTTTACCGATTAACGTGCTTGTTAACCGGTGTTTTATATTCAGAGCCAGTTTACTGTTCCAATAAAAGTTGTGTCGAAACCAATGAGCGAACATCCTGCACGCTTGAAAAAAACGCGTTTCCGCGATAGTAGCGGCGGCATAAATTAGGCTTAGCGGCGGCATTTATTATGAAAATCTTTTGTTTTTCGGTGTAGCATTTTATTATGCGTAGATGCGGTGCCGATAGCTCTCTCAGCTGTTCCACTTTGTTGTTTCCGTTCGCGTTCTCTGTAGGTGCGCCCGTGTTTCATATTATTTTCGATACGATGGTGCGTCCACAACAGTTGCTGCTGCTGCTGACTGCATGGCCATCTACCCGTGACCATCGTCGATCTTTATACGCTTTTTAAGAGCACTTCACGTGTTGTGATTTTGTGTGCTTTTATTCTATTATCGCACGGATCGGTCGTGTTTAATAGCGTTTGAATAAATTTGGATTATGTTAATTTCTATTATTTTGTTGTTTGTCCGATTTGCGGTCGTAGCGTGTCGGACTTGATGAGCTTTTAAATGTTGACTGTTATTGCCAGATTGAGTGCTGTACACTGTATGTACGGCCACATTACGCCAACGGCGCAGCGCGACGTCAACACTTCTTTTTTTTCTTTTTTTTCTCTTGGTGTGATACAATAGATGTATTTGTATACTAGCTCATTTGAGAGCAAAATATGCAAAACGCTGTAAATTAATGATAAAAGCAAAAAATATTACCTCATCGGTAAACATGATAACTTGATGTAAATAGTAATTTCCCTTTAAAAATGTTGGAATGCAAATTGAATGGAATCATTTCTTTTTTCAAGTTTGAACAAAGTTGAAATAAGGTTTCCCACATAAATCAATCTAAAACTACAAATCAGACAGTGCAAAAACGAACGAAGAACACAAGAACATAACACAATAACTAAAATATTGTAATAAATGGCTTCACATACTTTAATATTGTTTTGTTAATATTCCAACTAGCTAAAACTTTTTAAGAAATTGAACCAATAGGTCCATTTGAAAAATGTCTACTCTATATGACATCGAACGACATTTGCGTTCTAAAAAAATGCAGGAATACAAGTGCAACATACTGTATATACGTTGCACTACACATAAAAAGAAAATGTGAAGTAACAGAAACTTTATATAATAAACTACAGCACAAATGCTGCAAAAATATCTGTGAAACTAAAGAAAATTGCTTGTAATACATTACAGAAAACTACTAAGAAAATTATCTTCAGCTGGGCTAAACTTAAAATACACCCCACCATAAAATATTTTTGGCGTAGAATAAAAAAAATATATATTTAGTTAACCGATTTCGCCCATTCTCGAACATGTGAAATCAATTCAATTTTCAATGCTGATCAAAAATATATATATATACAAGCCTAGACCTGTCACGTTTGCTTAAGGGTGTTACGAATGTTGTGACAAAGTGAATATACCCTACCCCAGTAAATCTGTGGAATAATGATGACATAATGTGAATTATAGATGTTTCAAACTAAGAGTGTCACGTGATGTCCGGACAATGTATTCTAAAGCAGTAGTCGTGGGGTACCGTCTTCTTGTTTTGAAACATCCCTACCTGTAAAAGCGCACATGTCATAATGTAACTGAATTTCTTTACAGCAACGTTGGTTATTTGATAGACTATTATTTACTATACAGAGTGTCTCAACAGTGCGATCTCGGAAGGTTGTACCTCTGTTAACTCCGAGCCGCACATTTTAAAATTATTAGCGTGTATACAGGCTGTTCCATAAGGTCGTACCAACCCAAACTTATGTTTTTTAATGGAACAACCTATATTTCGGCATAATTTTGAATTCCTCGCAAAATTTTACGACCATGAAAAATAACTTTACCTACCCTAAACAGCAGTCTAAGAAAAGCGTATATCTCAATACTTGTTTTTAATTTTATCGCGCACGCTTTGATTATGATTAAGTAAGAAGCGTTCTATTAGTGTGATTACCTACCATATCCAAATTGTGGTCATAATCTGCAAAAAATATATCAAACAGCTTTTCCTAAGAAAGTATATTTTTTAAATGGAACGCCCTGTATGTAATTAATTTTTTGGGTTCTATGCATCGTTCTGCACAAAAAAAGTACTAGTACACACTAGTGCTAAAATAAACCATTGCAGAGATAACTAGTCTTCTTCATAAAAAATCGATTTTTCTATCAATAAGTGCTTTTACCCCTACATTAACTATTAAACCGGCTAAGTATTTACCTAAAGTACTGTTTTCTCGAATGATTTCATATTCTTTTAATAAAATAAAACTTTTTAGCAGATGTGCAATTTAATATTATAATTTGAAATAAAATTTTACTTGCACCATGTAGGCTGTGTGTAACTGTGGTAAACAAGTTATTAAGGTATCTGTGGTGGTGATATTGTTAGGGTTGCTAAGTTACATTTGCATAATTTTGGGAAATATGGCGAAGTTTTCCCAGAATGAAGTAATTGCCATATTGTGGGTTTTTGGCGAATGCAACAAAAATGCTTTGTTGGCAAGTAGAGTTGACAGATACCACTGGCAGATACCTTAATAATTTCTATTATTAAAAAAAAATAATTAGATACAGGGTGTTTACTTTCGTAGGAAAAACTGTTTGCTTTATGTGCTGCAGATTATGACCACCCTGTGCACAATTTGGATAGGGTAGGTAATCATGATAACAGAACGCTTCTTCCTTAATCATAATGTAAGCGTGCGAAATAAAATTAAAAACAGTTATTGAGATTTACAGTTTTTCTTAGACTACTGTTTTTCCATAAAAATGCCAATATATCAAGAAGTATAAAGTTTAGTGAAAGCAGGGCCGGCCCTAGCGTTTTCGCCGCAGTAGGCAAATCTCAATAGTGCCGCCCCCCTGATTGATTGATTAATTACTTTTATAACAAACCAACCGCAAACGGTTGAAATAATTATTATCATTATTAGGTTCGTTCGAGCAGTCGTCAAAACCAGTCAAAACAATTGGGGATTCTTGTACGCATACGCAATGCAGACATTTGCAGGGCAAAACCGCTATTTGGCATGCGCAGGAGAAAGAATAAGTGCTTTATGCACTTATTGTACTGCTGCTCGAACAAACCTATTATCAAATAATAAATTCATGCATCATGAGTCCTTGCGTGTATAATTTTTATTATATTTTGCAAGACGCGTTAGTAATGTAGCGAAAACAAACATCCTACATCCTACGTACCAAGATATTATTTTCTTGTCGAAAGTAAAACGTATTAAGAATTCTATAGTGCGAAAACTATTTCTTGCAGGCATAAGAATGTATTTTTCACCGGTGCATTCATGCGGCATTAATATGTTTACCTTAAATAGTCTGCCCAATCTTGGCGTAGAAGGTTTTTTACGGCTACAGAACTACAAGTTTTTGTCGAGCCAGCCGATGCGTTCAAGACCTTGCAACGTGTTTGCAAGTCCAGATGTGCGATGTTACAAATCGGCATTAAATGTTCATATTTTCGGTACTTTCGGTACAAATATTTGACAGTGCATATCTCGCAGTGCAATTTGCTTAGATTAATAGGATAATAATACCTACTCGAAAACAAAAGACGATAGCTAATTTTGGTTTTCACCATTGATTATATTCGACATACAAACAATACTTTTAAAACAAAAAAATAAAGAATACTAGTACAATATACAAAGTTTAACCCAAAATTAAAATTAGCTCTTTCGAACCATTTTTCTGCAAAATCGCGAGTAACTTCTTTCAGATCTAATATATTACTCAATTCATATTCAGTGGCCTTCAGTGCTAACCCATTAAGACAATTTTAAGCAGACATGGATTCGCCAACTTTTAAAGCGACTTCTATATCTTTGGAATGTGCCAGTAAATCATTTTTACTTATAACATTTTCTTTAAGTTTGTGGATATCGCATAACAACTCAAAAGGATCGTTAGGGCTATTTTATATTTCTCTTTTGATTTTTGTATAGGATCATTACACTACAGTACACTTTCATATTAATTGATCATATATTTTTCCTAATTGATCCTAATTCTTTATAAAAGCTAATGAGCTATTAAATTTAAGTATGTCTATTACCTATTGGCTGCTATGCATCTTAAAATATAGGAATGGCCTGAAGCCTGTCAATTCCGATTGTATTTGATTGTATTTTACTATTCCTTTATTTTCTAGATTCAGGCAAAATTTTTGAGCCCTTTTTATTGTAGTTCAGTTGGTTTTGCCGCCCCTAAACTTTGCCGCCGTAGGCAGTTGCCTACCTTGCCTACCGCCTAGGGCCGGCCCTGGTGAAGGTAATCTTATGTTTCATAGGCGTACAATTTAGCGAGGAATTCAAATTGTGCCGAAATATAGGTTGTTTAAAAAAACATAAGTTTGGGTTGGTAGTTGGTATATATGAGTAAAATCAGTTTTAAAATATCGTCATTAACAGAGGCACAATTTTCCGAGATTGCACTGTTGAGACACCCTGTATATTTCTGTACTTTTACAAGAATGGTAAGAGAAATTTTAACTAGAAGAGTTTTTTTTACAATTTAAGTGCTTTTTCACAGAAATGTCGCTGGTTACTTGATACAGCAAACTTGTTGAAAAATGTGTCTCTTAGGGATTGATTACAAGATCTATAGCGGGATTACCTGGCCATTTGAAGATATTTATTTCAGTGACATGTTAAATATTTTGAATTATACTGGTTATCCGACTTTTTTCCCTATTTTTTCAATGTAAATGTTATTCTGCGTAAAACTTATCATATAGTCAGACTTATTTGCTTTTCCAAATACTTAATAATAAAGTCCACCAGTTTCAAATATCAACAAATCAAACAATAAATAAAGCAAAATAAATTAATATCCATTACAACAATAAGCAGTTTCAAGTAAAATGTACCAGACAAAAAAATAAACCGTATAAAAAAATGAAGAAACAAATAAATCAATATGGAGCTCTTTACAGATTTCTTTAGAAACTCAATGTCAATCTGAGTACAACGTTTCAGGTGGACCTATTTAACTTTTCAATTCCGCCAAAGACGAAAAACTGTGGAATACCTTAATAACGCCACTTATCGCAATCAACCTGCTCTGTGTTCAATGATTTGTTGCTACTTCATATTGGTTATCTCAGTAATTGTTAACGCATTCAATTAAGATGTTATTTGCATAAAAATCAAGGAGTACTTTGCTTTTAATTCGATAGACAGATTATAATACTGTAACAAACAATAACAACTAAAAGAGGGCGCAAATATGTTTGTTATTTAAACTTTGTTTTCAGCACGGGTTTCCGTAGCTTAAAAAGACACAAAACAGTAAATACTTGAAGTGGAGCAACAATTTAAAAGTAGTGATCGAGTGTGGTACCAACTGTTGGTAATAAAATGATTGAAATGATGACGCATAAGAACGTTACCTTACTTAACCAAAACTGTAACTTTGTTATTTATGGAGTAATAAAAAGCCACTTTTCAGAGTGGCATGGACAAATTTACGGCAACAGCTTAAAGTTCTGGGGCCCACATTGTTAGCCCTGCTAATCTCGCTTCGTAAGGCGTCCGAAGACGAGTATAGTCCCATCGTAAAAGTGCTTTAGGTTTTAGGCCGTTAAGAAATTCTACCTACAAAAGTCCTCCATCCCTCAGATCCCTACAAAATGTCAAGAATAGTCATAGTCCCTTACTGAGATGGCGTATCTGAAGGTTCCTTTAGTGCACTCTTGATTGATCGTAACATAGAACGCGTAGATTTCGACATTTCTTATCCACCCGAAGATATAATAGAAGAGTGTGAGAAGGTAACCAACCTTCATAATCTAATTTGCATTTGAAAACATCACATCGCTTGGGTTACCTGTTCCGCTGTTCCACATGTACGGTAACGTGAAATGGAGATATACAAAGTTGTGCTGGATCTCCTGCCTTTGTCAATAATGGACGTGAAGTTTAACAGGCTTAAACTTAGCAAACCGCTCCTGTCTAGATGGGCGATATTTGGAAGTTATGCCAACGGAGGGGAGTGGAAAGTTAGTCAAGTGAGTTTGGGACCGGGTATATACAATAAACTGGTGGCGAATTTTAAGTTTGAAATTTACGAGTTCTAAACTTGGAAGCAAATAACTTTGCTGGGAAATCAATTTAGATGAGTAGTGGTGGTACATCGCTGAAGTGTGTTTTCAGATTAAATTACAGAAATTTGGCGTTCCATTAGCGTACACTTAAGTTATGTTCAAACGTTTAAACTTGCTCTGATGACTTACAAACTTATTTTTACTTCGCTTGGCATCAAAACGCTAAATAATGTACCTTGTCTAATCCATAGTGATAAGAAACGTATATGTGTAATGAACATAGTTTTCCTATTTATACATAGCATAGAGGTCGTGTCTAGGTTTATAAAATATGGAGTTTAACAATATATTGTGCTATTACTACCCAGATAGAAGCATTGTGACTCACTTTTTACTTTATCATACGCAGTATTATAAAGTATTGTAATCGTGCCGAAAAAAAAATTTGAGATTTTAGCGGAAATAGGTCTTTATGGGTCCCCAGAACATTTTTGACCAAGGTACAAAAAAATGTCTGTGTGTGTGTGTGTCTGTGTGTGTGTGCGTGTGTGTGTGTGTGTGTGTGTAAACGATTTTTGTGACGACGATTCCGGAGAAACTACTAAAGGTATCGAGACGAAAGTTCATATTTATAAGTTTTATGACCTAACTTAGACCTGAAAAGCTTTTGGTTCAAAAGGGTCCAAAGGAACTGGTAGTTTATTCTAAGCCCTTTTCAAGGATTTTGTAAATGAGCCGCCATTTCTGTAAGTTCGTCAAAATAGTTAAATAATAAATTAAAGTACAGGACATTTTGAATAATTTATACCTATGAAATTTTTTGGTAAAATTAATAGTTTAGCTGCAAGAGCAAATTCTATTCGATCGAGATAGGTCGCATCTGCACTAATATGAAAATACATAGTAGCCAGAATTTTGACAAATATTTTTTTGTGCTGTCACCACAGAAATGTCTATTGCTGTCACCACGCTGTCACAGTCGGAGAACCGCTATGGAACGTCATGTACAGTGTCATGAACGAATATAAATCTGTCAGAATTTGAATTAGCTTTTTAAACTTGACATTTCGTAGAAGTGGTATCAACCTAACATTTTCTATACCGAAATATAACCATTTTTGAATTTTTTTTTAAAATACGTATTTCTCAAAAAGTAACACAAAAAAACGTTGTTGTCACTCCTGCCGAAAACTACATAGCGCGAATTGCTCACATGCGACAACGACGCTCCGTCATCGGTGACGCGCCGCATCACCGCTCGTTGTGCTATTCCGTACTTTCGGCACTTGTGAGATAAACAACTATTATTCTGATGACAGTAGGTAGTGTCAAATGCTGATGCTTTGACAATACCTTCGATTGATACTATTGACTATCAAAATATCTGTCAAATCCTGGCTAACTAGTTTAATTTTAATGCAGACACGATTTATCTCAGTCAAATAGATCCTCATGCAGCTAAACTATTAATTTTATATATTGTATGATAAAGTCATGTGCCTGGCCACATCAGATTTTTTACTTTATCATACGCAGTATGCTAAAGTATTGTAATCATGCCGAAAAAAAAAATTGAGATTTTAGCGGAAATAGGTCTTTTTGGGTCCCATGAACATTTTTGACCAAGGTACAAAAAAATGTCTGTGTGTGTGTGTGTGTGTGTGTGTGTGTGTATGTGTGTGTGTGTGTGTGTGTGTATGTGTGTACTCGATTTTTGTGACGACGATTCCAGAGAAACTACTAAAGGTATCGGGACGAAAGTTCATATTTAGAAGTTTTATGACTAAACTTAGAGCTGAAAAGCTTTTGGTTCAAAAGGGTCCAAAGGAACTGGTAGTTTATTCTAAGCCTTTTTCAAGGATTTTGCAGATGAGCCGCCATTTCTGTAATTTCTTCAAAATAGTTAAATAATAAATTAAAGCAGAGGAAATTATGAATAATTTATGCCTATGACATTTTTTGGTAAAATTAATGGTTTAGCTGCAAGAGCAAATTCTATTTGATCGAGATCGGTCGGATCTGCATTGATATGAAACTGCATAGTAGCCAGGATTTTGACAAATATTTTTTTTGTGCTGTCACCACAGAAATGTCTATGGCTGTCACCACGCTGTCACACTCGGAGAACCGCATGGAACGTCATCTACAGTGTCATGAACGAATATAAATCTGTCAGAATCTGAATTATCTTTTTAAACTTGACGTTTCGTAGAAGCGGTATCAACCTAACATTTCCTATACAGAAATATAACCATTTTAGATTTTTTTTAAAATACGTATTTCTCAAAAAGCAACACAAAAGCGTTGATGTCACTCCTGCCGAACACTACATAGCGCGACTCGCTCACATGCGACGACGACGCTCCGCCATCGGTGACGCGCCGCATCACCGCTCGTTGTGCTATTCCGTACTTTCGGCACTTGTGAGATAAACAACTATTATTCTGATGACAGTAGGTAGTGTCAAATGCTGATGCTTTGACAATACCTTCGATTGATACTATTGACTATCAAAATATCTGTCAAATCATGGCTAACTAGCTTAATTTTAATGCAGACACGATTTATCTCAGTCAAATAGATTCTCATGCAGCTAAACTATTAATTTTATATATTGTATGATAAAGTCATGTGCCTGGCCACATCAGATTTTTTTATTCTGTGGCATCTTCTTATATCTTTTATCTTTAATATATCAACAGAAAATCATTCCATCTTATGACTTTATCGTAACCTGTACAAATTTGCAGATACGACCTCGCTATGCTTTACACTGCAGTATTACTATGAATTTTTTTCGATACGTCGCTTTGTTGCTTAATAAAAACTATATATTTTTAGGTAAATTTTTGTTTGTAAACTGGCTGTAACAGTTTTAGTTTCCAGTATTAAGATTAAACGATTTCTGGCAGCGAAAACGATTAACTGAAAAGCGGTTCTGAGTAGAGTGCTTGTACCTCCGGCATTTTTAATTATTTTTAGTTGACATTTTGAGGAAATATTCTACATTAGTTGAGCACTAACAAAAGCATTCTTATTTTTCAATAAATAATTACTTTCCCATTAATATATTTATAACCTCCAAATTTACTGTGGTGAGGGTATATTGACTTTGCCACATTTGTAACAGCTTAAACGAGGCGTGGCGGATATAGACATATTGTTTAATATTTTACGGTGGTGGATATTTTAACTTATAGGTTCTCATGTAACCCTTTTCCTTAGAGAAAATACTTTTTATTGGAGGCTGACCCTCATAATAGGTGAAACTTATAACGATTTGAAACTGACAGCCATTTTGTCAATTTTCATCGTTATTAACTAAATGTTGGTTTAGCCTCCAACTAATTTCATCTAGTTTTACATCGCTTTTGAAATTTTGATTTTGGTTAAATTTTATAGTAGCTATCGTGCACGTCGTTGAGACAAGCACGCCGCACAGGACCTGATACTTCCTACAACAGTATCCTACAACAGTATGGCGCTGTCTTTTTGTACATTAAAGTATGAGAAATATATGACAAAAGATAAAATATTGATATCTCTTACAATTTGTTTGTAAAACTGTCTCAAAGTTGAGCTACTTTTCAGGTCTCTACATGAGAACCTCCCCTTAAATTACCATAATTTTGACAAAAACTGGAACGACCCCGTTTTTTACGACAATTAATTGTTTTGATCTTTTCTATTTATTATTATTTGAAATTGTACTACCATCAGTAAAACCATCTAATTTATAATGTTTATTCAAATTTTATGTGACATCGTTGATAAGAGCAGCTGTGATTGCGGTTAGAATATATAAGATTAGATTCATATTGTTATTGTGTACTTGATTTTGTGCATTGTATAAGTTTTATTTGGTATATTTGGTTTTAGTATTATTTTTATTTAAATAATTAGTCACAAACTGAAAGAGCTATCCCAAAAGTAGGGCTAAAGTTTGGCTAGTTGTAAATAAACCTTAATGACTAAGCTACAAGCTACAAATAAGGCACTAAGGAACCGCCTTGATCTTCATAAATCCTCCAAAATCAATTTTAATAAAAGATATCACGTATGTGCAACAAGTCTTAGTATAATTATACTTGCTCAGAATTGTGTCACAGCATCAACTGCACCTTTTCTGCATTTAAAAAATGTATACGCGCATGCAGTGCGCTACCTAATATTATGCGACCGAGCTACCGCTGTGTATGCTATAATAATTATGCCAATGCCTCGCATGGTTGATTGTCTGTTTGACAAACAGCTGTTGTACATGGTCCCGATCACGTAGCAGTCTCCGGCGCTAACGAGTGACACGTTGTGCTGTACTCACTTCATACTACCTATGTATACCTATCATTCGAAAATACCTTAACGGTAACACGCGGCACGAGCCAGGTATGAGGTGCGTCCCACTTTTCCACCGAAATAAGATGGTGATTACCTGATAACCTCCGCTTGCAATTAACATAACCGATAGTAAGCGTTTGTAGGTGTTGCATTGAAATTTATGGTCGTGCATTGGTAGCTGTCGCGCTGGACGCGAACAGCGACTTTCTATAGCTTCTACAGCTTCTAGTGACCGGTTTTTCTCTTTCTCCATGCGCTTGGTTGGCATCTATGAAACCTTTGGATGCAGCAAGGTTAATGTAGGATAAGTTTTATGTGCATATCTAATGATGTGATGTTCCTATCAGTAAGGCAATATACTGTTCAAAGTGCTGTATGTTATATTAAAATTGTACTTTGATTTACAGGTCTTGTAGTTAGATAGGAAAACGCTTTAGAAATTGATAAAGTTGAACATTTGTAAATGTGTTTTTTTTGTCATTTTGCTGTTGTGCTCATATCGTTACGAGATCCTGCGTTGACGTTTCAGACCAGCGTTGCATTTTGCGGGGCACATAGGCGCCGTAATAAAAGGGCGCTAAAGGCTAGAACTAGATTTTTCTATGTCCGTTTAAGCCATTAAACTGAGTTCAAATATACAAAATAGCCATAAACACCCCAATCCTAGAGAGCTTAAAATATGTGAGAAATGTATTTACATTGAAAATCAATGATGATGATTAAACAATAATGATTTTCCCAAATTCAGACTTGTACTGATTTTGCCTGGTTAAGTTGCTAAGCCTAGGCGGCCAGTAAGGATTTTTTTATCGCCGCGGATGAAAATTTGCACCACGTATATGGGCGTGTTTCCTCATGGCGGGAAAAAATTGCTGTAGGGAAAACGACAAGTGGCGCCTGGACCAAGAGCGATAGAAACTACATATTCCAAATTAAAACATGACGTAAATGGACCAGGAAAAAATAGAAATGTTAGGGCAAGTATTTCAGTTGATCGCACAGTTAAATAAAAATTACAAACTAGCAGAGAAGTTTAAAAAATTAAAGCTGGATGTGTACCTTAGAAAAAATATACAGCATATATGCACGGATTAAGGTACACAGAGGAAACAAATTTTTATTGTGATTTTAAAATAATGCCAAACTCCTAGTTGTGAGTTAGTCCGCAGTAACGTGTCACACTCGTCACGACTGTTTAACGACTATACATAAGCAATTGTTGTAGATAGATGTTCAAACTGTAGCGTTTTATGAAAAATATTTTTTAATAGCAGTGACGGTAGTTACCAGCACTGCAAAATCTAGGTTTTGGTAACCTAAAATAAAAAATGCGCGGAATGACAGTTTTTCGTACAAATTTACGTTTTTAAGTGGGTTCTACGTTATTTTGTGACATTTCATGTCGATTTAAAACAAACATTATTTTTATAGTAGTGCCTTGTAGTATTTCTATTCTACATTAAAATTATACAATTTCAGATTATATTTTAGACCCGATTGATACTAAGGTACCTAATTATTTTAATTGTTCCACAAAACCGGTGGATTGGCAACTGACTTTGTTCCCTTGGACGTAAATAGAGATTTTTATAACTTCTTTTTCTTGATGGATTTAATTAATTAATTAATCTTTTAAGAAATGCGGTTAGAAAATCTTTAACTTTACTTTAAAGTTCCCTGCCCGCTTATAGGAAACAAGGCATTTTTTATAAGAATTTAATTTTTATAGCCATATCAATTTGGCCTATGATACAATTTCTTTCGCAGAAGCAGAGAACTTATCTGACGAAAGATTGGTGATCTTATCTGGAATGTAAGATCATATTAAGTTATATATTCTTTCCCTAAAGTTAAGTGCTTAGGATGAGAAGCCGATTCAAATTAATAGGTATACTTGTATCACACATTTGTGTGAAAAGGGAGAAATATGGAAAAATTATTGGCCAAAATCTAAAATAGATTTTGGCCAATATTTTGTCAGTTGTTATTTCCTACAGATTGTTTTTGAGTAATGGGTAATTTTACGTAATCCTGTCACTTGCAGTCAATATATTATGAGCGGAACACCGACTGAGAAACGCTGCTTTCAGATATATAGGTACATCATTCCAATCGGAAGAGATGCCACCCAAGAAGAAAAAGCAAATAGCATGTGGTTTCTCCTTCATTTTTAAGTGGTTACATTGTCACAGTTACAGTTATTTTGTACCCCTTCTCAAGAAAATATGATTGACTTTAAGTAAAATAACAACGATAAAAATGGAAACAATGGACCTTAATAGATATGTTTTAACCAAGAAAAATACTTATCCAAGTAAGCTTTACGGCCAACATCATTTAGAAAATAAACTGCTTCCTGCTTATGCCGTGTATAAAGATTAATAAATGCTGACGTTTCGCGAACCGTGTTGCTCGCTTCTTCAAAGCTAATTGAATACTGAAGCCCTACTAACAAAATCTCCCTTATATACCTAAATTTACACCTCACTGCGCACATCTGGAGCTACCGCTCCCATGTGTTTTTCCACCTGACCGCAATAGTATCGCTTTGCAGAGCATCAGTAGGGTTACGCGAATTACTGCGCACATCTGGAGCTACCGCTCCCATGTGCTTTTCCACCTGACCGCGTTAGCTTTGATTTCCAGACCCTACTAATGTCAGTACCGTCCTCGCGATTGATGTTGTCAGGATGTTTGTAACTTTTCATGGCTTCTCTAATAAGCCTTCGATAATAATTACCCACCCTTGCCAACATCTTAACGTCATCTAAATTCATTGTGTGTCCCGACTCGTGGCACTGTTGAGCAACAGCGCACTGTTGCATCTTGCGTAGCCGGGTGTCTCTACTATGCTCCTTGACTCGACATTCTATACTTTGTCCTCTCTGTCGTACATAGCATGTTCCACACTCACATGTTATCTTGTATACCCCTTCGTTCTTCGGAAGTGGTGTGATATCCTTTGGGTTAGGCGAAAGATCCTTTGCTGGTGCTCTGTACCTTACCGTGATCCCCCGATTTTTTCAGGAATCTACCGATTCTTTCTGATATCCCACTTATGTATGGTAAGCAAGCGAACCCATTTCACTCTTGCCGCTCCTCTGAGACTTGCGGCTTTCTTTGTGTGACACCCCGTATGTTGGACTTGGTGTATCCATTCTGACGTAGGGCCCACTCCAAGTGTTTCCGTTCGTCGTCCAAGGTGCTGGAGTCGCACACCTTGTCGGCTCTGTTGAATAAAGTTTAAAGTTTGGAATATTTTTCAATAATAAGTACATACTAGTATTGTTTTTCATTCTACGGACGTTTAAGTATTGAATTAGTAGAGTTAGTACAAAAACCAGTGTTTGAAAAAGTGAAAAAAAAATCAATATAATTAAATAGTAAACAAATCATTAAATAAGTACAATATGCACTTTCTAGCCAGCTCACTACTTGACATTTTAATTTAAATGGAAATTTGACAAAGCCAGTTTATTTATGATATAATCCAAGTATTTTGCAAATAATTAAAATTAATTAATTGTCTGTGATTTAGAAACTTTACGATATATACCCATCCTCTTTATAGTCTCATGCTTTAATTAAATGACTAATAATTATTCTCAATTATAATTATTGCGAATTGTAACCGATTACATTATACGCTATAATATGCATGTATTAATTATCTCAAATTAGTTGAAAATGTATTTAGGATGTTTGCATCTAGGCTATGTGCGTCGCGCACGTACAGTAATGGCATTGAGTATGTATGTCCATTAATTAGGTCCTACAGAAACAAGTTAATAAATACTGTGTATTCTCTGTTAGGTAAATATTTTAAGTATATATTCATACAAATTTATTTTGAACTAGCAGTTTTGTTCTCAAAACAAAACCATAAATAAATTGTAAGTGGAAAGAAGCCAAGAAGCCTAATACATTACGGCTATCAGTTGACTGAATGAATGTGCAATGTGCACAATATTTCAACAGACTTGTAATAAATTTGCACAAATTTTATCCATTTACCTTTCGATCTTGTTGATGATGTATACAACAATTGCTGTGATTAGTGCTTACGAATTTTAACACATTTTTCTACAAAGTTTCCTTTTTACTTTATCATACGCAGTATGTAAAGTATTGTAATCGTGCCGAAAAAAAAAATTGGGATTTTAGCGGAAATAGGTCTTTTTGGGTCCCCTGAACATTTTTGACCAAGGTACAAAAAAATGTCTGTGTGTGTGTGTGTGTGTGTGTGTGTGTGTATGTGTGTGTGTGTGTGTGTGTTGTGTACTCAATTTTTGTGAATCCGATTCCGGAGAAACTACTAAAGGTATCGGCACGGAACTTCATATTTAGAAGTTTCATGACCAAACTTAGAGTTGAAAAGCTTTTGGTTCAAAAGGGTCCAAAGGAACTGGGTGTTTACTCCAAGCCTTTTTCAAGGATTTTAGAAATCAGCCGCCATTTCTGTAATTTCGTCAAAATAGTTAAATAATAAATTAAAGCAGAGGAAATTTTGAATAATTTATGCCTATGACATTTTTTGGTAAAATTAATAGTTTAGCTTTTTAGTTTATTCTAAGCCTTTTTCAAGGATTTTGGAAATGAGCCGCCATTTCTGTAATTTCGACAAAATAGTTAATTAATAAATTAAAGTAGAGGAAATTTTGAATAATTTATGCCTATAACATTTTTTGGTAAAATTAATAGTTTACCTTCAAAAGCAAATTCTATTTGATCGAGATCGGTCGCATCTGCATTGATATGAAATTACATAGTAGCCAGGATTTTGACAAATATTTTTTTGTGTTGTCACATTCGAAAACAGCTGATCTCATCATAGGTTGGAGAACCACTATGGAACGTTGCCGCTGTAGTGCGGCAAATTATAAAATACAAATTTCAAATAAAATAAGATCACCAATTTGATTGTTTGTTGATAAGAAATATCAACCCGTCTTTATATCTAATTCTAAAAATGATACATTGAGAAAATTATAAATAAAGTATAGCGATGAGTGTAGTTTTATTTTAGTATGTTGGTAGGGATGTGTCATGAACAAATATAAATCTGTCAGAATTTGAATTACCTTTTTAAGGTGCGTTTTCATTGGTGATAATGGCAGTGGTAGCAGACGCCGTTATAGTATTTCCAATAGAAAATTGCTAGTGACTCATGTTTATGTACATGCAAACTAATATGTGTCATTATCACGATATGTAAGAAATAGTATAATTTCGTATTCTACCACCGCCATTAGCTACCATTACCTACCAATCGGAACGCACCTTTCGTCAAAGTGGTACCAACCTAGCATTTACTATACAGAAATCATTTATTTTTTTTTAAATACGTATTTCTTAAAAAGCAACACAATAAACGTTGATGTCGCTCCTGCCAAAAACTAGATAGCGCGACTCGCTCATATGCGACGGCGACACTCCGCCTTCGGTGACGCGCCGTGTCACCGCTCGTCGCGCTATTCCGTACTTTCGGCATTTGTGACATAAATAACTATTATTCTAATAACGTAGTGTAGGTAGTGTCAAATGCTGATGCTTTGACAATACCTACGATTTATCTCTATAGAATAGATTCTCATGCAGCTAAACTATTAATTTTATATATTGTATGATAAAGTCATGTGCCTGGCCACATCAGATTTTTATGTTTCTAATCGACACCTTGTGTGACACATATTACAGAAACACTCTGTATAATATAAAATAATAAATTGTAATTTAGCGAGTGCGATTGATATGGACACCGAACTAATGTTGTTTGGTCGCACTATACATATATTATTTGCAATCACTAGATGGCGTGTGAGTTCCAATTTACTGATTGATCTAGTGGCTGCGAGAAAGACCTTCAGGCCGCTTGCTGGATTACTTCCAACTTATTAATCACAAGTGTTAACAAAGAAAACAAAACTGCGATATATTAAACAACCAACCAACGGCACGACGTGGCATATAATTCGGCCCGACAAATGCCACATAAAATTTCAATTACAATAAGCCATTAATAATGCAGGAGCGCTTGCAAATATGGGCTGAGCTGTACAGAAAATACAATTACACAATACTTTGGCATACATTACTATTTACATATGTATTTTTTGAGCCGATCTCATCTGCAAAGCAAAGCGAGATATCGTTCTATTTGCCGTTCGAAATTATCTCTGTATGTAGATTGGACCTCTTAAAAATATATAGATGATAATTCTGTAATGTATTATGCATATCGCTGTTTGCGGTTGTTCGCGCTTTTGTTGATTCGTTATACAACCGATAAGGTCTTGTGTGTACTCACTTTACAAAATTGCAGTTCAATGTTTGCTGTAATCCTGTTTGATCAGATTTACATTGGGAACGTCAGTATTTGCTGTAATAATGATAATGCATTTTTATTTCGTCAAAATCTCGAAGATGTCAAAATGATACAGAGTCGTTCCTTTGAAATTAATGGAGCTGAAACACTCAAAGTATTCAATTCAACTACTCAAATTCATTTTTGAAACGTCAAATGATTACTTAGATTTGTCGTCGTCAATTTAACGACTACCTACGATTTTTCGTATTGATTTTTATTGATCCTTAATTGTCTTCATGGAATTTGTTAATGGGACGCAAATGGACATATGTGCGATAAATTTATTTGCGCTGAATGTTATTCCGGACTCAAAAATAGCTCAAAATGTAAAATATCGACAATGCTTTTTATACGGTCTCACTGCACTATTTCGTGATAAAAATTTCGTGGTGTGAAATCCACCGACAACTTCATACTGTCTTCATATTAATTATCTGCAACCAATAAACACTATTTTCCTTTGAGTAATTGTTATTAGTGCTCATTTGTTTGTCACATGCCAACTATCTACTTGTCGTGAAGTTTTTGACGGCTGAACCAACATTCGCGGTGTTTCTCTGCATTTAAGATGGAAACACCCGACCAAAGTTGTCAGAGCGTTATCCAGCTAGTTATCCGGGGAATTCCGGGGAGACTAACCGAACGCAGGGAATATGTAAAAGCAAAAAACAATAGAACGGAAGATATTTATAAGGAGTCGTTCGATATTTGCTGGTATATGTTATGGGCCTGTGGTCAAATTACGAGAAAAACTAATTTTAACTGACTCACTACAATATCTGTAAAACTTCTGGAGTACAAAGCTACCAAGCATTGGCAACATTGCTGGACAAAGGCCTCCTCATCAGACCACCAGTCCTCTCTAAATGGTATCACGAATGTGTCACAGGCCGTTAAATACAATAAAGAACTATCTACAAATTTGTGTCTGCTTGAACAAAATAGCCTAATGAAGTTCACAAAAATTGACCATAATGTAGAAATGATCAGATTTGATCATTCCTAATTAGAACAAAGGAACAAGATTAAATGAATGAAGGCGTCGATGATAGTTTTAAAGTCAGTGATCTGACGACACTAATCAACGCACATACAAGGAGGAAACCAAGAGAAAGGATTTTGTCCATTCAATTTTGTTAATTAAAACTGCATTTTATCTTATAAAGTGAAATAAAGCTGTGCAATACTAATGATACGATTGTGAAACAACCAATCTGTTTGAACAAAAAAAAAACAACAAACAGAAGACAGCAACAGGTTTAACTACTTCTTGAACTACTCCTACTCCAGATTAGACACAAATTGTACGTTATCTTGTTGAAAATACTCGTATTTTACTTATTTTAAGCTTGACACTATTTATTTAATATAATTTTGTTTTTGTTTAATTTAAATTATTAAATTTGTCTATAAAAACACATAATATAGATTTAAGTACACAATGTACTTAAAGTACATTGTATACATCTTCAATGTGATGTACGATAGGCACATAAACATATAGACCCAAGCAAAACACAATACAACAATGTCACCACATTATCATTATTTAGGGGTTGATGGTCTTGGCGAAAAACTGCTAATAACCGCTTTTATATATGACTACCCCAACTATTACATACAATTTGTATGACGGAAAATTATGCAATAGTGTTTGAAAAAGTTATGAACAACGAAGACAACCAAATATAGACGAAATATCATCATTTTTCGGGCTTCCACCACCGATCGGCATTTAAGAGTATAAGCTCTAATTAAATACCTATAACTTCGTAATTCAGCAATTTTTTTAAAGTTGCATATAATCATTTTTCTGTAATGGTGATATGTAATTTGTTGTTGTGATTTAGGGGTTGTTTGCCACGAAGTAACCAACCCAACGTTTTTGAATAAGTACAACTACTAATCAGCTACAATTTGACATATTTTCCTTCATATGTCGATATAGCACAATTTTTGTAAAAGCTATATTTTTTTCCGTAGCTCTTCCTCGTAATGCATCTCAAAATCTACCTATATAATCGATACAAATAATTATGATATAGGGTTATTTCTCGTTGACCTAAGTGCAGTGCAGGAATACTTATTTTGGTAGTAAAAACGCCCCTAAGACGATTAATGGTTAATGATCTACATCTTGATATATGGAATAGTCATGCAGTAATTTTAGAAAAAGTAAGATTTACAAAAGCAACTCTCAATAATGTTTATGTTTTGCGGCAAATTCATAATAATATAACAACATCAAATAAATATGAACGCGGAGATGTATTTAGCTGTACAAAGGTAGCAATAAAATAACTAAAATGAAACACAAATATTCACTTAGGTTTAAAAAACTACTTTGGAATTTCTGCTTAAGTTGTACTAGAATATGAAAATAATATTCAAAATTTTTGTCACAGCATTTGTTATATCGAGTTAAACCAGCTCTGAAGGATAATGTAGCAGTGAACATGGGAAGCTGAAGATGATTTCTCAGGTTATTTTTACAAGATTCATAGAGCTGAAAACCGCTCGACTTCAGCATTAGAATGAGGTAATATTAGTGTCTCAAAAGTAAAATCAGCCAGTTTAATGGGATTTTCATTTGCACTATCATTATAGTTATATATTTCATACCAAAATCTTCTTGTATCATTACGTTTATTCAATTGGATTATGTGTATAGATTGTTCTGATTTTGATATTGTTCAATCAAATTTGATGTTTTTTCGAGAGCTTCAAATAGGTTAGATTTATTTGGTTTGCAAGCTTCTTCAACACGTATGGATGAAAGACAATATTAATATTATCCGGTAATCTTATTGTTATCTGATTTATTTTGAAGGTACTAAAAAATTAATACATCGGTCCCTGAGATAGATTTCACCAGAAAATTCCTTTTCTTTCAGTTGCCGTGATGTGGTTTCAAAATTGTAACCTAAATGACAAAATTACTGTATATACTTATAGGTCCTCGAAAGCTACAGGCAGCAGGTTCCGTTTGTTACATTGCTTTGTTTTGTCAACAATTGCATACTAAAAATCTACTAAAAATTCCACTAGCCACTAAATTCCAGTTTTCTCCACTAGCACTACTTGAAATTCTACTAAATCTAGTAGAAAGTCTATTGCGTTGGCAACACTGGACATGAATGCGGCTATATATACATACCCTCTAGGAGACCATCCTTCACATTATTTTCAAAACAACGACTGTATTAAATCAAAACAATCGTTTTCTTAAAGCAAATATTTAGGTTGTTTTATATTAATGAAATACTCTTATTATAAGTAAGTGTTGTCTTAAAATAAACAAATTATGTTAAGTATATTATTTTCTTAACATTAGACAACCATTTCTCTGTGTGTGATAGTTTGTATCAAATGTATGTGTCTTAATTTTTATCACTATCAAAGATCAATTCTTGACAAAAAAAATTAATTTGAAACCCTCGCACTTTCCTACAATTCTTTGCTGACATCAAAGTCAGAAATTTGTGTTTCACCGACCAATAGGCTGCATTTTTATAAATATCGTCTATAATATTCAGTGATTCACGCGACGTCTACAAGTTTGGTTCAGGCGTCGTCTACAAGTTTGTTTCCTCAATGGTGACAGATCCCTATAGATCTTTTTATCTGAAGGATTTGTTTCCGTTATAAAAGCCTGTAAAAAATATTAACCGGAACATAATACCAAACCGGCCAGGACGTCGGGGCCGATGATGTGTCAAACCTGAACGTCCCAGTCAAACAGGAACGTATGGTAAGCCTATCCATAAGAATACCAAATAGATGCCCGACGTGAGAAGTTGGATGAAAGATAGATAATTGTAGGCCAAGGCCCGAGACTGATGTCTGATGAGACGAAAAAAATATTGTTGCGACAGTTAATAAATATTAACTTTATACTATTTTTCGTTAGGTGATATATTGAGTAGGTTAGTATTTTGTTTGCCTTCGACAAATAAGGTCCGTTTCGCAATAAGCACTCGATAACGAGAAAAATATTTGCGCTCAGCTCATCTGCATACACAATACGAACGGTGGTGGCCTTGGCCAGCGATTTTCGCTGAAACTTCTGTATTTTTCCTCGATTATCATGTGACCGGCGATTTCGGCGTTTCGTCTGCAAATACAAATTTCACGCCGCACGGCAAATAGAAATCGTCCCATCTGTAAACAAAATTAATGACATGACGATTATTTGGCCAGCTTCCGCCCACATATCGTTATGTCAATTTTTGTTTATTGACGATTCAGACGAATGAAGGAGGGTTGACTCACAGTTGTGTAGACACAAATATCGAATAAACAAATATTTCTTTTTTTTTCATAAAGTGTGTATTAGTTGTTGATTTTGTTTTGTTCTTTTTACTATACATAGTTGTTTATTATTGCATTGATTAGTTGGGACGTATTGGCCATAAAAACGATAGTTTATACTAAAGCACCCAGGATTTCTATCGTTTTCTTATTATCGCCAAACAACGATAGTTCCATTGTGAAATTCTGCATTACTCTATACCTCGACTTTATACATAAAATGTATAAATAAATACAAAAGGTACCTGTAACACCAAGGTGATTTAAAATGGCACCATTCAAAAATAGATACAGATTAAAAACTGAAATTAGTATATATCATCTTTAACCGCTAAGCCTCCCTCAAGAATCTCCCTCTTCAAAATAGCTATAAGCACCGAATTCATTGAGACTCGTATTTAAGATTCTTGACGCAAGGTACGAAAAAGTCTTTCTGAAGGATGCTGTCCTGTGCACTGGAACTGTCGCCATAGAAGCGACATAGCGAAGGCTTCTCGTATGAGCTTCCCCTCTTAGCTCGATGTTGGCCGCCAGATAGGAGAGTTGACCATCATACACCGCTGAACAAACCATCTCTGCGTAGTGGGTGATAACGTTGACAACATTACACATGCAACTATATAGTATTCCTTGAAGATGTCTCTTGTTTGCCTGAGAGACGAGCAGACCATAAACGATGTCACCATAACCTACAGCTGAAAGCACCAACGAATCTGAAACCATAAGACTAGTATCAGTCGGTAAAACCGATTTAAATTGATGCAATCGCTTCAATTTGGCATACGCAGCCTGACAAAGCCTACGTGTCCATCAAAGGTAAGACCAAGGTTGAAGACGATTCCAAGGTTTCTTACTTCTGTCGCCACAGGAAGACGAACACCATCTAACTCCAGCTAATCTCACAGCCTCGACGTCCTCCTCCTTGCCAATAAATAGAACCTGGCACTTTCCAGGATTCAGCACCATGCAGGGAGTTGCTAGCTGCCCAGCCGTAGACACGCGCCAGGTCTTCGTTAATAGAGTCCAGGCTGTCGTTGACGGCCTCGGAGTGAATGGGGGCATACAGCTGGATATCATCGGCATACATGTAGTAACTGCAGTGCCCGAGAGTAGTAGGCATATCGGCAGTTAAGATGTTGAAAAGCAGTGGACGTAGCACTGATCCCTGGGGAACACCTGACAGTGAGACTGATGGCTGGGAAATTGTCTGCGTCGATTTTAGTGTAGTTTGTGCGCCCAACTAGGAAAGACACGATTTCATCCTGAAATCCATCCAGTTCTTAATAGTAAAGCTAAAGTACACCGAGAGGTCTATTCAGGAATGAACGAGTTAGGGCTGAAAGCGGAAAATACTGCTGGTAGAATATTGTAGTGACATTAGCATATGTTTTAACACAACCAAAACAAAGTAATATACGAAAAGATATGCAAACAATGTCATCAAAAGGAACCCACGTCAACTTCCCAACATTCAATTCAGCGTACTCTATTAGTCTACGTAAAATATGTATGGTTTAACCTAAAAAGAAGTTTCGTTGGTTTGTAAATCGGTACGTGGGTAATATGCAGCATAATAATACCATCAGCGGGTATATTAATATGGCGGACCGGTAGAATCTGTGCTCTGTGGAAACGCGTTAAAATTAATGGCATAGTAAATTAAACTCGGCGACAAAGACGGAGCCTGTGAACGACTCGAACCGAATTCGGAGTTTGGATTATTGCTTCCTGAATATTTAATCTCCATCAAACGATACAGGTGCCGTCATTTAATAATTAGCTAATTACCTAAGTTTACCGTCCTGTGTACAGCTTAGCTGTCATCAATTTTCTACAATATTAGGCAACACTTAAAGGAATATCTAATGAGTTAATTAATACTGGGAAAATTTGATGTGGTTGGCTCGAAGGATTAATGCACAATGTAAAGAGTTGGGTGAAATATTCAGGATGTTACCGATAGAATACTTGCACCTGAAAAAGTAAGTCAGGTGTTCCTCAGGGTATGCGACAGATTTCACACAGCTGGAGAACATTGCAGGGTCAATCCATCTGAAGTGGTCCAGAGGTGGTCGCTTGACCATTTCAGAAAAAAATCATTTTTTTGTAATGAATTTGCCTATGTTCTGGGAGTACAAAACCATATTTTTTTTAAAATTATTTTACTCCGTTCAGAAATGGCGCCCAGTTTTGTGTCAGCGAATCCGACATTTTTGAGTTTGGTATGTGTTTGCGTTAAACGAAATAACTTTCTTTGAAATTGTCATAGAGAGTTGAAATAAAAACCACTCGATTAAGCACATTCCAAGCTATCTGTTAGGTATGTAATGCATAGAGTTTACGCTTAATTTCCGTTTAAAAAAATATCTTAAAATTTACTTACAATAGTCCATTTGGAGGCGTTTTCATGATTTTTTTTTAGACATGAAGGGGTACTTAATTTGTCCATTCAATATTTTTTAGTTATAACCTTGTATGCAAAGGGCTTATAACAAAAAATATAGCTTTCTTACTCCTTCTCCCTATTGATGACAGGCTATTGAAATATCAAAATTTCTTATTTTTACGACGTTTAATGTCAAATATCTCTGATGGGACTATGCCAAAAAATCTGAAACTTTCAAAATTATTTCATCGTTTTATAAGGTTTAATAATAAATAAAAACATTCTTATGTATTGCACTGTGTTTGGAATAACAGCCCTTTAAAATGAGAGAAAAATCACATGACGGTAAAACAAATTTTATTAAAAATTCTCAGTAAATACAAAACAAAGCATACTATTCATTACAATTATGTCATTTTTTACAAAAGGGACATAGGCTAAGTGAACTTCATACGTTTCTGAAGTTGATGTGACGTAATATATTATTATACCATCTGTTGGTTGAGGAGAGAATTTGTGAAAATTTCTAGTTCTTTTTATCTGTTTGGATCTCTGAAATCTATCATAAAATGCGGTTTTGTGTTCTGAAACCTCTTCTTTTGCCACTAAGATGTAGTTTACCCCTGGTAGGTGTCTATCACAAAAGGAGAACATATCTTCTACATTAAGGATTTGGCTATTAAGTGGTCTTTGAAGACTGGCTTTAGCCACTAGCCGCTTCGTTCTCCCCCCTATACTGTCGCATGCGTTTTTCCAAGTGCACGTCCAAAAAAATGCTGATATGCTTGACAGATTTTGTTTTACATAATCAGTTAAATGTTTCTGAAAACAGTCAGGCTTCTGGCTCAGGTCATTAGTTAGCCTGTTAGAACATGCTCACAACTAAGGGAGCGGTGGGGACAGTCCAGTAGTGGCCAACATTAACATAGCGAATACATCTAAGCCTACTGGAACTATTTATTTATTTACATTATATTTTTATAGAAGCAGTAATATAACATATTCTTACTGATATTATGTGTATAGTAATATTTAGAAATACACATGTATGTTGTACAATCAAGTAATTATTCTATTATTTTAAGCTGAATAAAGTTAATAATATGTATGTGATTGTTTTCACATTTAACTGATTATATAAAATAAAATCTGTCAAACATATCAAAACTTATATATTTCTCGGATGGTGCAGCAAGTCAATACTAGAACAAAAAAACTTATCGTATCATAAAAAAGATTTTGGGTTAGATACAGAATGGCTTTTTCTGGATCTGCACATGGAAAAAACGCTTGCGACGGTATAGGGGGACAACGAAGCGACTAGTGGCTAAAGCCAGTCTTCAAAGACCACTTGATAGCCAAATCCTTAATGTAGAAGATATGTACTCCTTTTGTAATGGACACCTACCAGGGGTAAACTACATCTTAGTGGCAAAAGAAGAGGTTTCAGAACACAAAACCCCTTTTTATGATAGATTTCAGAGATCCAAACAGATAAAAGGAACTAGAAGTTTTCACAAATTCTCTCCTCAACCAACAGAAGGTATAATAATATGTTACATCACATCGACTTCAGAAACGTATGAAGTTCACTTAGCCTATGTCCAAATGACATAATTGGTATGCTTTGTTTTGTATTTACTGAGAATTTTTAATGAAATTTGTCTTACCGTCATGTGATTTTTCTCTCATTTTAAAGGGCTGTTATTCCAAACACAGTGCAATACACAAGAATGTTTTTATTTATTATTAAACCTTATAAAACGATGAATTAATTTTGAAAGTTTCAGATTTTTTGGCATGGTCCCATCAGAGATATTTGACATTAAACATCGTAAAAAGTAAGAAATTTTGATATTTCAATAGCCATCAATAGTCATCAATAGGGAGACGGAGTAAGTAAGCTATATTTTTTGTTATAAACCCTTTGCATACAGGGTTATAACTAAAAAATATTGAATGGACAAATTAAGTACCCCTTCATGTCTAAAAAAAATTATGAAAACGCCTCCAAATCGACTATCGTAAGTAAATTTTAAGATATTTTTTTAAACGGAAATTAAGCGTAAACTCTATGCATTACATACCTAACAGATAGCTTGGAATGTGCTTAATCGATTGGTTTTTATTTCAACTCTCTGTGACAATTCCAAAGAAAGTTATTTCGTTTAACGCAAACACATACCAATCTCAAAAATGTCGGATTCGCTATTTCTGAACGGAGTAAAATAATATTAAAAAAAATATGGTTTTGTACTCCCAGAACATACGCAAATTCAATAACAAAAAATTAATTTTTTCTAAAATCGTCAAGCGACCAACTTATCTTTTTCTGGACCATTTCAGATGGATTGACCCTGCAGTCACATTCGCAGATGTTTGCGAGTCTAATCGCGGTTGGCTTAGCTGCAGATGAATCCACTAGGAAGCTTCAATATAAACAATATGCTTTCAATAAAAGCAACATGTTTGGTAGTAGTTTCTTTGAACGTAAATAAATATAAAAGTTCAGTATACCCTCACTTTTTAGTTGATTCTGCGAAAAGTTACGCTACTGACGTTGTTTGGCGATATTCTGTAAGTATTTATTTATAAACGTGAGAACACCATTATTCATTACCGAGGAACAAAAGGTAAATTTTTGATGTTAGCAAGTACCTACATAGTTTGAACGCAATTTAATATAATAGTTTATGATATAATATGATATTATGTACCTACATAATTTGGTAATCAGGTAAGTTAATTCTTGGTTTGTGTTGCTATATAATTTGTACGTTTTTCTTTACAAACCATCAAATTAACTTATCGTGACTGGAAGTCACAAACATAACTAAATTATACAGGGTCTCCCACGACGAGTTGCCATTGGGAGTATATGGAGAACCAAATGAAATGATAGATTGAAAATTTGTTGACTTACATTGTTGGTAACGATCGTCCCAACTAAAATATTTTGAGTTTTCGGTTACTTCCGGTTACACCGGAAAGGATTTATTTCAAATGGATCGCATTTTGGAAATCTTCATTAAATTTTATATTAATCTTATGTCATTCCCTATATCTAACATGTGTTATTTTTGAGATATTAATGTTTTTCAATAAAAATGACAGCTGCACGGTTGCTTTCAATTACTTATAAATTATCCCCTGTGAGCGTTGGAAAAAAGTTGTCTGGCAAAATTGTGGTGAAGATAACGATTTTTTTAAATAGCAACTCACCTCAGCCAACAACTAACACATGAATACATTACATGAACATGCGAAAAACGGTAAATATTCCCTATTTCTAGATTGTAGACTTCCGCGGTCTGAGGCAATGATATATTGATTTCCGGGTGGAAACCGCGTTGAGGACTTTGAAGCAGTCGACGTTTCGCGCTCTGTTGCATCTTCAGGACTAAGTTATCAAACCAAGTGCTAAGAAGATACTGTCGTCTGTTGGGGCGGGTCTTTATATGAGTGGAGTGGTGTCACCAGATGGTGTTTGGAGTGGGGGTAATGAAGTGGAAGGGGTGGGGTTAACAGGTAATGGGCCAGCAGGTAGAACCGGTTGGGAAAGGACTGATTTCCAGGTATGATGCAAGTGAAAATCTTCATCTCTATTGATATTGCAGGGGTGTTTTAGGATTTCCATTGATTCACGGATCCTTCTAGGGTAGTAATGGGATTTATGGGCGAGGATTTTGGTTTGTGCAAACAGGATCTCATGTTCCGTGTTATATCTGTGTTCAGCGAGAGCTGAAGTAGCGATTTGTCGCAATCTAGTGCAGCGTTCGTGCTCAGATACTCGGACGCTAACTGATCGCTTCGTCTCGCCAATATAGACACTTAATATAGCAAATATAGCCAATATAGCACATGGAATCCGGTAGACACAAGAGGAAAGAAGAGGAGGGATTTTTTGTCCATTGTAGAAAGAGTAAGTCCGATAGTTTGGAAAGGGCTTTGAATGTCGGTTTTATGTTGTTCTTTCGGAGGATGCGTCCAATACGATCGGTCATACCCTGGACGTAAGGAAGAAAGGCTGTTGCGATTGGGACGTCGTGATGCTGATGAGGTGTGTTATCTGTTGGGTTTAGGTGTCGAGAAATGGTTTTAATTATCGAGGACTTGGGATAGTTATTTTGGGATAAGACTTTGGTTAAGTGGTCAAGTTCGTTTTGGAGGTATGTGGGGTGGGTTATAGAAATTGTTCTTTTCACAAGGGTGTTGATCACTGCTTGTTTTTGAGCGGGGTGATGGTGGGAATTGGCATTGAGGTATCTGTCGGTGTGAGTGGGTTTCCTATACACGGTATGTTCAAGGGAGCCGGATCGAGTGCGAGTAACTAGGACGTCGAGAAAAGGGAGAGAACCATCTGTTTCCACTTCCATGGTGAAACGTATGTCTGGGTGTTGCTGGTTGAGGTAGTCGAGGAAATTGTTTAAGTTAAAGTTCTGTAAATATTCCTTCATAAAGCGTTAGAATTGTTATGGAGGATTAGGGAGTCTCCTTTTGATGTTTGGGAGTAATTAGTTTGATCATAAATAAAAATAAAAGTGTAGTACATAAAGTGAGGTTATGTACTAAACTTTTATGTTTATTTGCGGTCAAATAAAATACTCAAAAGCGTAAAAAATCATCATCTAACAATATTCAAAGTTTGATGACGTTAAATCATTCTTTAGTGTTATCCTAATTTAAATCTCGAAAGAAAAAATATAGGGTGTCATTAAAAATGTCACATTTTTCTTGTTGTACTAGTTGGTCTTAACCCATTATCTCGGACGAACAATATGCAATGATCAATTAATTACTAAATGATAAAATTTGGCAAACATGTTCGCTATTTCGATAAAGGGGCTCATCAAAATAGCATACCAATTGATAGTAGGTACACAACTATTATGTCAATATAGTGACTAATGCTGCATCTATGCGCATTGTGCATTAACATAGGGACAGATGCGGTGCTTATAACTTACAGGGTTATTAATATATTTATTTCATAGCGTAAACAATGACACATTACCATCTATAATGAAACACCAGCAACTTTTTGATCATAAGCGTTTATGTATGTATATTAACCGACAGGTTTGTTGTGCAGGTGCACTTATATAATTAAGGAAGTGTCTGAAATGAAAATATACTCGAACAAAAACTGCAATTGGTATGACCACTAACGTATATTCAAACGGGTTTACTGGGAAGAAAATAGAAAATCGAAAACGCCTAACGAGGACAGGATTGAACAGGAAATGAATATTTTAAGCCCGGAGAGGAAATTCAATATTAACATTATTAACAGCAATCAACGATATAAATCTCAGTCGCTTCTGTTTAGCAATTCAAAGCGATACAATCGCCGTTTCCGATACGATTTTAATTATATCGTCCAGTGGGGGAGAGAGAGAGAGAAATAGAAATACCAGCCAGAACAGTAGCTTTGGACAAATTAGCGACCATTTAGAAGACGGCTAGGTTATTTGCCGATAATGTTAAATCGGTCCAATTTCTAATGTCTTATTTATATAGACACAGCCAAAGAATGCGTTAGCGTTATGCACGACTTGTAAAACTCCATTGACAGAATACAGAGGCGACCTTCTGATGATTGGAAATATAAATAAAGGATTCATGAGGACACCACGTTGGAATCACGTATTTGCAGCGTGATTTGGAAGAAGACTATTTTTTGTGTCTACGGTTTACGTCACTTATTTTGGTTAAAAGATCCAAAAGAATGCCCTTCAAATAGCTTGGCTATCGGACATTCTAATTTAAAGGGCAAACGATGCCGAAAATACAACACCCGTTCCGGGTCGAGGGTCAGTGCTCTAAATACTGGGAAGAAAATAGAAAATCGGTGCTCAAAATAATAATAGCTTAAAATTAGAATATTGATTTGGAAACTTAATAAAAATGCGAACACATTTTATACATGTAATTGAAAAGGTGAAGTTTACTGTGTAAAAATGTGATTGAAAATTTGCATCGGCAATAGATAGGTACCGGGTTCGAATCCCGGTCGAAGCTGTAATTTTTAATTTAATTTAATATTATATCCGGCCTGTACCTATATATCTTCTATGTTACCATAAATCTTTCATAATTTACATTTTCTACAGTTTGTTGGAGTATGTACTTGAGAATTTATTTATCAGTTACTATTTTTGATCCATATTTATATATAGTGTGTCCAGGAAAGTCAGCATCATATATATGGAAAGTTTTTTTTATTATCACTTTCTCAGAAAATTTTATTCTTTATAAAAGTTGGCGGCTTGGATGAAACCAATACGCCAATAGTCAAATATGTAAATTTCGGTACCATATACCAAGCTATTCAGAATAGATGCATTTGTGATAAGAGTAAAGTACCTTTGTTTTCATTATTATCGATTAACTATATTTGGAAATGTTGTTTAGAAGAAAAAATTATATTCAAATATGAAGTAACAACCACCTACCTTGCAATACTAATTATTTTTAAATTCTTACTTTTATGACAAATATTAGTCAACGGCAGTGATACTAAAATGTTCGTTTTAATCTATTTTTTATAAATTTGTATTATTTGTATTAAGACTTAGCTCAAAATTACTCGTTTTCTTGATGCAAAGTTTATTTTTCACCCTGTAGATCAGCGGTTCCCAACCTTTTTGACTTACGGAGCCCTTTTTAGAATCAATTTCTGTGGCGGAGCCCCTTATGTCTTATAAATAAATGGTGTTCAGAATTAATGTTACAAGACATCTGTGGTTTTATCTTTGTACACAGTTTTCTTATATTCGGTTCAATTAATGATAATTGCAGGCGTATATCTGGTTCTGCATTTAACGGTTTCTATATTTTGTTTTGGTAGTTGTATAAGCGGAAAATATGCAGCAATAATAATTCTGCTTTATCATATAAGATTTTGAATTCATCTTTTAAGTTCGGCCAAAAATCAGTTACACTTTGGTCTTGAAATGAAGTTTTTAGTTCGCTGTGAGATGTCAAATCTATGAGAACTTCGTATCCTGCTGAGTTTAAGCTGGGTAGTTTTTGATTCACAATGAACACATTGTGCACCCAGTTAAAGTCATCAAGCACCTGCTCTTTAGCTTTAGGAAAATAATTTTCAAACGAGTCTTTTAAAGCTTCGAGCTGTAACTGAATATTATTCAGTATTTTTTCTTGAATCTTGATATTATTTTCATTCAGGATGTTTTGTGTAAGAAAGAAGCAATCGTTATCTTTCTTCTCCACGCACTTCAACCAATACACTAGTTTGTACACCCAATCTTCATGATTTAAAACCGTGGCCAATGAAGCGTTATGTTCCATCAAAATTAATGGTACCTCTGCACGCAGTTCTATCAAACGTGTCAACGGTTTTCCTCGAGACAACCATTATCAGTGTGTAACAAGAGTGACTGATGCTGACTTCCAATATCTTCACACATTAATTTGAAGAACCTACTTTTGAAAGTTCGTTATTTTTTATAGTTTCTTATTTTTATTGCATCATTAAACACCAGCTTCACCAGCTCGAGCTACACGGTAACTTATCAGATAGGAAGATTCAATTACTTTTTCATTATTGATTTTAAAATGTGTTATCATAGTTTTCTGAGAAGCCAAAATTTTGTTGCACTTCCTCTTGAAAAAATCACACGTCGTATCCTTTAACTCTGGATGATATCCCCCGAAATGACGACGCAGGCAGTTTAGCAGGAAATATGGAACTATTGGTCAATACATATTGGTCTTGATAGTACCTGTTAGAAGCCAGCGATCCGTGCCTAACAGAAAATCATGCAGAAATATGAGAAAATAAAGTTGTTTACTTTATCTTTCATAATAGCAAAAATGCCAAAATATAAACAATATGATAATGTCAAATATGGAAGTTTAACTTTCAACAATTCTAAATTCTTCTGCTAAATTACTGATACTTTCCGAACCATGTGTTTGGGAATTACGCGGGTAATAAAAAACTTAAATATTGTAGTTTTTATAACAGGTATATAAAATAGATTATTTTTTCAAATTCAAAAATGAGATTGGAAAAGTTTAATATTCATATCCATCAATCGGCATATTTTATTCAAACATCATACATTAAATTAGTTGAACACAAAAGAAAAAAAGCAATCAAAAAAAAATTGTAACTACCGTTTACGTTTTGTATATACGTATATACGTATAATACGGATAATAAGTGAAGCAAGTATTGAAACACTCATGCAGTTCATAGATTTCAACTGGGTTCAGCTGGAATGCTCATATATGTTTAATGCCAAGAAAGCACTCGGACATCATTCAAATTGACAAATTTTAGTTCAGAATGAAATTTCTTGTTTTTATTTTGATTTCTTTTTTATCCTGGATCGGCTGCGGAGCCCCAGAGAAGCGCACGCGGAGCCCCAAGGGCTCCGTGGAGCACAGGTTGGGAACCTCTGCTGTAGATAATAATAGTTCATACAATAATTAATACACGAGCGTGACTTACCATTAATTCAATTATCATTAATGACTTTGGATATGTTTACAATAGTAGTTATCTTAGTAATATATTTTCTGTAAATAGATAACTACTATTATAAACATATCCAAAATCATTAATATTAATTGACTTAAAAGTAAGTTACGCTCATTGTATATTTGATCGATTGTATGATCTATTATTATCTACAGGGTGAAATATCAACTTTGCATCAAGAAAATGAGTAATTGTGCGCTAGTTCTAAATAAACATTAGTTATCATACCAAAATAATCAAAAATGTAAAAAGTATTCAATTTCTAAAAAAATACATTAAAACGAACATTTTAGTATCACTAGCATTGACTAATATTAGTCATAAAAGTAAGAATATAAAAAAATAAAAAAAAATCAAGGTAGGTGGCTGTGACTTCATATTTGAATATATTTTTTACTTCCAAACAACATTTCCAAATAAAGTTTATCGTTAATAATGAAAATAAAGGTAGTTTACTCTTATCACAAATTAATATGTTCTGAATCGCTTGGTATATGGTACCGAAATTTACATATTTGCCTACTGCCGTATTGGTTTCATACAAGCCGCCAACTTTTATAAAGAATAAAATTTCCTGAGAAATGGACAATAATTTTTGTTTTTTTACATAAGTTGAGGACTTTCCTGGACACACTGGATAACACTACTTTGACCACAATAATTGTGTTCACATGCCATGTGGCTAACAAGACAAAAGGTGGAATAATAATTTTTAAGAACATTCTTTTTAACAGAACTTTTCTACGATATCTCAGTGCAGTGCATGCTGAGTCATTAATTCAATAGAAATTATTCATAAGAAAACATTCCACCAAGGGTTGCCACTTGAGAACAAACAATAAACATCATCTTTTGCAAAATATCAATGCAAAATAATAATGTATAATGAAACTTTTATGTAATTCGAACAACAAATTACAAGTTATACAGCGAGATCCAAAATGGGGGTGAAGCAATATCTTATTTATTGTACAAGATTCAATTTGCACATTTTTTATTACACTTTATTTATAATAATTCTTTCGTAATGTTGGTAATATCGTTCATCAACAATATTTTTATTACCTACCTGTAAGTTACATAATTCATACTTGCATTCTTATTTAACTCTATTTTTTTTATTTGGTGTTTACTTATCTATTTTGTAGTAGTTGAAGTTTGAACACTTTGCAATACTAGTATTTTTTTGGTATATCTGTATATTATTGGAAAGCTCGTGGCTTTGAATGAATATTGACAACTTTTGGTTGTGAATGGAAAGCTTCTCCGGTAGATTTCTTTATGCTAAAAACGAATCTGGACTTTTTCTGGCTAAAACTAAAACTATCAAAGCTATCAAATTTTCCAGGTTATGCACCGGATATGGGATAGTTCAAATACTATGAATATGTATGCTTACTTTGAACATTACCGAAAAATTTTACTTCGTAGTGTTGTTTAGATGTAACAATTACATTCAAATGTAAAATGACAGCAATTTTACTAGTATTCTTACGTATTAGGACTCATTTATTTTCTTTTAGTTGTGAAGATAGAATTAATTGAAATTTGGGTGAACGTTAATAGACAAAAACATCACCAGTTTGTACAAAAGCTCTATTAAGTAAACTTTTTACTTAAAACGGTAAAATGGCTTAAAAACTGTAAAAATGACGCAATAAATTGTTTTCAATTTGTATACAAGGGAACGCGATTCTACCAATTGTTTGGTACGTTTCTGAAACTTCTGAATTTCATTATCTAACAATCTGTTCAGTACTGATTTGGGTGCAATTTATTCAATTAAGTCACAAATCTCTGTACCTACCCTATTTTTAAGCTTAATATTTTTGTCTTCTAACGGCAATAAAGACTGTAACTTTCTTGACGCCCTCGTAAATAAAGTAACATTTCACATGCTAAATCGAATGACATCATAACAGTATCGACACTTTTTTGCCAGCCCGATTAATATTGAAGTACGTATATGACCGATTTAAGCGGTGAGATTATAGTTAATAATCCGACTTAATAGATGCAAATCTATCGATAATATCTTCCATATCGACTGGTTTAATGATTTTCCTTTCAATCGATGTAAAAGAACGTATTCAAGGAGGCAAGCAGGGAAGAGCGTAAATACGCTCTAATTAATATCAAATGGCAATTGCAACGGTCGTATAAATTTGCCTCAATCTATTTCTGCCATACCCGTTAATACGCAACAAATTAAATGCAGCCAATGAAGGACTACTTATATATAATTTAGTACCTACTACTAGTTACACACCTTTTTTACATATAAAATCTTTGTGCTTCCGTTAGCATATGATTAATGTATTATATAACATAATATATTTAATCACAGGATAGAGGTGATGGTCCGGTGTTGGCTTGTAAAAGTACGTTGCTTAGTATGTTGCAGTTAGTACTTGATATTATGAAAAAATACATATTTAACTGTCCTGTAAGTATTGAATATTTCCTTAAAGATATACGTGACCAAACTATAAAAAATTATATTGCCTTTATTGCATTCCAATAGAAAAAAATAAGATAAATTCAATATCAATTCAATACAAATGTAATATGAGCGAAGTTCCGGTCGGACGAAACCCTATCCATTTACAATTTGCCATAGTTTTACTTGACCAGGCACAACTTGCTACTATTCTAATTTCGTCTGTTCATCTGGTATCCAATCGGTCACATATCTAGCTCATCTATTTCTTTCTATAATATGACCAGCTCAGCTCTATTACAGGGTTCTGGTTGCGGTTATTAGTTCCTTCTTTTTTTTAGTTTCTGTTATTCGAAATTTGTTTTTTCCATATCTTGCTGAGTATACTTCGTTCCATCTTGTTATGAAGAGTTATTACTTTATTAACTATACCTACGTACTTATGATAGTGGACCAAATTTACATTATTCGAGAAAAAGTTGTTGTAAAGGGTTTTCGATGTCTCAAAAACTCCTCGCCCATAGTGAGAATATTAATTTTACTAACAAAAACTAAAACAGAAATTGTTCAATTTGCTAAAGAGTGAAGTACCAGTTTTTCACCATTAATTGTAAAATGTCAAAGTTGATTTACATTTACAATAAACTGCGTTTTCAGTCAAAAGAAATAAAACCATATACTTTCAAGATTTTTATAAAACGTACTACCAAAATGTACATTCATACAGTCTTTACCATTAATTTGGTGTAAGATTCTTTGAATGAGTTCCTGAAAAGAACCCTCCGTTATTAGAAAAACAAAAATTTACTGATTAAGTAAAACTGCTTTTCAATCGATAAAAACTAATTTAAAGTCATATTTTACGAAACTCAAGTCACCCAAATAAATCTCCAACCGTGAGAAATTAAAAAAAAAATGCAAACAAAAGTTTTATGGCCATAAAGAAGCTATTGTTTAAATATATTTTTAATATACAGGATGCTTATTTTATTATAGAAATTTGGTAACCATACCTTTTTTTAAATATAAACCCCTATATATTTTTAAATCTTCTAATTCTAAGAATGTTTTATAGGATTTATTTGTTTATAAAGTGCTATTAACTAAAAATAATCAAATTACCGGAAGACCTAAATAATTCACTAACCGCAAAAAAATTCAAAATTTTTTACGAAAGGTGTTTTGCGATTATATATATATATCATATATATTTTTAATATACAGGTTTTTTTTATTAAGGACATTTTCAAACCTTACCTTTTTCTAACAGATTAAATCAGCAAATAATCAATACTCATGAACTTTTGCTTTAACCAATCGCACACAAAATAGAAAATCCAAGAGAAAATAACAACACAATTAAATAGAATTAAATTAAATGTTTAAACTGTTTTTTTATTTGAATTTCAGGAGTTTTGATTAATTGCTTATAACTCAAAAAAGCAATTTATAAAAAAGCTTTGGAAATTTCCATAATAAAATTAATATTAAAAAAATATTACAAATTTACTCGAACGAGAGGTTATTTAAACAAAAACAACTTATTGGATTTTTTAACTGTTTTGCAGTTAGTGAATTTAGTGAATTATTTATGTGTTAATTTTGACTATTTTTAGTTAATAGCGTATAATTCAAAAATTATTTCTATAAAAAATTGTTAGAATTATGCGTATAATAAAAATATTTAAAACATATCTGGTGTTCATTTAAAAAAGGCAAGGTTACCTAATATCCACAATAAAATAAACACCATGTTTATTACAAATATATTTAAACAATAGCTTGTTTAAAGCCAAAAAACTTTTGCTTACATTTTCTTTTGAAATTATTAAAATGGTTAGAAAATTATTTAGGTATTTAGGTAATTTTGGCTAACCCTGTATATGTTATTTTGGGGCGTGCCGTTCCACACAATTGCTTTAAACTGAACCAATATCAATTCTTTTTTGTTGCGATACGTGAAATTTTACAATCAATTCATGTTTTTCATTTCATGATTATTGACCGTCAGTATTTAAAATCAAAATTCTTAGTTCGGTCATGGCATTTTTGGAGCACCTAAACCCTTCATTAACATTGTCTGGAGAAGTAAATAAGTAAATAAAAAAATAAGTAAAAAAAATCTTTTTTTAGGTTCTTTTTATTTTTATTTATTGATGACTTTTTTTCAATTGCTCCAAAAGTTACAACCACATAAAATATTGACAAAACAAATAAAAATAAAAATGAACCTACATATTAAATAATTCGAAAACGCAGAAAAAAAAACACAAACTATACGTCAGAAAAACATAAACTAAAATAATACTACGTCTAATTTTTACTTAGAAACTGAAAAAAAGCTGGGTAAATAGTGAGACATCCTGGATATAACAAATATTTTAGTTAAATAAAAAGAACGCATAATTCTTACGATAACGCCTAGAACGTTAAGAAAGAATAATTGTAAAGTATCACTTTCGGAAACGCACCGATTAGACCCTTTATTGATCCAATTTGAAAATGGGTTGTGCGGTATCATAGGATAGTATTCTTTTAAACGAAACAGATTTGGTGTGATACTTTTTGTTATTAAGGGATTATTAGCTACAATATTTTTTTATCAAATATCGTTGCAACAAACAAAAAAGTTCATCAAAATTGGTGCCAATACAGACATAGATTTCCAACTAAAAACCTTTGTTGACTCAACTATAAGTACATACTGATAAATTTATTAGAATCTAATTTTAGAAATTGAATATTAAATAACGATAATGTTGATTAGAATTGAATGGAGGGCTTTATTGTTTATTTATGAACGTTTATTTAAAACTGGAGGAAAGCCTTCGGGATATTGATATGTGGAATAAACAAAGTTCGCCAGTTAAATATACGTGTATTTTCAAGTCTGCTGCCAAGAGGATAGAGATAGTTTGTGCTGGCTGTAGGAGTCAACGACATGGGTTAACATTGAACTAAAAATCGCTTGCACAATCCACGTTTCGCTATGCCATTATAGACGATCAGTCGATATATAGTGCCGATAGTCATTACAATCGGTGGCCACACACAACTTTGCCAAGTTTTTCACGTCGACACGCAGTTGCGTAACGGAGAGAAACAGCTTATCTAATTATTTTCAACTGCGGAAAACGTCGCGTTAAAAACGCCAGCTATAAATCTTTTATAAGTTTGTTTTGTACTTGCACAACGGCGCGCCGGCGCGTGTTGCGTGGCTTACGCAATCACGCAGTGTCCAGTTTATTTTATGGTAATATATGTATGTCTGGGACATAATATCTCCAATAGATTTCAAGATTTGTGCAAAAGAACTACTCTTATTTTCCAATAACCGGTATGTTGTTACAGCAAAACCAAAATAGGCCCACCTAGTTTATCAAGACAAGATACTAGATAGAACATAATCGTTCAAGAAGAAGAAAGTAGATACCATATCGGATCATATTAAAAAATGTGTACCTACTCTATATATGTTGAGCATAAATTGACAACTTGTAATTTTTCATGAGGTCCATACACAAGCGCCTGTCATCTGAAGAAGTATATCAAACAACAGCAGACGTAGTAAGCTTAACCGCTCTGTAGTTACAAGTCTGAGAGCCTATTATAGAGCACAATGCTCAAAGCTTGGTTTAGTCTGGGTCACCTACAAGAAATGCCTTATCGAAACATACAAAATTTTTATCAAAATTAATGAGTTACCTCTGTGCCACAATAAGTGCTTGATTTACTTTTTTTGTCAAAATGTGATAGTTTGATAGTGGTCGAAGTTACATTTGCAAATACAGATTAAAGCATACAACAAAGCGATGTGTCTTGACATTTGTCTACAAAATAACTCAGAAATTTAAAAATTGCCACGTTACAATCTAAAACTCACTAAAATAAAACTCTTTTTTGTGAAACTTTTCTTCATAGAAATTTCAATGCTTTCTGATTTTAATAACACTTTGAATTTATGAGGCTTAGATAAGTTTTCTGATCAAAAATCCCTAACGTGATTTACGGATTCTTATATAATTTATTTTTATTTCTTCTGTAGAATCTGAAGACAGAACTTGCAAATAGATTCAAGTTTTTTATTGCAATTTTATTTATTAACACAGGTAGCATAGATTCATTTAAAGCACTTATAGTGGTTTTAAATTGGAATATAATTATCAATATGTAGATTCAATATAGATTGCAAATTTATGAACTTATATTGTTAGACACGATCGTCTCAACTAAAATATTTTGAGTATTAGGTTACTTCCGGTTACACCGGAAATGATGTCAACTTTTATATTTCAAATGGAACAGCCTGTATTTTATCGCATTTTTGAAAACTTCATTAAATTTTAGATCAATTTTATGTTACATTCCCTATACCTAACATGTGTCATTTTTGAAATATTGATATGTTTCATTAAAAAATGACATCTGCACGGTTATCTTCTATTACTTATAAATTATCCCCTGTGACCGTTGGAAAAAAAATGTGCAGCAAAATTGTTGTGATGGTAACGTATTATCGACACATCGCTATAACCCTTCTAAAAGTTATAAAGTATGTTCAAATTATAAGTTGTACAAATTGCAAACATTGCCAAATCTAGATTTCTTTGGAAAACAACTAAACAATTTGGAATAAACAAACGTTTTTCATCAATTCATCAATTAATTTAGTATTTTAATATTATAAGCCTACAATACAACACAATATTAAAAATAAGGTAAATAAAAAAACTGCTTAATTCAATTTCAGTACCTGTTCAAAAACGTTGCCGTCTTTCGCTAAACATGCTTCAATTCTTTTTAACATATTATTGTTTGTGGCGCCCCTGATTGAGTTAGCACATAACCCGTTGAAATCGGCTCGAACTCTATCTTTTATGTTCTTCTTATCAATTATTGGATCCTCATAAACTACGTCGTTAATAGATCCCCAAATGAAAAAATCCAATGGCGTCAAGTCGGGGGAACGCGGTGGATATTTGTGTGACCCATTAAGCGCAATGCACCGATCGTTGAACATTTCGTTATGCAAGCCTCTAACGCAACAGTTATGTGCGCTGGAGCACCGTCTATTTGAAACCATCCAACTATTGTTTGTTTTATTGTTTTGTATTAGTGTTTTATTGTAGGCTTATAATTTTATAAATACTAAATTAATGTTAATAAAAAATTGATCTAAAAAACTTGATTAATAAAGTTCTGTCTATTTAAAATTGTTCAGTTGTTTTCAAAAGCAATGTTTTGGCAATGTTTGTAATTTCTACTGTGATGTTTAAAAATCAATTTCAGTAGGTGTACGTACATTTTAGGTATAGGACATTGTACACAAAGTTGATCTAAAATTTTCCGTAGAAATCAAAAATGCATTCATACGTTGGGGTTGCCATTTGAAAAAATTGACTTTTACTACTTTTCTTGAATTCAACTTTTCAAAAATGCGATAAAATACAGGGGTTTCATTTGAGAAATAAAAGCTGACATCATTTCCGGTGTAACCGGAAGTAAACGAAAACTCAAAATATTTTAGTTGTACGATCGTGTCCAACAATACAACTCCACAAATAATTTTTTTAATCTCTTATTTCATTTGGTTCTCCATATACTTCTAATGGCAGCTCGTCGTGGTAGACCCTGTATAGTAGATCGAAAATGGGTCCCAAGTCACTGCCCTGGGGGCATTCCTGCTGTTTCTTCCTTTAGGTTTAAGTAATCGTCTGTTGTGAGAAAGAAGAATATCTCGCAAAGTATATTAGTAGAACGTTAATACCAAAAACAACTTGTATTCTTGTTGGGTAAAATATACTAAAAATCTCCAATTTTCAAGTTTCCATGTACGAAGTAGTATGGGGTTTATATTATATAAACTATGAAAAAACTTACGATATTGTGAACTATTGGCATTATGCGTTATGTAGATGCGTATCTCACAAATAATTTATTATCGAAAGATCCAACAATAACAAAATTTAAATTAACATTCTAATTGAGTCCGCTGATGGCTCATAACTCATTTGTGAAACAACAACAAACCGAATAGAAAACTAAAAACACACTCGACCGGCCCTACATCGTCCATATGCTGTAGAGTGATAGGGATCATATTCGCTTACACTAATTAATTCACCAGAACTAGTGACAAGGCCAGCGAATGAATAAATTAAACTCGGTTTAAATTTGGTATTACGCCGGGCACAGTGGTGCCCTCTGTGCGGTGATAAATAAAGAAAATCGCCTGTTATTCCGCAATATAACGACAATAAAAATTCTGAATATTAAGCACTTATTATTCATCTTACCTAAATAAATTATTCGCGCGAAAAGCAAGAGTGTAGCCGGTATATGAGTCAGCGCGGCGTTTTTTTTATTATTTATAAGGAGCACAATCAACATGATTAGCATTGAAGTCATTGTTGATTGAAAAAACGGCACGTTTATGAATTTATAATTCTCCATAACTCTTTCTCTCTAGTAAACAGGTATGCTAACAATAAATATTTTATATTTCAGTCCTAGATAGTCGTTATCGCTGTAATATACAATATTATAACACATGCAATAAAAGTTATAAGGTTATAACACAATAATGCTATTTTTGTTTAATAAGGCAATTTACGACGGTATAAAAATTATATTTAACAACGCTATTGTTAGAGTATTTTTGTTATTAAATGTTTGGTGAATACTTTTCTACATGTTGTTATCTACTTACAATAAAATGAAACAGGATAATAAGAAATTATCGGTTAAATTCTGCAAATAAATAATATGTAAATGAAAAAGTTAAATTTGGACAATAACGTTATTAATTAAGAACTCTACCCATACAGTGAAAGATGTTGAAAAATACGGTCTATACTAAACCTATCTATACTAACCAATCAGGAGATGGTACTTTTTGCTGTTTCATGCACAGAGTGCAACTTAGGCCAACTTAGACCTATCACCGACACTGAGGGACCAACCTCCAGTGAGAGTTCTTTAACGTGCACGTCGCATCATGACAGCTCACGGGGCCACCGGGTTTACTTCCTCATCCGATGGAAGGTGGCATGCAAAGGTATTAAAACAAATGATTTGATGGCATCTATTAGAATTGAAAATCAGGTATCCAACATAAAGTTTTAATGATGTTGCCAACCAAATACAGGCAAATAATATTGTTTATTCAAAAGAATATGATTTTCTTATGCAATTTGTGAACTAAGCATGACTAATATTTTGCATTGTTGTGATGTTTATTCCCATGCCTCTCAAAAACAATCAAAATATTTGTTATTTTACCTCTTGCAGTGGTAAAAATGGCTTAACTTGACCTTTTCCTGCTGTTATTCAGAAAGTAGTAATTGATATTCATCTATTCACAATTATTTTCAGAAAGTAGCAATTGATATTCATCTATTCCGATTTAGTACCAGAAAGTAGCGTTGATATTCATCTATTCCGAATTATTTTCAGAAAGTAACAATTGATATTCAGAAAGTAGCAAATGTAATTCAGAATTCTCCAGAATTTTTACACGAGTCAGCACCGAGTGCGCCGTTAAAATACTTATATATGTATGTAGTTTATAATAGTGATTTACCATGACGTATACCGAAATATTGCCAAACTCAATACATACAATATTGTTAAACAATTTTTAATTTAATAAATATATGTTAAGAGTCATCAACGTAATCAAGAATAATACATAATAATGAATAATATCTTTTTAAATATGGATATTTATTTATTGTAGGTAATTATAAAAATTTCTTTTTCTTAAAATGATTATATATTTCTTTATTCATTGAATTAAATTTCAATTCATCTTTCTGAAGAGTGCACAACAACTGAAATTTTATGTATTTTTATTTATTTTTGTTAAAAAAGAAAATTACTTGCCATTTTTTAGAATTTATACTGAAAATTGAGAACTTAATTAAGCAGAGAAAGAAAAATTAAACATTATTTTTAAACGTCAAATTGTACATTATTCTATGTACAAGGCAGGAAATAACTGTTGCTAACAATATATTTATAATTTCCTCAGAAATTGTTGAAATAAAAATAAATATTAAATATAAATTAAATATAATTATTTAAATTTATTGCATATCATTTGTCAATTTCTGAATTTCAACTGACATATTCTGAATATCAACTGCTACTTTCTGATACTAAGTCGGAATAGATGAATATCAAATGCTACTGTCTGAAAATAAATCGGGATAGATGAATATCAACTGCTACTTTCTGAAAATAAATCTGAATAGGTGAATATCATGTGTTGCTTTCTGAACATTAGTTGGTATTTTCTGAATCACAGCAGAAAAAGCTGTAGTACTGAAGTATGACGACGAATACAATTTGAAATCCTATAGCAAGAACATTAAGTTTAACTAAGTTGATAGGAGTAGAGAAGTTTTTCTAATATGTATTAGATATTCTAATGATTTAAATTTCAAGTGATACTTCCGAGATAAATACGGACTGACAATTTAATTGTCAAACAAAAGGCCAATAAATACGAAGCAATTAATTGAAAATAAGATATTTTAACTTTGAACACATGGTACAAAAGAACAAAAATAAATTGCAGAAAGAATACAATCTCCAGGTTTCGAAGTTAAAATCAGCAAAATGCTACGCTTTTCTAGCTCTATTTTAAGATTTAACCTATATAAGCCTGGCGCTACCCAACTTCATAAAATACCAGTAATTGCACTAATAAGACTTGATGACCTTATTTTTGCATGTTTTTCGGTGGAGCTCTAAACGAGGTCACGAAAATGAGACTCGTACACATACTGTAGATTAGATAAACACGTCTATAAAAAGATTATACCACTCGGACTTGATGTATCGTCATATTGGTTCGTATCTACGATACGTTCGTGGAGAACTTAAGGACACCCATCTAGAAGTGGACGTTGGACATTCTTATTGACAGTTGACTCTGCAAATTATCTCTATAGGTCCGCAAACAATTCATAACAAACATTCGCACATACTTCCTTTTTACGTTATCTACTTGTGCAAATAATTCGGTGATAACAATTTGAAGGCTATATGTACAAAACAGATTTAAAATGTAAAGAATGGATAATATTCAATATTCCAAGCTGACGCAACAAATTGTTCAGATGCATTAGGAACTTCTATTGAAATTGAGCACTAAAAAACTTCAGCGTTTTTCTAGAGTGGAGCTTTATCATTTCTCCGCTAGGTGAGTGAGTCACACTTTTACAACGATAAACGAATACTTAAAATCGTAACAAACAATTTTTTTTCCCCACACTCTTTGCGAACTGCGCAGCAGTGCAAACTGGTGATAATAAACGGCGACAGAAGAATTCTAGAAGCTGTCGCGATACGGTAAATATGCAGCGAAACTGCTACAGCTTATTATAGGAGTTATTGTTAATGATGTAGGGATTCCGCACGTACCACAACAGAATGAAGAATGATGATGTGCATTGCGTACACTGTCGTTGTGGTATACGTTTATCACAGATGTGACAAATAGCTGCTGACTATCTGTTTGTACCAATGCATATACTAAGATAAACGTCATATAGAGAAATAGAAAGTGGTATCTATGAGTAGAGTGCCAACTCCAAAAAGTAGAGTAACCGGACATGTTCCGCCTGTGGAAAAAACTACCGGACAAAACCGGACATTTCACATAAACTCGCGGCAAGACGGGTGTGAAAATCAAATTGTTAATTTTCCAAATATTGTTTTCAAGCGGCAGTTTTTCAAAAGTTTTCAAATGCTATTGATTTAAAAAAGTATTAAAATGATTGGCGTTAGTGAGCTGCCACATCCATAAGGTTATCTATGAGCTGTCACTGGTTTGGCGTTAGTGATGCCGTATATTACCGGGTAACGGTAGCGGTAATACCCACCGCGCACTTTAAGCTACAGTAGCGCCATCTGTCGACGGTCCCAATAACTACTGGCCACGCATGCGCAGTTTAATCCCGGACACCACATGGATAGACAAAATATATATCTCCGTCTCACATTGTTGGAACCAGAAATACACATTGGCGCAATAGGACCGTATAATCCCTAATATGTATATGGATAATACTGACAGTAGGTAATGTCAAAAAAACAGCCTTTGAGACTACCAATACTTTACTTTACGATTACAATACTTTAAAATACTGCGTATGATAAAGCAAAAACAACTTTATTAAACGTGATTAGTCTTCATCATGATTTGATATTTCCCAAGAAGTGTATGATAAAGTAAAACAGTCTAGTTAGTTGTTTTTACTGACAGTGACAATAACACAGAAAACTTATTAATTTACATAATATATTTGCTTATATTACATAACAGATATAACTTAGATATCAATGCTTTATTTTGTTCATTGTCACAACAGCGCTTAGATAACACATTCATATAAACATACAATAACTAATAATATAGTAATCAGAAATAACCGTATTGTCTGTTCACCGCAAAATATAAAGCTGAACTTCTTTTCATATGTTTTAATGGTAAGGAATCCTACCACTCTAGTTATATCTGCGGAGGATCCCCAAATCAGTATTCCGTACATTAGCCTGGACTGAAAATAGCTATGGTATGCCATGTGCGCCGCTTCATACGTTGCTATCCCGCGGAATCTTCGGATTACGTAAGTAGCTGTTGACAATTTTCTTCTTAGCTTCTCAACATGTTGACTCCAATTTAAATGGCTATTGATATGCAGTACCAAAAACTTTACGCATACGCTGGCTTCCGGCTCTCTATTAGTTAGCAGCAACATTTGCGTTTTTGTCTCCTTCATTTTCAACTGGTTGCTTGCGAACCATTCACCAGCCGCTCCCAGCACGTTGTTGGCTCTTGATGCTAACTTTTCTCTAGTACTTGCTCTTACAAGTAGCGATGTGTCATCCGCAACCATGCATGCTATATCGGCTGAAACATATTGCGGTAGACCAAAAACAGAATTGGCCCAAGCACAGATCCCTGTGGAACCCCTCTAACAACTTTTCTCAAATCCGACATCCTTTCCCTCCAACAAGTAGCCTGGACCCTGTTTTGAAGGTAGGATTCAAAAAGTTTGTAGACTACACCACGACCACCGTAGTGATCCATCTTCGCAAGTAAGATTTTATGTTCAACGCAGTCGAAAGCCTTGCTCAGAACGCAGCACTGAAGAATGGCATCCTATCCCTCGTTGAATGCGTCAGAGATAGCTTCTATCAATTCATTGCTATCTCGAATATCTTTGACTGTGTTGGCAGAATTGCAATCGGTCGGTAATTGTTTAAGTCTGACCTGCTTCCTGCTTTATGTATAGGAACAACTCTTGCTAATTTCTGCTCTTGTGGAAATATACCTTCTGTGAAGAATTGGTTTATGACCTTTGATAGTGGTTCTGCCAATTCCTCTTCTAAGCTTTTAATTAGGTTTGATGATATTCCATAGTGATCAGCAGTTTTTTTATTTGTTTAATTGCAGTACTAACTTCTTCTTTTGTTACAGGTGTCCAAAACAAGGAGTTTCCCACCGATGGCTGTCGTTTTATGAGCTTTTTGGGGTCCTGAGTTGGACCTGGAATTCCTGAAGCCAAATTGTCTCCAACCTGGCAGAAGAAGTTGTTGAAATCCGCTGGCGTGGAACCGTCCTCGGCTGAACTGTCTGAAATTTTGGCGTCAACGTTAAATTCATTTTTCATTATCTGCCATATGGCCCTGCTTTGATTATTGCTCGATAATCTGCGAGGTGGTTTGCTTCTACTTAGATTATCTTCGTTCTTATTCATTCTTATAAATTGTAAATTGTAGATTTCTTCAGATTCCATTGTCTTGGTTGCCCTTGACATGATATCGAGTACTTGTATGCCGCGCATGTTCACCGCAGTTCTGGTGTAGAGTACATGTTTTGGAAACGTAAATTCTGTTTCTTGTTTGCGATTTCTTTTTGAAGGAGATGTCTGTCCAGACCAAGCATAAATATCTGATGAAGCATAGATTGAATCCTAATCTGTACTTAATAACTTTTAGAAACCATTAAGAACAAATGATTTGCCATTATCAAAAACCTAGTTATTCAGTTGAAAACGCGACTTTTCGCCAGCTTTTTTTTTAATTTTACCTACTGTGTACAAAACTTACAAGTGCGCCTGATTGGGGCAAGGAAGAGAAAGGAAGTACATACTAGGAGTGTTGGGGAAGGGAAGGGATAACACGAGAAACGACGGGAAGGAAAGTAAAGGGAAATTATGCATCCATACTGAAAGCACAAATAAAACATCTCAAAAATCACCATTTGTATATAATCTGTATGCAAATAAGTAACTAAAAATATAACTCGATTGGAATTACTAAACAACTATTGATTCTAGAGTTGTTGCAAAATCTAGTTTAACAAAATAACAAATTGTACTGGATCGGTTAGAATCGGAGGCCAAGTACGAGTCGAACGTCCGATTTTTGCCTTTCAGTCGTATATTCCAATATCAATCGGCGTGATAGGTGTGGTCTTACATAACCTCTATCTGTGAATTACTGCCCAGAACGGGGATAACTTTCATTTTTTCGCGCCGGCAGAAAAGCCGGCGAAGATACGCCTCTTCGTTGTCTGGATAATTTATCTAAGTTTGCGCCGCTTAATGCGGCCTCAGTCGGTCTTTAGCTTGATTTGTTATTGACATGCAAGCCTATGTTCTTCGCTCTCATGACTCGGCCATAATCTACACGTAAATGTCAGAGTGTGCGTACGTACACCGAAGGAATTGTACATCAAATCCCATTGTGGTCTGTAGGTGTGGCTGATGTATTCCTTGATTTTAACACTCGAAGAGCACACAATTCTCCTATCTCGCATGCGAGTGAATGTCAAAATCCTTGACGCTGATGAGCATTAAACATTCACAAAAAAACCTCTTACAAGAAGTTTGAAAGTGTAATGTGGAAGTGAATTGATTATGACTCACATGGTATAAGTAATAAGAGCAACGAACATAATTATCTGTTACTTATTGGTAAATTTCAGCTCTTTGCAACTGCAACAACAACAAAATCCTACAAGATGTTAAATTCAAAACTTCCCTTCATAAACGATTTCGTATGAGATGAAGTCATGATATTTAGGAAAATTACATGTTTGTGTTTGAGGGAATAACCTCTCCTAATAGTAGGTACTCGCATAATAATGTCCAATGCATGCCTATTTATGTTCTAAATCAAATGACAGATCATTTTGATAGAATGTCTTTTGAAGATTCTCAATTTGGTTACATTAACAAAAAAAACTTATCGATTAGAAAACACTATTTTATTTTCTAGTACAATTCAAAAAATATTGCTACTTAAAAAATTTACTACCTACTACGTAGGTTGAAATGAAAGCCTGGCCTTGAATTTATATACCAGTGCTGAAGCCTTTGAAAATTTTAAAAAGTGGAAAACAATAATGGTAGAATGAAACCCATTGGAAAAGGAAGAGAATATAACAAAAATGAAAGGAAAAATAATTTATGGGCGATCGAGGTCGAATAAAAATTTGTCAAATGTGGCCAATATTTTTTTGAAAAAGATGCAAACAAAGAAGAAATCGAAAAAATGGAATACAATTAATCAAATCTATTTATAAATGTAAAAATGATAATATAACACTGAATCAATTCAGATTTCCAAAATATCAATTGGCAAAAATTAAATCATCTTTCATATTGGCAAATCTCCCACCCACAGAAGGTGCAGCAGAACAACATTGTTACAGGGCATATTATCAGCTTCAAACTTGGCTGGATAACGAACTGACAGCAACGGATTGGGGCTGGAAGCATTATGGCATTATGCCCAGATTTACAGAAAAAGAATTAATTCCGGAAATATTGCTCAACACCATTAGCTGCAGCTGTGAAACTGGATGTAGAAGTTTAAAATGTCGCTGCCGAAAACATGGTTTCAAATCCACAAATGTATGCTCAATATGTAATTGTTTTGAAAAATGCTCCAATGTAGAAGAAAAAAGCTACGAAGCTTAGTGATTCAGATGAAATTGTGGATGAAGAACCAATGCAGACTGGAACTAATATTGGAGACGAAGACGGTGATGGTTTTGAAGACTTTGAAGATCTACTAGAATCTGGAAGGTTTATCGAATCTAACGATGAAGACATGCCATCAAAGAAACAAAAAGTAATGGACACTAACAAATGTAAATAGAATTTAATAAATTACCTTTTTTACTGAAAAAAAATAGCAGCAGTGAAATTTTTTACACTACTACCACTTTAAACAACTATTTTCGCATATTTTTTGCAATCTTCATGTTTTATGGATTTGTAACTTTTGTGTTTATAAATGTAACCGGAATCTTACGTTTTTCGAGTAATTAAACTATAAACTTTAATATATAGCACAAAATTATACACAACGATAAAAAGAAATTCGGATTCGAATTTTTTTCCATTTCTTTGTTTTTTTAGAACATTTACCATAGTAATGTATATTTTTTTACACCATCAGAAAGTAGAGATTTCAACGAACAAAAAGCCCACTGGCTTTTTCAAAAAAGGAGATGTTTTGACGTGAGAATTTTCGATTGAAAATTAAGCTGCTTTTTCGATATTAAGTCAAAATAAGATGAAAAAATAAATATTTTAAATCAAAAAAATTAGTGTGTTTGGGACATAAAAAGGCACGTTTTCACCAAATTTCGTGAAAGATTTTTTTTGCAAAAGATAAAAATAAAAAACCAAAAACTTGGTTATTTGAATTTTTCACATACATTTTGAGGTTATGTGAAAAAAGAGTAAATACAAAAGTTGTAGATGTTTTTATTACCTACAATTTGCGATTTAACTTTTTTCCATAGGACTTGTAGTTTTGCCGGAAATCGAGATAAACCGTTTTTTACCCTTAAAACTCACCCTCTTCCACTTCCCGATCTCAGATCGCCCGTAAATTAATTTTCCTTTCATTTTTGTTATATTCTCTTCCTTCTCCAATGGGTTCTATTCTACTTTTATTGTTTTTTTTTTGTTTCAAAAATTATCGACCCTGGTCTATTAAAGGCATGAAGGAATTGCCAATTGTTTGTGACAATTCTCTGCAATTGTGTAGGATACGTTTTTAGCAGGACGCGTGACATTTGGTTATGCGTACGGTTGCCAGATCTCATATGTTTTTCATATAAGTCTTATATTTTAAAAGAATCTCATACCTCATATTGAATTACCAAAATATCGTATATGTATAGGTGTTTTAAGGACACCTACTAATAAGTTGCTCTTCAATATTTGAGACCACTTTGGTATTTTTGAACCTACAATATTTTAATTCAATGTAATATCATACACACTTCTTATACCGATACTTGTAAAATAGATTACTTGATTATAATGAAACATCATTAAAACATGGCAAAAACGAAACTACTTTATGTTGGAAGTTATAAATCAAGTGTTGTTAAAGATAACCAATAAACATCAATTATCTACATTTTTCTTCACAAAAGTTATCATTTGCATAAATAATAATTTAGGTATTTTTAATGATTTGTTTCATTTCCCAAAATTCTTTCAACTGATCTTAAATGTATATGCTCGAAAGATTACACGTGAATTACACAGTATTGCCTTGTCCATAGCAACGCCAGTAATATGCCAGTCATGTTGTGGACGTCAAACATCGAAATTTAAAATTTTTGTTGCGGTCGGACCACCACGAACCTATAGATCCTGGATAAATTTATTGCATATCTTTGGAAAAATGGTGTCGATAAGCACTTTGTCTTCCCAGTTGACAATCGCCGCCCTTGTCGATCTCGCTGATCCTAAGGGATGTTCCATAAGTCAAATCGTATCGCATATAGAGAAGCATTTTGGGAGTATGCCGAAGAACAAGTTCAAGAGGTACGTTAACAAAGCTGTTGAGACTGGTATATACTTTGGTGTGATCAAAAAGTGTGGGAAGAAGTATATTTTGGGCGATATGTTTTCTTTGAACAATGGCAAGAGAAGGCGCTGGTCAAGGAGCGGAAGCACTATCAAGAAACAGACGAAGGAGACGAAGGAGTAAGACTGAGTCGGGAACGAGACAAATGTGTGCTAGGAAGAGGCTTCCCGGAACTTCCCTTTTCTGACACGTTAAAGTTATCAATTAATATCCGTTTGTATAATAACATTTATAATAAATAATTTATTTCGATTGATTTCCTCCATTTCCCAAAAGTGGTTTTGTAATGCTAAGAAAATTACATTCTTAACACGATTTGCTTGTATTAACACAACACATACTCATATAAGTACGTAGGCTTTCACGGCCAGAATCATTTAGAAAATAAACAGCTTCCGGGTTATGCCGTGTGTCAAAATTTGTTAAGCTGACGTTTCGCGAACCACGTTGTTCGCTTCTTCAAAGCTAATTGAATAGTGAGGTCTACCAACCGATGTACCGGATCTTGTAGAGTAGGTATTGTATCTCCACCACATACTTCAAGTGGGCAGGAGCGATGTATGAGCAGGTAGAGGGTGCTGCCATGGGATCACCTCTTTCACCGGTAGTCGCCAATTTCTTCATGGAATTGTTTGAAGAAAAAGCCATTAGGTCAAGTCCTTACAAACCCAAGCATTGGGTCAGATATGTTGATGATACCTTTGTGGTTGGCCACACGGTAGAGATAAACTTACTGAGTTCCTTAGCCACCTGAACAATGTTAGTCCTTCTATCAAATTCACGATGGAAATAGAAGAGGACAATCAGCTGCCATCCTTGGATGTGCTGGTATACAGCACGTCAACGGGTACGCTTGGATATACCATAAGAAGTCCATCCCCAACAGAAGAGAAGTGTTATTAACACTCTGTTCAACAGAGCCGAGAAGGTGAGTGACTCCAGCGCCTTGGACGACGAACGGAAATACTTGGAGTGGGCCCTACACGGTAAAAAACAAATTCTTAATTCAAACGTGTAGATTTGTTCAATTTAATATAATCAACCCAAAAATACATATTGTTGATTTGAAAAGAATCGATCATTTCAAGCGTAGTGATTTTATTCTTTGGAGAGTAATATTTTATCAGTTTATATAATTAAGGTGACATTAGGGTTTCTTGTTTGGATTAGCTAATTAATTGAAACCGAGTACATTTAATGAACATATTGACCATTTAACCCAATATACAAAACGTTCAAGATGAGTAAATGATAAAGTCTAGAATATCATATAGAAGAAATGCGCATGTTCAAGCTATATGAGAACTACATATTTTTATACCAAATATACACATTCTCAGAACCATCCCAACCTCCATCAAAATACCACCGCGCAGGATTGCACACCGCGCCATCAGAACCAGAACGTTCTGGGGTAGCTGCTACGTTGATCCTTGACTGTGTTCCTTTCTGTTCTTAGTAATTCTTAATAATTTTTAATAATGGACTTGAATAGCTTTTTGCGACAATGGGGTTTTGAAAGCCTCATTCCAGCATTTACAGGTAAGTGTATCTTTATTAATATTTATGGAAACAACTAAATACGTAGGTTTTTACGCCGCGATAGCGACCAGCGGACGCTTCTATTTTGCCTTTGCATAGCAACTAGAAATGGGACAGAAGTCAAATGGTAAGTAATTATGCACATACTTTTATTACAAAATGCACCTAATATATTTTGTTGTAGATTAATTTGGATTTCCAACTGCTGTATCCACATTCTGTTAATGAGTTATACCTCAAGTGGCAGTTATTTTTTGATTCTGTTCTAACATTAAAACAACATGGTATAAAGGATCTCATTACAGAATCTATACAAAATATTTCTAGAATAAACGACGAGAGTAAGTACAACAAACCAAATAACAAATTCAAAAAATAACCAGCTTATTTTCATAGATGCACGGTTTGCCAGCCAATTAAGAAATTTGCCTTACTTAATTCCGCCTAAAGGCAGATGTAGAGTGGGAGGCAAACATTGGAAGTATTCAACACTGGAGACGCAAGAGTCAATAATAATTTTTATTACAGTAGGTATTTTCATCTTTTGTTTTAAAGTAATATAAACTAATTCGAGTAATTTTACATCCCAGGAGACATAGAAACGGTTATAGAAAAACGTAAAAGTGAGGCGCTCCTGCGGAAGCAAACAGTGCAGCCCTATCTACTAATTCAAGGTACAGAGGAAGAGCCTAAAGCATTTTTCATTGTAATAGCTAATATAAAGTACGAATTCAAAACTGCTTTAGAATGTTTCGACATACTATTTAAAATTTATCACACGATTAACATTCAGTATCCCATTGAAAGTTCATATTTGTGGGTATTGATTCAAAGAGTCATTTATAAAATCACACCTAAAAACGATGTTATTCCGCCATATATCTGCGATTTATTAAACATTAATATTTAGTTTTAATGTTGATTCTACATATTTGTTTTTCTATTCTTTCGTTCGGTTTTTATATCTACTAGGTATATTTCGGTTTTAAGAAATAAAAAATGTTTAAGTTTACTTGTGACAAGTGTGGAAATTGTTTTACATGTTTCCGAAAATACACTTTACATTTAGAATGTGTCCATGGTCTCAGAAATTATTTTTTATGTCCTATTAAACAGTGTAAAAGACTTTATCATAGAAAATGTGATCTATAGATTAGTATTAGAATATCTCCTAAATATATTATTTTTATATATGTACGTGCGTTTTTAATTAAAGTGTGTTCAGAAAAGCGTTAGACAATGGTAATGTTTTTGAATCTATATCTATACGATGGGTAGTCAAATATAGCAATGTTCTACCTAAATACTGCCATTCACTGACACTGTTCTGAAAACAGCAATATTCTCAACCTACCACTTACACCAACCTAAACTAATAATTAACAATTGAAAACCATCATGTCAACTTGAAAGAAATGTATAGTAGAATTCAGGTAAGTATATGATTTAATTCAATCAATATAATTAATTTTCAAATCAATTTAAATTAAATATTTAAATTAAGTATTTAAAGTCTTGAATTAAGCAGAAATTTACTTGAATCAATAAATGAAATTAATTGATGAGATTAAATTTTATATTCGGGTTGAAAGTACATAACTTTAAATTTAAGAATTTCCCATGATCTGAATGAATAAGTGATTGCTTGAAAGTTAATAAAATATATTCTTCACTTAAATGAGGTATATTTACTTTGAATACCCAAATCTTCCCGCTGAACATTAGAGTTTTTTAACTTTGAATATTTCAGTTTCTCAGCTGAACAAAATATTTCTTTCCGTATATAGGAACTTACCGTTTACTCTATTTGAAGCTCATTTACTTATTTCAAGTATTCTTTTTTTAGCGTGTACGCCAGAATGGATACACCAAGTCCGACATACGGGGTGTCACACAAAGAAAACCGCAAGTCTCAGAGGAGCGGTAAGACTCAAAGGGGTTCGCTTGGTTACCATACGTAAGTGGGGTATCAGAAAGAATCGGTAGATTACTGAACAAATCACGGTATCACGGTAAGGTACAGAGCACCAGCGAAGGTAAAGGGATCTTTTGCCTAACCCAAAGGATATCACATCACTCCTGAAGAACGATGGGGTATACAAGATAGCATGTGAGTGCGGAACATGCTATGTAGGACAGACAGGACGACGTATCGAATGTCGAGTCAAGGAGCACAGTAGAGACACCCGGCTACGCAAGATTCAACAGTCCGCTATTGCTCAACACTGCCACGAGTCGGAACACACAATGATTTTCGATGACGTGAAGATCTTGGCAAGGTTGGGTAATTATCATCGATGGCTTACTAGAGAAGCCATCGAAATTTACAAACATCCTAACAACATCAATCGGGAGCATGGTACTCACATTAGTAGGGTCTGGAAATCGATCCGGTCAAGTGGAAAAGCACATGGGAGCGGTAGCTCCCGATGTGCGCAGTGAGGTGTAATTACAGGTATATAAGGGAGATTTTCTTGGTAGATTTTCAGTATTCAATTAGCTTTGAAGAAGCGAGCAACATGGTTCGCGAAACGTCAGTATTAACAAATCTTGACACACGGCATAACCCGGAAGCAGTCTCCACATTAAAGTCTGTTGCGCAGGGTCGTCCCAAGTGTCCACTGCAAAAACGGGTGTGGCCGGCAGCTTTGTCTGCGCACTGCCCACTTTTACTTTAATGCAAACCGTATACAAACAGCGTTTGTCGTACGTCTTGGTTGACATCTTACGATTGTTATACTCAAAATCCGTTTTATCCCTTCTGGACAATGCCACACAAACTATGGAGGAGCTGTTGGTCGGGCTCAGGCCCGAACGGTTTGTCGGCGAATAACCTAAGTGAAGTTTGTAGGAAATTTTATAAACAGAGACAAACAACCTTAAAAATTAAAACTTGTACCAAATTTTTATTAACAATTTTGAATATTCTTTCCCCAAGCATCGGTACCAGAAAAAAACGCACGTAATGAAATGGCAACATCCCTCATATATGAATAGTTCTTTCAAACATTACTTCAGAACGCCATTTATTGTAAAACAAGTCGAATCACTTAAAACTTTTGTATATATTTAATACCTAGTTGGTACCCTCAGAAAACTAACTCCAATTGCCAAATTGGTACCTCCCAAATTGGTATAATTATGTCCCTATCATCCATTACAAAATATATGTATTAAATAGATATACCGATTAATGTCAATAATCGAATGCTAATGTATTGCATTTATCATTTATAAGCAGAATATTGCAATTCTTAACCATGCATAGCATCTTCGGTAAGTCTTCCACACAGTATTTACTTTTCCCAAAATAGCTGCAGATTTTTGTGTTGTCTAAAAATGACACGTGCATATATCGAATCAATATATCGAAATCTGTCCACATTAACTTTACAAACAAAAGAATGTCAAGATTAATACCTCATGTCAAGATTAACGACGCCATAGTTCCATATGCGAACACGGCAGAGTATTTGGGTATGACTCTGGATACAAAACTAATGTAGAAAGAACATGTTAAGAAGAAGAGAGTAGAGCTTGGCCTCAAATACAGAGAACTGTACTGGCTTCTGGGAAAAAACTCTCAGTTGTCAGTACAGAACAAACTACAAGTTTACAACCAAATACTAAAACCGATTTGGCTATACTGCATCCAGCTTTGGGGTTGCGCGAAAAACTCCAATATACAAGGAATCCAGACTTTTTAAAATAAAGTACTAAGGAATATGGTTAACGCTCCTTGGTACATACGGAATAGTGACCTGCCTCGTGATCTTGGTGTCCCACGAGTCAACCAAGAGATAAAAAAATTCGCCACTTAGCATGAATCTCGCTTAAGCCATCACGTCAACGTAGAGGCCATGCAGCTACTGGACAACCAGAATCTAGTGAGAAGATTAAAAAGAACTAAACCCTTCGAACTAGTGATCCAGTGAAATTGTAAAAAGCAGAGCACAGTTAGTGAAGTGTTAGTGCTTCTTGTTTAGGACAAAGAAAATATAGGACATCAGCGGATAGCCTATTTGAGAGAAGTGCCTAGTTTTAAGAATTCAGATTTAAATTGATGGTTAATCGTTTAGATTAGTTTCAATATGATAAGCAGAATATTGCAATTCTTAACCGTACATAGCATATTCTGTAAGTCTTCCACTTACAGTATTTACTTTTCCCAAAAAGGCTGCAGATTTTTGTGTTGTCTAAAAATGACACGTGCAAATTTATATGCTTGCTATAAATGCTCTCCACAGTATTCACAGATTTTTGGCAATTTGCGAATTAAATAAATAAAGATAGTAAACAGTCAATATCAACAAATATCTTTATTTGATGGTGTTAAAGGAAGAAACTGCCAAATTCTACAGTATCTATCTATCTGCAGGTTTTGATATAATCGTACCAAATTTTATTGTCAACTAAACGACACGTGTAATTTTTTTGAATTTATATGAGTGGCATTCATTGTACTGGAGTTGGTTGCATTTTGTGTATCGATAAATATATTGGACTTCTTCAAATGTGTATTCGATGATACTAACTCATGTAAATGGTGAATTTCGCAATGTTGCCAAGACTCGAAAATCTACCAAGATCTGGATAAATATATATGATAGGACATCATAATGAAGACGATTGACGAGGTAATAAAAATGTAGGTAGATTTTTTTACTTTGAACGATTTCATACATCAGCAGTTTTCTGCGCAATTCCTCATTCATTTTACAAACAACTAATAATGTTTATTCATATTTTTAAGTGTATACTTGTTAACAATTTCCACTATCATAATAAATCAAAGACCATATAATGACACCACTGAAAAGTATACTGGGTGATACAATTTCGAGGCTCACCATGGGATCTCTCTTATCAGTCGATATAGAGCCTTTGTTTAAATTTGGCAAAAATTCGTATTTTTGTATTTCAGCTATCATTTTTCATTTTGAAGATATGCGCAAAAAACTGAAATGTTGAGATATCATTTTTTATTTTTTATTCAAAACCAAATGTAGCTAGAGATTTGAAAAAAAAAACAGTCGACAACTACCGCAATTCTTATAATCGTCACATCATTTGGTCGGATGAGTCGAAATTTACAAATTTTAGAATGTTTAATCGGAACAATGAGTATTACTGAGTGTCAGAAAATCCTAGGCACACCAGACCAATGAGGCACTGCAACGTTTTGGAATTAATGTTTAGATGGGGATGTACCAGAACCATTTAATTGGGCCATTCATGTTCCAGGAAAACTTGAACGGAGAACGATATTTAAATCTTCTGCGCACCGAAGTGGCAGACTATTTTGACGATGTAGTGTTCGACCAAAGGAGAATAATATGGATAATGTGAATAATGTGGTGGTAGCAAGATGGAGCACCGCCTCACAATGCGACAGTTCTACGAAATTATTTGGAATAAACAATTTCCAAATCGCTGGATTGGTAATGGTGGAGTGGTGGAATGTCCTGCTAGATCCTCTCATTTAAGTCCTCTAGACTATTTAGACTATGGGGAACTGTGAACGACGAAATTTATCACGATACTCGCAGAAATATCGAGGAACTGCGATCAATGCTGTTCCGGGAAGAACAGTTAGAAGTGCATTAGAACATGTAGAAAAGCGGGTACGGTTTTATGCCTTCAAGAAAATGGCGACCTATTTGAATATTAACTTAAAAAATAACCGTTTTGTTGTATAAACCTGCTTTTTTACAATCTTAATGTTGTTAATCCAAAGCACACTTGGTCTGTCCGGCGGTCTGTAAGCACGACAAACTACGAGAAAAGCAGAGAGTATTTGTTTAAAATTATTACACCTTTGTTTTAAAAAATAATGCGAACATGTTATACATTGCGGAAATGAGAAATGGCACGACTATCGGAAAATGTTAAAACTCAACATGGCGCCCATAAGAAAAACAAAAGTTGGCCATGGTTATGCCGCCATCTTTGATGTTATTTCAAATTAAAAATAACACTGCATTCCTTGTTAAAAAGTAGCTGTTTTTGTGTTTTTGTAGCTGTAATGTTTTTGTTTGAAATGCCTAGCTACATTTGGTTTTAAATAAAAAATTAAAAACGATATCTGAACATTTCAGTTTTTTGCAGATATTTTCAAAATAAAAATTATAGGGTAACGTTCTTTTTAAATAATTGATCAACACACAAATTCGATACTCTGCCAAATTTAAACATAGGCTCTATCTCCACTAATAAGCGAGATCCCCGTGGTGAGCCTCGAAATTGAATCACCCGGTATACCATCAGATTTAACGTCTAATATTATAATCTATACGAGAATAGTTGGAAAGAGGAAAAGAAAACCTTTAAAATTGCAGTACAGGTTTTTAATGTGGCTGTTGCTAAGTACGGTAAAACAATGGGACTGAAACGCTCACGTTGTGGTGTCATTTAGATCATAGATTTCACTTTTGAATTGCAGGAAATTATATAGTAATTATATTTGTTGTAAATTTTGCTTGCTGCTGCAATGCGACAGATCAGATATCGTCGAGACAATATCAAAAGTTCACCATAATTAGATTATCTTATACGCTCAAATAACCCCAAACAATATAATTGCGTAATTACGGGAACCCAGCATATACCAAAACATGCTTAAATAATATGCAATTGAACAATTGTATAACTTTGAATATTAGTTGAACATGCTTCTCTATAATGTACCTATTATTGTAGTGGTATTGTCTTTTTCTGGATATCTTGCATTGCATTTAATAAATTTATTCTGTCACTAAAAGCTACCTTAAAACCGTCAAATCAGAAGGTAAGTTTGTTACCGCCGTTTTTGAAACTCAGCCTTAATAGTTTATATCTGCATTTGTTTACCTACTTTCACAGATTTTGCAAAACCGTAGCTTCCCAAAACTAGATGATGAGTCACCGGCCCTGGTGTACCTGCAAACGGCGGTTCGTTTTATACCAGTTTCTCAAAGATCCATATACTAAAATTTTATAATATTTAAAAGTGTAAATTTCACTCTGCAATAAAAAAATGTATCTAATGATTCTTTATGACCCCCTGAACACTTCCCTAAAGTTGTTTTTCTAGGTTAGCTCGCATAAGCGAGATATTGGCAAAATTATTTTTAATTTTATTCATAATTTTCCCATAATATACAGTGTTTTCTTATTCGCTTTTTCGAGCTAACCTAGAAAAACGCCTTGGGGATGTGTTCAGGGGGTCTCTATAGAATCACTATTAGCTAAAATTTCCCGGGAGGAAGAAAGTTGAACAGAATTTGTCGCACAGTGTTTTTCGTCGTTATGAAGGTCTGTGACTATTTGCCCAAGCTACATAACAACATAAAAAGAATTGAAGATAAAAATATACATTTTATGATTGGTGGCGTAGTAACAAAACACGTTTCTCGATATACCCGTATCTTGTGGTTGTTATACCGAGAAAAAGGTAAACAGAAATCAAGGTAACTCGTTTAAGGTAAGCTAATTACGTTTTGTTGTTTTGGACTATATTTAGATATAATAACTTTTATGTAAGAATTATAGTAAATTTAAGTTTTGTTCTGTACTATAATTAGGTAGCTAATACATGAAATACAATAAACAAAAAAAGAAATTTTTACAATTTGTCAAAACGGAATCGGAAATGATTTCAAAAGATCTTAAACGTCATCATGAAACATGAAACATTAGTTAAGCAAAATATATGTTCGTTTTTCGCCGGCAGTTGTAGATTAGCGATAACGCATTCTTACTTTTAGTTCCATTAAGCCTTACTAAATACAACCATTATATAACGAGTGGGTATAATTAATTGTATAATTGCTATTATTAAAAGTATCACAATTATTTAATTCTATAGAGAAGATGAGCGCAAAAAGTCCATTATTATTTATTTATAAATTTTTCTTATCAATTTGTTGTTTGTTGATAAAATGTGATAAAATCAAAGATGTTGGGAATGAAATATTGAAATAACAACTAAGGAAGCTAACATTATAAAGAGCTGCAAAGTGTTCTTCAAACACAAACTGCAAGTGTGGAATTTTACAAAAAGACCGAAACTGCATATGTAAATCGCACCTTTTTTATACACCTAAATTTTTACTTTATCATACGCAACATGATAAAGTATTGTAATCGTGCCGAAAAATATGTACTTTTGGGACCCCTCAACATATTTGACCAAGGTACAAAAAATGTCTGTGTGTGTGTGTATGTGTGTGTGTATTAAGGGTGGTTCAAATTGGCTATTTTTATTAAGAAAGCAACGATCCCCCCAAATCGGCCAGAATAACTGGCCAACGTTGTTCTCAAGTGACATCATTTATATTTTGGGATGATTTCTATTGTTTAAATAATAAAATATTATTCGGCTGTTCAAGTTTTCTTTCCTAATGGAACCGAACAATCGATTTTTCGAGTTGGCACTTTTTTCGGTTCAAATTCGAGTATCGATATGAATTCAATTTTTTCGAATTAATGATAATGAAAACGAATAATGTTTACTTAAAATGATTTGAACAAGGTCCCAGGTCCCTGGTTCAAATCCAGGTTGTGGTTGTAATTTTTAATTTATTTTAAAATAGAATAATATTTTATTATTTAAACAATGGAAATTATACCAAAATATAAATGATATACTTGACAATAACCGTTGACCAGCCCGACCTAAAAAAAATAATGTTAGGAGAATTGCAAAAAATTGTTTATACAAATATGGGTTTATTAGCTAATAACATAGACATGATACCTCGAACATGAAATTTGTAAGTTAATTTCACAAAAAGCTGATTTCTACCATAATTAGAACAACAATTGAAAATTAATAATCATTGATTGTTTCAACAATAGGAAGAATTAGTTTAATGAATAATGTCACTCTAAGATAATAAACTACCATTTCGAACTCAGAAAACAGATGCCCGACGGAGTTTTGAGAAAAGCGAATTATTTAAACATATAGAATTTGTTTAAACAAATGGAAATAAGGGGGGGTCGATGGCGTATAGGATAGAGCGGCTGCTATTGTATTATTTATGTCTATGAAATTTTTTGGTAAAATTATAGTATCTGCATTAAAACTTATATAGCCAGGATTCAACAATTGTTTTCATTCTGACAGTGTCAAACGCTGGTTTTTTACTGTCAATATTATCAAAATATCTGTCAACCCCCGGCTAACTAAGTTTTAATGCAGACACGATCGATCTCGATGAAACAGAGTCTCATTCAGCTAAACTATTACTTTCATATATTGTATGATAAAATCATGTGCCTGGCCACATCAGATTTTTTTGTTCAGTTTTGAGAATGTTCAATTATACTTCAACTAATTAGTATTTTTTAACTTAAATACTAATTAGTATTTTTCAACAATTTTAGCCAAACGCTAAATAAATGGTAGACCATGTGTACGATAATAGTTTACAAACAAACCAATAGACGCATCCGCGAGATCTTTCAACTTTGCACAATCAATTCGTTTGTCTGCGTACTTCGGATGTGATGATTGCAACAGACAATACACAATTTGTTTAACAGATTAGCGCTTAATTATGCTCCGGAATGGTAAGACTTCATATACTCTCCGCTTGGCTGATATCGGAATAGATAAGAGAATATGCTAGCTAGCCGGTTTGATCCAGTTTATGTCCCAAAGAGATGCTTCTAATTATAATTAGAGTGTATTTGAAGATCGCGATACCGCGTTAAAAAACGGTTGTATAATCGGTACGTTATCGCAAATTGACGCGCTTATATTTAGATAGTAGTGACGGCCTTCATGTTTCGCATGGAAAAGAATTTCGCCAAAAACAATATTAGATCAGTGGCTATATATAGTACCATTTCTGGTGCCCGAAAATTAACACTCGCCAGATGTGCACTGCGTTAACTCCCTTTGTGAATGCGATATTTTGTAAACATGACAGTGATCACTTATATCTTCACTGCGATGGACAAACATATGCGTGCTCTTTCTGAAGCGAAAACGATGTTTTTAAAACTAAGTAGCACTTCGAAATGAGCATTTGTGTGAGTAGTGTTCCACACTAACAGTGATCTTGTTTATTCTTGATTAGTTTTTTATTCGCAATTATATTTGTTATTCTTCATGTGTAGTTACCAGGGGCGTAGCTACGAGGAGCAGTGGGGGCAAACTGCTCCAGGCGCACGAGTCGAGGGGGCGCAAAATTCGAAGAAAAGTAAAAACTTTTGTGTAAAAAATAGCCAGAGTTTATAAATAAAATTCTAACGACCTAAATGTTTTGTGATCTCTACTTAATTATCATAATTTCGATTTATAGATTTGAGCGTTGTGTTTATACATATATAACTCCATGTACATTTGACTTCTGTAAATGTTTGTTTTTTTTAGCATACGCATTTAATATTTATTTATTTGTTGAGTGTACTATTGTAGTATATTGTTCAGTTTGAATCACTGCTATTAATTTACTAAATTGGTGTGTTATTTATTCATAAACTTATGAGAATGTATGTAAGTGGTTTTCAGTATTTTCTTGTTAATATGGTACACATGACGTTATTTTAAAAGAAAGAAATTGCCAATCCCAAAATTTTAATGCTAGGTAAAAGTTTCAATTGCCTAAAACGCTTTCTTCCAAATAATTTTGACAAAAATTTAAAAAAGTTTTTTGAGAAACTCGAATAAAATAGATGGATGTATAAACACATCCTTTAAGTACGAGTTGGCGTTTTCAAGTTATGCGTTTGATAATACGTAAAAAGCACGTATACCGTTATTTTGTATGCTGGGTGATCCATTCCACGTCCCAAGTATTTGAAAACTTGATTGAGCATTATATTTAATAATAAGAAGAAAAATAGCCTGGATTGCAAACTTGACCATTTTCAAGATAGTCTGTCAGAAGGTTAAGAAGTAGCTTATGAATACCCACCGTGGTTTTTACGGAAAGAAAAATTAGTGTAAATGTTCTTGAATCTTATACGCTAGTAAAAGATACTAGTTTTAGAATAATTCCATAACATGCGACACCGTTATTTATATAACACTCTTGTAAAGCACATGTGAACACATTTGAAGAATATTTGGATTATTTTAATTTGTTAGAAATCGAAAACAGCTAAGTGTTGACTAATTGTTTTTTATTGTCATAAAACCCTAAACGGAGTTTTTCAAGGATTTTGTATATATATTTATAAACACGTTTTTAACATAAAACGTTTTTGGTTCGATCTAGAATTTAAAAATTGCAATTGAAAGTGGTATACATTAAATTAAATATACTAAAATGCCAGACCCCTTCCGAATACAAGGGGCCGCTCACATTTTTCTTGCTGCTGGGCGCTGAATATGTAGCTACGCCACTGGTAGTTACGATTGTAGATAAAATAGTTAATTACTAAAGAATTTGGAAGGTAAAGGTAAACGTCCCAAATTCAGATACTGTCCTAAATTCTGACAATTTCTGTTTAGTTGGATAAAATAAGAAATCTACAACATTGGCCCCTCAATCGTTTCTTATTCTACCAATGCTCTAACGGTCAGAATATAACCTAAAAGTTTGACTGCTCCTGAAATTGAACGTTATGCTAAAAGCTAAAAACTGCAAATCGACTTCTTTTTACATCGCTACAGGATAACAGTAATTAAGAAAATTCTAATATCTATTTAGGCTGTTTAAAAATGCTTTATATTTTCATAATAATAAAAGAGTACTACTCTTTTAACCACTATTATTTACAAATTTAGGGGTGTCGGAGTTAGGTACATATAAATAAAACTCATCCTTAAATCAGACATGTGTGCCGGAATTGTGTACATGGTTAGAAGTAATACATATGGCTCTAGTGTTGCTTGTACACAAGAAAATAACATATTTTACATCGGTTGCTATATTACAATTAATTGTACGCATTTTGTTCAAATTCCGACACGAGTGTCGGAATTACGGATATCAGTATTCCCTAATTATTAAGCTAGCAGCAGAGAGTTGCGACTTTGGCATTAATATACCACCTTTGGAGATAACAGTTAAACTCATGCCATCTCCATTAAAAAATCAAAACTTTTCTTCTGCTACATTATTAACTAACTGAGAGAAGTTTTCTTTGAATGCGGTTTTCTTTTTGCTGTGGTAGTGTGACATGTCCGATACGTGGATTTCCCCCTCGGTCGAGTTCCTGTCCGGATGTGAACTGACCAACACGTGTGGCACTATGTGTGTAAACATTTATGTCATTTATCTGTTTCAATGTGCAATTTTAGTTGATTTGTTATCGTGATTTATGTGGATATGTTTGAAGTCGTAGTCGCTTTAAGAAACTTAATCGTTAGATATTAAAAATGAATAGCCAGAGATCTTTATAAGAATATATATATTTTTTATAGTTGACAAGTGTTTTTTAGTTTTAGATGTCCCGGTCAAATTTGCTTAATTTCTCGAGTTTAACCAGGATAAAAATCTGATGTGTCCAGGCACATGACTTTATCATACAATATATAAAATTATTAGTATATGTATAATATTGCTGCATGCAACACCCTAGTGTTATCTATGTTCAACCACCCCAAGTCGCCCAGCCCATTCGATACATGATCATACTTCCTCAAACCAAAAAGAAACAGAACACATGCATTTTGGGCACGCTGAACAAGCAGCCTAGCCGATGCCGTCAGGCAAGGATCGTACACGGTATCACAATATGAGATCTTTTTACTATTGACAGTAGATATAGTGAGATATTGTCAAAACATCAGCATTTGACACTACTGGTACTGGCATTAGACTGAAAATATCTGGAAAATCCTGGCTCACTATATAGTATTATATCAATGTAGATGCGACCGATCTCGATCAAATAGAATTTGCACTTGCAGCTAAAACTATTAATTTTACATCATACATCATACGGCGTATGATAAAGTAAAAAGTGAATACACATGCTTATCAACTATTAAGAAACATTGATATAAAAACTATTAAAAAAAAACCGGTAGGAATAGTAAAATTAAATTTGATGTAGCTCACCTACAATTTACAACAGAAAAACCAAACTGTTAAGAAAACCGCTTTCGCTGATTACAGTTTGAATAACAGTAATTACTTGCTGTAATGACGACGAGTATATGAGTGATGTGATAAGATTTCCATTCATTACTATGTCCCACTGAGATTTCACCTTCACTGAGAAATCTATACCCTGGACCTTATGCGATTATTGCTTTGAGTGGAAACACGTCCATTTAGATATCGAAGCGGAAGTTCAAAAATGGTACCTAGAGAATTTTAGGTTTCATCACTTCACCCCCAGCCACTCCACTTTTAAATTTCACATGGCTCCCCCTACCTTGTGATACCTCATTTTAAATTGACTGTAATTTAATTCAACAGTTCTAATATGCAATGCTTTTCTAATATGTAATTGATTTCCACAGAAATCATAAATATGCAGAATATACGCGTAGGAACCTACTGCGCATACAATTTGGAGGATGCACAGTGGGCCCCCACCTAATGTAGCCCATGCGAGAGAGACGCCTGTCTTTTTTACATATTGTGGGGAGCGCAAGAGAGATAGAGTGTTGTTGTTTTGCTCTCAGATGTGTTTTGGAAGAGTGGGGACTTATACAGTCTGATCTGAAAGTACGGTGTACTAATTTAAGTACATCATGCGTTGCATTACTTGCTCCAATACGAATGAAAACAAAAATAATTAAGTCAATCAACTAACATTTAATGCGCTAGTACAATAATATAATGTTTGACCTCCTCACTTCCTATTTATTTCTTTTCATACCTTCCATCTTCTGTTTAGTGTAGCGATTTTTGCGCCCTTAAAATAATGCATCACAAGGTGGGGGGGTGCCATTTTGAAATTTCAAAGTGGGTGGCTTGGGGGTGAAGGGGTTAAACCTAAAACTCTCTAGGAACCATTTTTTAACTTCTCCCTCGATATCTAAAAATCGACCTGTTTCCGCTCAAACCAATAATCGCATCAGGTCAAGAGTTATTAAGGGTGGATACTTTTGTAATGAACACACTATATATTAAATAAGATGGACTATAATTACATCAAGTATGATGAATAATTAATAGGAGAAATGATCATTTTTAGTATTTACAACATTACAATGATGGATTACCGTTACATCACACGTCTTACCTTCAATTCGCTGTAGCAATTAATAGCTTTCTGTCAAAGTGTGTTAGAAAACTTGCGCCTCAGCAAAGCACATTTCGTAAATCTAATTAATAGTTAATTACAGTCAAAATGATCATTAGTGTGTCCAAATTAGTAAAATTTTTATTAAATTAGAAAAATGTCCACACTTCTATACTTGTTTTCAATAAAAGGAATAATGTTAAAAATCTATTGTCAGATACCTTTACTAATTTTTTCAAAACTGTACAAAATTATCAAAACCAGCTAAGATGTAAAATTGTGTATTTTTTACTTTAATTCGGTGTGTTACTGTCAGGATTGGCAGTGATTAAAACCTCCGAAAAACTCTTGGAACGTGTTTTGTGACACAATATGCGATTTTCGACAATAATAACTACTTTTGATGGAAGAAAAAAACAATTTTAACATATTTTTTTACGAGATAAGATGATAAAATTTATGTTCTTTTTAGAGCACTCAACACTCTATAGAGAATAGCTTTTTCAAGAGAAATTAAAATTTATGTCCATTATACGTACATACATTTGGTCTGGCTTACCATAATTATGAAATTTCAAACCGGGACAAGAATTACCTACTTTTGAAAATAAGTCAACACCCCATCCGCGCCCTGTGGTGGCACTTTATAGTCTTTAATGAACATCAGATATATAAAAATTATCAACAATTGGGACGCTCCCACAAAAGTAAATTTTAATACAAAATAATACAGATAATTCAACACAAAGCAGCAAAAATTACTGTGCATAGATAAGATGTGATTTTGTCACAAGAGATATAAGATATCGTTTCAATTTTGTTTTCATAGATTCTAAACCAAGAAGTCTGCGTAATGCAAATCTAAGACGTGATGGAGACATTCTCGGTTCGTCATCTACAAACAAAAAGTGCTTTAAAATGTTCATATAACATTTTGTGACAAAAGAAAAACTGTAAAAAGTGTAATTTTTCATTGAAACTCTCGTATTTTTCGCTAATTGTACATTTAATGTTATAATATCTTCTGTAATGAAATTTAAAAAAATAAGCATTCCACAAAATTGGGGGTTAGTTTGGAGAACAATATTGCTGTTACTATTGGTGTTAAATAAGAAAAAGGAAATAGGCTTTTCAGCTTTTAATGTGATCATTTAAAGTATAATCCCAATGAATTACCTACAATTTGGCCTGAGAGAAACCGATTTAAACAGTTTTTGTAAAAGTTATAAACATTTTTCTGTTGTAAAGATATGTAATTTGTGCCGCAATACTCAAATAAGTAGTAGACAAAATTACTGTGATTTAGGGGTTGTATGCCACAAAGAAAATTTCTCAGCGTAAATGAGTTAATACAACGAGTAATTACCTACGAATTTGTCATATGAAGCAAACATATGTAACAATTTTTTTTTAATTTTCCATATAAATTTTATTTTTGTAAAACTTATAACAATTTTTCTGTAGCGTTGTTCGTAGTATATCTGAAAGCTTGCATAGAAAGTATATGCAAATCATTGTGATTTAAAGATTGTTTGTTACAGAACGGGAAATAGCGACTAACTAATTGAGATAGGTCTACATTTTGACGTATGGAATATCGTCGTTCAGTAATTTTTAAAACGTTATAAACAATTTTCAGCAATCAACTTTGTGTTTCTTTGGCTATCGATACTTAATATTGTTACAATACTAATCGGCTAGTCGCTCTGTTGCCTGTTAGCAACAGAGTTGTTACGCCTAAATCATCATTATTTTGTTTATCTCTCAATACGTATCGAAAAGTATAAATACATTTTTCTTGGCAAAGAACATATGACTTGAGGCCTTTTTAGATTTCCAAAATTCTACCATTTGCAAATTTCAAAGATGTGTTCTACCGATCTAAAATAATACCCGATTCACTAGTTTGACAATAATAATACAATCTTTTGATCTGAGTGTTTTGTTACTGATATAAATTCAAGTAGAGAACTTTAGCCGGGACATAATACCAAACCGGCCGGGACGCCGATGTCCCAAACCGGGACTGTCCCGGTCAAACCGCGATGTATGGTAAGCCTACAGTAATTTGGTACACCTGCGGACACACTGAACGAAATTTAGCTATTTTATTAATGGTGATGTTATTATGGTTTTTTTTATAACTACTTTGTCTTTCAAACGGTTGTAAAACAAACATATTTTTTTGATAGTTTGATTACTATCATATTTTTCGATAAATTGGCTCATTTTTGCAAATGTTTCTATAAGATATTATTAGAAATTTGAAAACTATCGATAACTATCGCCAAGTAATAATTCATTTGGCAAACTTTCGTTTTAAACAATATTCCCAAGCAAATCTGGGCAGACGACGTACTAAACCGCCCAAATGTTTATTAATAATTCACACCAAATTGTGGGTTGGTCGCCGGTTGTATTATGATTAACCCCGCTGTAGCGTGCATCGTAAATAACGTCAATTTTCGATTTTGGAGGGCGCGCAGAGCGCTATCGAACGACCACATAAAAATCCACTGTGTATACACAACGGAAAATCTACCGGCTTTCAATTGACATGCAGTTTCTACGTCCAACTTTCTACTCGCTTAGATATTCCGATATCATTTGACACTAATCACTGGCCCCAGTAAATTATTTAACGACAGCACCACGGCTACCGTATAATTATGCCAGATCCCATTTTCTGTCACACCAAATTGCAGCGATTTGAGCGCCGCCGCACGCCGTTCCTTTTTTTTGTTTCGTACGATTTGGCCCACGTAATATCGGTTTTTATAATGGCCAATTTCGGTAACGAAATTGATGAGACCTGTTTTTTTTATATCCGGACGAGAGTTTTTAATGGAAGATCAAACAAACTGCCAATGCTTGTGCCAAACTCTTTTAGAAGTTATAAGCGATGCGGGCTTTCAAAAGTAAAAGTAAAATTTCAAAGCTAAGTTATTATTTACGAGTGTGTAGGCGTGACGTTATCTAAGAGTTCTTTGGTGCACAGTGTACACTAGTGACCAGACAAAACTTGTATCACTGAGGTTTTTCTAAAATATTGTCCAAAAAACCTCAAAAGAATCAAAATTCCTTTGAGCAGTTTTTCTGTTGAGACAATTTACTAGATATTATAAACGAAAAGTGGCTATTGTCCAGTAAAAAGGGGTTTTTGCCCTACAAACGGTGGGGCAGATCTGATTCTACTCACAAATTGACCCACAAGAATCATTACGATGCCATACAACTTTATGCAAAAGATAAGTTGTGTGACCTCTGACAGTGACGTGGAAATAGCATACAAGAAAATTTCGTACCTTGACGTAGTTTCATTCCAATGACAGTAGGTAGCCGTAGGTAGTGTCATGGTAGTGTCAAATGCTGATGTTTTGACAATACATACCGTCTATAGTGTCAAAATATGTTTTTAAAAATCTGTTCTGCAGTCATATGTTTGTTTATGACCTTTGCATGTTGTTTTATGTTCTCCACGGGTCACACCTGACAAAATGTAAGTTTTTACAATTGAGTTTTTTAAAGTTTGATTTGATTGTCAATTGTGTAATTTATATTTGGAATAAATCAAGCCGCTGGTCTTTTTTCTGATGTAGGTTTTATTTGCACTTATGGCTACCAGGTTTCGAACATCGCGTTCGTCTTCAAGGCCATGATACAATGAAAATGATGAATGAGGACACACTATTACATATAAAATGCAAAAACAATAAAGGGCAGATGCATAGTTTAAATATAAAATATAAAATACAAGAAACATACAATAAAAACAATAGATGTCTTCAGTGAGTCTCAAATAAAATAGTACATAGTATCTACTAATACTTTTGAATATTCGTTTTTCAGACGTGAAACCCAGCTATTCACAGTACAAAAAAGAACAACATAGATAGTAGTGCGAAGGAATATATTTTATTACAACGTGACTAAACATAACCCCAATCCCGAGACACGTGACGACTTCAACTCGATGTAGACTGACGGTAATTTTTAATTTTTCTTTAATTTTATTCTTGAAAGTGATAACAATTAGGTGCAGTGATATCTCTGCCTGTTTACTAGAAACATTTGAGACTCACTGAAGACGTGTATAGTTTTTATTGTATATTTCTTGTATTTTGTATTTTATATTTAAACTATGCATCTGCCCTTTATTGTTTTTGCATTTTATATGTAATACTGTGTTCTCATTCATCAATTTCATTGTAGCATGGCCTTGAAGACGAACGCGATGTTCGAAACCTGGTAGTCATAAGTGCAAATAGAAACTACATAAAAAAAGACCAGCTCTTTTATTTATTCCAAATCACTGCGACTGATGTAAATTGAGGAATTCATCACTGGTGTAATTAATTTTTTTTTTTAATATTTCCTTTAGCGCCTGAATAAGTGCCCAGTAGGACACGACACATGTAGCGATTGCTAAAATAGAACAAAAATAAGGAATCTGACCTGGCTAACTAGTTTTATTTTAATGCATACACGACCGATCTTCATCAAATAGAATATCATTTACAATTAATTTTATATATAGTATGATAAAGTCATTTGCCTGGCCACATCAGATTTTTTATTTTAGTGTTGCTCATGAATGTGTAAATTAGTGACTTATTTCGTAATATCAGTGCTCTTCTTCTCTTGTTCATGTTATTTCCAACCTCTTTACAGAGGAACAGGTAAACACTACATGGAATTCCAGAGATATGGTGCGAGAGTGGCTTGGAGTGGAATCAATCCCTTTAGTCTAAAGAAACTCTGAACATGTCATCGATATAGCGCTAGAGAAATATATTATACTTGCTATGAGTCCAAATTTCAAGTTAATGTTGGAAATAAAGCGAGACCAATTACTGCAGGATATGGTAATGAAGTTTCTTCAAGCATTATATGTTTGAACCATGGACTGCAACTTGCCTTGTATGTGAATTAATAGTGTTTAAAAGCACCTAAATGCACAGAAGACTCACCAGCATGGCTTTAGTCATTGAACTGGAAACTATATTTGAAGAAGACCTTGATAGAATCCTAAAAATCAAATTATGAAGATCAAATTATGGAAAAGATGTGTTGCTAATGAGAGCTTCAAATGGAAGCTAAAACTAATTTAGGGTTGTAATACCATGTAAGCTATGTATATCATTACTAGGTAGTACTAACGAAGATATACAGGGTCCTGCAACTCGGCTCCCGTCTTCTGTAGCACAGTTACTAATTAAGCTAACAGTTTGACAGTTTCCTGGCTTGTGCAACGCCAGGTGCAACGCCATGGCAATATTTTTTTTAAATTGCATCCTATAATTTTTTTACACTTTTGGAAGCCTTTTATGGTTGCCTACATACCACTAAAATTTTATTGAAAACGGTTTAGTGACTGCAGCATAACAAAATTAAAACGAAAAAAAAAAAATGATTTTTCGACGTTGACTTTAAAACTCAATAAAAGCCACAAATTGTACCTCGTTAATAAAATTTTGCGACGTGCTTATTAAGTTAGAGCTAGTAGTCTCGTTAACAAAGTGCCATTGATCCAAATTATACAGGCTGGCCAAAATCTAGTGTCAAACTTGACAAACTTAAAAGCGTGTTATTGTCCTTATTTTTAATTGGAACTCATAATTTTGTTTAGTTGAATCGATGCAGAATTAAAAAGTAAACATTGTATCTAAATACAACCCCATCAAAATTCCCAATATTTTAAAAGTTATTAGCCCAAAATTCCTTTTTCAACGTTTCCAACGAAAATTTTAGGTAATAAATGTCATACGTGGCCGTTAAAAAACAATTTATTTCATAAAATATAACGCAGAGATGTATTTTAGATTTGAGTGTACTTAATAAAGTAGTTGTTCAAATGTGCCAAATTTACTGTAAAATTTACATATAGCGGTAAGGGCAGAAATGTGGCTGCGACATGATGGAGCTCCAGCACATTACTCGTTACTTGTCCAGGGACCAGCTCAACAAAATCTTCCCAAATCGGTAGATTGGTCCTCATCCAATTGACCAGTTGCTTGGCCTCCTCGATCACCGGACTTAACGAAACTAGATTTTTTATAGTTTATGCTGAACCACCAACACCACCAGAAAACATGCAAGAAAGAATCCGTGGCGCATTTCAAACTATGAAGCCCGACCTATTAAGAGCAGTGGGGAGGTCATTTCATACTCGTCGTCGTTTGTGCCTCGAAGAGCACGGAAGACAGTTCGAACAACTACTTAATTAAGTACACTGAAATCTAAAATACTTCTCTGCGTTATATTTTATGAAATAAATTGTTTTTAAACGCCAGGTACGATATTTATTACCTAAAATTGCCGTTGGAAACGTTCAAAAATGAGTTCTTGGGGAATAACTTTTCAAATATTGGGAACTGTGATGGGGTTGTATTTAAAAACAATGTTTATTTTTTAAATCTGCATCGTTTTACATAAAAAAATGTATGGGATCCAATTTAAAATAAGAACAATAACACGCTTTGAAGCTTGACAAGTTTGACACTAGACTTTGGTCAGCCTGTATAATTTGGATCAATGACACTTGATTAGCGAGACTACTAGATCTAACTTAATACGCACGTCGCAAAATTTTATGAACAGAGGTACATTTTGTGGGTTTTATTGATTTTTAAAGCAAACGATGCAAAATAATTTTTTTTGTTTTTATTTTTTTGCGCTGCGGTCACTTAACCTATTTCAATAAAATTTTGGTGGTATGTAGGCAACCATAAAAGGCTTCGAAATGTGTAAAAAATATATAGCATTCAATTTAAAAAAATACGTAACTATGGCGTTGCACATTTTTGGGTCACCTGTATAATCAAAAATAATTTCTTTAAGTGTACCTTGAAGTACAGGGTAAGCCTGCAAAATGTCAAACTCTTAACTTCATTAGTAACTGAGCTACAGCAGACGGGAGCTGAGTTGCAGGACCTTGTAGATATACAAAGTAGTATTTCCCAACTTTGTATGATCAATTTACAGAAGAATAATGCCTCACAACGGACCAAAAATTACTTTTATTACCATTTTTATCTCCCTTTTCTTTTTCAACATAACCCACAAAGATCACCGTGTCATAAACAGGTGTAATGGCTCTTAAACCAAACGCCCCATAAACTCGTTCCAAATTTTGCACCTGCCAACCGCTTCTTCTTCATCCAGTTAACGGTTCCGAATTCGCACAAAGGAGGACAAAGGAAGGTCCTTGCGGAGTATGCAAGCAAGGTACTAAGCGACACCTGCGATTTAGATCTTCACAATGAGGATTGCCTCTGGAGTGTGTGCCCTTGCGTACTACTGTTACGCCCTTGGACAGGTATAAAATGCATCATCACCTGACCCTGTTTGCGGTCTGGATTATCATATTTTCGTCTCACAGGTGTCCCGTACCTGGATGCAACACAGAATTTTATTGCCAACCCGCATCCCGACCTTTTTTTGTACGAGCACCCAGAGGACGAAGGGATCAATACTGACGTTTTCATGCCCTCCGCTAGATGAGTCATATCATCTTTCAGATATGCTATGGATTAAGGCGGTTTTAGGTTGTTTTTTTAGGTTTGATTTGTGTTGTTGTGTTTACCTGCTCTTTAGAAATTACTTCAAATAATCATTGCATTATGGATGCGGCATACATTCATACCTTACATCCATTGTTGTAAAGAAAATATTCCTTGATTTTTTAAATCCAATATGTTTTTATACTTTTCGGACGCAAACTTTTGTCTATCTTTTATATTTTTATCTTCTCACTGTGTTAATTATCTGCTTGATCAATCTATCAGGCAGAGTCAAGAAATATAGTATTTTCGGGATGGAATTTCGCAAACTTTGTTGACTAGTGAAAACCCGACGTTCCCAAACTAGTTTATGTAAAATTTAACATCATCATTACCATTTCCATGCTTGTGTGAGTTGAATATCAATTCGCAGATAAAATGAAGCAATTTAGTTACATGGTTATTGAAACCAAGAGACCACGTTTTCAGATTTTAAGTAAAATCATCAATGATGACGTGCATTTCATGTTAAATAGTCGATAAGCTGCTTACATGCAGCAATAAGAACGCATAATTATAAACATTGTAGCTAATACTGAAACATGATGTCATATTTCTTGAATAATGTATAACTAAAGATCAATTACTTTTGATAAATAAATAATGTTTATACTCCTATTTATTAATGCATGCATTGCTATGGCAATTTATGATAAGTAATATTAACAAAAGGGACGGAAAGAACAAAATGAATTAGGACAGATATGGCACAACTGAAAAAAAGGGCAAAAAGTGCAAGGATAAAAATATAAACATTAAATAAATCAAATGGAGATACTTGAAGGACGAATATGACGTGAACAGCACCGTATATGACAAAGCATAGGAAACGCCGGAGAGGCAATGAATAAAAAGGAGGAAATCCAAAAGGAACGTAAACAAAGGAAAAAATTAAATTAATAAAAAGAACGAACACTAAATCTAGGACGTAAAGGATAAAATGGATGAAAAGAACGAACAGGGCACAAATGGTGAACAGGCAACAAATTCCGTGGGACAAAAACAACGACACGAAAAATACAAAGATGACAAATTGGATAAAAAGAATGAAAATGTAAAAAGGACTTAAGGGTTTCAGGGAAATACGCAAAGAGAGAAAAGCGCAGTATATGACAAAAAATACGAAAATGCAATGGATATTAAAGCGAAATTTAAAAGAAACGTCAAGGACGCAATTAACAAAATTAATTAAAAGCATGAACAAGACAAACAGGACAACTTGGAAAAAAGGGCGAAAAGGCAACAAACGAAATTCAAAATGAACGAAAAAAGCGTAACCATACACACAGAGAAAGGAATGCTCAATTCAAATAAAATTGCTTTGCATCAAAACAACGGTTGATTTCCATATCCACGAAATAACTATCCACTTCAACCGAGACAATATTTTCTCAGTACAAATGTGTTAAGTGCTTCGTTCGAGATAAAATTAGTTGCAACGAGTAAACTATTGACTTGCACCAAATAGTCATCAACTCGAAAGGACTATAATGTTGTTTTGAATGAAACTTTGTAGTATTATTTCAATATTTCAACATTTGGACCAAACTAATATTGTTTTAATGCAACCATATGATGTCTTAAAGAGAGTAATAGAGCTATCGGAATAAGTAATAGGTTATTTTGCTTGGAAGAACCAATGTTTCAGAGAAACATTTGTAATTTTGGTTCAACACCTTTAGTGTTCTGAATAGAGTATTTTGTTCTCAAAGCAAGTAACTGTCATTTTAAACGAAGTGCGTTAAAAATTCAAAGCAAGTAATAGTAATTTACATTCAACATAATATATTGATTTGAAGTGAATGTTTTTGTTGTTTTGTTAAAACTATCTACCGCTGCTGCAAAGGTTACATAAAAAAGTCTATCAAAACAAATGCAGAAAGAACTACACGATTATAATAGCACATTACTTTCTTAATCATATTTACTAGCAAGAATAATTCTTCTGGCTGACAAATCTAATCAAAACATAATATGTGGTATTACATCAAAGTTCTTTAAGCAATTATTTTGTAAGACATATATTTTTTTTAGTCATGTAGCAAAGACAATGGGTAAAAAAAGTTCATATATACCAATACATTAATTTATTATAAAAATAAAAATACATTTCAAACAAGTAGGTGTCATACTGATATAAACCCAATAACTTGTTATAAAAGAAAAAAAAATACATTTAAAATACAATCAAAAGAACAAAAAAATGTCATCCTGATACAGTAATTAGTACAGTTAAGAGCTAAGCAGTCAACAAGACTTGATGGGCCTTTCTGCAACTGGCCATTATAATACGGTTTCTCACCTTAGATGTTTCTAAATCTCCTCTTAGCTTCACCGCTTCCCGGAAAACAATCCGATCTCCAATAGCCGGAATAAGTTCTTTTATCTCTTCTTCTGTAAGTTTTGCACAGTTATTTTATGGTCTGCAAACATAGAATGCACATAGTGTATTAACATCCGCATAAAAAGTAGATATACGCATATACTTACTGTCAAATATCGTTTTAAGATGATCTGATGAAATTGAAAAATCATTCACGCTGTCCATTATCACATGTAAAACTGCAGATACAATCAAGCGTATATCAAAGCGACACTGCTTACCACTATAACCAATATATTTGCATGGAGTTAACGTTGTGAGGGTTGTGAGTGAGACTGGAGAATGTAGTCCTCATATACTGCGTATCTAAAAACTGTCGCCGTTCTACGTCGCGTCAGTCTGGTGCCACAAACCGCGCAAACTCTTAACTTTTCCGCACAATGAAACCACCCGATATTTTAAACTAAGCATTTGGTTACTTGGTTCACACAAAACGTCTCTTGCATCAACCAACTAGTTTTACTTGTTTTGAACACCATATTTTACATATATGATCTTGTTTCAATGCAATAGTTGTTTTCATTGGAATATATTGAATTGTTCAATGCAACACACTATATTCTTAAAAGAACTCATAAGAACTTTTAAAATTATCCAATGTAGTTTTACTTGGAAACAAAATGTTGTCGCTTCAAAGGAGAAATTTGTGAGTTTTGATTCAAAAAGCTCATCTAAATTGAAAACTTTATTGATTTGTTCGGAGTAAATTTCGGCAAGACAACGAATGTTTTAAACATTTCTCTGTGTGTACGTACGAAAAATAGAAATAGGACAAAATGGGTAAAAAGGAAGATGCGCAAAAGCACATATGTGAAGGACGAAAATGACGTAAAAGCGGTGTGTAGGATGAAAACTAGGGAGAGGCAATGGTTAAAGAAGACGAAATTCAAAATGAACATGAAGGACAAAAAAAACAAAATTAATAAAAGGGGGACACAACAAATAGGACCTTAAGGACAAAATGGTTGAAAAAGACGAACAGAGCACATATGGCATAAAATACAAAACAGAACGTCACCATCGCATAATAGAGAAAGGAGAAAATGGATAAGAGGAAGTTAATGTAAAAAGAACTTATAATTCAAAGGGAAATACGTAAACACGAAAATGATGTAAACAGCGGCGTAAAGGACGAAAAATACGGAAAGGCAACGGACAAAACGAACAAAATTCTAAAGGAATGTAAAGAACGAAATAAACAAAATTGATAAACAGGATAAAATGACAAAAAGTATAAAACGAAGATTTAGGTAACTGAATATTACGTTACGTTTTTTGTAGAGATCTTTAAAACGAACCATACCTAACCTATATAACTATTTAATAAGTACTTCCTTATAGCTACATAGTAGTACTGATCTTATCAAATAAATTATCAAAAAATCCGCCAAAACTACACACATACCTACTAGAAATAAGCGTAAAGTAATCAATAATGGACAACCATATGTTTGGCAGATTTGTTTTTTATGTCTTGTCAATATAACAAATCTCACTGTGTCAACATGAAACCACACGTGCAAATTTTTTAATTGCTAAGCAAATATCTGCTTTAAATTCCGTTTTCTACTTTGCCTTCGTTATAAACTTCTAACGGAACCGGTTTCGGTGTCGTTATGAAAACACTAGGTCACAAACATTTGGTAACTTTTAGTTTTCCAAGATTGATGATATTGACGTCAAGTGTTAACAAAGACTGACATCTCAATCGCTATTGGCTCGCGTCAGTCGTATTTGTGAATTTTACTACAACTACCATCTGTTAATTATGAATCTACTCTAGATTGTAAGATGACAACCGCAATTTTCAAAATTTATGTAAATATAATGTCGCAAAGTAGAAAAAATAGTATATAACACTCGTTTTATAAGACGTATTGGCGCACTCGTTCCAAAACTACTCGTGCGCCAATTTTTGTCTTATAAAACTTCGATTATAATATACTAATAATTAGAATCTGTGTGCAAACTTGGACACGTATTTAAGTGAGCTACCAGACATTATTTATAACATTGGTTCAGGGTTGTTTATGTCGTAAACTATAATTATGCTTTTCGAGGGGAATATTGTCAATCGGCTCGATAATATTCAAAGAAAACGCTGCCGACTACGAAGAAAAACTTATTGAAAACTCATCGTGAAGGACGAATATGACGTAAGAGCGGCGTATAGGAAAACATACGGAAATGAAATGGATCAAAAAACGAAATATAAAAGGAACGTAAAGGACAAAATAAACAAAATTAATGAGAAGGATGTACAAAACAAACAAGACATAACAATAAAAAAACGAAAAGCGCACTAATGGCGAAAATGCAACTATGACGCAAAGTAACGAAAAGAGCTTACCCACAAAAAAAAGAAATAGGAAATGTGGATAAATAGGACGAAGATTTACAAAGGGAAATACGTGAATGACGTAAAGACCGGCGTACAGGATGAAAATACGGAGAGCAATGGTTAAAGAGGACGAAATATAAAAGGAATATAAAGGACGAATAAATAAAATTAATAAAAAAGAGGGGCAAGACAAACATGACGTAAAGGACAAAATAGTTGAAAAGGACGAACAAGGTACCGAAAAATAGAAAAAGGATAAAAGGGATGAAAATGTAAAAAGGATTTAAAATTCAAAGGGAAATACCTAAACACGAAAATGACGCAACACCGGCGGAAAGCACGAAAAATACGGAAGTACAACGGATAAAAAGGACGTAAAGATTAGATCGAAAAACAAAATTGATCAATAAGAATAAGAAAGTATTCATACTGCAAAGTTTTAACGTATGTAAATAAACCACCTTTTTTTTCTTTGCGAATAGTTTAATTTACTATACCAGTTTCAACAGTTCACTGTCATCATCAGTAGTATAATGTAGAATACAAAAGGATATAAGAAAATCAACACAATAAAATCAAAACGGTAAAAGGATTCCTAAAACACAAAAAGGACAAATTGGTCGTAAAGGACGAAATGTGCAAAACTAAGAAAACTGACAGAAAGAAAGAAAAATTCTAATGGAACAAAAGTGACACCACCGACGAATACAGCAACACGAGAGAAGTGACGTAAATAAAGAATATGGTAAAATGGACTTAAAATACAGAAATGACTAATATGCATAAAAGATAAAAACGAAAAGATGGCGAAAATGGCGAAAAGGCAACAAAGGACGCAAGGAACGAAAAGAATCGTAAAATAACGTAAATTTATATAATATAGAATCTTTTATATTTCTTACCAAATATATTATCCAAACCCCCGCCAAAACTAGGAATAAATACTAGAAATAAACGTAAAGTAATCATTGCACAATGCACAACCATATATTTGGCAGATTCGTTTTTAATGTCATTGATCAATATAGGAAATCTCCCTGTGTCAATATGAAACCACACGTGCAAATTTTTTAATTGCTAAGCAAATAGCAGCTTTATATTGCTTATAATTAGAATATCTCTGTGCAAACTTGGACACGTATTTAAGTGGGCCACCAGACATTATCCATAATATTGGTTTAAGGTTGTTGAGGTCGTAAACGATAAAGGCGCTTTTCTAGCGAAATAATGTCAATCGGCTCGATAATATTCAAAGAAAACGCTGCCGACTACGAAGAAAAACTCGTGGATTTATAGGAGAGTTCACCTTGGGATTTATTTGTTGAAACTAAAAGTAATAGCGCATTGCGTAAGCATGTAAAACATGTTTTCGTTACCTACTGCAATGTGCGAAAAAATTCATTTAAACGACAGCATGTGACCTTTTCATTTATATTGATTCTGTTTGAAAACATTAAACAATGTGCATAACAATCACACATAATATTTACGGCTCATAATTCACTTTTTAGTTCATTACTTATTATTAACATTCTTATTCTTATTTATAAACTGTGCGACAACAAAATACCAGCTTATCCGTATGTTATATGAAGAGTTATTAATAACATAATAATACTACTTTGGCGTGTTGACATTTTTGCACCTTATTTATTAAGATCATAACCAACCTATCTACATAATATACCCATCCACATCATTAGAATCGGTATCGATTGGCTAAATTGATCCTATTTATAATCGGGATATAATTGGCCGTACAATTGTATATGATATCTGCTAAAAATAGACCAATAAATTGAATCCAATGACGTTGCCTATTAATATTCAATTGATGTTTTGTTCAGAATGATTGGAAACCCCTGCAAAATGGATTTATCGCCATTAGTCATTGGATTTTTGATTGATTTTTCATTCAGTTTTCGTAAGTTTTCGTCACTAAAATTGAATGAGCTTTGCCGTAAAAGCCAAATTTAAAAGTATGATAGAGGTCAGAAATAGTTGCTGGGTTATGCTGTGCGCCCTCCTCGAATATTGGTCTTCATTCAACGCTATATACCTAACTTTTGATATGATGACGTCTCGACAAAAAAATGTGTTGACAAAAAAAAAACGGATCCATTTAGTTTTGAAGGGAAACATCTCATCCCTGCAACCTAGACCATTTCCCACATATATTTTAAAATAGAACTTTATCTGCCAATAATAAAATTGACACTAATTGTTTATTTATTATGCATATGATGAAATTTGTTTATATTATTAATATTTGGATATAAATATGAATTTTGATTCGTTATTTAGTGGTTGTTCTCCTCGAAGCAGCTCAAAAACAGTGCACGTTTGAAAAACAAGTGCCGAGAAAATTAACATAACAACCATGCTTGGGAAATATCTAAAAAAGTATAAGAGCTAGCTGTTTTGTGCCAACATTATATTATAACAGAGATATGTTTAAAAGAAGAACAATATTTGTTTATAAGTAGTATTCAAGTAATAAGTAAGTACGTAGGCTTTCACGGCCAGAATCATTTAGAAAATAAACTGCTTCTGGGTTATGCCGTGTGTCAAGATACGTAAATACTAACGTTTCGCAAACCATGTTGCTTGCTTCTTCAGAGCTAACTGAGTATTCTAATTGTATTCAGTTATTCAGCATTTACGAATCTTGACACACGACATAACCCGGAACCAGTTTGTTTTCTAAATTCAAGTATGTAATACTATTAGCATGGTTATAAAAGAAGAAAAATTTTGAATTCATATTGTGATGTTTAACGACCCTAGACTGTTCTTTTGAAATTCGAACTAAAATGGAATACCTCAATATGACGATAAAAAATCTGATGTGGCCAGGCACATGACTTTATCATACAATATATAAAATTAATAGTTTAGCTGCATGAGAATCTATTCTATTGAGATAAATCGTAGGTATTGTCAAAGCATCAGCATTTGACACTACCTACACTACGTCATTAGAATAATAGTTATTTATGTCACGAATGCCGAAAATACGGAATAGCGCGACGAGCGGTGATGCGGCGCGTCACCGAAGGCGGAGTGTCGCCGTCGCATATGAGCGAGTCGGCTATCTAGTTTTTGGCAGGAGCGACATCAACGTTTATTGTGTTGCTTATAAAGAAATACGTATTTAAAAAAAATAAATGATTTCTGTATAGTAAATGCTAGGTTGGTACCACTTTGACGAAACGTCAAGTTTAAAGGTGCGTTCCGATTGGTAGGTAATGGTAGCGAATGGCGGTGGTACAATACGAAATTATAGTATTTCTTATATATCGTGATAATGACACATATTAGTTTGCATGTACATAAACATGAGTCACTATCAATTTTCTATTGGAAATACTATAACGGCGTCTGCTACCACTGCCATTATCACTAATGAAAACGCACCTTAAAAAGGTAATTCAAATTCTGACAGATTTATATTTGTTCATGACACATCCCTACCAACATACTAAAATAAAACTACACTCATCACTATACTTTATTTATAATTTTCTCAATGTATCGTTTTTAGAATTAGATATAAAGACGGGTTGATATTTCTTATCAACAAACAATCAAATTGTGATCTTACTTTATTTGAAATTTGTATTTTATAATTTGACGCACTACAGCGGCAACGTTCCATAGTGGTTCTCCAACCTCTGATGAGATCAGCTGTTTTCGAATGTGACAACACAAAAAATATTTGTCAAAATCCTGGCTACTATGTAATTTCATATCAATGCAGATGCGACCGATCTCGATCAAATAGAATTTGCTCTTGAAGCTAAACTATTAATTTTACCAAAAAATTTCATAGACATAAATTATTCAAAATTTCCTCTACTTTAATTTATTAATTAACTATTTTGTCGAAATTACAGAAATGGCGGCTCATTTCCAAAATCCTTCAAAAAGGCTTAGAATAACCTAAAAAGCTAAACTATTAATTTTACCAAAAAATTTCATAGGCATAAATTATTCAAAATTTCCTCTAGTTTAATTTATTAATTAACTATTTTGTCGAAATTACAGAAATGGCGGCTCATTTGCAAAATCCTTCAAAAAAGCATAGAATAAACTACCAGTTCCTTTCGACCATTTTGAACCAAAAGCTTTTCAGCTCTAAGTTAGGTCATGAAACTTCTAAATATGAAGTTTCGTCCCGATACCTTTAGTAGTTTCTCCGGAAGCGTCGCCACAAAAATCGTTTACACACATACACACACACACACACACACACACACACACACACAGACATTTTTTTGTACCTTGGTCAAAAATGTTCAGGGGACCCATAAAGACCTATTTCCGCTGAAATCTCAATTTTTTTTTTCGGCATGATTACAATACTTTAGCATACTGCGTATGATAAAGTAAAAATGTAAATAATGTAAATTGTATTTACATGATCTTTCCTTTAATATATACAGATTCCAAATATCATGTCAGATTTTTGGCACAACAAATTCAAAATGGCAGATTAAATATGGCGACAAAAATTTAACATACCTATTTTATGTTTTGACATATTGACAAATCAGTTTACAATTTAAAGCGCCATATGATATGAAGACAATTAAACGATCTATCAAAATCACTAAAATAAGAGGTTGTCATTAAAAAGAGTATCGATGACGTCATCGGTCTAGAACAGTTGAAAGGTGCAACATTGTAATGCGAAAGTGCGCGTCTACAAAGAAACGCTGTCCGTACGTCGAATGAAGATGAGATTTAAATTACGAAAAGCACTCATAAAAGAGCAAAGGTCATACTAAACTTTGAGATCTTCTTTAGGATTGTAGCTCGTTGGGGTCAAGCGCAATGCATTTTTAAATAAGTCTAAAACCAGGACTATTTTATACATTTTAACCTCAGTTTTGTCAAAAATCTGACGCGATGGGCAACTTATACACCAGATTTGTATTCAGGGCAAAAAAAAACTTATGTCGAAAACACGCAGGCACATCCCAGTGACAAAATTGATGTTCCCCTTACTTACACACACACACACACGATACAAAGGTATATGAAGATGAAGAATGAAAGCACATAAACGATTGTACATTTGGTTGCAAACTTCACACAATATTCATGTCGACTTTTGTCATATATTATTCCTAATTTTAGCATCATATTTCATGGTTTTTATAATTTACCTCATCATGGAAGTTGTTATGTCTGTATATATTTTATTACACAGGTTCTGCCGATATGGGTTTGTTTAGAAGAAGAACTGATAGAATCGTCTCTGCTTTGTTGAATTCTACCATATCACGTCGAATAAAATCACAGTAGATGAGAAATATTTTGACTTTATCACACGCAGTATGATTTTGCAAATGAGCTACCATTTCTGTAATTTATGTTTTTGTATAATTTATGTCTATGACATTGTTTGGTAAAACTAATAGCTTAGCTGTATGAGAAAATTATTTTTGATCGAGATCGTGTTTGCATTAAAACTTAGTTACCGAGGATTACACAATTATTTTCATTCTGACAGTAGGTAGAGTCAAAAGCTGGTTTTTTGACAATACCTACTGTCAATAATATCCATATACGTATTAGGGATTATACGGAGCTTGTCCTATAGCGCCAATGTGTAGTCTCGGTTCCAACAATGTGAGACGGAGATATCTATTTTGTCTATCGATGTAGTGTCCGGGATCAAACCGCGCATGCGTGGCCAGTAGTTATTAGGACTGTCGACAGATGGCGCTATTGTAGCTTAAAGTGCGCGGTCGGTATTACCGCGGCCGTTAGCTGGTAATATTCGGCATCACTGACGCCAAACCAGTGACAGCCCATAGATAACCTTACACATGTGGCAGCTCACTAACGCCAAACCACTGACAGCCCATAGATAATCTTATACATGTGGCAGGTGGTGGCAGCACTGTGGCAGCCAACCGAATCCACGAATTTTCAGATATTTTTTTTACAATGGAAGCAGTATTGATTACGCTATTTTTAAATTGTAAAACAACTGCGAACATTATAATTAAATTTTCTAATGCGTTGATGGATCTTCTTTTGTAAAAATAAGGTTTCCTCGTTGCACGACAATCCAATAACCGTTTTCAGGGAAACGCAATTGCAGTTGCAACGCACATTATAGGGAAAACACTTAAACGCCCCGACATCGTCAGGTCAAACAAATCTAATGCAATGCCAAGCCGATGAGTAAAGTATAAACTATGTCGTATGTCGACATAGTTGGGTGTCTAAGTTCACACAGGGTATAATTTACCCGAGCTACAAACGCAATAAAATATGATCGATACTAAATTCACTCCAATGTGACGTATTACCACTTTTGCATGTAAACGATCACAAATTTCCGTAATCGCAAGAAAATTGCATGTTCACTAAACAGTAGATATTAAGCACCAATTATTCAATAAAAACCGCAAGATAAGCTCGCTGCGATAAGGACGTAAATTATGCGGAATTTATTGAAAAGAACAGGCTCGCCGCTTGTGTATTGATTGCATTATAAACTGCAACGGAAGACCATAATGAGCTTGATTGTTTGCGTATCGCATCTGGCGTTATCAACGTCTGTATATGCGCGTTGATAGGGTCGGTGGAAACGATATGTAGTTAGCAAATGCGGAGGAACACGACGTCAGGCAAGAGCAAAGACCTTTTTAACTGATAACAGCTGTTGGTGAACTTTAATGGTACCCAGAACTGTTCCTCCAGGCACCGAACGTGACTGGTTTCGATTAAACTGATAGATTAACGACAGACCTTTACAAAAATCTATACTTTAAGCGTACCTAGATAGGTTAGATAATGTTTAAACAACAATGAGTTTGCTTTTATTAATAGACTGCATCGTACCAAGCCGCTAACAAAACAAACGAATTTAGCGCGATATTTACAAACGTTATCAAACGCTTTATGGCATGAGGACCGCCAGAGATTACGGTCTTAAGTTTTTAAATATCCCGTAATCTTTTATGTTAAGCGGTTTGCTCAAGGTTTATGGTTTCCTAGCCGGTTTATGAACCCTAGAGAAAACTGAAGTACATAGACCGTATTTTAAAGTCAACGACATGTGCTCGAATGCCTATTGCTCTGCCGCATACGTATGTATGCATGATTCATGAACAATAGATGGGTAGGTTCTCAGCAAATGCACTTTACTTCTTTCTGAAGCAGAATTTGCTCAAATGCTTAAAAATGTAAATAATAAAAACGAATATGTGTCTAGAAATATTTAGAGAGTTTAACCTGCCTCCGAACCAATGATAGATTAGATCTTCTTTGTGGATTTTGTTTCTTTGTCTCCTTCTATCGTCTTACTTTCTTCTTCTTCTTCATATTTCATCATACTCGTGTTAATTTCCTCTTTGTATTGTTTTATAGCCATTCTTTCAGTATAATTGTCGTTTTTTGTCGTTTCTCTTCCGATTATAGTTCTTCAACATGTTCAATAATGACATCTTACACTTACATGACTTCAAAATGAGCAATTAAATCCTAATTGTCGTTCCCAGGGATATTAAATTACGGTAATTAATTTTTTTCGTAAATTAGATACCGTTGAAATTAAAAATATTAATTTCAAATATTAAATTACCACGTTATGATTACCACTAACCGTGTTTAATTTCACATACCTGTTAAATTACGTTGATTTAAATTTCCGGGTAATTAAAAATTAAAAATGTTAAATTAGACCGATCACTGTAAGTTATGATTACTACTAATGTTAATAAAAATGTTTGGTAAAACCTTAAATCATTATTTTGTGGATAACTAGCTATCTCTGAAACAAAGCTACATAGAAATACTATTTATAGCACTACTAAAAAAAGGAAAATCAAACAGAATAATAATATGTTGTCGAAAATAAACACTTTACCTCTGTCCAGATTCACAAAATCACACCGCTCTGTTACACTGAGTATATTTTTTATCATTTTTTAGTCTCGATTATTTTTGTAACACTGGTATATTTATTAAAAAGTGAATTTGTAAATAAATGGCTTCTGACTACAGAGCTTAGCGAAGGTACTTCCCACTTCTCTATTTATTAAATACAAAATATTAGTTCTGTATTTTCTCAAGTAATGTCAGATGATTTGGAATAGTAAAAATATAACGTATACAGGTAATCGGAATGTCATTGGATGTGTTAACTGAACCCATAGACCCATTTCCATTGGCTAAATGGCACCTTGAATAACATTGGCATTGTTTATTAACCTATGATACTGCAATATTTTTACTACTGTCGAATGAATGCTCCGATTTTATTTGAGATAATATAGGTAATCTTTTAGTATTTAATGAATATGGGTGGGACGGATCGTTAACTATGGAGATTGATCCAGTGGATACAAAATTTTTACTTTATCATACGCAGTATGGTAAAGTATTGTAATCGTGCCGAAAAAAAAAATTGGGATTTTAGCGGAAATAGGTCTTTTTGGGTCCCCTGAACATTTTTGACCAAGGTACAAAAAAATGTCTGTGTGTGTGTGTGTGTGTGTGTGTGTGTGTGTGTATGTGTGTACCCGATTTTTGTGACGACGATTCCGGAGAAACTACTAAAGGTGTCGGGACGAAAGTTCAGATTTAGAAGTTTCATGACCAAACTTAGAGCTGAAAAGCTTTTGGTTAAATATGGTCCAAAGGAACTGGCTATTTACTCTTAGCATTTTTCAACGATTTTGCCAATGAGCTGTCATTTTTGTAATTTCGTCAAAATAGATAAATAATAAATTAAAGTAGACGAAATTTTGAATAATTTATGCCTATGACATTTTTTGGTAAAATTAATAGTTTAGCTGCAAGAGCAAATTCTATTTGATCGAGATCGGTGGCAACTGCATTGATATGAAACTACATAGTACCTAGCCAGGATTTTGACAAACATTTTTTTGTGCTGTCACACTCGAAAACAGCTGATTTCATCAGAGGTTGGAGAACCGCTATGGAACGTTGCCGCTCTAGTGCGGCAAATTACAATATACAACTTTCAAATGAAATAAGATCACCAATGTGATTGTTTGTTTATAAGACATATCAACCCGTCATTATATCTAATTCTAAAAACGATAAATTGAGAAAATTGTACATAAAGTATAGCGATGACTGTAGTTTTATTTTAGTATGTTGGTACCGATGTGACATCTACAGTGTCATGAATAAATCTGTCAGAATTTGATAGCTTTTTAAACTTGACGTTTCGTCAAAGGTACCACTTTGACCTAACATTTCCTATACAGAAATACAACCATTTTTTATTTTTTTTTTAATACATGTTTCTCAAAAAGCAACACAATAAACGTTGATGTCTCTCCTGCCAAAAACTAGATAGCGCTCACGTGCGACGGCGACGCTCCGCCTTCGGTGACGCGCCGCATCACCGCTCGTCGCGCTATTCCGTACTTTCGGCACTTGTGACATAAATAACTATTATTCTAATGACGTAGTGTAGGTAGTGTAAAATGCTGATGCTTTGACAATACCTACGATTTATCTCAATAAAATGGATTCTCATGCAGCTATTATTAACTATTAACTATTAACTATTATTCTGATGACAGTACGTAGTGTCAAATGCTGATGCTTTGACAATACCTACTATTGATACTATTGACTATCAAAATATCTGTCAAATCCTGGCTAACTAGTTTAACTTTAATGCAGACACGATTTATCTCAATCAAAGAGATTCTCATGCAGCTAAACTATTAATTTTATATGTTGTATGATAAAGTCATGTGCCTGGCCACATCAGATTTTTTGTTGTTAAAATGTATCTAATTAAAAAAAGCTTATGGTGAAACTAATAAAAAGAAACAAAGATGTGGATGGTGGGGCGCATTCATGCGTCTACTGATGGAAGGTCTTTGAAATTGATTTATAAATTCCGGTAAATTACTAACGGTAATTAAAATTGTCGGTAAATTACCAAAGGTAATTTAAATGGAAATTACCATCGGTAATTTAAACCGTAAATTACGGTAATTAGAAATCGGTAAATTACCATTAATAATTACGGTAATTACTTCGGCAATTTACGCGGTAAATTACCCTTTTACATCCCTGGTCCTTCCTCAATATCAACAATTTCGGCAAAATTTATAAATTTAAATGAATAAAGAAATCCTATTATTTCTAAAGCAACTGTTCAAAAGTAAAGATAGTGATATATAACGCTAGCAACAATTTGAATACTAATGTGGAAATACATATCTCTTCGCAGATTAAAGCTGTTTCCACAAAACAATAATTGCAGCAAAATATTCCAATTTAAATTCAATTTATTTATTTTTATTCAATTTATTATTCAACAAATTCCAGTTATTTCAAAAACAGCCGTTCAAACAGTAACTTAGTGACATAAAACGGTAGAAACAATTGGAATACTAATTTAGAGATACTTATCTGTCCGCAGGTTAAAGCTGTTGCAAGAAAACAACGATTTTAGCAAAATATCTTAATTTAAAAGAATAAATTCGATTTATTTCGAAATTAGCCTTTACAAAATTAATTTAATGACAAAACGTTAAAACAATTGGAATACTGATTTAGAGATTTATGAGCTTTTCCTTCTTCTTCTACTTCAATCATCGCGTCTTCACTTTCTCCTTGTTTGCCATGTACGCTCCTGCTGCTAATTTAATGGCGTAGCAACGATTAAACGAAATGAATAGAATCTAAATGAACAAAATTCATTTAATGACAAAACGTTAAAAGAATGAAATTTTAATTTAGAGATACACATAATCTATCTTTACATATATTTTTCTGCAGATTTGAGTGGGTTAGAAAACAACGATTTGAGCAAAATAACCTAATAATAGTAATAATTTGAGTAAAATAAATTGAAATGATAAATTCGATCTTTTTCTAAAACTGTCGTTCATCAACATTTTTTTTCTTTCGATTTCTTCATCCTACGAATAGTTCATATTGTTTCAAACTTGTTCAATTTTGATTTAATTTAACCCACAACAAATTCTGTTTCAAACTCAATTGTCCAATCAAACCGCTTTCAAACCGTCCTTCCTAGATAATTTTCTGGGCATCTGTAAAGCCAACAATTCAGCATTAGGACCTTAAAATCTCCAATGCACAAATCCAATGGATTCTCATCATTATTCTCTCCATGAAAAACGTAAAAATATTAATCTTTGACATCTCTAAATGTTATTACAAACCGCATTAGTCTTATTACATTTTCTGTTGTACATATGTTCCCTCTTCCAAAAATCAGAAGAATTTTGGGCAAACCCTCAAAATACTGAATGTATTTGTCGACGTGTTTAGTTGAAAACACAACCTGAGAGACTATTATTTTTAATATATAATGTACTCCCAAATGAAGAAAATGTACTCCCTAAAACGATTAAATGGTTAAGAGACAACGCAATGAAATAAATGAAACCTGACACCAAAAAGCATACCAAAAAGATTGGAATGGTGTTATTCTTATCGCCCATTATATCAGTACCAACAGTACAATGAATACCTTCAAATATTGTCTTCAAGAGGACGAAGTGCCTTCAGTCTCCATGCAAGAAGAAATATATGAAATTACAAAGAACGTCGTATATTGTGTGCATATGATTTAACTTTTGAAATTACCTTCCTAACTGTAACTGAAAACTAGCATCCATGGAAAAACAGCGGTAGTAAGTAGCATCTGCAATATAGAATCTGAATAGTTTATAACTAATATGTCAGCAAAAATCCTTTATGATTTATGTTACAATACTACAAATGTTCTCTCCAAGCAATGTGGGAATGATTATTGCAAAGTAATATCTCTGTCGAAATATGTTGTTTATGCTTTATCTGAGGTTCCTCTTCAATATTTCATAATTGCATTATCATTAATTTGTAACCATTTTAAGATTGTATTTGTGCAAATAATTGCCACACGAAATAGTTGCAACACTTTTTTAAAAATCATTAACAGGGTACCAGGCAGGATGTCGGTATATTTGTAAAAATAGCCATACAAATTGTGAAACGAAAGAATAGAAAACAACAGTCGCAAAACACAAAATCGCATCTGAAAAGATAATCATAAATTATGTTAGAATGCAAATTCTCTGTAACGATAACAAAATCAACCATGAACTTTCTATTCACAAAATCTATGTTTCCCAGAGATAATCAATATTTTTAATAAAAATTTTCTTCAGGAATTGAAAATGTGGAAGAATACATCGAATAAAAGGTTACGAAATTTCATCAGCAACCCTAATATCTATTGTATATGGACATAACATGTTTTAAGAATAGTAACTTTTTGTTGGGTGGAATACAGAAATAATTAAATTTCAATTTTTAAAATTAAATTATAATTTAGTTATATAACCAACATGCAGGTGCATGTATATAGGGTATTGCTGTGACTTTTTATTCAGGCTAAATTCAGAATTGTGTGATATTGTCACATATAAAATTAAAATCGACAACATGATGACGATGAAATATTGCATTACGTGGAAGCAATAAGGCAATAACGAATAAGCAAAATACTCAATAATAATGTATTAGATTATTGTTTTTTTTTTATTTTTTATAATAAGTTGTCGATTTTGAATTAAGAACAATATATACTTTAATAGTAACACCTTTTATAAAAACGTCAAATATATGTATATCTCTCTGTCATTTGATGGCATTTCTTTAACTTTCAGCTGCGATTACATAGTTTCGCTTAGCAGACACAGGACTTTCATCACATATATTAGAAAAGCACAATTTACTAAAATTGCCGTCAAGGCATGTTCTTTCGAATCTGTAAATTCCTTATTAGACACTATCTAACAACAATAATAATAAAACACTCGTTTTATAAGACGTATTGACGCACTAGTTCCAATTGGGTACTGCTCGCTGCGCTCATCGTACCCAAAACAACTCGTGTGCCAATTTTGGCCTAATGAAACTTGAATTATAATATACTATAAAACAACTTGTAAACAAAGGAGAAATATTTTCCCACAAATTAAAAAAAAAAAGATATAATATTTTGTGAGTCACTTCCTGTTAAACATGTTCGTTTCTTACAATGCTTGCACAGCAGGTTAAGTTAGGTCCCTACGCTAAAAAGTAACAAAAGAAAAGAGATTGTGATATCAGGAGACCAATATCGCGTCGAATGACGGAAATGACTTGCCCATTACCGCCCGGTAACCCATTTTATCTTTGCGTAACCTAAAACCGCGCACAGCTGGCTCGCTCGGTCAGAGGATACCCGCGGACCCGTCGGCTACTTGATCTAGGATTTCAATGTCAGAGCGACTCCATCATATGTTTTCAAGGGCAACGCGATGCGCCCACCTCACTATACCAAACTGGTTAATCACGTAAGTACTTAATGACCGACTCGCCGACCAGAGGTGACACCGAAATGATTAAAGATGGATTGCTTTATCCGTTTAATTGGCTCCAATTTGCAGAATTAAAGATCGTCAAAGTAGATAGTTAATAACTACTTCAAGGAAACTACACCAGAGTTAGAGAAATGTTTCTATAATGATTGCTATAGTTTTTTCTATATGTTTAGAGTTCAATATGTCATCTGCGTCAGAGTCAATAAATAGTTAAGTAGGTACATATGCAATTTTTGATTTTTCTGTCGTAGACAAAGGTCAGTCACACCTTAGTAATTTTGATGAACCTTTCTTTCACCGATGAAGCGTCGGATATTATGGTACACTTTAGGAATAGTCGAAAACTTATCAGCGTTTTATAAGAAAACCGCATGATACATAACCGTAAAGTGATTTTTAGGTTTATAGGAATCTATCTATAGCTCAACAACAGGAAATGTTAGAAAAGGAAAATTCGTAATGAGATTCTGCTTTAAAAATTATGAAAATAAGGAAAACAATGTATTGTTTACCAGGGGGAATTAGCTATAAAAGTTATCCATATTTTTTAACCGATCCTAATAATAATGATAATACGTTTTTTGGAAAGCCCACAACGTGCTGAGTCTACACAGATAGAAAAGATTTCTTGTTTCAAAGAAATGTATTTGTTGGAATTTATTCTTTTGGGTCAAAGCATATTTCTTTGACGCCAACAATATTTACTTCATTGAATATTCTAGTTTATTTGCTTGCAGAGATTAATTTATTTGAAATATTTATTTAAGTGGAATAAATATATATGGATACAAACAAAAATTACTTTCCTTTAAAGTAATATTTTAGTTTTGATTTTAAAAAAACCTTTCTTTACACCAATGAAATATAATTTTGATTCTAACATATAAATTTGTATATAAGGAGAGATTTATTTCGCTTAAAGTAATATTTTGTCTTTGGCTTAAAAATAGGTTTACTTCCGCCAAAGAAATCATATTTTGATTAAAATAAATATATTTGTACACAAGAAGAGATTTATTTCCTTTAAAGTAATATTTTTGTTTTGGCTTTAAAATAGGTTTACTTCCACCAAAGAAATCATATTTTGATTCAAATAAATATATTTTTAATGTTATCCAACTGTATTGTTAGATGGCGCTGTAAACTCTCTCCTCGCACTTCGTACATATCGAGAGTATAAAGCCGCGTGATCGACAGTATAGAACTTATAGGGTACAGTGCCTGCAGGTTCAAGTTGCGATTCCAAATCAGTACACTTTACTAACTTAACCTTGACTATATGTTGAGTTGGGAAGACCAAGCACTAGTCGAGGATGTGCGACATCCCCAAAAGGAGGTGACACATGGCGAGTCTTCCGAAAAATTCTTGTCTATTAATTCCTTCAACAAATTAATAATTTTAAGCATTTTAACTCGACCAACAATTTTGTTAATTTAAAAAAATATAAAAATATATATCTTTGCTTCTATTGAAACAACAAATTTCTTTGAGTCAATGCAGATTTATTTGAATCAAACAAAAATTTCTCTCTGTGTACAGACGAATCACATCATAATTACTAGGTACCTAAAAAAGGAACAAGAAAGTTTTTTGTCTAAATAGGCACATGTTTAGAATTTCTTACAACTAACTTTTGAAACAGGTTTTTTAATTCCCAATTTAAAAAAAAAAGCATAAATATATTTTGTGGGGGACTGACTGGGAAGTAAACTAAAAAAAACCTTTACGCAGATTAGAGAGCAAGGAACATTTTTATCATATTTTAACTTCACTCCAGTTAAAATAAATTTTGACTTCCAAAATATTAGTAAATCGGTGTATGTTTCTGTACTTCTCTACTGTATGCTTTATCTATACATTTTAAATAATACATGGAAAGTCCCCACCGATATCACTCCCGCAGAAAAATAATTATGGGAAAGTTTCATTAAACACAATATTTTGCCCAGGGAGTAAAATAGTGGTTAATTTTAATTATTTTGTTGGCCAGTAATGACAAACATCTTTCTTTACGTATAAATGAACATTATAAACTTACTTTGCAAAGTTTAGTTTATTTTTTAAAAAATGTCATTAAAGCTACCCGGATATAAAATTAATGCACTTCACAAGTTGAAAAATAGGATGCTGTTTTGACATAAATATGCAATTAGGATGCTATTAAATGTGTTATTTAAACGTGACGGTCGAGTTGAAAACATCGAAGAATAAAATAGAATTAGCTATTGCTAAACTAATTTAATGTTATGTTAATTTTCTCACCAACAAATTTTGTTATTAGTATAGTAATAACGCTGGACGCTCACTTTTCTTTTATTACTTCATAATTTCTATAAGGAAAAACAAATTGTTTATAACTGACTAGTTGTTAGATAAGAGCTAATTTTATCTCTAAAGATATCGAAGAGCATTATTGATTTAGATAAAGACCCGTACGGAAGATTGCTTTGCTTTTTACTTTATCATACGCAGTATGTAAAGTATTGTAATCGTGCCGAAAATTTTTTTTGAGATTTTAGCGGAAATAGGTCATTTTGGGTCCCCTGAACATTTTTGACCAAGGTACAAAAAAATGTCTGTGTGTGTGTGTGTGTGTGTGTCTGTGTGTGTGTAAACGATTTTTGTGGCGACGATTCCGGAGAAACTACTAAAGGTATCGGAACGAAAGTTCATATTTAGAAGTTTTGTTACCAAACTTAGAGCTGAAAAGCTTTTGGTTTAAAAGGGTCCAAAAGAACTGGTAGTTTATTCTAAGCATTTTTCAAGGATTTTGCAAATAGGCCGCCATGCCTGTAATTTCGTCAAAATAGTTAAATAATAAATTAAAGTAGAGGAAATTTTGAATAATTTATGTCTATGAAATTTTTTGGTAAAATCAATAGTTTAGCTTTTTAGTTTATTCTAAGCCTTTTTGAAGGATTTTGGAAATGAGCCGCCATTTCTGTAATTTCGACAAAATAGTTAATTAATAAATTAAAGTAGAGGAAATTTTGAATAATTTATGCCTATGAAATTTTTTGGTAAAATTAATAGTTTAGCTTCAAGAGCAAATTCAATTTGATCGAGATCGGTCGCGTCTGCATTGATATGAAATTACATAGTAGCCAGGATTTTGACAAATATTCTTTTGTGTTGTCACATTCGAAAACAGCTGATCTCATCAGAGGTTGGAGAACCACTATGGAACGTTGCCGCTGTAGTGCGGCAAATCATAAAATACAAATTTCAAATAAAGTAAGATCACCAATTTGATTGTTTGTTGATAAGAAATATCAACCCGTCTTTAAATCTAATTCTAAAAACGATACATTGAGAAAATTATAAATAAAGTATAGCGATGAGTGTAGTTTTATTTTAGAATGTTGGTAGGGATGTGTCATGAACAAATATAAATCTGTCAGAATTTGAATTACCTTTTTAAGGTGCGTTTTCATTAGTGATAATGGCAGTGGTAGCAGACGCCGTTATAGTAGTTATAGTTTTTTTAGTATTTCCAATAGAAAATTAATAGTGACTCATGTTTATGTACATGCAACCTAATATGTGTCATTATCACGACATGTAAGAAATACTATAATTTCGTATTCTACCACCGCCATTAGCTACCATTACCTACCAATCGGAACGCACCTTTAAACTTGACGTTTCGTCAAAGTGGTGCCAACCTAGCATTTACTATACAGAAATCATTTATTTTTTTTTAATACGTATTTCTTAAAAAGCAACACAATAAACGTTGATGTCGGTCCTGCTAAAAACTAGATAGCCGAGTTGGCTATCTACTTTTTAGCAGGACCGACATCAACGTTGAGCGAGTTGCTCATATGCGACGGCGACACTCCGCCTTCGGTGACGCGCCGCATCATCGCTCGTCGCGCTATTCCGTACTTTCGGCATTTGTGACATAAATAACTATTATTCTAATGACGTAGTGTACGTAGTGTCAAATACTGATGCTTTGACAATACCTACGATTTATCTAAATAAAATAGATTATCATGCAGCTAAACTATTAATTTTATATATTGTATGATAAAGTCATGTGCCTGGCCACATCAGATTTTTACTTTATCATACGCAGTAAGATAAAGTATTGTAATCATGCCGAAAAAAAAAATTGAGATTTTAGCGGAAATAGGTCTTTTTGGGTCCCCTGAACATTTTTGACCAAGGTACAAAAAAATGTCTGTGTGTGTGTGTGTGTGTGTGTGTGTGTATGTATGTCTGTGTGTAAACGATTTTTGTGGCGACGATTCCGGAGAAACTACTAAAGGTATCGGAACGAAAGTTCATATTTAGAAGTTTTGTTACCAAACTTAGAGCTGAAAAGGTTTTGGTTGAAAGGGGTCCAAAGGAACTGGTAGTTTATTCTAAGCCTTTTTGAAGGATTTTGCAAATGAGCCGCCATTTCTGTAATTTCGACAAAATAGTTAATTAATAAATTAAAGTAGAGGAAATTTTGAATAATTTATGCCTATGACATTTTGTGGTAAAATTAATAGTTTAGCTTCAAGAGCAAATTCTATTTGATCGAGATCGGTCGCATCTGCATTGATATGAAATTACATAGTAGCCAGGATTTTGACAAATACTTTTTTGTGTTGTCACATTCGAAAACAGCTGATCTCATCAGAGGTTGGAGAACCACTATGGAACGTTGCCGCTGTAGTGCGGCAAATTATAAAATACAAATTTTAAATAAAATAAGATCACCAATTTGATTGTTTGTTGATAAGAAATATCAACCCGTCTTTATATCTAATTCTAAAAACGATAAATTGCGAAAATTATAAATAAAGTATAGCGATGAGTGTAGTTTTATTTTAGTATGTTGGTAGGGATGTGTCATGAACAAATATAAATCTGTCAGAATTTGAATTACCTTTTTAAGGTGCGTTTTCATTAGTGATAATGGCAGTGGTAGCAGACGCCGTTATAGTATTTCCAATAGAAAATTGCTAGTGACTCATGTTTATGTACATGCAAACTAATATGTCTCATTATCACGATATGTAAGAAATACTATAATTTCGTATTCTACCACCGCCATTAGCTACCATTACCTACCAATCGGAACGCACCTTTAAACTTGACGTTTCGCCAAAGTGGTACCAACCTAGCATTTACTATACAGAAATCATTTATTTTTTTTAACGTATTTCTTAAAAAGCAACACGATAAACGTTGATGTCGCTCCTGCCAAAAACTAGATAGCGCAACTCGCTCACATGCGACGGCGACACTCCGCCTTCGGTGACGCGCCGCATCACGGCTCGTCGCGCTATTCCGTACTTTCGGCATTTGTGACATAAATAACTATTATTCTAATGACGTAGTGTTGGTAGTGTCAAATGCTGATGCTTTAACAATACCTACGATTTATCTCAATAGAATAGATTCTCATGCAGCTAAACTATTAATTTTATATATTGTATGATAAAGTCATGTGCCTGGCCACATCAGATTTTTTCCATTAAGGTAATTGGTTGTCATCATGCTGCGTTCTGTTTTGAGAAATTGTCATATAACGCTAAGACATAGATCATCGTTTTGATCATATATTATACAAGTTGTTGACAGCCCTTAAGTTTTGTTTTGAATAGTGGTCATAGAATAAGTCCTTCTGACCGAAGTAAGTTTCGTCTGAAAGTTGAAACTGTTTGGGTTTTTTATTCTTTTCATGAATATGGGTCGTTCCTTTACAAATCGTACGGATTTCCTAAAGAAAGAAATTTTTAAATTAAACCAAACTTTTTTATGACATTTTCTCGCTAATTTGGTGGATACATGTATCGGGAATTCATTAAAAGAAAATTATGTTCAGAGATATGAAGGCTTAAACTTTGGATGATTCACGATTATTTGCCAAAACCTTGCCATATTCAAAATTCAATATCTTTGGTTTTTATAATCGTATTGGACTCATTTTTGTTTTACTTTAAAGGTTGAAATATTTGCTAGATAACTGCGTACAATTATTATTTTACTTTATTTATGCAAAACAATTAAAAACAATTGAATTATTTAAATAATTATTACATAGTCGCCCCCACAATGGATATATGTAATTGAAAAAAATTATATAATATCCGCCACACTTTTACCTACAAAATCCAATTTTTTCTAGTATTTCTTATAGTTCGAAAGATATTAAATTTTATCTGACGATGCTTATTTATTAGGTGCTAAAAATATTTATTTATTAAGCGCTTTTAAAAAATGACGAAGTCTAACCGTATCAAACGTTCTAAATTCGGAATCGATAGATGTTTCAATCCATTCAATTTGCTTCCGCATCCAAATATAAAGAATAAAGCATAGTTCTCAGGAAAATCACAGATAACAATGCACTCATCTTCTTGCAAGGATTGTTTTTTGCTGTTCATAAAGTCATTTTGACTTTGCACTAAGTATGAATGCAATAGTAGTTTTTCTAAATCGGTCTTCAATTATTGTATATATTCATCAACTGGGGATATCATTAGTTGCAAAGTGGTTCTGTCGACGTTCATCCATTGTCTATAAGTGATTCGTCGATCAAATGTGTTGTTGCACCACGACATTCAGAACATTTTCCAAAATAACAATCTGTTGATTCTTGAAGCTTTTCAGCTCTAAGTTTGGTCATGAAACTTCTAAATTCTAAATTCTTCTATACTGCGTATGATAAAGTAAAAAGGTTATGCCAACCTAAAATGTGACGTCATAAAAGGTGTACGATTTGTAAAAGGACGACCCATAAACATCCTCTATTTGTCGTTGTCAAACAATTATCGAAGTGTTATGCTGACTTATAAAAATAGGATTTCGTGTTTGGTACGTTCACTCTGAAAGCCCATGTCTGTCTGCTTATCTGATTATGTCAGACTCCACAAGATAATATTAATAATGATCAACTAATGAAGCAGCAATTGAATTTCAAGGCTTCGTATATATACACATACATATGCGTTTGTATGTATAAAGCATTCTAGCAGATATGGAAGTAAGTGATAAAAAAATATTTATACAGTTCCAGTCGATATCGTACGCCAGCTGTAGCTGTACGGCCATAAAACTGAATATCGAATGTTATGCTCGAATCCACCGAGACTTGGTGTCTGTGTACAATATTCTGGTCCACTCATAGATAATTTTTCGCGGAAAATAAGCCGTGCTATGTCGAATTCCGTTATCGCAGCGCAAACATTGCCAAAATTTCGCGACTAAGCCGATCGTTCAAATATTTGTTCCGATTTTCGGGGTTCGGCATAAAAATACCCACGTGTCGTCCAGTTGTCAACAAACAACCGAAAAATACTATCATTCGCGAATAGTAAACACATGACAAAGCTGCACTTCTAGATATTTCCTAATTGGCAGTTTTAGTTCTTTTGTTGATATTTCCCATCTTATATTTTCTGTATACTTGGCGATTATGAAACTGCAAAATGTCGCAATTTGTGCCTTTATGCCATATGCTTATGGATTTTTAATGTGTGAATTTTGTACTTATTTACTAATTGTATATGTGCACTATGTGTATCAAGGTGGTCCTTATTTTTTACCTATTAATTTTTGCTGAAGAATCATCTCAATTTGTTATTTTAGTTCCTGTTAAATTTAATTTCTGTTCAATTTTAGATGGGTTCAAAATCGAGAAAAGGTGTAATTTGATAATGATATACAAAAATAAGCCTTTGCATTTGGATTTACTACAATAAATTTCCAACAACCGTTACTAACGTAATAAGAAAAAAATATTAAATTTTCGCATTTAACATATTTTAAAGTATTGAACTTGTCAAAAATACAATTATCTAAGCTGATAATAACGTGACCATACTGATAAATATATTTTTTTTGTTTTTACACGTTTCTCTGGTTCACTAGTTCGAAGGGTTTAGTTCTTTTAAAGTCTTCTCACTAGATTCTGGTTGTCCAGTAGCTGCAGGGCCTCTACGTTGACGTGATGGCTTAGGCGAGATTCATGCTTAGTGGCGAATCTTTTTTATCTCTTGGATGACTTGTGGGACACCAAGATTACGATGCAGGGCACTATTCCGTATGTACCAAGGAGCGTTAACCATATTCCTTAGTACTTTATTTTGGAAAGTCTGGATACCTTGTATATTGGATTTTTTCGCGCAACCCCAAAGCTGGATGCCGTATAACCAAATCGGTTTTAGTATTTGGGTGTAAACTTGTAGTTTGTTCTGTACTGACAACTGAGAGTTTCGGCCTAGAAGCCAGTAGAGTTCTCTGTATTTGAGGCCAAGCTCTACTCTTTCCATCTTAACGTGTTCTTTCCACCTTAGTTTTGTATCCAGAGTCATACCCAAATACTTTGCAGTGTTCGCATATGGAACTATGGCGTCGTTAATCTTGGCATGAGGTTATGTCCTCGATTCTTTTGTTTGTAAAGTTAAAGTGGACAGATTTCAGTTCATTGAGCTTGGTCTTCCATTTCTTGGTCGATTTATATATTTTATTACTAGCTTGTTAAAGATTCCTAGTAGATTCTCCAATAGTTGATCCCGCTGCCATTAGAGCCGAGTCATCTGCGAATGTGGCGACTGTTACATTTTCCAGCTGTGGAAGGTCACTTGTATATAGTAGATAGACAATTGGTCCCAACACACTACCCTGGGGTACCCCAGCTTTGACTTCTTTTAGTTCCGAGTATTCACATAGATTCAGATTCAGATCACACATTGTAGAAAAATTTGACCACCAGCTTTGACATACAGCAATATGCAGTATTTGTAATCAGAAAGATTTTTAAATGACCTTATCAAAAGCTTGTGTGACATCAAGAAAGATTGTTGAGCAAAAAAGCTTTTCTTCTTCTGTTCTGCAAAAATTTTAGCCTTCTGTTTATTGTCTCTTGCCCAGGTACCGTCTCTTCGTCTTATAGGTGGGACATGGACCACTGGCCTCTTGTATTTCCTCAGTGCTTTCCACAGCGAGTAATCAGATTCTTTATCGGGAGTCAATTTAGTTAAGAAGGATTCCAATGATGCAACTTTTAGTTTTGAATTTCGCGTTTAAGTTGTTGCGATTTATTATTAGTTATGGTTTTGTTAGCTGATAAATAATAAACAAAATCTGATAAGAGACAAACTGTTTCTGGTATGCCTTTTCCGTAGAATCGAGTCTGAATGCAGAAATTTCGACATGAGCCCAATTTTTGGAAAAATGGAATTTCTGCATTCAGATTGTACCAAGTTGCCATAATTAAATGAACACCGTGTAAATTCAAAATATATTTATTTACACAATAGCTGGTTTTGCGTTTACGGTTGGAGAATTATTTAGTCCGGTAATATTGATGTACCTGCTTTAGTTTATAATTAAACATAATTAACACTTTAGAGTATTTCAAATTGCAGGGCACCTATTTGAGTTCATCATAAAATTTCCAAATTGTTCAAGTAAACTTAGATGTTTAAATATTACTTTCAGACTAGTTTGAAAAAATATTACTTTGTGCAGAGATTCAAAAAATAAAATCTGTAATCATGAACCGAAAATATTCATTAATTAACTCACAAACGACATTTAGTGTTTAATTTGTACCCCGTCTTAAAATGGGGCATGCGGTATGTTTTCAAACCAGTTTTTCGAGTTTTAAGTTGTAGCCCATGAATACTAATTATAAAATAAATAAATATATATATAATAAAATATCCATAGTTAGTTCTGAAAATAAACATTAAAGTTGTTGGCCAATTTTTACCAATCAAACTTTCTACATATATACTTTGGCTAAAGAACTACCATACTTCGCATTTATTTCAATAATATATTTTCTTTACACGTGCCGTATCTCGAATAACGCTTTGCTGTTTTAAAATCACTCACAAGGCAAAAATATTACGCATCGCGAATGTTGCTTCAGGCCATTATACTACGCCCAATTACGCTCTTTTGTATTAGTGGCAGTATTATTATCTACATAATATTATTAGATATTACTTGTATCAGATATTAGCGTTATACGCTGCACTTCCTGATCGGCATTTTCTCTATAATATGTTGTTTTAGGTATCTTGTTTACCAAGCAAGTATAGATTTTTATCCACACAGCAGATGTACGCATCTGCCAGACAAGCATGTGGTTCCAATGCACATAAACTGAGTAATTTTACTGTAATGTGTCTGTCTCTGTGTCCGAGCAACCGCTGAAACGACAGTTTAATTGAAACTTATGCCCCAGCAAGTGAAACAATTAAACGCAATACGGGAACCCTTTTTTATTCAACTCATTGCTCCTAACAAACTACGACAAAATTAAACAGTAATTATGGTTAATTTAATTAAAACACTATGTCCGCTTGTACTCAATATTGGTGCGTTATAATTTATGCGCATAAATCTTATTGTAATTCAGTTAAGGCGATTGAAAAAAAAAAACTGATCGTGAATTAATCAGTAGCCACAACAAAAGGAAGGCCTATAATTGACTGACAGATTAGTTGACCTGTGCCTCATTATAAATGCAGAAGAGAGTTTTTTACTGGTTGGAGCACCCTGAGTTTCTACTTGATAATTTCCATGCATTGAGAAGCAGGTAGGTTTAATTATATACCAGCTCGATCGACTAACAGATATATTATGGGTGTCGTCCACTTCTTTTCTTTTTTTTATGTAAAGCAGTTTTAGTAAAAGTCTATGGCGGACGTGATTTCTTTGTTCCAACTTTAATTATCGATATGGCTTAGATCTTTTCTATAATTCTAGCGATTAGAAATACGAGTATTACCCGACTATCGTGTTAGTGATGTAAACTTGGCTAATGACTTAAAATAATGACCACGACCACTTGTTTTGTATCTATTTGCTACGAGTATAGTAGATACCAACAAATGAATACATTAATAACTATTTGTAATTTATAATAATTAATAATTTTTAATGATATTCATTGATTATTATTATACGTGGCAGAAAGAAAAAATATAAACACTTAGTTTAAAATTATTAAAATCAATTTCATAATTCGCCGGTCTTTCCGGAAATGACATAATGTTTTATATTGTAAACAGCAGGATATACTTTGTCGGCGGTATTTTCAATCGTGATGATTTTGTTAACCCAAAATTTACCTTTACCCAAAATTTATATTTACCCAAATTTACCTTCTTCTAAGAATTTGATGTGAGAATTATTTTTTATAAAATGCGCTATTAATTTAGTTATGACCAATTACTCAAAAATCTCAAAGTTTTACTTGAACCAAACGGGTAAAAAATAAAAACTACAAACAGAAAATAAAAACAAAATTAAATAGATTTAAATTAATGTTCAAATAAAATTACTGCATGCAAAGTATAGTGTGCAGATTGCAATTTCAAAGATAACGTCCATTCCGGAAAAAAGACGAAAACAGACTAACATCAAGTATATCCTAAAATTTTAAATGTTTATTCTATTGTAGCTATCCAAATTTCATTTGTCTGGTTATACAAATTACAGCATGGATGACCCGGTATAATAGTACATTTCAATACCGTTAATCGAAATCAGTTTCGCCTAGTCCATACCAGTTTGACCTACAGTATGCGTTTACAAACCAGGTTAAACTAGTTTGGCTTAGGAGAAACTAGTTCGACCTAGCGCGCTTCGGCAGAACTAGTATAACCTAATTCAAAATAAAACGCTGTGGGTTTGTTGATGAGGTATTTAATGTGAAATCTTGCAGACCGGTTTCGAACGGGTGTTCGTCATCAGTGCAAACGTCTAAACTGTGGATATGATAAACTTAGCGGCATTTGTCGGAAAGTGGCGGTCAAAATAATAACATATATTAACGTCGAAGTACATTTAAACAATTATAAACAACACAATCGTAATTAATTGAATATCACAGACACGCGGTTCATCAAGAATGGTGTGGTGTTGTCACGTCAAATGTCAGAATGGTTTTCATTCTGACTTTTGACGTGACAAGTAATATATGTTATTATTTTGACCGCCACTTTCCGACAAATGCCGCTAAGTTTATCATATCCACAATTTAGACGTTTGCACTGATGACGAATACCCGTTCGAAACCGGTCTGCAAGATTTCACATTAAATACCTCATCAACAAACCCACACCGTTTTATTTTGAATTAACTCAGTTGATGACAAAATGGACGCTTTTATAGCAAATTTAGTATAACCTAGGTTAAACTGGTTCTCCCTGAAAACGGGTTTTGCCGGTAACATATACATGCTTTTATATACAAATAATGCAGGATTCAATTTACAACATATGATTTAATCTTTAAAACTTTACAAATCCCAAACTTAATGCCAAAAAATCATTTTGTTATATATATATCCAGTTAAAGCAGTAAGTCTACTATCAATAAATGTACAAATAAAACCGAGAATAACTAATTTAATAAAACTAATAAACAGTTATTAAATTTAAGAAAATTGAAAACGGTGTAGCGTTTGGTGTGGGGTGCCCTAATCGCAATTTAAAAAAATAAAGAATTGAAAATGGGAAAATATTGTACTGTGGATTTTTGTTTCCTGTCCCTTAAGGTTTCTTAAAAAGTTGAAGTAAAGACGAAAAAATTGTGATTTAGGAAACTTTTGTGTATTTATAGCGGCTGAAATCCATGCCATAACAAACTTTTAGGATATGAGATAAAATTACAAAGTTTAAACTTTACTTTCGAGACCCTCGAAGTTTATAGGACATTGGGTTCAGGCGCTATAAATATACAAAAAGTAACACATTCAATTACTTTAATTTTTCTGAAAAATTTTCGTAAGTACTGCCACAATCAAATATCTACCAAATTAAAAAAAAAATATATATTTTGCCACATTTGAAAACCATACTTACTTCCACTGGTTCATACTATAAAATAGGGCTTTTTGGTTTACTTGTTGGTTCACCAAAACTTGTGTAAATAATTATAATAAAAAACTAATTCACTTCAGACGTTAAAGGTCCTCAATCGGCTGAAATCCAAGACAAATGACTTTGCACATTATAATTTAGCAGACAAGGAACAGGTTTAAGCTCTACATGTTGAGGTAACTCATAGTTAGATTATTTGTTTAATATGCCGAGTAATTGTAATGATAATTTCCTTTTGCTCTTTATTCTAACGTATTGCTCCTATTGCCTTAGCGTCCATTGTGTCCAACATACTTGAAATCCGGACACGTCTGAGCAAAATACTGACGTCATCCGAACGAAGTCTACAATAAAGTGATTAGGTCCAAACGACGAAGAGATTCCCCTCCTAAATCACACTCTCCTGTTATGTATGTACTTTACTCCTAAGATACATATTTCGAGATTGATGTCAGAATAATAACTTGTAGTTGCTTAAACTGTAACCTTAAAGCACAGCAGCTGAACATACAACATAGTTTGCATTAGCATTCATATAGCGTTGTAACTCCGTCAAAAGGGGAACCTATTCACGTCTCCGTTCATGTGTCGATAAGTGGCCACAGATGTTTGTATTCGAACAAATTTGGGGCGATAATGTATATGGCCACCAGTCCACTAAAATTAACTTCTGCCAAACTGTACATTGATCGGTTTTCGTCTACGACACAAACATTCTAAGTTTAGATCGGCCGTTTGCAAATATAACGACGCGGTTTATTGATACTAATAATTTAATGTTACATAAGAATTCACAAAGTGTACGTCCAGCTTACATAAAAATTAGTCACATTTCTCGTGTACCGGACAAACTCTTCCTGTATACACTTTGTTATAGACCTATTATTTATATTTAGTAATACGAATGATACAGTAGTGATTCTTATACTAATGAACGTGATACAGCGTACGTAAGAGTACTCGTAATGTTTATAATACATTTAACAGGATTACCGTTTGGCGTAGTGTAGTACGCTGTATCTAAAAGTGAATATCAACATAAGAAAAATAAACATCACACGTCTGGATAAACTTATTACATTGTTGCATAGTAATGCTCACTGTTTTTAATTCTAGTTATTAAACTGATATAGCTTTCGACAACCGGACCTAGTCAAAATTTTAGATAAAATCTCAACCTAATTTTGACACAAAACCTCGTTTTTGGCAAGACTGACTAAAACTTGAATACTTTTTCGCTCCATATGTTTAAAGTCCGTTATTTTGTTGAACCTGAAGTGATAGATTTGTTTAAGTAGGCTCAAATGAAAGCTTAAACCTTGAGCATTAAAACATTTCTTGGCATTTCTTTATTGGAAAAAATTCTGATGTGGCCAGTCACATTACATTATCATACTACATATATATAAAATTAATAGTTTAGCTACATGAGATTCTATTTGATCGAGATCGGTGGGGTCTGCATTAAAACAAAACTAGTTAGTCAGGACTTGCCAGATATTTTGATTCTATTGACAGTAGGTATTGTCAAAACATCAGCGTTTGACACTACCTAGTGTCAGTAGAATGAAAATATCTGTCAACTCCTCGAGAATTAGTTTTATTTTAAAGCAGACCCCGATCTCGATCAAATATAATTTTCTCATGCAGCCAGGATTGCCAGGTCTCCGGCATTGCGCCGGAGTCTGCAGCATTTGAGGGTCATCTCGGGTCTCCGGCAGGCATTCAAGCATCTCCTCAAACATGAAGGAAATAGTTTTACATTATTGTAAATAATACATCGTCGGCTTAAAGGTAAAATGGTGAAAGTCACTAACTAACAATTTGTTATATTTTATTGAAGCACGAATTAATTGTGGCCAAATGCTGATAAATTCGTATCTAAACGAAAATACGATCAATAAGTGTTATTAAAATAAGTTCAAAAAATTCTTAAAATCCATTAATTATCTGGAAAATGTCATTATATTTATTGGTATTCTATTGTAATCAGGTTTTTGTAATTATTTGAAATGTTAGTTAGTTACTTTTACTTTTAACCAGACGATATGCAGACAGAGACATATCTTTGTTGAATTTTACATATTCAATGTTATTCAAATTATTTTACACTACGCAATTTATTACGCAAAATGTTCTTCAACTTTTTAAGCAATAAAAAAATGCGTACAGTGCCATTAACAATAGTGTAAAACCGCTATATATAGTGAGAACACAAAGTATTGAAACATGACGAAATCAGTAGATTGGTCTGTTATTTAAAAAAAAACTCGGTTTTAATTGCAATATATGTTCACATATTTATCGTAAACTAAATTTCCGACCTTCAATTGTTTTTGAATTAGACGGAAGCGACAGATTTGTTAACTGACTCCATTGGCTTAATAACAGCATATAATAGTATGATGGCCGTACATAGGAAAATTGTCTAGAAAAAGATTAGTGTTACATTGTGTATTTTATTACAGAATTTGAGGTTTCTGTGAGATTGAATTCAAATGGCATACATTTACTAATGTTGCTAAAATTACAGTTTTGATATTTGACCTCACTTTTCCGGATGTCTTACGTAATTTTGAGTTCGCATTCGTATTCAGGGCAAATAAAGTTCCAGAGTACATTTTATATTCCATTTACAACTTCCATGCGACTCAAAGTTATCAATTTTTGCAATTTCAATTATGGTCTGTAAGCCTTAAATTTTCTTCCGCTACCATCAAGACAATTAAATGTTATATTAAAATAACTTTAAAATATGGGTTTGCCATTACATCAGAATGTGTATTTTATAGTAAAAAATCGACGTATTCAAAAACATTATTTTTCTGAGCCGTATTAGACAATTGAAAAAGAAACAAAATTAAAAGCGCAAAATATCTGCAATCCTGTAGAACGTGGCTTTTGGAAATGGAAACAGCATAGCAGAATTTTTTTTTTGTAGCTTGGCTAAAAATTTTCAGGCGACCAAATAGGAAATATTTCGGTCATAGGTACTACTTTGTCATACTACGTATGATAAAGTAAAAACGACCAAGACGTTAAATTGAAATTGAACAAAGGTGAAAAAGTCTGTGCTATACCAATCCTTAGCTTTGGACCTAAAGGTTCAAGCTTTTATTTGTGCCCACAAATTCAACTACATCGCAACATGTTTCAGATATGTTCAAGATAGATGCGCGAATTTTTCAAAAAAAAAAAAAAATGTGACTTATCATGCATTTTGGGTCAAATAAATGTTATTGGAGGTAGAGACATATAATATGAGCTTTTTTTATTATTTTGCAAGGCAATAGATTAACTTAACTCATTTAGGAAAACGATCTTAAAACAAGACTTTACCTAAAATACACTAAAAAGAGTAAATGTCGTATTCGAAGCATTTAAAGTACCATTACTAAACCTAAGGCAGTTTTATAGTAGGTACATATATTGTTTAACGAGTCCATAATGTACCTAGGTTATAAATGACGAGTATAAAATTTGTACGGGAGCCGCCCGGTGTTGTATAATGGTGCTACTGAATTATAGCAATTATGTGCTAGTAAAATACGACGTCTTATTATTTGTCTATTTATATGTTCTTTTTTGTTGTTAAAAACCCAAAATGTCTGATAATATGAACTTATCCTGCTCTTCACAGTTATTACGAAAAATAACATAATCACAATTTTAACCATAAATGTAACATAAGTTAATTGAGAAAGCGTTTTATCCCAATTAACACAAATTAACATATTGATAAACAAAAAATACAATAATTATAAATCTTGAACATTTTCCATCAGTATCAATTAGCATTATAACTCGAAAACGGGACCATAAAAAATAATTTGTGGAACCACATTACTTACATTCCTTTATTTCAGGATTATCGTTTTCGGGATACCGGTATTTAAAATCTAAATCCCGGGATCCCGAAAAAGTTAAATCTAAATTATTTTCTTATTTGTTTGTTAATTGACGAAATGTAAGCACTAATCTACAATAAATCAATTTATCTGCTATTTTTTAAGTATGAACTTCAGTTTACAACAGCACCCTTTCTGATTAAATTCAACATCAAGCATAAAATATCTGTTTACTAATTTAATCAGAAAGGGCGCTGTTGTAAACTGAAGTTCATAGTTAAAAAATAGCAGCTCAATTGACTTATTGTAGATCACTGCTTACACTTCGCCAATTAACAAACAAATAAGAAAATAATTTAGATTTAACTATTTCGGGATCTCGGGATTTAGATTTTAAATCCTGGGATCCCGAAAAGTTCATTATTTGTCAGGATCCCGGAATCCCGGGATTGAAAGCCCTATGTCCAACCAAAGGTGTATAGAAAATTCCTGTATGTAATTTCACATGCAGTATACAATAAATTTTTACTTTCATACTTCGTTATTATTGTATTTATAATCTTGCATTTTTTCGCTAATGGTTATTTAGCACAATTCAGTATAAATAGAAGACAAAACTATGTATATTCTCAAATAGGGTACAAAACCCCTATTTATAGCGGTCGTATATGGAAATTAATAACTGTCAGTTAAAAGTTGTAATCAGTTGAGTAATTACAGTACTTAATTAATGTTTTTCGCTGTACACTTCAATGACGTAGTTTTTACATATGAAATTACTGCAAATCTAAAATACCAAATAGGAAATGTATGCATTACGTTATACTGATTACGGATTTTGATTTTGCAATAATAGCAGTTTGTAAAATATCGGTACGTAACCTCTTAAAAGAAGCGCATGTTTTACAAAAACAATTTTGACTCTGAGTGTATCGTCGAACACACGATTTTGTTATTTAAAATAGAAGAAAACAAAGTTCTAAATATAATTTCAGTATTACGATCGGTGAACATTTTTATTAGCTTTTACACTTTTTCTCTGTAACATCGAGTGTACAGACTCACAGAAATATGTTCCAGCGTTTTCACTGCTAAGCCTGGATTTATCGTTGCACCATAAAAGTTTAATATCATCAAATCCGAACCAATCTCCTTACTGCCCTTGGCAACAGCGCTCCTATTCAAGTCACCCCAATAGGGTAGCGTCATATTTTACACAAGGGGTGTCAGGGATGGTTGTGATTCTTAAATAGGTGGGATTCCTGCATGTCCCTCCCGCCCCAGCAAATTAAAATCTCTTGAAAAACGTCCAAACAAGTTTTGATTACGTTTACGAACCAGGTCTATCTATAGAACTGAATAAGTCGACTATAGAGATTCAAGGTTATATCCATTACGTCCAATATTATGCCGAGAGTAATGATATATGCCTTTATTTTTCAAGTTATACTTACCGTGACCTATTTGTGTGCTTTTTTTGTTTGATTAAACGGACACTTTTGTTGTTCTTTTTGTAACGGGATATAATCACGTAGTGATTCGTAAGGGGAATATGATATGAGGACGGGGATATGGTTTGTGCAAATAAAATGCAGATGTTAAAAACATAAATGATATAATTCACAATCAATTATTTGTACAAAAAAGGCTTGAGAAATTGTGCAGCCCAACTGCACTATCACAAAGCGTCAATTACAAAATGTACTTAATATTAGAGAAACGAAACAAAATTCAAAGAAAACATCCTACCAGCTAGATACTTATTGAATTTATAAAACTCATCTTTCGAATATATATTCGGTATATAAAATATTCATATACCACTGGGGTATCTTTAAAAATATATATATATAGAATATATCAATTATTTTTTTTAAATATTTTCTCTGGTTTATATAGAAAAACGTAGAGCAACTACTTCACAATCTTACAACAAAGCATGCATACTCTATATATATTTTCAATTGATAATTTTTTTCGTTACAATCTCTTGGGCCAAATATTAAGAACGAGATAATAAACATCCTTAACTTAATTACACATTATATCACATTAAAAGAAATTAAAAGAATTAAACAAAAATTCAACTGATCTTGAATCTTTTAATTTTTAAACCGGAGTTCGGACAGATACGCCCAAAAGGTGTATCTTCCGCTCACTTTTGGACCAAAAGTAAGTACGACAGGTACAAGTTTACATAATAGATTTTTTGATATAAATGCATATTATTATAATATATTAATTATATCACTGTGTTAAATATCACGGACTTTATAAAAATCCTTCGAAATCAAAAATAATTATGAAAGCTATTCTAGCCTCTGTTACAACGGACACGATAATTAAAAAAATAAAAATAAAACGTGTTGAGATCTATACATATAAGAAAAATACTGTTAAAATATTTGTAATTAAAAAAACAAATCACTAAACTCTAAATCACGCTGCGCTTTTATCATGTTTCCAAAGCGGATCCCGCTTCATATATATAAAAATATTCAAAATAAAAAACAAACTTCTCTCATTTGTGCTTCAGTCTTGGGATGATTTCGTCAAAGCAACACTTACTCTGAGAAGGATCTGTACAGCTTCTTCTTGGTCAAGTCATAAGAAGAACTAATCATGATGGTTCCACCACGAGTAATTTTCCTGCAAAGAAAAACGAGCATAAGCATCACAAAAACCACTAAACTTTTCGCAAACTAACTTACTTTATAAATTGGGGAAGGAAAGAATTCCATCCAGCGGTGGACTGCTTCAATGTTAAGAAGATCTCAAATGTTGAAGTTGTCGTAGGATCGCAATTGATCGTGCACAGTTTCCTGCACTCTTGCTCTCCTTCAAAACTAAGATATATGGTGCATCCTCGAAGACCGTAAGGCTCAGAATCTGCTTTCTCGAAGATATCCTTCGCAATCCTGGGAAGAAGATCGCAAGGCAGAAGCACCTCTCCACAGGAGAGATGTGTTCCTTTGGCTGCCCTCAGCTCATCACCCAGTCTTTCAGAAAGTGCTGATATTGCCGCTGCTTCACAATCAGCTTCATCAGAAGAGAAGTACGCCTCGTAGTCAACGACTGTAAAAGAGATTTCTCTTTTAGTTATCTCCATAGAAAACAAGGTCACACGAACAAAAAAAGAATATATTTTAAAATAAAATTAAAACTTACCGTTTTGGTTCTTAAACTCTACGTTGTTGTTGTTGATTGGTAAAACTTCCATTTTTGTATTTAGTTTCTTTAAAATCACTGTTTATATCACAATCGAGAGAAACGTTTACCGGTATATGCCGGCAGTTTGCTTCCTTTATAAAAGAAAGTGAACCGCTTATAACGAACTTAATGTAATGGGGAACTGCTCGGAGTAGGAAACGGTCCGATCTTTTATAGGATCGTGTTCCCCCACCAGGCTCGAGTTCGACAAATGGACCGACGACGGCGCTCGACTACTCACGACTCCGTGGAGTACGTGATCGGAGTTGGGACGCAAACGCACTTCATTTTTCTTTGTTTCCTAAACACCGGCTCTTTTTCTCCGGGGGACTAAAAAAATCGGTAAAGTACTGTCCTTTTCGGCCGAGATATTGACTACCGTTTTCATTAGTTTTTTTTATTATGTGTTGTTTTTGCCGAATTTCATTCCGGTTTATCTTTATCTGTGTTCTGTTGTGAGTTTACTAGTATTTTTTCAAAGTTGTGTTAAGTACTTTCAACTATTAAGCAAATAATGATGTTGTATTCGGAGAACTTATTTTTGTAGGAATTAAATATTTAAATAAATATGAACAGTAGAACTGTAGATTGTTGGAAGATCTAGTATGTTTTCTGGCATTTCTAAGATAAAACACATAGTTATTTTACTTTTACTAAATTATAAAACTACTCAAACTAGTCAGTTCCGTAAGTTCAAATTCAAGATGAGCACATCCCCGGAATTAAAAATTTATAATATTTTTACACAATATGATTTGTCTGATGAATATTAATCAGAATTCTTTAAGTTGTCCACAATTTCGATAGAAAAATATAGGTACCCTTAGGTTAGTATGATTTCCAGCTTTTTAAAGAAATAATTTTTTAAATCTTTAATATCACCTTATATGTTTGCGATATTTGCAATGGCACATTCTGTAACACAAAAACATGTCAATTGTCATGTAGCAAGACCGCGAAGGTAGCAATAATGAAAACCCTGAGGAACATCTGCAGCAGAAATATAAGAAAACATTAATCTAACAATACATATTTTATTTCAAAACATCAAACTGGAATGATATGTGTTCTGCTGGCATAATAATAATAATATTTTTTATTATTATTGACTATGACTATGACGATCACCTCCAGTGTATTATCTACTTAATTAATACAATTACAAAACATTGTTCAATTTACTGTTAGAATTTCGTTTACAATATATGAGACTCAAACCCAGATATTATCACACAAATTGAGTTGTTTGATGAATATCCATCTAATTAAACTAGTATCTTGGTAAAGAAAGGAAAGAAGGAAAGAAGGAAAGAACGACAGAAGGAAAGAAGGAAAGAAGAAAAGAAGGAAAGAAGGAAAGAAGGAAAGAAGAAAAGAAGGAAAAAAGGAAAGAAGGAAAGAAGGAAAGAAGAAAAGAAGGAAAGAAGAAAAGAAGGAAAGAAGGAAGGGAGGAAGGAAGGAAGGAAGGAAGGAAGGAAGGAAGGAAGGAAGGAGAGGACAGAAAGAGAGAAAGGAGAGAAGGATAGAAGGAGAGAAGGAGAGAAGAAGAAAAGGAGAGAAGGAGGGAAGGAGGGAAGGAGAGAAGGAGAGAAGGAGAGAAGGAGATAAGGAGATAAGGAGATAAGGAGATAAGGAGAGAAGGAGAGAAGGAGCGAAGGAGAGAAGGAGAGAAGGAGAGAAGGAGAGAAGGGGAGAAGGAGAGAAGGAGAGAAGGACAGAAGGACAGAAGGACAGAAGGAGAAAAGGAGACAAGGAGAGAAGGAGAGAAGGAGAGAAGGAGAGAAGGGGAGAAGGAGAGAAGGGGAGAAGGAGAGAAGGAGAGGAGAGAAGGAGAGACGGAGAGACGGAGAGAAGGGGAGAAGGAGAGAAGGAGAGAAGGGGAGAAGGAGAGGAGAGAAGGAGAGACGGAGAGAAGGAGAGAAGGAGAGAAGGAGAGAAGGGGAGAAGGAGATAAGGAGAGAAGGAGAGAAGGAGAGAAGGAGAGAAGGGGAGGAGAGAAGGAGAGAAGGAGAGAGGGGGAGAAGGAGAGAAAGAGAGAAAGAGAGAACGCGAGAAGGAGAGAAGGAAAGAAGAAAAGAAGGAAAGAAGGAGAGAAGGAGAGAAGGAAAGAAGGAAAGATAGAAATATGGAAAGATGGAAAGATGGAAAGATGGAAAGGAGGAAAGGAGAAAAGGGGGAAAGGATGAAAGGAGGAAATGAGGAAAGGAGGAAAGGAGGAAAGGAGGAAAGGAGGAAAGGAGGAAAGGATGAAAGGAGGAAAGGATGAAAGGAGGAAAGAAGGAAAGAAGGAAAGTAGCAAAGAAAGAATGAAGGGGAAAAGGAAAGAATTAAAGAAGGAAAGCAGGAAAGAAGGAAGAACATTTTGTCATTTTTAAAGTAATTTTATTGTTCTTTTGATCACCTCTATCAGTTCGATTTAACCCATTTGATGGAACTGATTGATCTTTTCAGGTGTGAAATAAATAGATGGGTGTGATTGAATATCGAGCTAATCGATCAATCAATATTTATACCCAGTAATCGTGAATTAAATTTTAAAATAAATTTTAAGTTTATTTAATTTATGAGTATTTTTACATATGCACTAAATAAATTTACACAGTAGCTGTGTATGCGAAAGTTATGAATTCACTTAGGAAATATTTACACAGTTGCCTTGCGCTAAAAGTTACAATCAAATTAAATGACCGAGAAGTACACAATAACACAATCCGTTGTTATTATTGTAGCACGTAGTATTCTAGTAAATCAAATCACTAATTCGCCAACAAAACAATTATATCTGAGACGAAACAGACTTGATGATACATTGACACAATAATACATATTACAGTAGCATACTCTGATTCGCGTATCTATCTTGCGATATGAGAATTAAATCCAAACAACCATGATAAACAGGAGTCACTTACTATTAGTTACTCTTATATTATTCACTAGCTGTTGCCAGGAACAATAGTTTTGCCGTTCAAATCGTTCAATACTAATATATGGTTGTATACGTTTCTAAAAATAATCTACATATTATAAACCTCGTCAGTAACGTTCACCATGTGAACATAATCATCATGATGTTACTACATCGCACATACAATTGGCTTTAGAAGAATAGGTCTATTGTTAATGATTGGCAGATAGATACAAACTGAATTTGTTGATATAAACATTTCTCCACCCTAAAGTAAGTTCAGTAATATGACACCAGTACGTCAGTACTCTTAAATACGAATCTTGATTTGAAATTTATTTTTATGTGGATTGCCACAAATTTGGCAGAGTTGCCAGCGCAATGGGGTTTCCAATAGATTTGGCGTAATTTCTAAATGTTTAGTGGATGACACTTTTTTACGCTATTTATATGCGAAATAGCGTAACTGAAACCCTATATAATATTTTAAACGGTATATGAACATACTATGTAGTCCATAATGGACATGGTTTAAGTGTTCATGATACCTTCCCTCTATGTATGTCGAAACATGTTGAGACCTGCAAGAATTCGTCACACAAATTGGCACACGGCTGATGGTAATTTTACCTCTAAGGGCCCATATTCTTTAGCATTTGTTGCACCTTTTAATACCAGAAGCTAATTCATAAACGGAAATTATAATGTAGATTCGTGAAATACAAACAATATTTCCACTGTGATAAATAAGAGTTTCTTAATTTATCGGATATACAATGTGGCCCCTGAAAAGTTCCAGTATTGAAACAAAATCTTAATTCCTCAAGATAAATAACGAAATTGTTAAATTTCCTCAAGAATAAAGTATCAGGTTTTACAATTTCATCATTTGTTTTTATGATTCGTTCTTATTTTATTGTTTGATAGGGAGCCGACATGATAAAATACAGGAAGAAGATTACTTACAGGCAAGTACAGATAAAGGCACATCAATGTGCATAATTAGTTATCTCATAAGATATAATCAATTGCCTTCACAACATGTTTTGTGGCCACAAAAAAAACATCTATGACGAAATTAAGTGGACACAGCAAATTCTGTTTTATTATTTAATGCTCAATGAGTTAAAAATACGGACGAATAGAAAAATGTTTGCAAATATACAATTCATGTATGTGATAAACTACAGCAAATAAGGAGTAAAGGTAAAGGCAATGTTGTGAAATTTAAGTAAATTGTACGTATTAGTATTATTGTATGTCAGCAATATTGCAATAAAAGTAATTTCGGATTTAGATCATTGTAAGAACGCAAAAAACTCCAAACAAAAAATTTTGAGTAGTCAATAGTAAAAGTGTTTCCTATTTGTTACAAACTTTCTAGAACACGTTATCTACTGCGCTACCTTATACTGTCATCAAATATTAACCAGCACAATGATTCCTCATATAGTTAGTATAAAAGACGAAAAAAATTATTTTATTATCAAAACCAAGGCTAGATATTATAACTGTTTTCATTCTTAGCAGACGATAGCCAAAATTATCGTTATCAGATAAACAACAAAAATTCAAAGTGTCCTCGCAAATATTTGCCACAGACAAATATAAATAAGTACGAGACTTAGACATTATTTGATGTTTTCCTTATTTTGTAGTAAGTATTTGCAAATAGGATGAACACAAAAAATGACACGTGTGGCAAAAGTAGTGCAAAAAATATGCAACGCTATCTTCCTGGATTGCAAAATCAATTTTATACAGATTCTATGTAGATAACTGATAATGATAGTTCCTTGCAACGTGCCTTGATTAATTTGATCAAGTTAACAAAGGACGGGAGAAACTTTGAAAACAATTCCGGTTAGTGTGTGTTAATTACTTATTTTAGATAAGCACCATTGATGAATACATTATTCAACAAACAATAATCGATGCAACATGACAAACTTTTGCTAAATTTGTTGTGATCTAGTTTGCTAGTCAACTAATCAACAAATCATCTAATTGTAATTATTGCCGTAATAACACATACAAGGTTTTAAGCAGTCTTCTGGACAATCAGTTCAGTAGGATCTCCATCAGTAATTCAAACCAAAAAATCATAACATGTGTCTAAATTTCAGCTTAGAGCGTAGCTTGTAAATTTGTCGCAAGTGCTCTAAAAACTTGACGATCATAAAAACGGTCGTATATAATTTTGTGGTTGAAAGAAAATGTGACATTTCTGTTATGCATTATTTATAACCAAGTAGGTATTTACAATGTACATACGTTCCTTCAACATGCTTTCAATTGAAATTTACCCTTAATTTAGTTAATTGTAGGGCCGAGAACATGCATAGTTATAAAACAACATTATTACGCAAAATGTAAGTGCCTTAATTAAGAAATATGCACAATTAGGCACTTGGATGTGGTTTAAATTATACTTCACCTGTTCACCTGAGATTGCAACGACTGCAAAATTAGCTGCGGAACGGTGTGGATACGTCTTTTGTGATTTTATTTCCATCATGTAAAGGAAAATATAAAAAAATAGATATTGGCTTATTTGTAATTGGATACAATCATTCAAAAGCATGATAGTAGAGGTAATTTAGAACCTATTTAACCATATTTATCTGTATAAAAATTGCTGCGGTTATCGAGATACTGTCATGTTTATTTTATATGCTACACGTGCATTTTGCCATTTTTGATAATGTATAGCGGACTACCCCAATGACCAAGACACTTCACATGGTTTACTTCATACTTTCACGTCAAGTACTTGGATAATTATATTCACTTGTATCCTTGAAGCAGTGACAGCGTTTATCTGTACAAGTATCTTCCTCAGACAAAGACTTAAACACACACGAAAACATACCGAAATGGCTAGTTGAATTCAAAGTCATTGTTTAAAAATTTGTCATCGTTGTAGATAGCCAATTGTATGGTTGTGAATAGAATTTGTATTATAAAACTGAATATTGCCATTTACACCTTTTTTTGTGGTGATATTTATTGGGCCGCTTATTGTAATCACGGTTAATGTTATCAATCGGTTATTGTTATCACTTTTGCCAAACACGGGCCGGCCGTATATTACCACATAGGAAAAAAACCGCTTATTGGAATCACCACATCGGATTACGTTATCACTTTTTCTTGCATTGAGCAACGAATAAGCAAAATAATAACCAGTGTTTGTTTTTGCGGACCCTAAAAGCATATTATCGCAAAGAAATGCGTGCTAGAATTTTGGAGAATATTGATGATGCGAATGGTTTGAGCACTAATGAATTAGCAAAGATAATAAACCTGCTTGATGCATTACACATTATTGCCATGTCGTGGGAGCAAGTGTCCAGCACGACTGTTTGACAGAAGATATTGCAAAAGATTACTTATCTACCTGACATGACCGCAAACGAGTGGTTAGCAATTGACGATAACGTAACTACCGCGGGGCGTCCTACAGAAGATGAAACTTGTTAAGCTGCAATGTTATCAATCTCCCAAACCGAATGTGACCAACAGGAATTGGACGAAGATACTATAGAAATATTGCCAGTTTCAACAAATAAAGAAATGCGGAATGCTTTAGAAGTTTTGCGTTGTGGTGTCCAGCATAGATCGTAAAATCTTCAGCCGCTTTACGGATACGAACATTACGTAAACGCACTTCTTCGCAACCACCTGAGACAAACAACTATTGAGGATTATTTCTTTTTTTGTTTGTGTACCTACATACCTCAAGTAAAGCATCAATATTTATTTTATTTTATCAATAATATTAACTAATATTAATTAATTAATTAATATTACCTAATATTAAATAATTAATATTACCTAATATTAACTTTCTGAATAAAGATTTTTTTTCGAATCTTTGTTTTTCTTCGGCTATTATTATCACTAGAAGTAAGGGTTTAAGTGCACTTCTTGCTGTTCTGTGATAATAAGTTTTACATTAAAGTTAGGTATATTCCAAAATTTAAGAAACAAGGTTGGAAAATTTTATTAATTTTATTTATTTAGTCATTGTTTATATATATTGTTTAACTTATTTTTTGCACAAATGTACTTGAAACATTATGTGGGTTTCAAAAATGTTGGTGGTAAAATGGTTCAAGTGCATCTATTGTATTAATATGCACTTTATGAAAAAATAAATACAAATAACAAGTTACCTAAAGTAAAGAATAACGCAATTTTTGTATTCGTAATCGAAACAGAATATAACGCCGTCATATGTATGAGTATTCCAACAAATCATATTTTTCTTGTGTCCTTTTCTTCCAGCTATTGTTCCATCATGTTTTATATCTATATTTGCATAAAAGGCGTAATGGAGTGGTGGAATACATTCCAACAATGTGATTAGGTTTCTGTACTTATATTTTAATTGATATTTTATTCAAAGGCTTAGTATAGAAAACCAGAAAGATGAACGTCCAACTTTTGAGGTTTAATATTACTGTTTAGACTTTTCTTGTATCCAAACGCGTCTTTCGCTTTTATAATAGACGAAATGGCAAATTGCTCTCCACTTTATATGTCATCGGACATCGGTATCATTCATAAACTGGTCAGAAAGAGTAAACATCGTCTTTGGTCATATTATACACACAAAATTTATTGAATTGCCTCTTATTACGATCTCCCAATATGCACAATCTGACAAAAAACTTGAGGAAACTTGACGAAGTTACCTTTTCTTTCTCAAATAAACCAAAACTACGGTCACAGTCCATGTATGTGACCCGCTCCGAAGAAAGGGACCTTGTGACGATTTTACATAAGGTCCCTTTCGTCGGAGCGGGTCACGTATGTATGTCCAGGTTCAAGGAACGGTTAAGGAACTTAACCGATATAACTTAATCTCTGTTATATTGGTGACGGCAGTGCCTATTGCAAATCAGTTTTTAGTAATATCACAACTCATGTTACTGCCGTAGCAGTACAGCCTGTATACAAATGCGTATCAAATCCGCGACATTATGAAACCTATTATAAACATTACTATATCATACATGCATAAATTCGCAAAATATGTACTCACCGCATCCTGTCATTATGTTGACGAAACAAACCGTCGTTCTGGGCGATTTCGGCGAGCCCGAATCCAAAGTACTACCAACATAACCTCACTTCCCGGAAAACCGCACTAAACTTACGCGACACAGGCGATGAACATTTTTAAACGCGGCCGCGAATTATTTCCACGCCTCTTTGTCACTAATATCGATTGCACTTAACGTTTTTCTTTCATATTTTGCATCGCAAAATTTTCGACTTTCGCGTAGTACACGGTTACGGCAAAACTGCGCTTGCGCGATATTTTGAACGTATGATTATGCTTTTCGCCGCAAACCGGTGATTGACGCGGTAGATTTGAACTTATAAAACGTTAAATTAAATTATACTAAACTTGTGTTTATAGGTGGTTAAGGGTGAATTAAAGCTAAGTCTCATTCAGTTTGATTGTTTGAAGATACATGACGGACGCATGTTGATTCAAAGGAGACGTAAAGAATGTCACAATTCTCAATGTTTCGACCCAATAAAACGTATGAACGTAAAGTATGAACGTTGCGCATTATTTTGTTATTGACGTTAATGAGCGAAGTTGATGCACAAGAGTTGCTACTTTACCATCCTTTTGTACCAAAGTCCATGAAATAATCACACACTCATCTGATATTTTAGCTCCTGACATAATAATGGCACTTATAAGTTGTTTACATGTATCGTTAATTTCAAATTTTCTTTTCGCAAATTGATTTAACCGATATTGTATATCATTGACCCCATGTATACTCACGGAAAACAGACAACCTGCATAAAGTAGACCTTGCCAAAAGACTTATTTTAAGAAATTTCGTATTCTCTTAACAAAACTATCATCTTTATACAATATTCTGGTTGGAATTTGCTTTTTGATTGTTTGTTCATTAGATGAACAAGAACTAGATAAAAATAACATCAGAATATTATCTGATATTTGCGTCAGTATCCACAAAAAAATAGTGTTATAATGAGTTTTTATATTCAACATCTAGCTTACCAGACACTATTGTCTAAATATCACGGAACAATAGCTTTGACACTAAAGCTCGTTATTTACCTTATCCCTTTATTTAGAGGCTGTACAATATCTGAACAACCCCACAATGGTTGCTTACCAAGGAGCTAATCGTTATCTTTTCTTTTTCTTTTTACTGTTTCGATTAATAAAATTACCAACAATTTGACACATAAAAGCAGTCACTTTAGCAAAAGTCACAAGCATTCATAATAAATTCATATGATATAAGGGAAGAAACTGAGTTTCTCTTGTTATTGTTATTGTTTCTAAACTATTAAATTGTATGATAAAGTAATGTGCCTGGCCACATCAGATATTTTATTTTGCTGTAGGTATGCAGTGCCATAAAATTTTTCATGAGAACATACCAACTTCAGCTTTCACAAGAACATACGCCGTAAATGATGCTAAATTTTGCTGTTGGGCTAGTAGTCTTTTCGAAGAAACGCTTTATCATTTTACGTTCTAACTAACTCAACAGTAATTGAATTACATATCTAAAAAACAGGAGTGATCAAAAACTAAAGTGTTTACACGTTTAGAGAAATTGGATACTACACGTGTACAGGTTACATGCATAAACAGCATAAATTTATAATGTTACCTGATGCAAAACTTATTTACTAAATTCTAAAATGTAGGTATTTGTAAGTAATAACAAAACTGGAGCACAGTTTTTCCAGGTTCTTGTAGGAACTGATTGTTCTTTTAGATTTAGCCCATAGTATAAAATACTATAATTCACATGTTCGTTTAACAATAATTTTTTTCTGACAATAGCACTGAATTGCGCAATCATTTTATTTTGTAGTGCCATTTTCTCAAATTTCCGGCATATCTTCCATACATATCTTCCATACAAAAATGCTTATAGATTCGCCCTATGATGCAAACCTATTATTGTCCACACAACACGAAGTTAATATATCATCGTCTAACAACGACTAGTACAACATGATAATTTTCACGGAGTAATCTATTAGGCGAAAAAAGCACCCTTCGATTTCTTTTTGTGTCGACTCCGGATGTCAGTTTGACATTGAAGGGTGTTCGCCGAGCGTTCGATCCTTGAAATTCAATAACTCATATTCTAACTCGCCGAGCGCAGCGGGCACGCCATGGAAATGTCCCAGTGATACGAAAAAAGGTAGTAGGGGTTGCATCAGCACTCGACGCTGCTAGGGGTGATGTAACAGCGTCGCTTAGTTGCTAGGTCGGCATCGTTGTAGGGGAGATACGCGTACCACGTATTTCACGGACAACCCTCCTGTGTGCATTTTGCACCACGCAGAGCAAATGTTGGGTCGGGCACATCTGCAATTTAAAAATATCGCTGCGTGAATGTGAGATAAACAAAAGAGTTTTGATTGAATAAAGAGTTTCTCGCATATGTGTACAATGTATGAAATCGATGTGGCCAGGCACATGACTTTATCATACAATATATAAAATTAATAGTTTAGCTGCATGAGAATCCATTTGATTGACATCAGTCGTGTCTGCATTAAAATAAAACTAGTTAGCTAGGATTTGACAGATAAATAAATAAGTAAATAAATACATAATTCCATAATTCCATAATTCCATAACTCCAAATACATAAATAAAATACATAATTCCTTTATTAACATAAAACAATATTAAATGCAACAAAATAATATTTATATTTAGGGCGGAGATCAGCACACTTGTTTCCAAATTGGCTTGCTCTTTTACTCAACCCGTTTCACAAACTAGAACTAAGGCAGAATTGGACCAATAATATAAAGTCCCCCCTGTTAAGCAAACAGACAACACTTCACCTTTCCCCCAAAACTGTGTAAAGATAATTTTTTCATATCTTCCCTGGGACCATTGTATATGTGACTGACCTGGTAAGAGAATGGCCGTTTATACAGCTCGGCGCGATGGGCAGGTGGAGCAAACAAACCCCTGAATCTTAAATTAAGGTTATGGGCATCCGTTCTACAACGTATCTTCCGCAAGAGATATTGTGGGATCCTCTTGGATAGCAACTTATGATATAATATTGATGCATGCAACACCCTACTGTTATCCATGTTCAACCACCCAGCCCATTCGATACATGTTCATTCATACTTCCTCAAACCAAAAACAAACAGAACACATGCAGTTTTGACACACTGAACACGCTGCCTATCCGACACCGTCAGGCAAGGACTGGTAGTAGGACAGTAGATATGGTGAGATATTGTCAAAACATCAGCGTTTGACACTACCGGTACTGTCTAGACCAGCGGTTCTCAAAGTGGGGTCCGCGGTCCCCTAGGGGACCGCCAAGCGGTTTCGGTAGGACCGCGAAAAACGCATATTTATTTATACCGGGTGATTCAATTTCGATCCTCACCATGGGATCTCGCTTATTACTGGAGATAGAGCCTATGTTTAAATTTGGCAAAGTTTCGTATTTTTGTGCTAACCAATTATCTGAAAAGAAATTTAAGCTATCATTTTGATGATATCCACAAAAAACTGAAATTTTAACATATCGTTCTTAATTTTTTATTCAAAACCAAATGTAGCTAGACATTTGAAACATTTGAAACCATTCAGGTACTTTTTAACAAGGAATGCAGTGTCATTTTTTAATTTGAAATAACATCAAAGATGGCGGCGTAACCATGGCCAACTTTTGTTTTTCTTATGGGCGCAATATTGAATTTTTGCAATATATAACATGTTACCATTCTTTTTTTAAATAATGGTGTAATAATCAAAAAACCTTCAGGTACCCAACTGGAGCTTGGTTACAGACCTCCGGAGTCGTTGCCAAACAACGCCAGCAAAATGCACTTCGATCAAGCGGCGCCCTCAGCATTAGGTTTGCCATTTAACCAAATAAACCTCAATTGTGGTTGATTGTGGATGTAAAATGCCGTTTACCAATAACGAAAAGCGTGATATAATAAGGGTTTATTATTGTTCTCTTAGAAATGTCGCATCGTACAATATTCCTAACATTGGACGGAAATTTAGCGGACCATGGATCGTTTAGTAAACCATGCAATTCTTATAATCCTCATGGAAATGTTGAAACTAATCAAAGAAGTATTTCAGAAATGGTAAACGTTAAATTACATTGATTTGCAATGCTTCAACTACTGGTTTTTACATAAATGACGATTCTTGTATTTCTAAGCGGGAATTAGCCCTTAATTTGTAATTGCCGCAAACACGTGTTTGCAGACCACGAACAAAGATATTGAAACCGTTCAAACTCCACACAAGTCATACTTTGCAATTGTACGAAATTATTTAAATCAACAATTTCCAAATCGCTGGATTGGTAATGGTGGAGTGGTGGATCTCCTGGTTAAACCCTCCTGACGCGGGCAAGTTTTAAAATTTTCTCCAGAAAAACGCGGGATGTTGAACGGGGAAATCGCGGGATGTTGAACGGGGAAATCGCGTTACCCGCGGCTGGAGGGTATTAGTCCTCTGGACTAATTTCTTTGGGGAACTGTGAACGACAACATTTATCACGATACTCGCAGAAATATCGACGATCTGCGGGATCGAATAACAAATGCGGTCAATGCTATTCCGGGAAGAACAGTTAGAAGAGCATAACAACATGTGGAAAAGCGGCCACGCTTTTATGCCTTATATAGCAAACTGTCATTATTTTTTCATACACGCTGTTTAACCCTAATATATGTATACAGGGTCATAGCAAATGCTTGGCTATGATATCAAATGTAAAGACTTCAAGTTGCCGCTCCATAAATATTGACTGTTACTGTTCTATACGCAAGAGTTAAAGTTCGATAGTTGTTCGGGTATAGCGGCAAAAATTTATTAACATGGTCATCGCCTATTTTGATTTATAATGACCCCGTGTTTTTTTACGTAAATTCGGGAGGGTTACGTTCTAGAACTCCCGCGAATGTCAAATATGCGAATGTTAAGTCTATCTCTCAATGCTGTATGGGGGGTTACGTTCCAATCAAAAATAAATATACAAAAATGTTCGAGTAATAATTATTTTAAGTTTTAACTGAATGTGGATGCATTAAAGATACCTATCATCAATGAGAATTATTATTTTTATTTTATTCAATAATAATATTTTTAAAGAAAACATTGCTTAGTTAGTGATTCCACAGAATTTGATTTCATGTAATAAAATTAACCGTAAACTTAACTAAAGCGCAGATTATAGTGCCGTAAACTTAACCGTCACCGTAACCGCAACAGCAATCGCCTATGCATGGGGTTGCCTAAGTGACCGTAAGCACTATAACCGCTAATCAAAAAACGTGCATGTTCAACTTTCTTACTGTACGGTTACGGTTAAGTTTACGGCACTATAATCTGCGCTTTAGACTTACACTTTTATATTTTTATATGGCAAAATATATATTTCATAAGTAGACTAATAAATTGGATTTATAGTATTTTATGGCACCTTTTCGGTAATTTATTTAGTAGAATTTAAAAAATGCATTGTATTTCTTACTAATTATTTTTAGTTTTGATTAAAAATTAATTGATTTAGACAATAGACAGTTGCACTGGCCGAACATTGAAGAATTACTTCAGGCACAGCAAATGCATCCATCGCATTAACATTGTTATTTACGGCGATTACATAACCTGTAATATTTTCTCAATACATAATGTTTGTAAAGAAATGTTTTATTTACTACAATTTTCGTTTTTTATTATTGGGGTCCCCAAGCTATCGCAAAATTTTTAAAGGGACCCTGACGCAGGAAATTTAAAAAAGTTTGAGAACCGCTGGTCTAGACTGAAAATATTTGGAAGATCCTGGCTCATAATATAGCATTATATCAATGCAAATGCGACCGATCTCGGTCAAATTTGCTCTTGCAGCAAGACTATTAATTTTACAAAAAAATGTCGCAGACTTAAATTATTCAGAATTTCTTCCACTTTAATTTATTATTTAACTATTTTCAGGAAATTACAGAAATGGCGGCTCATTTGCAAAATCCTTGAAAAATGCTTAGAGGAAACGTGCAGTTCCTTTGGACCCTTTTCAACCAAAAGCTACTCAAATCTAAGTTCATAAAACTTCTAAATATGAAGTTTCGTCCCGATCCCTTCAGTAGGTTCTCCTGAATCGTCTCCACAAAAAAATCGGGTACACACATCCACACACACATACACACACACATACACACACACACATACACACACACACACACACACACACACACACATACATACACACACACAGACATTTTTGTACCTTGGTCAAAAATGATCAGGGGACCCAAAAAGACCCATTTCCGCTAAAATCTCAATTTATTTTCGGCACGATTACAATACTTCATCATGCTGCGTATGATAAAGTAAAAAGTCGTGTTTTGATATTGGTTGATGGATAGTTTTAATTTTAGATCAATATACAATATATGGTTGGTTTATAGAAAAAATATCTTAAACAAATTTTGAATCGTTTTATATCTGGCACTTTGTTCCAGTGGAAAGTTAATGTTTAAAAAGTGATGGTAAGCAAAAACACCTGACATTAGAACATTTTCGACATTAAAATTGAAAATTTGGATATTGATTGCTAAAACTGGAGACATTGATTTTGTGACCCCAACTGCGTATATTTATATAACTTGCGTAGTTTTTCTAAACCACTATAACTAAGTTTTAATATTTCCTGTATTGCAGCAAACAAGTTTCAGATGAAGTCCGCAAGAAACTTAAAGACTGTCTTCAAGTGATCGTAGCTCGTAAAGGGTCAATGTTGCTTTCATGTTTTTGGGTTATTTATTTATAATTATAAATTATATATATATATATATATATATATATATGTATTTATAATTATAATTATAATTATTTATAATAATTATATATATTTCCGCCAGTTGAACGCAGTTTATGTATGTGAGGTTAGTATGGATTCCTGCTTTCCCAAAGGCAGCAACAAAACACTTTTTACTTTATCATATTCATATCACAAAATTTTTTCTCGACTTGCGGGAATTCCAACCCCAATAGGAGTTCTTTAACATACATGACAGCACACGGGTCTCCGGTTTGACTTCTCATTCGATAGAATGCGGTTTGCAAGGGAAAACAGGACCTGCAGGGCCTGTCTTGTCTTATTTGACACACAAGTTTTGAACAACCACCTCAAAAATGTTGTCTTTGCCGACTGCTGCCTAAATAGAAATGCGGTCTCTTATAACCGCAATATAACAAGATACTTCGATGTTTACCAGCAGATTTAGAGTGCTGGTACTCTGGTAGTCTTTGATATATTTATTAATTGTGTTCTTTTGTGTACAAAGGGAGGTTCAAACGTAGAATATTTTTTACCAGGGTCGCCTTGTCCCGAATTAAACAAAAAAATGTTTGAACGGTGGCAAGATTTACAACCGCCTGCCAAGAGAAATAAAATTAGCAAATGGCAGCGATTTTAAAAACGTTTGATGTCCGCGTTGTTAGACAGCAGAGATTATTGTTTGTCGGACTTTGCTTTTACGTTTTATACGTTTTATAAAGTGCTGAGTTTTTATATATTTCCTGTCGTATTATTATTTATTATCGCAATTGTCTTTGATGTATGTACTTTACAATTAACGCGTGCATAACGTATTACAGTGTCGATGTAATGTGACATCTCGACATGCGAGTATACAAACGTATGTGCAAAAAAAACATATTCCTACTGATAGGATATATGCGTTTTTAAAATATTATTTTGCAATAGAGCATAAGTAATTGAGCAATCTACCCTTGCATGCATTAAGACTTAAAGCTACAATCCACACAACACTGGTTAATTGTATATTTTTTTCACAATTAACTAACAAGGTCAACGAAGTGTAGACACATTTTAAATTAACACAATAAAAATGACAAGATGGCTATTATTCGTGATATCTTTATGTTTATACCAACTATGCTTAATGTATATAGCCATAACACTTAATAAGTCAGTACTAAAGCAAATATAAGTTTATTAATATATTATGGTCAGTAGTAATTAATTATTTATTGTCTTGTTTTGATGTACTCCGTTATAGCATTTATAGATTATGTGTGCTGTGTAAATGTACAGTGTAATTCGATGGATATGGCTTACTACAGACCATTGAGATCCTACGCTGATTTTTTTTTCAAAATTGTTTAAATGTATTTCTTAATAAATCACAGTTTGTGCACAATAACGAAAATAGTGCGCAGAATGAGTCTAAATTTTCTTCGGCGAATAAATCTTTACGTACAGTAAAAATTCGACATTTAATGTAAAGAAAATAATTTTGTAGAAAGCAGAAATGGATTCACTCAATTATTACACGACTAAACTTCATGATCAGCCATGCACCCAGATATAAAAAAATTGTAAGCATGCAAATATGACTCAATATCAGCGCAAAAGATGTGTTTTAAGTATTATTTCCTAATTATTGTTCCAAGTATGTAGAAAACTGGAAACGTATTTGTTACAACAAGAAATCGTGTTTAAAAAGTGAACTTTAAAACAATATAGCAACGACATGAACAGGATATGTACCCCAGCAAATTGAACACGCAAATTGAACGAATACATAATTATAATATTTAATATTTACCAAGGTCCATATTTACGTAAATTTTGCATTGTTTGTGCTGCGCACTATAAGCTGATTATTCTTAAACCAGTTACTGAAGTATATTGTCTGCACAGTATGAAACTAAACAAACAAACAGCTTATTAAAATGGTGATAAAACAGTAAAACTCAGATGTCCAAAACATCTAAAACATTTTTCATATCATGGTGAGAAGTTAATACAAATTTAACAATTTCGTGTTTGCAACCATGCTGTATGTAAAATCCATATACTAACTACGGGTGTGCCGTTTTTAGTACAGCCTTTATAAAGAATGATTTTGCCTCAAAAATTTACATTTTAGATCTTTCTACGTACCTATGGCTACTTTAATCTGGAGACATACTGTGTACTATTAGGAATAGTAAAAACAAATTGCAAAGAGCGGATAAAGATTCTACGACTCAGGGTTTCTCAACCGGTGGTACGCGTACCACTGGTGGTACGCGAAGGACTTCCAGGCGGTACACGAAAGGTACCAAACTTAATGGGTAAAATCATATTTATATTGATGAAAATTTTTTACCCTAAATAGTAACTGCGAAATTAAATAATATTCAATTATCAAATGGTGCCGTACACAGACGTACTTCTAAAATGGCAGATTTTGCAAAAGAAAGTGTAGTTAAAAAGGCAAAACAAAGTAAATAAACGCTACACCTAGATGAAAGTACCGACATAAGTTATTTTGGTCAATTATATTAGTCTTTAACTGATTTCAGGTTGAAGAGGAAATTGCAGAGGAATATTTATTTTAGGAACTTCTGGCTGAAAGAAGATCTGGTGATAAATTTTAATAGTTGTATGTTTAACAGTTCCATTCCATGGAAGAAATTTATTGGTGTCTGCACTGATGGAGCTCGGGCTTTAACAGAAAACAATCGCGGCCCTCTTACTAAAATTAAAACGCCACAAGCTCAATTCACTCACTGCAAAATCCATCAGGATTTTCTAGCAGCAAAATCTATACCAGACAGACTAAAAGCAGTTTTGGCTCAAGCACGAGTTAACATTGATAACAAAGATAACATTGTCTCTTCGTACTTAAATCAGAAGTTCAGGTTTTCCATGCAGAAGCTAATTTCGACTTCAAACATTGTTTCTTTAATGAATTGTGGATAGTCCGGTTAGCATATTTATAGCTGATATTTTTGGAAAGTTGAATAATATAAATTTAGTTTTGCAGGGAGAAATGATCGTTTATTGTTATTGTTTATATTATTATTTTATTAAACTAACGCAACAATAAAAAGAAGTTAATCAAAATAACTTTTTTGTCAAATATAGTTGTCATCAATATTAATTTAAAGGACAAACATAGGAGAAAATTAATTATTGAGGAAAATTAGAGCTTGAAACTAACTTTTATTGAGCACGCAATTTAAAGAAAAAAATGGGTTTAGCAAAACAATCCCAGTCGCATTAATTATTTAAATTATTTTATATTACTTCAATGTAAGTGATGTTTTTACTTTGCTTTTGTATACCAAATGAAGTTTTGTTATATAATTGTTTATTGTTAGACTATTGTCTTTTGAGAACTTTTTATTTTTTTCCCAAGTAAACTGTCGTTAAAAAGTTATTATTTTGGTACGAAATAATATGTAGGTATGTATATTTAAAAACTGATAAACTTTTTTCATTTATGTACGTATTAATATACATTTTTGTATAAAGGTTGGTGGTACGGAGAAATTTGAATATTTGTTATGTGGTACACGGAACCTAAAAGGTTGAGAACCCCTGGTCTACGTGGGTAATGCATTTTTTAAAATGTGACTGTGTTACTGCAATATTTTTTAAAAATGTTAAAATTTAACCATTTATAGTATTATTAGGGTATTTTCTTCAATCTTCTATGTTTTCTGTTTTTCTTACCCCAAATTAACATAAATGTGTCTGAAATCGCTCATAAGTTCTTCAAACATGTAATTTACGAGTTTTGTATGTCGCTGTGTATATAGCATTTAAATTGCACAATATGGCGGAACAAAAAGTGGCGGATAGAAAGTAAAAATTAACGATTTTTGGCGGTTTCGAAATTATTATTAAAGGACTCATCATCTACTTTTTTAATATAATTTTTATGGGGTTTTAAGGGACGCTGAATAATTGGAAACAAACGTTAAAATGGAAAATGGACGTTAAGCGCGGTTTTCTCGAAACAGTTTTTTCGCTTGTTGGTTGGCATGATATTTAAAAAATGATGAATTCGATAAGTTATTTATTATATATTTAATAGCAAAAACATTGTCAATTTTGTGAGCCAAATCGATAACCTTGAGTGGAGAAATCATGACAACTACTATAGTGACCGCGGATCAGCATTGTATCATATAGTGCTGTCAATAAAAAATTCAAAGAATGCGGTAATTTTAGCATAAAAACCGGAATTCCCATCTACTATAATTTTCTAATGCGCCACTTTATATGCATCATTTTGAATTTTCCCTTAGTTTTTATTCTGGTCTTCCAGTCTTGTTCCAAAAATTAAATTTTTGCAATTTAAAATCCTTATTCGGATTCAGCATCATTCAAAACGCCTACATGGCATGTTTGAAGGAGTTACGATCGAATTCAGATAAGGCAGGGTGGTGTGACAACGCCATTATTTTACTCCAAAAAACACGTAGACAAACGATTTTTTAGCACTTTTAGTATGTTATAAGGTTGTTAAAATCTGGGCAATATATATCGACCCGACAAATGAGGTATTCTCAACGACAAATTGTGCACGGCAAAATATGTACTCAGCACGACAAATTTGGTATTCCCCACGACAATTGTTAAGACGACATAATATGTATTCAGCACGACAAATTAGGGATTCTTAACGACAGTTTAAATGACTAGCACGACAAATGAAGTAATTTTGCTTTCTTAAGCTGATTATTGCAAATTATTGGTAATATTGATTTGATTCCTAACTTTTAATAATTTAATTTTTATTTTATAAAACTTAATTAACAGCTGTAGTGTGGGTATGCAAAAATTTAATAAAAACACAAATAAAATTAATAATATTGTATCTCTAGATTGTAGACTAATTATAATAATATTGTGATAATATTGTAGACTAATATAATAATATTGTATTTAAATGAAGAAAGAAATAAACAATAATTCAAGAACAATAAATATATATATATATATATCCGTACATTCTATAAAAAATAAATATTTGAAATATTATCTTGAATTATTGTGTATTTGAATATTTTTATATTTTGATTTAGTAGAACACGTGTAATATAATTTAGTAGCCACTTCAAGAACTTTTCTGTTTCCGTTAATGGAGTTGTTTGTTGTGAGAAAAAATTTTCGTAGTTAGGCGACAATGCTTCTCGATATCAAAGGATTTTACATATTTGCAAGTAAATAATTCGTCAAAAATACAATGATCGAAGCTAAGTGACTATCCTGGCCAACAATGAACAAAATAGAGCAAGTGAAAACTATTTTTGGTAGGGGTTTCTCCATAGACTGTTCGATTGTGATTATTGATGGCACTTAGATTATTGTATTTTTGACAAATTAAGTATGAACTTGGAAATGTGTGACGTGCTTTGATTCAATAGTATTTTGATTATTTTTCTTATGTAAGTTAATAATTGTGGTATGTAAAGAAACCAAAAATATTTCCTTTTCAATATGATAAAATTAAACGTATACTCAATTTTGTGCCCTTTGGGTGATGGGTTAATGGACGGTATCTGTTGATCTCAAATTTCACAGCAATTAAGTATTGATAGAAATGAATAAATTAAGAGCCTTGCATAAAAAATAACAGTACAAAAAATAAGCACCATCCTAATTGACATAATAAGAATTGTTAGACAGTAAAGACCCTGTTATTATTACACGGTCGAACTTAAACTGAAAAAAGGAATAAAAGTTGAACTTTTGCAACTGACAAATATTTTAGTTAAAAAGTTCACATCAATCAAACAAGCAATTGCCTATATTTTCTCAAATCATAAATAACAACAATTACACACAGAATAATTTTCAATTATTCTTAACGTCCTTCCGCGAACTTTTTTTATTCAATAAAAAGAGTTCTGCGAACTTAAAAACAAATTACACATAACCACACTTTTAACGGTAGCACACTGTATGAGTAGGGAAAAGGTTCTGTACGCCTGGCCAAGCGGCGCTGCTTGTCACACTGCCACTAACATTTATGGTCATTGAGGTTAAATCACATAATTTGCTGATTTTATCGTTTAAATCCATATATTGTCGTTCATTTAAATTTTTTGTCGTTAAAAGTATATTATGTCGTTTGTTTACATTTTCTGTCGTTAAAACACATTTTTCCTTCAAATGCATGTTTTGTCAGTAAGCTACCGAAATTTGTCGTGTGAACCCCTAATTTGTCGGGCCGAAAAATGACACCAATAAAATCTTCCACCCGTTCCATGCTTGTGGTCATAGGTTTCAATAAAAGTAAAGCCTTGATATGTAGTCGTTCTCAACTCTCGAGTCAATTATAAATTACTTAGATAAGTGTACATTCGGGGGCTCATATGGTGATTTTTTTTAGTATGTTATTCAGCACACAATTTAAAATTTTTTTGCACTTCAAAGAAATTGATTGACCCAAGCTAAAGCAAATATTTTTAGTTTCAGTAGCTGAAAACATTATATAAATTGGAATAATGGATTTCTGTTAAATACCGATGTCGCCAATTCAAAATGTAAATTGGGGATACTTCGTATTTATAGATACGTCCGTTAGCCATCCGATTTATGCTAATAATAAGTGATTGCACAAGATTCTGGAAACATGTAACCAATCGATTACCATTTCTCCATTTTATGAATTGAAACAGGAGATATAACATGCCACAGAACGGATCCATAAATTATTATCCTTCCGTGTGTTGCGACCGTATGGGAATCGCATAAAATTATTATTAGAGTGCGAGAGAGGATATCGAGGACATTAAAAATAATCGAACTCGTCCAAAACGTCCAAACGCCAGAAACGTCGACCAGATATTTCAATTTAAAACAAACTTCCTGGGCGGTATTTTTATATTGCGGCTCTCATCTAATGATTTGTTTGATATTATTCTCGGCGACGTCTTTTTTTCTCGGCAGCGAGCGTCTTTCATCTCTCTGACGCAAGCGGAACGTCTCTCCTTGGGAGAGAAAATCCGGATCACAAACAAACGCGGCCATTAGAATAATACACGGAACGCCGGTGGTGGTGGTGGTGCTTGTCGAGTTGGAACTTCGAAATTGGAAGGACGGATTTGCTCGCGTTCGCACAAAGTTGAGCATCACTCAGAACTTTATCCCCAGCAAACGATTTTATTCAATTAGCATGATATAGCTATGCCAAATGCGGGGTAGCAGTTTTGTGATTTTGTATTACGAATTATATAATTCGTGGTGTAATAACACTAATAACTGTAAAAATATATTTAAGCATAACATAAAACTGTTTTTCTACTTTGCATTCACAATGCACACATTGTAACACTGTTTTCGGTGTTACAATTAACAAATTGTAACATCGTTTTTAGTAACTTTTTTCTAAGGTTGGTACACAACACATAACCACACACTCCCTCTTTTTAATCGCTTGCTATCCCATAAACTGCGAAAAATGAATATTCTATACATATTGAAACATACGTGTAGCCTACTATAGTATGACCAAAGGATTGGGGCTTTCTTAGTTTTGCTGTGTTCATCAAAATGAGCCAGCATGACGTTTTCGGTGATGTTTTGCGACTCTGGTATGTGATCGCCATCATTCTGTTCAACTAAACATGAAATCCCCTTTTCAGATATAATTCAAGGACCGCATTTACTTTAATAACGAGATTGTATATGCCCAATAAAAGGTTTATTGAGTATCAGCATACACGTAGGAAGCACATTTAAAATGTTGAGGATTTCTTAGTTTATGTAACGTATAAGTTTTCGGTAAAATTTTGGACCGAATTTTGCTCGTTTCAATACCGTATTTGTTTCTGTCCGTCACTTTCGACTTCGTCTTAGTTCTGGTTGTGTGCAACTTATTTCAATTACCTCCATCACATGTAGTTTTACTAAGTATAATTTATTCTAATAAATTGTTACACTTAAATTAGAATTTGGTTTCAATTATAAGCCAGTGGTACTAGGTAGAACCTGCTATTAAATGTTAACCGTTATAACTTATTCTTTAGTAAGTGCTTATTCTTTGAAGTAACTAATCAGTTACCGCCAAACACGTCTATTCAGAATATTATACTTATGAAACCACCCTTTTAAAGTTACTGTTTAGCTTATTTTTCATGTATTTATCACAGTAGGGTAAAGTGTTGCCCCAAGCTCCATTATGATAATAGTTGCAACCTCGCTGATAATTTATTAAAACTTGTAGGCTAAAGTAGAGTAAAATTATTCACAATTAGATTTTGTCATGATTTTATTCCATCCTTACGAAGTTGATAGTCACTACAGTATTGCCACGTGGTACCCGCAAAATAGCCTTGATTCTTATTTAGCGCAATATAGTAACCACAATTTCTAAATTGTTATAAAATTAATGACGCAAAGTAGAAAAATAGTATATTACACTCGTTTTACAAGACGTATTGACGCACTCGTTCCATTTGGGCACTCCTCGCTTCGCTCGTCGTGCCCAAAACAACTCGTGCGCCAAATTGACGTCTTATTGGCCCCGTGCACAGTATAGAGTGGGGGTTTGAAAAGCTATTTAGGCGCCCGTTGCGGAATCCCGGCGGACTATTTTCCGCAGGAACTGTTCTCGGTTACCGCTACACGCAAAGGCGCTGTAGTCGACTTTATTATTTCTGCCAGCTGTTGGCGTTCGTAAACGCGCTCTGGCTACAGGTAACTACACCACGTCGGTAATTACTAGGGAGAAAACTGCTTAGAACAGCGCCACCTCCTGGCTATCTCAGACTCTTCCGGCGGTGAAACACACGTGCTTGTCAGTTGTCGACGCGCACCCGGCCAATAAGTAAATTGTATAATAATATACTATTGTTTGGTGTGACTAAATGTTATTTATTTAATGAAAATATTGGAAAAATGTATTTCAGCTGTTTTATTAGTTTTAGAAGGTCGGTTATTCTGCTTGTTCCCATTAGTGTTGTCACGTCGAAAGAAATCTGGACGTGACCGTCTATTTAACAGGACATTTGGGCACAAAAACCGGACTAATATACAAAATCTCAATATTACTGATTTTAAATACACAAGTTAAAACAATAAACGTTTTGCAACTTCCTCTTTAATAGTAGTAGTGCTCAACGGTTTCACATTTTACCTTAAAAGTATAAAACCAAAATTACGGGATTAAAAGGTAAGAGCTATCAATATGTGCGTATTGACATCAATAATAAACACAGAAACTCCATTGGACAATAACGACAATAACAATAACGAGTAAAAATTTTTACTTTTCTATTATTAATGTCAATATACATACAAAGTTGAATAGCCCACAACCACTAAATTAAAAAAAAACTGCCAAAGTTTACTTTTAAAAAAGTCTTAAAATAATGCTATAATTATAATCAACATTTAATTCAAACAATCATTATCTAAAATATAGCAATAAACCATATAATTAACCTAGCAGGTCAAGTCACACAGCGAGAAGGATGGAAAACAGGAAGTCCACACGAAAAAGTTCAAACGGGGCACGAGGAGGCTTCAGGGGTTGGCACGTTAGAATTTTAAGGTTGGCACGATTGGAGCCCTAGATAAAAGCGCAAGCTCGACTTCTAAGGTGTTTGAACTGTTTGACCTCTAAGCTTTTGAGCTTTAGAGGTCGTTCAAGGTCGTCCCAACCGACTCGTTACCTACTGTCTGAACTTTTTAAAATACCAAACGTCGGAAATGCACTAAAATAGAAACTCAAGCACGAGACTTACCTAGTTTTTGAGTTAAAATCCCTCGAAGCGTTGCTACCCTCTTCAGGCATCTCACTTTTCTCCAGGCATCTGGGTAGTTCTAACCTGGAAACAAAAACATATTCATTACTCCATGTTGTATTCCATTTCTAGATTAAAAATGCATAAAAATACAATAGCCAAGAGACATTTCGTACAATAGTTCAAGCTAAAAATAATTTTACCACTTTTTCTTTTATAGAGGGGTTCTCAAACTACGAGCGCTCCAATATGGTTTTTTTGCTAGTTTAAGCCCACTATCGGGGAATTATAGTGGGTATCATAAGTATTCAAAAAGAGGTGGACAGATGCTTTTGTTGAATATTTAAGACAAAACTATAATTATTGTTGACGGAATTAAATGTAAATATAAAATAATTTTAAGAAGGAAATTGATTTGGAATACCCCGGCATAATGGACCCTGGAAATGGCGGCTGCTAGCGTATTATCAGTTTAGTAATACTGACCAGCTTTGCTAATTGCCCACACACCACTTTTGCGTCCGTTTACATTCTCCAAGGAAGGCAAAAACAAAATTTTTTGCATATCGACTGGCGGAATTTATAGCACATATTTTAACATATTTTCCCTATCTGCGGGACATTAGATCAACAAGCATAGTCTTCTAAATCTGAAGATGCCTAGTAAGCGAAACGCGTAACTAACGAAGATTTATAATAAAGAACTGTGAAGAACGCTACAGAAGTTTTAACGTAATTAATTTTTCTGTTGCTGCCTCAATTTTTATTAGTGGTTCTAGTAATCAGTAAACAAAAACATTACCTAAATAATAATAAAATCTGACATACACAAATGTTTCGAATATTCATGAACTTTCGGTTTCGCACTGGATCTTCGCACTGGATCACTGGATCTGTTAGTGATGGCACATCTATTTCTTAATTACGTAACCAGTCATGCTACATCGAGCATTCTTGATTTTTGCCTGTCATTTACACGATTTATATGAATAACTTTACAACACGAAAGAAACGATTGATACAAACTTGGGCAATAGTCGATGTGGCATTCCAAGCGGATTTCTGTATATCTGTCAAAATATCTGATCTATTTATAAAATTCTACTTATAAAATACAATGTCTGCCTAGGAAATTATATGATACTAAATGTTATGTTAAGAAGGGTTGTTTGCTAGAGCCAAGCCACTCATTGAATATTATCATATCGCATAACTACTTGTCAGTTTTGTAGTATAATTTAAATTATTTAATGTTATTTCCTGCATACTCTGAATTTTTATTGGACGGAATCTCCTACAAACATGGTGCCAATAGGCGACCTCGAAGTAGCTATGCAAATGGCATACTCTTAATAGCTAATGCATATTAATAAATAGACTAAAAATAAACGTATGGTAAATAGGATGCCAGAAAACCAGAATTATTTTAGAATGCAATAACAGATATGTTATTATGATTTGTCTGCAGACAGGTAGCTTTGAAAAATTGAGTGGTATTTGAAAAAGCGGGAGCTACTAGCGGTGTTCTCTATTTATAACTAAATTGACGGGTTTATTTTCTCAACATCGTTATACCATTATTAGAACCTTTGAAATAAATATCTGTATCTGTAATTAATATACATATGTAGAAGCCCCAAATAAAGTCAAAAAGTTCAAATCGAGATACTGTGAGCAAGTACATAAACAATAATCACAGTTTGTCCGCAAAGACTGATAAAGACAAGTCTATCATTAAACAAATAGCGGGTTTCAAGGTTTTTTTTACTGATGGATGGTATCAGTAAACCATGTTTATAGCAAATGTAGAGATGTATGAAATAACAACGTATGTATATACCGGGTGACCCACGGCATAGGTACTCCGGTTTATTTTTTATGTACGAAAAGCTGCACGTATGAAATTTCTTAATGTGTTATTAGAAAATGCCATTATTTGGAATACTCTTGAGGTTAATATGACTTCGGAAAATCAATTTTTATCACCAAGGCAACGCAAAAATAACTTTTTTGTGTATTTTTCTAGGTGGCTAGATATTGGTGAAAATAGTCGAAAATTGTCAAATAAACACTAGCTAAATCGATTTTGACCGACATTGCGTTACTGGCGCCCTCTAGCGTGGTTTAATTGGTTTTTGGCCAGTGAGTCATTTTTTTCACGGGTACCCAATGGCCACACCCTGATCAATCGATAGAAAACATCTTTCGGGTTACAATGATACCAAATACTTGATGTTTTATTGAAATTCTTAGCGTACAAATGTTGTTAGAAGCAAGGAAATCGAAAAAAATATAAAAAATATTCTTGATATTTTGCTGATAAACGTAGCGTGAAAATGACGCTTAAGGGTACTTCCTTCGAGTAGTCCATTGAGTGAGTTTGTATTTTTGTAAGGAAATATGTATAGATATAGTTATTTAGTTTGTTTCTTTTATTGCTAGGCAAAAATTAATATCCACATGAATTTGGCTGCATATCAATTAAACACGGTGCTAAAGCCTCACGTAAATATTTGAAATATATCGTATCGTATCTGTCAAACGATTTCAATATTCTGGCAAAAAATAGTTGTTTCTTAAGAAATTTTAAAATTCGTCAAAGAATGCAAAAGTTTTCCAAACCGATATTTTTTTAATTTATTTCCTTACAAAAATACAAATCTTTACCTAACAGACACCCATTGGTATCTCTCAGTTAGTCCTGGTGTACTGGTCACAGTTTTCTTGCGGACTACGTACCACTGTCTCTGCTTTTGGAATTTACACTTACCAGCAGCACTTTCTTTGCTTTTGTCACTACCACATTTACACTAACTCAAAAGGCTTCCTTCTCTTGAGTCTTCTAATCACTCTGGTGTTATTGAGGAGCTGAATGGCCTCACCATTCACGTGATGATAAAGTCTTCTTTGATGTCTTCTTGCATTTTTTTGTATTTTGCTCCAAACTCGATTTTGAAGTCCTTATGGAGGTCATCATTCGTAATGTGCCAAGGCGCATTGACAGTGCATCTTAGTAGGTACTAAATTTGAGATCTGGAATTTTTTTTGTTAATTTCGTTTGGACAACCACAAATTTCAATATTATACATTCAAAATGATTATAGAATTTGCTGGTACAATAGTAGTTTATTATGCACTGACAGCGTCGAGTTTCTTTCAGGTGGCCAGAACATCTGCCTGTATAAAATTCATAGTTCATATCTTTTTTTGACATGGGCGTTCCACCGACGCCTGGTGTCTAATGTTATGCTGAGATATTTGGCTGTATTTGCGTATGCATTCTATTTGGTTATTAATAGTAAAACGGCTGTGTTGTATCTTCTTGTTGGCGAAGTCAACATATCTACTGACTTAACGTCGCGTCGAAGAGTTTTGTCCGTTTTTTTTTCTTTGTGGAGACTTGAAGTGCACCAAGAACTGTTTGGGTTTCTTGTTGTTTCTTCATTCTTGTTCCCTGAAGCTAGGATAGCGTGTCGTTTACGAAGGTTGACACAGTATTGTTTTCTAATTCTGAGAGATCGCTGGTGTTGAGTAGATAAAGAGCCGGCCCTAAAACACTACCTTGCGGTACTCTTGCCTTCTTTATTCTTTAAGGACAGAGCATTCATTGTCTTGCTTGACTTAGTTGATGTGTATTGTATTAAAATAGTTTATATGTGGTTAAAATGTTGTTAAGAGCACAATATGTCCAAAACCAAGAACAAGATAACGAAAGTCGAATTGCTGGTAAGGGCATTCACCCTCGGTTTAACCATCGAACGATGAATTTACGTTATAGTATTGCATATCTACTGTGAGTGAATAAAGAGATAGATTGAAAATAATCTGAGTTTGATTGGTACCTCTGTCCATAACATTAGTCAGGTAAGACTTTGTGAACTGTTTGGGGAGGATATTTTCTAATTTATGCTTTTGTCCTTTATGCCAAACTTTGCCCAAAGTCTGTGCCACATCTAGGAAGATTGCAGAACAAACTTTTATGCCTGCTAACGGTTTTTCGATAATGTTGGTTATTCGGTGTACCTTGTCAATAGTCGAGTGCTTGGTTCAAAATCTGGATGATTTGGAACAAGCCTTATCCTCGCAATCTATTGATTAATAATTTTGCAAATATTTTGACATGATGGGCAGCAAGGAGGTTTTGTGTGGAGGGTTCCCAGGCTTCACTATAATGATCAGCTCGTCTGCTTCCACAGTTTGGGAACATATCTTAGCCTAAACGCGGAATTGACAAGATTGGTAAACTTTACTACAGCCTTCCATGGAAGATGCGTAAGAACCTCTCCACTAAAAACCTGGGACCTTTTGATTAATGTCATTTTAGTTCAATTCTGAACTTCCGTTGGTAGCCTAATTTCCTTCACTCCAAATCTGACTAACGCTTAAACCCAGAGAAAAAAAGAGTACTACCTAGTTCATGAAACAATCATGTAGTTCCAAGAAGACACAATCAAAATAACACTATATAACTATCTAGTGGACCGACAAAATACACATAAACACTCTCGCTTAGTCACCAACTTTCATAATAGTCTACTATAATTAGGTACATTAGATGATAAAAATAAAAGGAAGTCTCCGTGTAACAATACCCGTAACAAACAATATTCAACAAAGGAACTATTTAACTTATCAGTTTGTGGCGAGTATGTTATCGGCTGCGCTAACCGCAGAAAGAAATATTGCTAAACGATACCAACTTCCTGAGATATGTCAGGTCAAAAGTTAAGCGCAACATTAGCAGAAATTAATTTATTTGAGTATTAAAACCGCAAAACAGCTGCGCATATCAGTTTCTAATAGCGTTAAATTTACATACATATATACTATACAGAGAGTCCTGGAAAGTTTGATTCACATGGATGTTAATAAGCAGATTTTATTTATTATCCATTTATCTGAAAATTATATTTTTCATACAAGTTGTGCGTAGATAACTAAATAGTTAATTAAGAACCATATACTGGTCAGCTTAGAATATATTAATTGCATATGTATACAGATAGGTCCTATGTAAAAAGTTGTGGGTGCTTTACAAGAAATTGTGATATTTACTCAAGCGAAATTTAACAGTCTTTTTACATTTAAATTAAGATGTTCTTCAGCATAGTTTTAAATATAATTAAGTATATGCACAAATATCACAGTTAAATGTTGTCTCTCAAATCTCAGACATCCGTACATTCGGGGAAAATCTGTAAACATACATGTTCGTAATTAAAAATATCAGTTACATTTAAAACCACTTTTTCCTATGACATTTTCTCTTGAGCAAATTTAACGATTTCTTGTTTTACAAGAAATGTACGGGGTATGTAAGATCAATATTCTGACTACGGGTATGGCATGTTAGGACACCCAACATTCTTTATAAAGCATCACTTTTCTCGAGATATCAAAATTTTGGTTCATTTGGGGACACTCTGTATAGTAAACTATATAGTTAAGTAAAAAAATTAACGCATCGTCAACGTTTTGGGTTGATTTGTCAAAAACAACATTATAAAGCAGATTTTGAATCAAGTTTCAGTTTTGCGCATTTACAGAGTTTCAAAGTCTTTGCTAGTTATGGATTAATTTTGTTTCGAAGCTTATATATAAAATAACATTCTTACGTCAAATATACAGTGAGATAAAATCCTCGGATACGCCGATATTTAATTATCAAAATATACATATTTACAACAAATTTAATTTCAGACCTTTAGTTGTTTTCGACTTATGACGTCATCGGCACTTTTATTAAATGGCAACACCATATTTTTGTAGTGATGTTGATAGATCTGCTTATTGACGTAAAGGTAATTCACGAAATAGTGTTGAGTAAAAGACATTTGAGAGCAAACCTTTCGGATTTCAGATGAAAGTGCAAACACTAAGGTTTACTATGAGACCATTTCTGGTTTCAAGAATGGCTCTAGTGGTAGAGCGTTGGCCTACTGACTAGGAGGTCCGGGGTTCACACCCAGGACCAGCTGAAAATTCGTCTGCCGTCTTTCGGAACAGACAAAAAACCGTGTGGCCCGGCAAGTAGTTGAACATCTCTGGTTGTCGATACTACTGTATAGTAGTGAGGGGAAAGCTCAAAGGGCCCATTGTGGCCTAGAAGATGCGCGGAAAAACCCGCACCCCTAGCATCATACCAAGGAGTTTTCTAGAACAATGGGTTCAGCTGGTATAAAATTGTAGCAATTATCAAAATTATGTTTTCTTGAGTCTTTAACCCCAGTTTTTTCGAAAACCTTGTGCGATAAAAAATTTTGGACCCCAGATTCGTTTTAGGCAAGTAATTCTACCCAAAACGCAATTTCATATTCAATTCATAAAACCTATTTTCCCTAAAGTTATCAAAATGTTATTTTCTTATGTAAGACCATAAAATATGTACGATGTCATTTAGATAATTAACATTTGATGATCGAAAACTGAACATTTCATTTCACTGTGGTGAAATCTTGGAAAAAGGTACCATATGAAGAGGGAATCTTTGTAGTTTTATTGTTACTTATTCTTTAATTAGTAAATTTAAGGATTAGAAAAGGAACCATTTGATAAATTTTGAGAATGATAGTGGAGTTTAAAATTTATGTTCACAAAATCACAGTTCTGAGAGAAACGACTTAAAGTTTACCCGTCAAATTTACTATCAAATGCCATAGTAAGTATAGACATATCTTTTTTAAGGATAATTTTATTTATATCTAGTAAAACTGTACAAAATAATCGCAACAATTAATTTATTGAACTTATAGGGTGGGGTTTGAATATAGGGGTTGTTAGCGTGAATGTATTGATATTTTGTTTGTCTCATAAGATAAAAGACGGTTAAAAGGCCAAGGTTGCGCATTTGTATGTTGATTAAAAATCTGAAACGAAATTTCATGAAATTTCTAAAACCACTCATCATTCTCGCAAAAGACGAACATTCGTATGGTAAAAGACATGAGTTAAATTAATAAATAACAAATTGATGATGTTTTTGTTTGGAGATAAAAATCTGATCGATAACGTATAAGATGCACTTTTAAGTTTCGCAAATAATATTTTTTTATTTTGTTTAATTTCCGTGGCTTCATATTTAAAGAAAAACAGCATCTTTTATATCATAGCTCCAGTATATTATTTTAAAATTACAATATAAAATATACTCCAGTACCTTTATTATTAAACATAACAATTAATACAAAATAAATGATATAAAAACAAACAATATTTTAAAAAATTAAGTCCATCATATGTTCGAGTACAGATACTGAGCGTAGTAAACGGCATCCAGACACGATCAAGGCGAAAGTGCCTTATATATATATATATCTTAATATGAGGCAAAAAATAGACATTTTTGTCGATAAAATCTGTAAATCGACAATTTTGACTTGATATCACTTTCCTTGAAGTAGCGCAAAATTTAGTTTTCCGATATATGGAACATTTTCCCAGATCGCATCACATATTCTGAACATCGTAGTACAAAGAAAAACATAAATTTTAAAATCTGATGATTCAATTCTTAGTTTTAGACTAGCCGCCAACTTTTCCTGAAAAGTTACGTTTCCTGAAAAGTGGATAATACAGAATTTTCCGACGGAAGCGAAGTTTCCTGGTCACATTGTATATTGCACGCATTGAAATTTGTACAAGACACGCAGAGAAGATTGGTAGAAAATTTTCCTAATCGCAGGTTACGCATGATCCTCCGGCAAAAGTGGTACGGGCTGTAATTATATATTTAATGTAATGCTAGAATACCACGAAAGTATCATGTGCGGTAGACACAATGGCACCTCCGGGTGACCTTGACGCTCCATGAGCCACATCAAACGTTACATGAGCTGTGCAAACACATGTAATATAGATACTGCAGTTTATTGTGTCAAATAACCAGAAGATAAGATATCGCCTGTTGGCCAGACGTTTTTATTAATGCTTATGACATTTAGTGGACATATGAAAAAAATACATTCTCACATAAAAATAATTCTCACATAACAACATGCAGTACTCCAAGGTCTAACCACTTTGACCATGTGAGTGTAAGATATTCCGTCTGTGTCATGTATACTCGTCTTCCCCATTTTCATGGACGTAAAAGGTGTGGTAATTTCAACAGATGAATGAGAATAATATGCGCTTTCACATGCTTAAAAAATTGTACTATAGTTGTAAGTTTTGATAAATGTGCTATTTTTTGTAGTAATTACAAAATTATACAGTCAAATTAAAACGCTTTATACGTTTATACACTTTATACAGTTGTTTTAAACATCTTGCCGAAAGGCCTTCTGATACCATGATTGCAAAAAATAGTGGTCGTAGAAAGCAGAAATAACTCACTGTGGCTATATCTAAAAGTGTATGTTTTTCGGAAAAAATTGTTATCAAAAAAGTTATTACATAATACAATATGTGAAACGTCCCAATTAATATCATCCCCACAAAAACTACTACCCCTATGAATGAAAGGCAGCAAAACAAATTATGAATGGAAAAATGCCATCATGAAAATTGTTATCCTACTACCCCTATAAAAAGACAGAAAAATTCAGTGTTCTAATATTATCATCTGACCTAGAACATTTTCTATAGAAAAGGTACTGTATGTATTTTTGACTACTAATCCTTTCAAACATACGTAACCTACGCCAAAGGTACGCTTCTTTATTTTTGTTATTCATGAAGCTAGACGAATGAATGTTGGAGAAATCTTAAGCCCCGTTTACATCTATGCAACTCAAACATGCGATTCAAGCATTCTTCAAGTCGCATGCGGTTTTTTGTTTTACACTATGCCACGTTTGAGTATTATCTACCAAGTTACATGGAATTAGGATCAGTTGTAAATTCGTGCGAGTAACTTTTGTAGTACTTACGCCTGCAAACATAAATGTTCTGGTGGCAACCGTGTGTATAGGCGCGTGACATAACCTATTCCGCATTTCCCTATTTCGTATTGTTTGCGGTGATTAAATATGTCGAGGAAGCGTACGAGAAAAAAATTGTGTGGAAGAAAACGCGATTAAAGTTTAACAAAGCGCCCACTGTTGTTCAAAATAAAATCACTGATCCTCAAGCCATGCGATTTGGTTGAAACTGCAGGGTCGACTCGACTGGCATAGATGTACAAATAGCTTTATAGGTAGACAAACATGACATTTTTGAGATATTCTTGAAATTTCCTAATATTATAATGGCATCCTAGTATACTTTTTGTTATCTTTTCTATCAGAATGATATTCTTCGGTATAATATAGGGTGCCATTTAAAATTTCAAAGGTGACGTAATTTCCGAAAAACCCGGAAGTCATACTAACCTAAAAAATATAATATTTATTAATATATTAGTAAGAATTTACTAACTAATTGAGAGATACTTTTAAAACAGAAAATGCAGTCGGGACGAAACTTCATATTTAGAAGTTTCATGAGTTCATGACTAAACCTAGCGCTGAACAAGTTCTTGTTCAAAAACGTCCAAAGAAACTGGATGTTTACTTAAATCATTTTTCATAGATTCTGCAAATGAGCCACCTTTTCTGAAATTTCGTCAAAATAATTGAATAATAAATTAAAGTAGAGGAAATTCTGCATAATTTATATTTAATTAGCAAATTGTAACACCGTTTTTGCTATCAACAATGATATCAAACGATGTACATTGATATCAAACGTCAAGCGTGAACGCGCATTCATTACCAAATTTTTTTGTGTGGCGGTTTCAAGGTGACTGTGACTGAAGCGTTTGAACATGATTTTTCTCTTGTCTTTTTTTAAGAATATTATAACCACGTTTTGTTTCTTTGTATTGTGATCGTGTATTTTTCTCGTCAAATAAACATCAAATTCCCTATTCAGATATAGTGTAAAGATCATATCTACCACGATTTCGATTTCGATTTTTCGAAGTTTTTATCACAGTAACCGTTGCGGGTGTCTCACGGCGACCAATCCAGTTGAAGTCTTGGTATAAGTAAGCTCTACACTGGGTAACCAACCGTACAGCATTGTGCTGGACGGTTTTTCATTATATAGTACTGTCCAGCGTCCAGCAAAAGGTCTAGCATCTACATTATGTAAGGAAATAGTACTAGATTCTCATGATAATCAATAACATGCCCAACCAATCACTTCAGTTTTGTGGCACATGCTACACAACAAAAATTTTAAAGTTAAATTTTAGTATTTTTCACTGTAAAAAAGTAGTGCCTTAAAAATTGTTAAGACATTTTTAAAGAGAAATATATTCATTAGTGCAACTGCATTTTAGATAACCGTTTTTTGTTTTTTTTTACTTGACTATTTTACGTCGGTCTATTTCCGGAACTTAAGCCAATCACCGACGCTGAGCGCAGGCTACACACAACCAGGAATTTTGTCGAACTGAAGGAACCCCAACCTCCAATAAGAGTTCTTTAACGTTCACGTCGCATCATGACAGCACACGGGACCACCGGCTTTACTTCCTTATCCGATGGAAGGCGGCATGCCAAGGTATTTGTTCCCTGTCTAAAATAACAGGAGAGTCGATTTTTGTCAGGATTTTTGAGCAGGGAGTCGAACGCGGGCCCGCCAGCGTAGGTAGCAGCCCTATACGCCATCGTATTTTGTTTGATAAAAAGTGACCAAAACTATATTATGACAAAATTGAGAATTTTGTTTTGAGGGACTATTCACAACGACTTATTTTTAAAGATTACCACCTTGGCAATTTCGTCACCCTAGTTTTACATCCACTCCAATTCTGTATATCCTTCTAGATCATTCCTTCAGGTTTTTCATTTGCTGATCTTAATATCAATATCTCCGAATATGACAATTGACAACAAATGTAAATTTCTTGATATTTTAAAAGGAGCAATTATGTTGATATTGTCGAAATAGCCAGGCCAGAACATAAGGGTCAAAATAAAATGTTAAACGTTAAACGTTTAACCTAAAACAAATAGATGAGGGAAAGTTTTGTAATCCTGGCTTGATCTTTCTCGCATATGTGTTTGCGGAATATACACATACTTTCTTTATCTGTTTAGTACCTTATTTAGTAATTTCTTGATGACATTGTATTTATATAGACAGTTCTTATGCTTCCTCAGTAATAATGGATAATAGTACTTATGCGCCAGCAATTTAACATCTACGCTGGCATAACTAATTTTTTTAACCCCAGAATATTTTATTATTATTATTACTAAGATATTTTCAGTTTGAAAAATAATTATTATCCACACGAAATAATTTTAATCTTTTGATTATTATTATTGAATTTCCTTATTAAAAAAGTACAGCTCCACCTGGGATTTGAACCGAGAAATGTTTAATTTCTGCAATTTACAATTTAGTAAACAAGTTTCGACAATAAAATTACATTTCTGGTCACGCAATCGACAGTCCGCCTAACGATTGGTGAACTGAGAACTTTTTGCAGACACTATCGCAATACAGGTAGGTTGGGTAAGAATGGGAAATGATTCATACACGAAACTTGGTCCGTAACGACCTGCGAAAAACTCGTAATTAAGTTAAAAAAGCGTTGTGAAAGGTTGTAACGGTCGGTGATTTTCTTGCTTACAGTGTTCGTACAGCAATATGTTAATTTTGCGAATCGCCTTGGATTCTCGATCTCGTTGGAGAAATGCGTAGCCATGGGTGGATAGTCGATATAAGTCAGTGGATGTCGTGAGTGTCGGTGGCACAGGAAACACACATGGGCGCAGTTACATATGGATGAGGGGACAGTGGTGCCAGTTCGTGGGATTTATACAAATTTCTGGGAATTTTAGAGATGGAGTAATGGGGTATTTTAATAATTTTAATGATTGTCGCATCTACTTTCGTGGGATTATAAGATGTTCCATTTGCGTACTACCTTTTACTAGAATGGTGTGTATTCTCATATCCGAAAAGTTACTCAGATAGGATGCTAGGTGTTATCAGCTAAATAGCACGGTCAACACGAAAATTGCAGAATAAATGTTGGAACTTTTTTTATTTTTTCAATTTTATACACTTAGTGATAAAAGTTTCGGCAATAGTATTTTCTTCGTGTCTTTTTGCCATATTTTATATTAATTTTTAGTTTTTCCATTGGTAGCATAGAGAATTGCAAATTTCTTCAGTTTTTACTTTTTCGGATAAAATTATGCCAAGGGATATTTTTTTTGGATCAGTTCAAGCTTATAGAAACAAAAATATGATAAAGAATTAAAAATCTGATGTGGCCAGGCACATGACTTTATCACACAATATATAAAATTAGTAGTTTAGCTGCATGAGAATCTATTTGATTGAGATCAGTCGTGTCTTCATTAAAATAAAACTAGTTAGCAAGGATTTGACAGATAAATAAATAATTAAATAAATAAATAATTCCTTTATTAACATAAAACAATATTAAATGCAACAACATAATATTTATATTTAGGGCGGAGATCAGCACACTTGTTTCGAAATTGCCTTGCACTTCCACTCAACCCCTTACGCAAACTGGAACTAATTGTACCAATAATATAACAATAATTCCGAGAACTTATCAAAACAAAAACAAACAAAAAATACGCTAGCGTCCAATTACACGTAAATGCAGCAAATCCAACTCAACAAAACATCGCACCTGCCCATAAAAATTATAATTAAAACAGCCTCCGATGTGCGCTCAATGCCTAAAGTCCCCCCTGTTGAGCAAACAGACAACACTTCACCTTTCCCCAAAACTGTTTAACGATAGTTTTTTTTCATATCTTCCCTGTGACCATTGTATATGTGACTGGTAAGAGAATGACCGTTTACACAGTATAATATTGCTGCATGCAACACCCTAGTGTTATCAATGTTCAACCACCCCAAGTCGCCCAGCCCATTCGATACATGATCATACTTCGTCAAACCAAAAACAAACAGAACACATTCATTTTGGACACGCTGAACACGCTGCCTATCCAACGCAGTCAGGCAAGGACCGTACACGGTATCACAATATGTGATCTTTTTACTATTGACAGTAGATATAGTGAGATATTGTCAAAACATCAGCACTTTAATTTCTAATTTAACTATTTTGACGAAATTACAGAAATGGCGTCTCATTTGCAAAATCCTTAAAAAAATGCTTAGAATGAACTACCAGTTCCTTTGGACCCTTTTGAACCAAAAGCTTTTCAGCTCCAAGTTTGGTTATAAAACTTCTATATATGAACTTTCGTCCCGATACCTTTAGTAGTTTCTCCGGAATCGTCGCCACAAGAATCGTTTACACACATACAGACATACACACACACATACACACGCAGACATTTTTTGTACCTTGCTCAAAAATGATCAGGGGACCCAAAAAGGCCTATTTTCTCAATTTCTTTTTCGGCACGATTGCACGACTTTAAACATGACTTGTAAACAGTAAAATCATAAAGCACAGGACATTCTTAAACTCAAAATATTCTAACATTTGAAAATGACTGTTAAATCTGCTTGAGATTACAGCTTTTGTCACAAATATCAGCTTTATTTCTTTGGGTCTAGATTTTTCTGTAGACTGGTAACACCCTCTGTTTATAAACATGAAATAACAAGATACAGAACGCGAAGTTTACGATACCTAGTAAATTTTTGTTCTATAGGCTAAAATGACTCCTGACATTCACTACTTTAAAGGACATATGCCTACTATTCAAAGTCTTAAGAAAAAGACACTTTATAATTATTTATATTTTGTAGGTCTGTGAAATCCGTTAACTGTGTTCAAAATTCATTAGGCCCTATCAAGCAAGCGATGGTATCAGGCATTCGACGAAAATTATCATTTCATAATAATACTATGTTGTTTTCTTACAATTATTGCACATTTATTGCACAGAACAATTTTCTACAACAGATAGAAACAAAATTCTCAATCTCAAATGTATCGTTGTTTGAATACAGGATAAAATTTATATTTATTTGGTACCTATTTTTGTTTTGGATTTTTAATGAACTTGTATATTATCCCAAATGGTATGACTAGGTTTTGCACTATTCAAGCCCTCCATAAAAATTATGTGACATGATAGGGGGATAGGGGGGATAAGGGATCATCTATAGGGACGAACAAATGCTGCTAGATTGTACTATAATCCGGAATTACAAATATCTGCAAACAAAGGGTACTAGTACGTGTATATTATAAAACCTACATTAGCAGGTAGAGCGCCAAATTTATGGTGGGCTAAATCATGGAAAACTTGTTCGAAACACGAAATTTAAGTACCCCTAAATGGTAGCTGAATATTGGATTATTATTATTATTTATTATTATCTGGCTTTGGAAAGTGCCGCTTTTTATTTCAAAGTTGTGATGATACAGAATTAGTCAAATTAAATTATTAAACAAAACTATGTGACACACTTACTTACCTAAGTAGTATTCTGAGGTCGAGCAAAAGACGCTTGTCAGTCTAATGGGTTTTAATCTTAATAATTGCATATGTGCCTACGTTTCGCTGGTATCATCTCCAGCTTCATCAGGGCTAGTGTGAAAATTAAGACAAGTCGAGGGGGTTGTGCGGATGAGGCGGCAATCATGGTGTCTCCAAGACACGCTATGAAGGATGGTTGTGTGTGTGGTTAAAATTTACGTTCATAAAACTAAAATACAACAATTTGTCGGCACGAGACGCAATTGACAATTACACATTTAATGCGTAAATAATTCATGTGTGCAATTATTAGATTAAAACCCATTAGACTGACAAGCGTCTTTTGTTCAACCTCAGAAACAATCCACAGTCGAAAGAAACTACACCATTATGTAGTATTTTTAACCATATAAAGCCATTTTTAAAGAAAAAATTGCACAGCTTTGCAATTTTTCACCAAAAATGCGACGTGATGCCGATATTTCATAGCTAGATCCTACCTCCTGCTAGAAAAATACATTTTCGGACATAAAGAATGTTCGAACCATTGCCCAGTTACGAAAATGGCCGATAAAATGCACTGTATTGCAAGATGATGGTGTTAACAGAAATATCATCACTATCTTCCAGTTTTGCAATATTTTTGCGAATAATTTAGTTTATTTTTTATTTAGTTTCTCGGGTTACTTTATCCGCCCAGGAATATTTGCAACCGGCGGCCAAGGCAATGCACTGTGTCTAATTATCACATCGGCAAATTTCTGGCATGGATCTTTTAAGACGAAATTTACCGCTGGTTTTATTGCGCTAGATCAAAGGCGGACACTGGCGGGGTTTATTTGTGTTTGAGGTGCTTTTTATAGGCGGTAATCGCCGTGTGAATTCTCTGCACGGGTTCATCTGCAGCTATTATGGTGCGCGGATCGTCTCGATTTAAGTTAAGCTTGTGAATAACTTCATCGAAACGTTTACAAGAAATAATTATGAAATTACAGGATGTAGCGAAGTATGCTGGTAAATACTTTAATCTTTTTCTTCAGACCAGGTAAACGCAGACAAAAAATAAATAAACTTACGACAATTTGCAACAATCTTTGCTTAGATAGGTATTAATGTTAGAATTTCTCTAATTAACATTATGGACTTTTCCGGGTAATGTTGTTCGCTTCTTCAGTCATATCTAAAAACTGAAAACCTAATACCAAATATTAAATCGTATACTCATTGTTTTCATCTGGCCCGCAACCGAAACACTATAGCACATTTCAGGACGCGGAATGTTGTTGGAAGAGCATTTAGCAGAATTTAATGCCTTACAAATTGCTTAGGCACAGATTGCAAACCGCGCCTAGAACAATTGCAAGTACATCAGCTCTTCATAACACTGCCATGCTAAGCATTGAAAACTAATTGATAATTTAATAAAGTTACGTTTCTACTTTCTAACTCGTTTATGTCTTTCTATTTCTAATTGTTTTAAAACTTCCGTTTTATAACTTTTGTACGTCTGTGTCTTTAATTTTGGCTTACTGTAATTAATAATTAATTTATGTAGAAATAAATTTGATGAGGATCTGATTTTATGTTCCTCTATTCGTTTTGCTAACTTCCCTCTGGTTAATTTGCACTGAAACAATTGGTATTATCTCTTGAAGTTATGACGCTTATTTCATGTTCCAGATAGTCGGTTCTTAATTTTCTGTTTAGCAGGCATAGCCTTGTGTCGAATTCTGCCGTCCAGCGGTAAAACGCCGTATGTACATACAAAAAATTGCTACAATTTTTCTGTTTCAATGCAAAAACCACGCACATTTTGTACATTTTAAGAAATTTACCTTAGTCTAGCATGTTACCTAGCTATTTGTACGTAAAACATGCTAATTTGTTTTAACTATTAACGTCATATTTAAGAGAAAACGGAAAATATTTCAATCAATGTCATTTTTGCACATACGGCACTTTACCATTGGAGGGCAGAATTGTTCAAGGGTTCTACGGTGTTTTCTATCTATGTGCTTTAAAGGGTATTAAAAACCAATAGGCGATTGATAAATCCCACCTAAAAATGCAATTCCTATATTATGTTCGGACCTAACCACGCTGACGCCTTCTAGTACACTTCGTATTCTGACCAAATTCAAAATGCACGAATGTGCATAATATTCAGGAGCCAGAGATAAATATGGAGAAACACATTTTAGTTACTAGAAAATGAAAACAGTAAACAATCTGATATTTCTTATGGAATAATTATGAGTGTGCAATTCCTTTTCAAAAAGACATTGTCTATTTACTATCTGCTGTAAGTTTAATTTATGAACTATTGCCAACTTTACCTTATCCAAATTTCTAGATAGTGTCTGTAAACGTGTAATTAATTGTCAAATCTTGTTTGTCAAACAGCCATGCAAAAACAATGATTGTGAATGGAAATGGAAGTAGTTAACCAACGGAATATTTCAGATAAAGATACAGATTTTTATTTTGAAAAATTAGAGACGATGTGGAGATAAACTAAAATGGCTGATGACATACGAAAATAGTAAAATTTTATTATTTTCCGTGCATGGATGTTTTTACTTTATCATACGCAGTATAATAAAGTATTGTAATCGTGCCGAAAAGAAATTGAGATTTTACCGGAAATAGGTCTTTTTTGGTCCCCTGAACATTATTGACCAAGTTACAAAATATGTCTGTGTGTGTGTGTATGTGTGTGTGTATGTGTGTGTGTAGTGTACCCGACTTTTGTGGAGGCGATTTCGGAGAAACTACTAAAGGTATCGGGCCGAAAGTTCACATTTAGAAGTTTCATGACTAAACTTAGAGCTGAAAAGCTTTTGGTTCAATAGGGTCCAAAGGAACTGGGTATTTACTCTTAGCATTTTGCAACGATTTTGCAAATGAGCCGCCATTTCTGTAATTTCGTCAAAATAGATAAATAATAAATTAAAGTACAGTAAATTGTGTATAATTTATGTCTATAAATTTTTTTGGTAAAATTAATTGTTTAGCTGCAGGAGCAAATTCTATTTGATCGAAATCGTGTTTTTGACAGTATTCAGAACATCAGCGGTTGCGAATCGTCAATTCAACACGCAAATGTATGGAGAATGGATGAGGAGAAACACGCGCGCACGTACGCTATGTGAAACAATATTGGAAAATCTTGGTGTTCACAAAGTCAATGTGTATTTCAAGTGCGGATAGCAATGCAATGTTGTTGTTTTCGCGAATAAATGCAAGAAAGATTGTAAGACGGTATGTTACCCTTAAAACTAACTTATTTGTAATATTGAGCATAATTCTTTATAATCTTTTGTAGTTAGCACTGAAGACGTGGTAATACCCGAAAATATAGTATGCTAGAAGCCAATATAATATATTAATCATCAGAATCTATATCATAGAATATGTCCTATTGGGTCCCCTAAACATTTTTGAAATTCAGAATAATTTATAACTATGACATTTTTTGGTAAATTAAATAGTTTAGCAAATGTTGAGCAAATTCTATTACATCGAGATCGCTCGTACTGCATTTAAACAATAGTATTAAAACTAGTTAGCCAGGATTTGTCAGATATTGTTATTCTAATGACAGTAGGTAGTGTCAAATGCTGATGTTTGGACATTACATACTGTAAATGTAATCAAAATATCTGTCTAGTTCTAGTAGTGTTATTTTAATGCATACATGGCCGATCTCGATCAAATAGAATCTCATGCAGCTAAACTGTTAATATATGGTATGATAAAGTCATGTGCCTGGCCACATCAGATTTTCTTAGAAAAATTTATCACCATCTTCAATATTTCAACAAATAAAACAATGGATGGAGTCACGAAAGAATATTAGTTGGGTAATATAATAATAATTTACAAAATACAAAAACAAAACATAATACTTATAATATACAAGAAGAAACAGGATAGTTACTATTGACGTCTGAACATTTATTTTCTATATTATTTATAGACCATAGATACAAAAACATATTAAAATTTAATTCTATTAGACTTCTAGTTTAATCTGGCTCAGACATAACGTTCTGATCTGATTTGATCTTTCTGTCACGCTAAAGTCATTGCGATAAGGAGTTGAATAATAACAACAAGATTATCAGCGTTTGACAATATTTTGTTGATCTTACAACCTCAATATATGGATGGTCCAACGATATGAGGCAGTGGCAATTCTTCTTTCTTGTTAAATTTAGCTATATCCAAATTTTAACATTTTAATAGTTAGTGCACGTCTGTAGAGCATGTCTGTACGAATTGACGAAATAGGTTAATTGTTACTGAAAAAAGGTAGTAAAAACGCAATGATTGAGTGAATCATTGAGTAAATCACCGTTACTAAACAAGCGCTCCTCGTTGTTGCGTGACTCTCAATGACCAATGAGACCGGTTGAACGATTTTGGCGTCGTTACTTACCATCATCACAATTCACGTATGGTGGTCTAAAGTCAACGACATCACAGCACAAACAAAGTCTGCACGTTCAAAAAAGAAGCAGTTATAGATGCCCTTAGGATAAAACAGTCTTAGAAATCTAAATCGGGAGATCTTAACGGTCAACTCTTGAAGATCCTCAGCACAATCAGCGTACGACTTCAGCAACCCAACTGATGTGATTATCTACGATTGCAAATATGTTGACACAAGCTCTCAGATAATTGTTCAATGTAGTACACTGATGGACTAAAACAGATGATGTAGTTGATATAGGTGTGACCGGACCAAGGTGCATCCATGGGCAATAATACTCCAACCATCTTTCAGGTGAAGACGCACGCCGTTGAACTATGCGTCTAAGAATGCATACGAAGGACTCTCACTAAAGTCAAAGTATGTATCTACTCAGCTGCCACCCTGGCCAGGGTGGCGGCCAATACAATACCGGAGGGGCCAGAACTGACTCTTGGAATTCCGAGAGACGTGGCAAAACACTCGATTAAGAGATGGATGGTTATGAAATCCTTGGATTTCTGGTCAGGATGCCCAGGGATGAGACATTTCAGGGCGGTGACTACATCACCATCCAAAATCAGAACTGATCCTGGCTGAACTTAAGCAGAGTGGACATCAAAACTATGACTGCTGCGTGCACGGACACTGCCGACTTCGGCATCATCTTAACAAGATAGCACTAACCGATACCACTGAGTGTCGCCTATGCCTGGAGGATGATGAAACAATGGAGCATGTTATCTACTCCTGTCGAGCAGCGGATGGCATCAGGGCAGGATTTTCGGCACGGCCAAAATCAAACTACAAGGCCTGGAGAACACACCACCCGATAGGATAATCAGACTCATTAAAGAACTGGACCTGAACGGTGAAGTATAACAATTACGAACTAGTAGTAATAGGTGAGCCACAATAGACCCCTGTGGTCGCAGTGGATGACTGGTTGAACGGCCAGACTCACATTCTCTCTAATTCTAAGCTGCTCAGAGAGCAAGCAGCACCAAACAATCCTTACGTCAACCGGCAAAAAACAACAGGGTTCACCTGCTGTGGGTGCCAGGATATAAAGGATTCGGAGTTAACAAGAAAGAATCAAAAACTTCTGCATTGTAATGTTATATTTGTGAAGTTACTTGCTGGTTGAAGTTCGCAAGAGTAGTCGATCACTGCAAGACCCCCAAATTAGTCTGGATGTATGTAAGAAATCGTATTCTTCACTTTTGGATTTTGTGATGGATGATTAGAGTCAAGTCTGGCACAGAGGGCCTGTGATGCTGCAAAAAGGTTTTAATTCTTAACAAAATTAGAGACTGCAGAAAAGATTCGTGAAGAAGTTAGTGATTTATTCCAAACAAATTCTCAAGATATGGGCATAAATCCTATAGGACAGTCAAGCATTGTCATCAATATGTTAAACATAGTCAACCCCATAGTTCAGCGGAACATGATAGTCTGAGACATCAGGAACTGTATAGGGTAATATTTAACAATCGTGTCCAATCAGCATTCTCTAATATAGAACACATTTTGACATTGCTTCTTAGTATGATGGTTCCAAATTGGTCTGGAGAAAGACCTTTTTGTCAGCTAAAGACTATAAAAAATGAATTTAGAACAAAGAGTCAAGATAAGTTAGGTATGTTCCCTCAGTCGCATGTGCATAGAAAGTGACAAACTACGTAATTTATCATTTGATGTTGTCATCAGTGACTTTGGTCTGACGAAGGCAAGAGGGAAAATATTTTAGTTTATTATAATTCCTTAATCCTTATAACATATTTCTAGAGATTAGATAATAAGCCTTAGTAACTTGTGCCTTTTAAAAGAACTTTTGTCTCTATTACGACAGTTTGTGTCTTTAAGCTTGTTATGTATAAAAATGACTGTAAGTTAAAGATTTATTTTTACTAATGTCTCTCTCTTCATCACTCCGTCAGGTGACGCCCTCGGGAAATGGAAAACGTTTTCTAAGCATTCGTTTGTTTCACTTTCTTTCCCCATCTTTTAACGCATCCGTCAGATAAACAATTATTTCACTATCTACAGTGTGTCCAGGAAGGTCCGCATCATATCGAAAAATTTTGTATTATCCATTTCTCAGAAAATTTTATTCTTTATAAAAGTTGGCGGCTTATATGAAACCAATACAGCAACAGTAAAATAGGTCAATTTCGGTACCATATACCAAGCTATTCAGAATATATGAATTTGTGATAAGAGTAAAGTACCTTTATTTTCCTTTAATTCTTACTTTTAAGACAAATATTAGTCAATGCCAGTAATACTAAAATGTTCGTTTTAATCTATTTTTTATAAATTTGATTACTTTTCTACAGTTGTTATTATTTTTGTATAATGACTAATGTTTATTTAGAACTAGCGCAAAATTACTCGTTTTCTTGATGAAGAGTTGATATTTCACCCTGTAGATAATAATAGTTCATACAATAATCAACACACAAGCGTGACTTACCTTTAATTCAATTAATATTAATCATTTTGGTTTTGTTTATAATAGTAGTTCTCCATCTCCAGCAAGCGATTAGTCGATGTTGCCGATAATTTCAATAAAAGACACCCTGTCAACCAAACTACCCATTCAACCATTTCTAAGATAATCAGAAAATTCAATCAGACTGGGTCTGTTGAAAATCTTTTTACGAAACACCACACAAAATATATTGCCTAAAATAAGTAAGCAAGTTTACCAGTGTTGCAAGCGGTAGTCGTGCATAGAACGACTTCGGTTCGACAAATTGCTTCTCACACCCAATCCAGTAAATCAACAGCACATAACATGGTATAACTGAACAAATATCACACTAAAAATAACATACGAAATTTTTAAGTACACTAAAGGAAAGACACTATCACAGCAGTACCATACCTAGACATCAGACCTGATGCCATAGGTATGACTTCGCCATCTGGTTTGAGGGGGAAAAGGAAGAGGAGTGATTGTTTTTTGTTAATGTTCTATGGATAGACGAGGCGACCTTTACGTCAACTAGCACTGTTATTTTCACAAAATAGACGGTGGATACAAGAAAACCCGGATTTTACGGTAGAATGCCGATATTAGTACCATTTTAATACCAATGTACTGTGCGGTATTTTGAACGATCAAATATCTGTGCCTTTTTTTGGTTAAAATTTGAATGAGATTTATATCTTCAGCTCCTGATCAGCGTGTTAACACCTTGTCTAAACACCGCCAAGAACTTTCTAAACCAGAAATTAGATTAGAAATTATTAAATTTTACTTCTAACCAACATCTTCAAGTAAAGTTTATCGATAATAATGAAGTCATACCAGATACCATAGTCTCTTGCCTTTATTTTAGTAGTTATTTCGGTTTATAAAGGTGATGTTTGTTCAGTTGTATATGTTATGTGATGTTGATTTACTGCATTGGGTGTGAGAAGCAATTTGTCAAGCCGAAGTCGTTCTATGCTCGATTACCGTTTGCAACACTGGTAAACTTGCTTCCTTATTTTCGGCAATATATTTTTAGTGGTGTTTCTTAAAGAGATTTTCAACAGACCCAGACTCCTGGAATTTTCTGATTATCCTAGAAATGGTTGAATTGGTAATTTGGTTGTCCAGGTGTCTTTCATTGAAAATATCGGCAACATCGGCTAGTCGCTTGCTTTAGATAGATAACTACTCTTATAAACATATCCAAAATCATTAATATTAATTGAATTAAAGGTAAGTCACGCTTGTGTATTAATTATTGTATGAACTATTATTATCTACAGGGCGAAATATCAACTTTGCATCAAGAAAACGAGTAATTTTGTCTAGTTCTGAATATTTCCAATATACTAAAATAATAAAAACTGGTATTGAATAATATTTGTCATAAAAGAAAGAATAAAAGAAAACGAAAAAGAAAAATTTCAAGATAGGTACTTCTAAACAACGTTTCCAAATAATGTTTATCGATTATTTTTTGACGTTTCTTAAAACCAATGAAATGCTTCTTTATTTGTCACAAGGGTAAGTTTCAACCAATTATGTCATTATTATAGTGGGAATAAATCTCTTGTGATTATTCTCGGGAATAATCACTGTAGCTTTTATTTGCCTAGCAACTGTCAGATACTTGTCTTAGAGAAAATACGCAGGAGGAAACACTTAATATAACAAGCAATTCCAAATTTTCAATAAATAATGAGTCTCGAAATATTTTTAATAATTGCGTTTTCATTGTACTAATTTAAATTGTTAATTCTTTTAATATATTCACAATGTGTCAACGATATTTTCATATATTGTAAGTAATAATTAATTAAATTAAATTTTTCAATAATTTTATGATAGTTTTATTGATCTTTTTTATTGTAAAAATTTGTGAATCAAAAAATAATCTAGTCAAATATAACTCGAGAGTTCCATAAATTAGAAAATAATTTGACCGATTTTGTTCAAACTTGTTGCCATTTGGCAATAGCCACTCGAGCCCTGCGGCCTCTCGTGACTGGCAACAAGTTTTCAAACAATCTGTCAAATTATTTTCAATTTATTCTCACTCTCTTGTTATATTATTACTGATAATACTGAAAATAAAGGTACTTTACTCTTATCACAAATTCATATATTCTGAATCGCTTGGTATATGGTACCAAAATTTACTTATTTGGCGATTGGTTTCATACAAGTCGCCAACTTTTATAAAGCGCAAAATTTTCTGAGAAACGGAAAATAAAAAATTTCCTGGACACACTGTATATACTTCTTAATTGTATTTCAGTTTAACCCTTTAGATATCCGAAAATTACATTTGGCACTGACATAAAATATCTGGACTTACAAGGGCACTCCCATGAAGATTCAGATAGATATATCTAATGCAACAAAAGATCGACAACAGTTGAACAATATTTAGACGACTGTGGTTTGTAATCGTTTTAAAATCCAAACATTTCTGGCTTTTTCGATCATAACACCTATTTGAATTTGTTACGAGTGCATCACCTGTTTCAAGCTTAATGTCACGCTTTAACACTATAAGAAATCCTCCCCAACATTTTGTAACAATGCCCATGATATCTACTACTATTGTCTTCGTCTTGAAAGACTCTTCCTGCCAGACATTGTTGCATAAAGAAACATTAAATTTCTGTACAGCTTCTTATCCTTGAGATCTACAAGTAGCTAATACACCAAAACGAAAAGTAATAATCTGACTTTCCAAAAAACAGAAGATTAGCAAAAATATTATTTGCTGACTATGTAGTTCTTCCCAACTTCACCAGTTCGGTTAGTACAAAGCGGTGCAAGTTAAATTCTGGATGATTTGTTAAATCGTTTGTATAACCAACATGCCCCAGAACCTTTTGTATTCGAATCCATTCCTGGTTTTCTGCGTAATAATCTAACAATGACGGCTATGTCAACCATTTCGTACCGTGTTTAGTAAAGCAGGCGTCAAAGAGGGCTGTGTTCGTGACTTGACATTTTGAACACAATGAAGCGTGTTCGAGGCAGGCAGCAACAGCCGCCCCACCTATACCGGCCGGGGCCATCGCTTGCGTGCAATTAGTGCTTAGTACGCATAATTAACTTGCGGCACGCTGGATTACTTTCGAAAGAGTTGCCTTTTTTTCAACAAGAGAGGACAGGATTTCCTGGACGCACGGTTCTCGGACGTCTCTATAGACGAGCTCGAAACAATATGTCACGATTAATTGTCGAAACTGGAATCGTGACTAATTACACAGCGCGCGGCCACGTCTTTTTTGAGTAATTTGAATTGCTTTGATGCCATGCGATCAATTCGTATATGTAATTAATTGTGTAATAATTTGGTTGATAATATAATTTGCCCAAAATAAGTACTGTGACAAAACTGTTGTTAGAAGAAAGCTTAGCTGAAGGTTTTGGATTCATTTTTTAATGTACATTTTTGGTTGATGATTTGGGCACATTTGGTGCACAATGTAATTTTCTGTTTACACAATCTTATTGTTTGCACGGGTGACCCTTATGAAGATGTTAAAACTATAGAACATACCATAATTACACCCGGACACAATTGTTTCTAAACTTTCGATGGCCCTTACCAGTTGTTGTGTTTGGAGATATGCGAGTCACGTTCTAACAGTCTTTTTGTATTAATTCGTGTCTTTTTATTGATTTAGAGATCACATGGCTGATCGCACTAGTCTGAAGCTGAGTACAGTGTATGGCAAAAGTGCTCAATATTAATATGCAATATGACTTTAGTTAGTAGAACACAATAACTTTTAAATCACAAAACATCTCGTTTTTGGAATTCCATACCCAAAGCTGGGCACAAAAGCGTTAATCCGTTAATCGTTAATTAACGAAGTTAAATTTTTCGTTAACGAATTAACTTTTAAGTTAACTTTCAAAACCATTAACGGACTCATTAACTTCCGCTACATTTGTCATCCGTTAATTCAAGTCCGTTAAATCGAAAATAACATAATTAAACATTTCAAACTACTATTGACATTCCGTGCATATTCGGACTTGGTTTTGTATGACGTACTACTGTGTGCGACACGGCGTCCGTACATAAATCATGTACGTGAATTGTTTACTTTTTAGTTACTGTTTGTAAGTACAGTCGCGGAAAAAAATATGTTCACATCCTAAATTTCTTGTTTCCATGTAACTCAGTAACTACCAAACGAAATTTGATCCGACTTTCATCCAAAAATTTGATGATGAATACGTACTATTTTCCGCCAGTATACCTATTTATCATGTAATAGCCTTCCTCCATGTGTAATAGTAAATATTTAGCTATTTTTTAATATTGTTACTTTTTAATAACTACCAATTGTTTCAAAATATAAATCTAAACTTAAAAAGAAACCTTCTGAAATTCTTTTCTTCTAACTGCAACCACCTTAGTTGGTCTTCTCAATATCTTTTATAAATATTACATCTCGCAATGTAGTTACTTTAGTTACCGCTGTGGGTAGTTTGAAAAATTCCTACGGCAATTTTAACTTATGCTAACGAAAGATCTGTTGTTATTAGGTTATACTCAACATGACCTATTTTTTATAAAAAGTTAACGATTAACGGTTAACGTTAACTTCCGTTACATTTATAGCAAATTAACGGACTATCGGTTAACGAAGTTAACTTTTGCGTTAACGGACTATCGATTAACGAAGTTAACTTTCTGATTAACTTTGCCCAGCTTTGTCCATACCCTTTTTCATCACATCGTTCCTAAAGTTTTGACGGTCAGCCACGGTTTAACCTAAATAAATAAGTCCGATTAATTAAGCAAATATGTGACCGTTCACGAGAAAACCAGCCTAGTGTGTTAAAAACCCCTGACCCAGTTTTTGACGGTTTTGAGCACCTTGACAAAATTCAGCTCTTTTGAACACGTCGTTATCAAAAACTAGTGTTTGACACATTAGACTGGTTTTCTCGTGGGCGGTCACAAATGCTAACCACTATTGATTTTTACGAATTACTTTTTTTGTTTCCTCAACTCCTACCCAGTAAAGTATCAATGGGCCAATCTATTTCCCATATTTCTGTTTACAAAGTAAAGAAAACGCTAAATAGAAGTAATGACATTTCATTACTTGTGTTACAGACATATTTTTAGTAACCCTTTAAATGATAAAATTTTGAAATATGCTATACTTAACAACTTATTTATATGGGCAAAAATTAAAAAATGCGACATCGTCATAGAAACAACCCTTACATGTTATAAGACATGTGCAATGTATTGAATTATGAAAGGTATAAATAAAGAAACGAATAATAACTGGTTAATTAATTAATTACGGGTTAAAAAACAAAGGTGTTTTAGATAGTTTTACTGCAAGTTTTGGCGTCCTTGTTTTGTACATATTATTTCTCTTAAATTTAGTTTCTGAGAATTTGGTTTTTTTAATTCAAGGACTTTCAAATTGTATGAACTTAAATATGAACAGAAAGAGTTTTCCTCTCACACTGCTGAAAATCGTAAAATATAGGAAAGTGAATAGGTGTTTCTGATAGATATCTTGACGCTGAATACGAAGCCGGACTAAATATATTCAGTTAAGTTTTCGAAAAAGTTTAAATCAAAATGTAAGAAAACGTAATTTTGGGATAAGAATATGGTGACATATAGGCGGGATGTAAATTTGAAATAAATCAAAAATTACAGCCACAACCTGGATTTGAACCAGGGACCTTTCCGTCGTTAGCACAATGTTCTCTCACATTAACCTATAATATTACTTTGAGAAATTATGTCATTCAACATTTATAGTTCAGTTCAGTTCAGTAAATTTGGGATACTTACGAATTTATAGCAACACAACCTAGTACCCTAGAACAGGGGTCTTCAACATTGTGCCCGCTGGTGCCATGGCGCAAACACGTGGATTTTATGTGTAAAATTCAATTACCAATTCAACTGTTACTAACTTATGATGTCATCCATCTTTTTTTAAATGGTAACGCCATATTTTTCCTACTGATTTGAGTAGATTTTGTAATTGTTCGTTGAGAACAAGACATTTTTTATGGCCTGACATAAGAAAATTTACTAGAAAAGGAGAATTGAAAATTGTAAGTAAAGTATTGATAACTTTGAGGAATGTGTATTATCTGAATAGAATACGAAAATGAGCATTGGATAGAATGATAAGCCCTGAATACGAAGCCGGACCAGCTGCAGCGGCGCGTGGGCAATGGGCTAAATGACCCATGGGCCATTTTTTGCCCAGGGCCCCCTATAACAGCGGGGGCCCTGGGCAATACCTGCAGTAATACACTACCACACCATGCCAGTCCTCAATAACGTTGCAAGCAGATTTAGGCTCCTGTCAGCGAGACTATTTTATTACTCTCTCAAGAATAGTGAATTTTGGGACCAAAATCAATCATTTATCACTATAAATTAATTAGGTAATTATAAATTACCGTAGTAAGAATATCAAATGGAACTTTAGAGGAGTCTTACCTATGGGGCCACAAAGAGAGTGGAGCCAGTTTTACCAGTTGAACTCATGTTTTTGTTTTTGTAATTAAAGAAACTATATCTAATACTGTACAAGACTAATGAGAAACCCTTGACTAAGTTTGAAGAGAAAAACTGTATGAATTCTTCGAAGATTTTCAGTCGACACTTTTCCTTACGTTCTGGAATTTTATTCTGTAAAGGTAAATGCTCCAAAAGAGTCTGAAAAAAATTCCTATCTCAAAATGCTGAAAATCTTTCAAAGGCCTTATTATTAGACAGTGTGTATAAAAAGAAACGTAGCCACTCAATATATTTCTCTCTAAAAAGTTTGACAATAAAAGATTCCAATAAAAGTTTTAGGAAATTGCTTAAGCCACAAATTTAAAATGCTTACAAATGAAACGGAATCTTCGGTAATGTTAGAAATAAAAATACGTAATTACATTTTATTAAAAGTAACATCTCAAACATATTCAGAGGAAATATGTATATATTGATGATGACCTATGTAAAAATGAACTATCGCAGGTTTTACATATTTAATAATATTAAATATTTAATACTTAATAATTTAATATTAATATTAAAATATTAAAAACATATTTATTTGTTAGGAATACCCTCTATTTATTAAGATAATAAATTTTATTTGCTACGAATTTTGATTCAAAAAGGTTATTATTTTTGTATAAATAATTCTTCTGAATTCAACATTGTATATGGGGTCCCCCAAATTCAAAATTGCTCAAGGCCCCATAATGGCATAACGCGCCGCTGAATTCCGGACACAACAATTTCCCCTGACGTAACGTTGTCGCAAAAACTCAGTTAAAAATTCACAAAACGCGCGTTTTTGGCAATTTTTCAAAATTTATGCCAGGTGAACCGAATATCAATATCCACGTAACTACAAAAGAATCTCCCATAGCAAACGTTCAACTTTGTACTTTTACTTGAAAAGCTGAACGCTTGATCAGAAATGTTTTTGAACTAATTACAGCAATTCTTTAAGAGGTGTGCGGACGCTTCCAGAAAGAAGCGAATCCTATATACCAGATGAAAAAGAAATATTCAATTCTTAAAAAGAGCAGCATATAAGATTGTTAAGAAAGAAAGCAATTGTTTTGTCGGTTCAACATTGTTGTGTGACTACTTCAACCATGAATTATTACTAAATTATTACTACCTTGTCTTTGAGTTCATGGCTTTTATGATGTTTTGCTTTGCTTCTAATGATTCTTATGGTTGTTGGTGATTTTATTTTAGCCTATTTAGAAGCCATTCAACTTCCACTATAAGAGTCCAATTACTAGCTCGTATGGTGGCTAACTAATCTTATTTGATCCTGACAGCAAGAGTCTATCCCTATAGAAAATAACCACATCAGTAACAAACATCAGTCCTCACCTCAAAACCGCAGTAAGTTTGTGATAACATGTTATAGGTACGCAGTTTTGTGTAAATAGAAACTACCAATTAACTGTCTCTGAATTGTATGTTTACGAAAGCCGAATAGTCTAAATTTGCATTTTTTGTCTGAATTATTTATCGTAATAATTATTTCCCCGCGAGAAAAACATCGAGAGACTTAGTTCTGAGATCAACACTAAAACGTAAACCAGACTAAACTAACAAGCGAGCCCGAATCAATTAATTAGTTGTAAAGCTAATCTTACAAAAATACATTAATTAATTCACCAAAGATAAAAGTATGATGATAGATAACAAGTAATACACATGAAAAATAAAATGTTTGGAATATAGATTAAACTTTATTGAGAAAGATTTGATTGACTGCAACCATGATTTCAGTATTACGTTTAAGAACAGCATACCTTTTTTAAATACCTAATTTTACAGGAAATTAGATTTTGACATGAACCTCCTAATGGCCCGTGATAAAACTTTGTTTTATTTTGTTCTACCCTTACTAAACCTTTGAATGAACTGCTATGTACACATTTTAATTTATTTAAAATAAACGACACATTTTATACTAATATTATTATCATAAACTAATACCTACTACCAGTATTTATATATTTCTTCCAAAAACTTCACGGTTTGCCCACCCTATAGTTTCCCATCTCATTGGAATACAAATGACCATAATTATCATGTCGACATGCCATGTACAGAAGAAGAAATGTTGAGTATCTGACCCATAGATTTCGAGTGTGGCGGGTATCCGACATAATGAGATTGTATGCAGATGTAAATTTTTCCGTTGCGTGAATTCATGCCCCTACCTACCTGATTCGTATCTGCTGATATATTACGAAATTGGATAACGCGATACCTGGACAGTTCATATATCATAAAAATAAATAGGCCTGCACAGTGCACGGTAATCTATAAATACATTGTTTGCGATAACATTTGTACTAAGCCAAGTTAACAAAACACGTAGGTACGTGTGTATTTTTTTGGAAATGTCTGATACATAGCTATGCTGCTTTTTATGGGTAGGTGACTATACCGACTCTAAGGGTCGGGAACTTGAATCTCTTTCAACTTCAATAAGGATTTAGTAGGTACTCAATTGTTTCAGTCAAAAAACACCAACCCCTAAATTGGCACTGGCACAGGGCAAAACACGGTTTTATAAGGTTGAAGTTTTCGTGTTGTTATTTCAATAATTTACGCTAACCGATTGTCCAAATTTTGGCGACATTTTCCACAATTATATCTCTGGACATGATCCTCATAACTAACTTTATCGCTATACCTCCTAACCATATGAATTCGAGAAAAGCACTAACAGTCGATTTTTTCAAATAGAAAAGTTGAGGAACTTTGTGTACAATGTCCTATACCTAAAATGTACTTTTACTAACTGAAATCGATTTTGAACCATCACAGTAGAAATAGCATAAACATTTCCAAATCCAGATTGCATTTGACAACAACTGAACAATTTGGAATAAGAGGAAATTTATTAAACAAGCTTTTTAGGTTTTTCCGTTGTATTTAATTTAGTATTAATAAAATTATACGCCAACAATAAAACACAATATTAAAAATAAAACAAAATCGTAAAGTATTTAAAAAAGTGCTTAATTCTATTTCAGTAAATGTTCAAAAACGTTGCCATTTTCCGCTAAACTAGCTTCAATTCTCTTTAACATATTATTGTTGGTAACGTCCCTGATAGTGGTAGCACATAACCAATTGAATGCAGCTCGGACTCTCTTTCATGTTTTCCATGTCAGTTATTGGGCCTCAAGGACATTATACACAAAGTTGATCTAAAATTTTCCATAAAATTGAGAAATGTATTCATATGTTAGGGTAAAAAAATTACAGCAATTAAAAAAATCTGATGTGGCCAGGCACCTGACTTTTATCATACAAAATATAAAATTAATAGTTTAGCTGCATGAGAATCTATTTGATTGAGGTAAATCGTGTCTGCATTAAAATTAAACTAGTTAGCCTGGATTTGACAGACATTTTGATAGTCAATAGTATCAATAGTAGCTATTGTCAAAGCATCAGCATTTGACACTACCTACTGTCATCAGAATAATAGTTATTTATCTCACAAGTGCCGAAAGTACGGAATAGCGCGACGAGCGGTGATGCGGCGCGTCACCGATGGCGGAGCGTCGCCGTCCCATGTGAACGAGTCGCGCTATGTAGTTTTCGGCAGGAGTGACATCAACGTTTTTTTGTGTTGCTTTTTGAGAAATACGTATTTTAAAAAAATCAAAAATGGTTATATTTCTGTATAGGAAATGTTAGGTTGATACCACTTCTACGAAACGTCAAGTTTAAAAAGCTAATTCAAATTCTGACAGATTTATATTCGTTCATATTCGTTTATATTCGTTCACTGTAGATGTCACATTGGTACCAACATACTAAAATATAACTACACTCATCGCTATACTTTATTTACAATTTTCTCCATTTATAGTTTTTACAATTAGATATAACAACGGGTTGATATTTCTTATCAACAAACAATCAAATTGGTGATCTTATTTTATTTGATATTTGTATTTTGTACTTTGCAGCGGCAACGTTCAATAGCGGTTCTCCAACTTCTGATGAAATCAACTGTTTTCGAGTGAGACAGCCATAGACATTTCTGTGGTGACAGGTAATTGAAAATAACCGTGCAGCTGTCATTTTTTAATGAATAAAATTAATAGGGAATGTTACATAAAATTGATCTAAAATTTGATAAACATTTAAAAAATGCGGTAAAATACAGGGTGTTCCATTTGAAATATAAAAGTTGACATCATTTCAGGGGTAACCGGAAGTAACTGAAAACTCAAAATATTTTAGTTGGGACGATCGTGCCCAACAATATAAGTCCACAAATTTTGAATCTCTTATTTCATTTGGTTCTCCATAAACCTCTAATGGCAGCTCGTCGTGGGCGACCCTGTATAATATTATGTGTACTAAAGGTACTAAAGTTAAAGTAGTTTTTGTGGCTATTTAACTAAAAAACAATCCAACAAATTTTAAACTAATTTTTCTTGTCACAAGCAAGCCTATGATCGCATATCATACCTAGCTGTGATAATATTTTGTGTGCTAAAATGACGCATCAATTTTTTTATGGTATTTTATATATTATTGCTTTTTGGATATGTATATCACAGTAATGATAAAGAGTATACATTTTAATTCTTCCAACTCAAAAACTACCCAACAAATTTTGATCATACTTTTTCACATTTTTCAGTGTCTTTCTTTGTTTGGCTGTAGGTGCTATATGTACGGTCGTGGAATAATATTAAAATCATATTGGGCCAAAATTTATTGAATGGGTTGTGTCAATTTCTTGAATATTCCCTAAAAAGTAAAGAATATCTGGCTGAAAGAATTAATGTATCCCTTCTATAATATCTTTTTCCGCGAGTGTACATTGGGCAACAAACCTCTGAAGGAACGTACGACGCATTTATATTATTACATAATGGCAATATTGACTGCTGTTAATGCAAAACAAGCTTACAAACGATTAATCAGATAAGCAATGATTAAACAATAACATTTTTCTTTTCCACCGCAAAAACAAGCTATAAATAGTAAGAAATAAGAAACAAAATCAATTTGATAACTCGCTGCTTCTAGAATGACTAGTATTTGGTCAACAGTCGACAATTCGTCTACAGATGTATTTAAGATAAACAAGATAAGCTAAACTGAGTTCATGTCACTCACACAAGTATCTGATGTTAATTAAACATGTTATTTACCAGATCTGGTGATACGATTGTTCACATTTTGCTTTAATTGGAAAACAAGTTCAACATCTCGTTTTGGTTTCATTTTACACTTCATAAATTTTAATTATAATCTAATTGCTATTTACCAACTCTATATATGTTTATAGTTCTAACCGGAAAGTATACGTACATGGGTGTGTTATTGAATGTTATTGAAAACCATTCATAATATTGGTTTGTTTTATTGTAATTTATTGTTGTTCTTTTATAGATTATTTGTTATAATCTCGTTATAATCTAACATAAGCAGCGGAATTAGCTCTATATGCCCATGGATAATGTATATCTCTAACTTGACAAGTCTAAACATTAGTCTAGGAATGTAAGATCAAAGCGTTATTTCGGAATAACTACAGCGTAAATAAATTTGAATAAAACTTTTTGATATATATTTCTTAGTTTATGGATCATTAAAAAATTGTATAGATTAAAAGAAAAAAGGGTTACCCAAGAAGGTTTTCAGATTGGTGATTACAAATTAGAATTACAAAAGTCAAAATGACGGATCCAATTAGGCTGATGAAAATATAGACATTGCACAAAATGACGACAAAAATAATGATAATAATTATGGTAATTCATCGTCGATTTTGAGATTTTGTATATCGCTAATGATAACTTGAACATAAACAATTAAATATTGTAATCACGTGAATAATAAATCTCAGGCATAAAAGATTGACGAAAAAAAAAACATATGGCATAAAATGGCGATAAAATTAAATAGCAAAATGACCTATTCTCGATTAAAGAAAGCATTTTCAGAAATTATTAATGTATATTATAGAAATTATTTAAAATATTAAGTAATTAACGTAATTCTCGATAAGATTCTCCTATTGTCTCATCAAACTCCTCAATTTCCTCCTGGACTGGTAGAATTAGCAAGCCAATTCATCCTGCCCACTGCAGGACCAGTTCTTTTTCAAGTTTTTTTGTATTATAAGAATATCTTCTGTGTTTTTGATTTCAATTGATGAGCGGATATATCTAAGATTGGCAACAGTCGTTTTACCTGTAGTGTTTCTCATTGTTTTGACAATGTTGGCAATAAATATATTGGCCTGTAGCCTGTAGATCTGTAGGCATTTACGATTTGGTGGTTTCCTGGGTTGTGGTGGATTACCACTACTTCCCTAGCCTAACTGCTGAGTTGCATAGGTTAGTAATCATAATTATGACTTTTTGAGAATCACTCGAATGAAAAACGTTTCGACTTATAGAAAACTATTTCGGATTTTTACACGCATAAATTCATTTATGGTTTAGTTTTGCCTTGGCCATATCAAGGGTGGCAAAAATATCTTAGGTAAAACTTATCAGTCGCCACAACAAAAAAGTACACACACCAACAGACATTTTCGTCAAAACCTAAAATTTTTTTCGACACAATTACAATTTTTTGCCATACTACATATTATGATAAGGTAAAAAGTGTTTCAGACTCATATTTGGTTTTAAAACATTCTAGGCTTTTCTCTTCTTTTATGCATTACGCGACCTTTGCTGTTTCAATTATCTTCCAATTATCTGTATCGCCCTGCAGTGTCCGTATGGTACACTACCGGAAATTATTCCCTCATCAAACGTCGCTCTACTGTGACCTTCTGTACACCATTGTACATTTTTTGTTTTGCTTGATATTTTATTATTGAACTTATATTAGGAACTATAGTTCAATTTAAAGTATGAGAAAGGATCAAGTCGGACTATGGAGACTTTACAGTCCTATTTTTTTAATATATACCCTGACACTGGTTCCAAGAGCTCCGGCACAAGGTCGACCAAACGTGTTGTAACATTAATCAATAATATAAACAAAATGTAATTTTTTAAAATATTTTTTATAGTGTGAATATTTATATTTTATTTGAATATTGTTAATATTGTTTCTTTAAGGCGGAGAACCACTGATCATGGATCAACAAAAGCAGGTATGTATTGTTTTGATCCTATGGAATACCTCTTTTATTTTAGTTCATTTGTTTATTGTTAAGAATATACTTTTTATATATTTTTCTAAATATATATTGTTTACTTTATCGTATAGTTTTATTTAACTCGGATAAATATAACATTCAAAACTAACATGAGTAATAGAATCTTCTAAGTGCGAGAAAACTAAATACTAAATCTTTGTAAATTCTTAGGTCTTAGGTCTAGTTTTTAAGACCTAACTTTTCTGCATCTCAGTAATGTAAAAAGAAGAAATATACACAAAGTGACAATATTAATTAAACTTTACAATGAATAATATGAAGAATTTAATGAGAATATAATGTGCAATAAATTACATCAGTTATGTGCACTATAATATGGTAAGTACAAAGTATTCCTACTGTTCTTCTACATGTTCTACAGAGCCATTGAAAGCAAAACAAAAACATACGATATGCGTGCCCTGATGGTGTATATAGAAAAAAAACCTATTTGGAAATTTGAAATTCCATGTTGATAAAAAGTTGTCTGTATTGACCCACACATTCCACAAAAAAACTGATCCAATTCAAAAGAAAATGTTTTCTCGTAAGAGGCCTTTTAGTTTTTTGAAGAAAAACATTAACTTTAACAATTCGGCCAACTTGTCGGAATTGTTTGTGGACTATGTGGGTCAACACACTTTTTATAAACTTGGAATTTAGAATTTATGAAAGAGGTTTTTTCAATACCCCTACTGAAGAGCATGTATAAAAACAGGACCCACTGTAAATTTACATGAATTATATGCAAGATTATATTTCATGTAAAAACTCAGATGAAATCCCATGAATGTAAATGATATATTGCATTATTCATGTAAACAACACCACAAGACATCACATGAAAACACATGGCATATTACATTTTTTATGTAAAAAACATGAACATACATGCAAATGAACTGTAAATTTACAACAAGTTCATGTAATTACATGACTGTAATTTTACAATCGTATTGCTCATTTACAACATGACTGTAAAATCACATGCAAGCGCCTGGCGTATATGTAACCATACACATTCATGTAATTTTTGTTTACTGTGTAGGACTGTTATCTACCGATTTATTTGTTATTAATATAAAGAAATTTTCCATATTTAGCAATTTTTTTGACACTCGACAGTTCTGTTGTCAGAATTGTCGAGCATACTATCTCTACCTGGGTAAGGTTTGCGGATACTTACTATTACTTAAGAAAAACAATCTTATAATCGATCATTACCCAGCTATCCATATACAGATAAGATATGATAAAACAATAACAATTTTACTTTTCTGAACGAAAACAACCTATAAATAACAGGAGGCAATAAACAAAATCGAAATGGGCGGGAGCTAGCGCGCGTTCTAGAACGATATTTCTTGAAGAGACTATCTGTCTACCGATGTGCATACAAATTGAGATAAGGGGGCTCGCTCGGAGTCGCTCTCGTTCCTATTTGCCGTGGATAAAAAGCTTTCAAAAACGCTTATCCAAACATGTTATTCTATCATCGCGTATCGCCTTAGTATGCGAGAAATTACAGATAAAGCGCAGCCTTGAGTTGCGTATTGTATTCCCACAAATGTTGCATTCAGGCGACTTGAAGAAATGTAAATATGCTAAAACGTTTGATAAATGCGTGGCGTGACACTCACGGCAATTGTATTTGTTTAATGCAAATAGAGGCGCACAAATGTGTTTTCATGGATATTTTATTCCAGATGGCGCCCTAATACGTGCTCTATGGCATTTTTATCGCACTTGGTTTGTTTACCATGCATATCATGGATACATTCTATAAGTGAACGCCATAGCAACTAACACCTCATTCCCTTCATTTACAGATAAAATAATAAATGTAATACATAAGTAAGTACGTAGGCTTTCACAGCCAGAATCATTTAGAAAATAAGCTGCGTACGGGTTATGCCGTGTGTCAAGATTTGTAAATGATGACGTTTCGCGAACCATGTTCCTCGTTTCTTCAAAGCTAACTGAATACTGAAGTATTATGTAGTATGTATTTGCAAAGGCGCGTTATGCCATCATGGGGCCCTGGGCAATTTTGAATTTGGGGGCCCCCATATACAATGCTGAATTAAGAAGAATTACTTTTTTATACAAAAATAATATATACTAATAATACTGATATAACATTTCGGAACAATTAACAAAAATCATAAATAATTGATAAGTTTAACCTTTTTGCGATACATTTTAATATAAGTACGTACATAATTAGTCACAACAGATTAATTATTCTTAAGAATTACAAAATAACTAATAACTAGCTTAAAAATCAAAATGTTATAAAGCAAGTAAAATATGTTATCTTAATAAATAAAGGGTATTACTAACAAATACATATTTTAAAAACTGCGACTTTTAGAGCATTCATCTTTACAGAATAGAATTCAAAAATACCTGAAGAAAATGTTCAGCTACTTTTGAGCAAAACACAAACGCCCAAACAAAGCATTTTTTATAATGTGAAAAAACAATGTTTGGGTTTTTCAGACAAAATACATGGTTTTGAAAACTTTTTTTTCAAATTTGATTTTTTACGTCACCATTGATCATACCATACAAAATTGCATTAATATTTGGCTAAACTTTTAACTTAACATAAAAATCACAGAGCTACAATAGAAATGTATCAAAAGTTAAAAAAAGACTGATTGCAGGTACAGTAAATGAGCTGCAACATTTATTACAACAATGTTATCATTCATTCAAACAAGTTTTCTAGAGTTAAGTACCTTTATTTTCAATATGATCGACAAATGTTATTTTGAAGGTTGTTTAGAACTTATATTTAAATTTTAGACCACTCCTTTAATAAATAGTAGTGGTTACCATTTATTCTACAGATTTCTTCTAAGCTATTGTTTGAAAATTAGGTTAAATTTTATATGCTACTCGCTATTTTGGTATGATTGCTCATGTTAATTCGGAAATATCGCAAAACTGTTAGTTTTTTTTTCATCCTGTAGATAATTAAAATCGTGGAATAAGTAATACAAGGGGCGATTAAACGTTTATTAGTTTATCTACCTCTATCGCTTTACAAAATGTATAATAATAATAATAAAATAGTAAGCTCTATCGTTTCGTTAGTTCTTTTAAACAAGAAATGAAAACGTTTTTGAACGAATGATAATACATATATAATAATAAATATTACTAGCTGATTGATTCTACCTGTAATATGTAATCAATTTTAATAGGAGGTGAAAATATTTATAAGTTGTCGGAGGGTTCGGAACCAAAAACTTTAATGTGGTGGTATCACATTCAAAGAAATCACATATCACGCTAGAGAAACGAAAACTATTCTTCAGTACAACGAAACACCTTAAAGACTATTCCAGGAATTTCAATATGAGTTTCTCTGAAAAGAATATAGCTGGAAGCTAGAAGACCTTTCTTTGTTCTCAAGTGTACTAAAGGCACAGTGTTTCCTTCAGCGCTTTTCGCTATTCACGTTAGACAGTATCAAACATGTACTTTACTTTTTTTTCTAACCCAGTTGTTATGACTTCGATATTCTCTAATTCTCAGCTGTCAAAACACGAGAAATACATAGCGACAAAAGTGTCCTTCGTGTAAAAATGCTACATGTAAACAATGAAAAATAATACACTTTTCTCCAATGGCTCTACAGCCCAATTAGGGCCCCACCATTCTTTAGTTTCGTCCTCAATTTCTGTCTATCTCTGGCTGTTCTTCTTCAGTTTCTCCGATAATGAATTACTACAATCTTTATCTTTTTTTTATATTGTGGGTAGTGATGAGTAATTTATGCGGTATTTATGTTTGGGTATTTATTTAATCAGCTATAAACTCGACGTGATTTGAAAATACTTTAGGGACATCTAGTCGTCCCATTTCCTTATCAAATGGAAATCAATATAGTTGTATGTGAAGTTTAAGATGTGCATGATGGACATTTATTTTAGTACTAGTTCAAATCACTCAGTATATACAAAATGTAAACCTTTAAAAGAAAAACATGATAACAAAACTGGATATTTGCAGGAAAGCAATAGAATATTAGATTATTATAGAATAAATATCATTCAGGAATCATAAACTGGCACATCTGCCACCAAAAAGAATAATTTTCACCAGCAAATTTTATATGTATAGCTTGAGCTTTAGAAACAATAAAAACTTTTTTATTTGGTTTTACTACAATACTTTTACATACCACAGTTATTAAGTTAATACAAAATTAATCAATTAACTTTTGAGTCTAGTTTCAGAGCATTTCACATATTTTCACGTACTATCAACAATACAATAATCAAAACTGAGTGATCAGACTGGATAATCAAATCAAAGTGATTATCCAGTCCAATAATTAACAAAACTCTAACAAGTGATAACCGTTTCTATCTGCTTTTTCCGTAAAACCTGCATCTGAAGCAGAAATTTACTGAGATTGACAAATCTGTGAAAATTTGAAATCGATGAATACATTTCAGCACGTGCTTCAAGGGGCTCAAAGTCGAGAACAAAATCGTATATCTTAATTAATTAAAATCTATTTTATATTTGATTTTAGTACAGTAAATTTACATAAAACAGTTATTAACTTATTATGACAAAATTAACTTTTGAGTCTCGTTTCATTTAGATTTTGGACCTAAATTAACGAAATATTTTTTTAGAATGTGATATGTAAATGTATTGTAGTAACACAAAATCAAATATAATATTATTAAAAAAATGACGTGGCCAGGCTCATAACTTTATCATACTATAAATGGTGTGAAACTGTGTCAAAGCCTGGTTATGACAATACTGCCACTAGAATCAAAATATCTGTCAAAACCTGGCTAACTAGTTTTAATGCAACCACGACCGATAACGACTAGAATCTGATCATGCAACCAAACTTTTAAATTTATCAAAAAATGCCATAGACATAAATTATACAAAATTTCCTCCACTTTAATTTATTATTTAACTATTTTGACGAAATTATAGAAACGGCGGCGCATTTGCAAAATTGGTGAACAATACTAAGAGTAAACATCCAATTTAATGTAATCCAAGTAATCCAAGGACTATTTTTAGTTCATTCAAAGAAAATGTATTTTTTCCCGCTAAGTTCATAATTAGCCACTGTGTAGCTATAAAATACCTGCAATGACGATATTATGTGAACAAATTAATTAGGTAAATAATTTCATAATAAATGGTCAGCTCAGTTTCTACGTGCCTTTCTTTATACATCAAGATTTATCACCTCTTACATAATCTTACTCTAAAAAAAGATTGTTTACTACTGGAAGTACCAAAAGCAAAGCACTAAATAATGATTGATTCATGGCATAAAAAAGGCTAAAGCAGTTTCCGTTCCTACGATGGAATATTTAAGCTAATAAATTGATGTAATTAGCATTCTCTGCCGAAGAAACAGAAGTCCTTGGTGTGTTTCATAACGAATTAGATTGGGTAATTTCGGTTACGCTCAGGACTTTCGGGACAAATAACAGAAGCAGTACTTCTCAAAAAAAAAATTGTTGTGGTCAGATAAATACAATGGGTGTCCACCTGTTCGCCGAGAAGTGGGCAAATGATTCGTGAATAATATCGGCCGTACACAAAAGCGTTCTGCCGTGGGTTTGGCGAGGTGGAGAAGTAGTGGAAAGTTCCACTGAGCTGTGTTGCTGCACAACGTGAACCATTTGTAAGATTGTATCTTCGGCCCAACCTTGACCGAAGAGTGTTTTTAATACTCCCTCCTCTTGCTAGCTTACCTCTTCTATACTCTTGCCCTGGTGATGGTAATCATCATCTCTCTACAAGAACTTGTTGCTGCAAATAATGAATGTTTTTGTGCTAATCTGTCGTCTAATGGATTTTTACAATTGCTGGTTTAATTTGTTGTGTGTACCTACATTCGCCTAAAAAACTGGCGTAATTATTACTTGGTTACTGTAGGAACAACAGAATTAAAATGACTAATGGGAATTTTACCCAACCGATAAGTATAATATTGTTGAATGAGTATAAGTTCACTAATGTCTAATGCAGTGGGTTCGAAACATTTTAAGTTTTGTGCCACATAATGCTCAAGAGTGATAGAAAGAAAAATTACGCATATCAGCGTCAAGAAATCGGTTTGTTCTTCGCATCTACGTCATACGAATTGCTGTCAAAGGCAAGTGGCAAACACGCTTATATTTTGTAAATAAAAATGTTAATTTATATGTTGAATATCAAAAATAGCGTTGCTTAGTAGGTTTAAAATTAAAAAAAAACGGTGAGGCCAATTTTTGAACGAAATTGCAATACTTTTATTGTCAATTATTGATTTATAGGTTAGGTGCGGAAAACGATGATTATTAAGCATTTCAAACGATTTAATTTACCGTTTCTAATAACGCTATCTAATCAATGAAATCAATGTAAAATCAAGTTTTTAATGTCATACTTATAATTGGAGTAAAAATAATAAATAAACTTAGAACAAACGTTATGAAAAAGAAATCGATTGCTTGCAAAATACAATCTATGTAAATGATACTGGTTCCACGTTTATTTTACGAAAACAAAAAAACGGCATTTTGGTTTTGATTGCCGGCACATTTAGTTTTTTTTTCAAACTTATTGCGAACTCATGGTGTTTTCTTATTATTCGTACCTGTATCTAGACGTCACAGCAATCAGCTGATTGTCAAACTCGCTCAGAAATGAATGACATATCTGCGCAATTCGTCTTCTATTTTATAGATGGAGGAAAACAAGTATTGAGTTTGTTATATACCTAACTGTTTCAGCGAAATATTAAAACATAAATCAGATATTTTTCATTTGCGCCAAGTTTCCAATTTTTTGATTTAAGATTTTCGGAATAAAGCCAAGCAAATGTTTTTATTAAGTTGTGGATATTCAATATTCTGGTTTGGAAGGAACTTCCAGTTTTAATTTGCAAATCCGTATTAAAAAAAAACCCTCGGGTCAGCGATTTCGTTCACATATAATAATATATAAACTTTAATGACGTCACAATAAATATTTGCTGTTTCTTTGTCGTTTTTAGCACTGCAATTCTCAAACACTAGCCTCAAGTTGCCACTAGCCTCAAGTAGAAGAACAAAAACCTACTAGAAACAGTTATTATTTACTTGTTAGATTTTTCATTGTTGGCCAGGATAATCACGTAGCTTAGAAACTTAGATTTTTGTATTTTTGGTAAATTAGAGTCTGAAGAATCCATTGAAGAAGACAATTATGACAAATATATTTGTCATTTTTAAGAAAATAGGGAATAACTTACTATTTCTATTTTTAAATAATAATCTACAAAATAATCTTACAGAATTACGTGAAGCAATTTTTTCGGTCTTTTTTTCTTTAATTCGGTCGTAGATGTATGTATACAGATTTAACAATTTATTGGCAACCTTAAGAAATTTTCCCACCACTTTCACGGTATCCTAAAATCGGTAACAACGGAAATGTGGGGTAGACCAGTATATTTCAAAAAACGGTTACCAGTACAGAGTTAACTACCCTTACAAAATATCTGTATAATTCAGTTCTCAGTTATGGAAAAGAATACGTACTTTCAAAATAACTTGGTGTGCCTGACACCATTTGGCTGGAAGCGCTTAGCAAGAAATGGCTCGAAAAGACAAACAACAATGTTATACTTTTTAAAATAACGTTTTAAGTCTTGTCAAAACTAAATTATTTGGTGTGCCAAACCGGAAATGGCCGGAAATGTACCAGTCATTTTATTTGGCTGATCTTTTTCATTTGCTTAGTATGAACCATAATAACGACAGACCACCTTGAATATCTATGATTTTAAACTAAAATCAAAGAAAGATAATCTTTTTAAAATTTTGCGTCATTTCCGACTAAAAATTAGGTATATTTTAGAAAATCTATTTTATAAGGTAATGGACAGAATACATAAATAGAAATACAAACAAACAAATATGCAAAAATTGATATTTAAACATCAGAAAAACATTTTGAAATTAAGGAATTTTGCACTTCATGAGCTTGTGGTGGGTGATATCTGTATTATTACATTACATTACACCCTGCATATAGAATTAATTGTTATTGTTCTTATTCATTTTCTTTCAGCAGCAATGTTCTGTGTTTGTATGTATGCCCACATTTTTTTACAGCTGAGAATTTATTTGAAGGTACGGTATTATAGTTGTAATGATATCTGTTGCTACTATTTTTATTAACAGTGGAATTATACATAATTAATAATATAATTAATCGGTCTTATTGCTCGTTAAACCATGTTTTAATTACTAACATCTTGCAAAATAAAGATCTTACCTGTTACATGTGTGTTTTAATCCATAATTCTGCATTATCTCCGCTCCTTTGTGGCTGTGACCTGGTTATGAAACAATTAGTGAAGGTTATCATAGAATCATATAAAAATTTACGATATTACCTGTTTTGTTATTTGTGTTACTTACCTACTCTTTGTTTATTACCTTTATTTTTTTTAATTTTTGGTTATTTATGATAAGGAGAAAATGCTCGGCATATTGAAACTAATCTAGGCTGCAGCATCTTTACCTTACGTAATAATATTTAGCTTCATGCTTGGAAGCAAATCTTTTTAAATATATATCAGCATATTCGAAAGAGCGTTAATCATATATCTTAGTACTTTATTTTGGAATGTATGGAGCCCTTGAATATTCTGTATAGGTACATTTTCTTTCCATCTCGGCTTCGTAACGACGCTCATACCAAAATAATTTGCAGTGTTTTCAAATGAAACTATGCCGTCGTTTATCTTTATAATAGCTATGTCCTCGATTTATGTATTGGTAAAGTTAATGTGGGCAGATTTTAGTTCGTTGAGCTTGGTCATCCATTGTTGGGTCCTTTGATGTATTTGATTGCAAGCACTTGCAATCAACATATAATTCAAAATATAATAGAGTAGACAGAATAACATTTATGTATTATATTGTCTATACTTTATAGCATACCTAAAAACCCCCCAAAAAACTAGCTAAAATATATTTAAATAAACAAGAGCATCTTCATACAGATATTCAAGGGGGGATTTGCCGAACTCTTAATGGATGACAAGATATTCGAGCTGTGTAGCTCACCAGATCTCTCTATTCCATTGCCCCGATGAAGGACATGACATCTGACCCTGAGGTTACGCTTGAGGAAGACAAACACCATCACACAGAAAAGTGATTACTCGAAACAAGAAAATGTAATTTCTTGAACTTACTCGATTCAAGTGCAAACACTTGCGCGAAAAAAATTCGATATATACAAGAAAATAATTTCTTAGTTGAAGACAATAATCTGTCCGCAATATACATATATCCATATATCAAAATCGCCGACATTCCAGATGTTACTTAATTATACAAGTTGATTTGGAACAAGATTATTCAGACACTATTCCAGATTGTCAATTTTATCTTTATTATTGATCTGCTTTTGTATTATTTGTGTTGGTTAAAGTCGTAATGGTAAATCTGTGTAGAATTATCCAAATAATGAGAATATTCAAATTTGGGTTGTGATATAAAGTCTTGTAAACCATTCTTTTGTGGGGACGTTTGTGTAAAGATTGGTTATTTTCTTGTAATTATAAAATTGATGGAGTTTTATTTTCTTATTGTGGCTTGAACTGTCATCTTTACGTAATTATGTTGTTACGATTGCCAGCAAGGATTTACCAGGTACATGCATATTGTCATCCAATATCTAGAAGACATTGATTAAGTCCAATATTTCGCACAAGAAAGCACCACTTTTAAACCCAGGGTCGATTATCCTAATATTTTTTATAATGTAACGGGATGGGGGTTTACAAAAATTGCGATTGCCGCAGGTAAGTATACTAAAATTACTTAAAATTACTCGCCTCTAACCAAAACAAACGCCTACGGCAATTAAAGTTACTTTACGGGGCAAGTTGGAACTCGTGTGAGAAGTTGCCAGCACCTGTACCTTTCTGGTTCTTTCAGGTATCCGTGTAGTTCTTCAGGCTCTTGCTGAGGGCAGTCTGTAGGGCGGTGGCATGGGTCAAGTAGGGTTTGTTGAAAACATAGTGGGGAGGGATGTATTCTCTAAGACACTCCAATAGTGGCTTATCCTTACTAGCCCTCCTCCAGTGTTCGATAATCTTGCCATCGATACGTCTATCACAGGAGTACCCCACTGTGCGAAGTATGGTCAACGTTGATGCGAAGTCTAGTCAACATGGTTAGGGCCACTTCTTCTGCAAAAATGTCAAGGGGTGATTACGTTCATTGCGCCTGTGACTTTTAGGCCCAGTATTATAAAGGACCTATCAGATCTCGAAAATAGTTCATATCGTATAGTTTATAGAAGATATAGTTTTTAGAACGTAATTGTAGAATGTTGTCGAAGTAATATGTAATCAAATTATAGTGTAGAAATAATTTTTTAATGTAAACAATTAAGGTTAATTTTTACTATGTTGGGTACTACCTAGAACTGTTAAAAAGGAAAATTTATTCGCTCAGCAAATTATAAATAATAGTTTTTATTGTTTAGTTATAACAATAAAACTGAAAACATATTGGGATATACAACACTATAAAATATAAAAATATAAAATAAAGATAATATGTTTTTTATTCTTCACCATGAATATCTAACAAATATTTAGAATCGTCCACTGGGATACTGTTAAACGACACGATAAAGGAGAAATTTAAGAATAATGATCAAATTTGCACTACCTACAATAAACTGCCACTCGTTTTAAATAGGGAATGAAATTTAAAATTAGTATTATGCAACGAGTTAGGAAAACGTTTTAAAAATTAAATAAAGAAGACGCCAATCTGTTTACCTATAATTAAATTTTCTTTTTCAATTTTTCAGTTAAAACAAAGTAAAACTCTATAAGAAATCATTTTCAATATTTCATAATATCATTTAGATATTATATATTTTGTCTATCGATGTGGTGCCCGGGATCAAACGGCGCATGCGTGGCCAGTAGTTATTAGGATCGTCGACAGATGGCGCTATTGTAGCTTAAAGTTCGCGGTTGGTATTAGCGTGGCCGTTACCCGGTAATATTCGGCATCACTAACGCCAAACCACTGACAACCCATAGATAACCTTATACATGTGGCACTACTGTGGCAGCCTATAGATCCAATCGAATCCACGAACCACCACGCATGCGTAGTGTGTCCAGTGGCACTACATCGGATGAGATAGAGATATATGTCGCAACACTAGTGTTGGAACAGCCTGCTGTTACCAGCATTCTTTATATCATTTCTATTTATAAGATATTATCAAAATATCTGTCAAATCCTGGCTAACTTGTTTTATTTTGATGCAGACACGAACGAAACTCCAAGCGAATTAAACATGATGAAATATTAAGATAACCAGATGTGAAATGATTAATCTTTATGAATAATGGAGTTATTCTAAAAGAACAAACAGCATTTTATAATAGATATTTATAAAAGAAGTCCTTTTGCACGTTATTTTTAACAGTTATCTCATCAAAAATTATCGATTCAATTGATCTTGTGCTTATAAGAAAAAACAGGACAACCGAGAATAGGCTCGGTAAGGTTAGTAACAATGCAATTAATTTCCTCTTATAGGCGTATAACGGTCCATACCAACAAGGTGCACAGTGCGCAAGGTATAGGTATCTACTCGTTTGCCATTATATTTTTGCAATTACTGCAAATTGATATGTCCTCGAATGTTCGCCTCTATGCAGTTACGCACGCACGTCTGTGCCCAGCAGAAATTCAAAACGGTCAAAGCTGAAACCTATATTGAATCTGCAGCGGTATCAAGGCTACTCACAAACGAGTTTATGGTTTATTGTGATGACTCCTTTGAATATGATCTCTTATTTGTTTGTTTGCTCGCTTCTATGGTGATATGTCAGCGGTTTTTGTGTAGAGCAATGCAAGGCAGCGCTGTAGGTATAACTCCATTGAAAAGCTCTAAAGGAAAAGGAAGGTTTTATTGAAATTTTGCAGATTTGGAGATAACCATACCATAGGTTTGGTTGGTAGTAAGTTTCTCTGAGTCTGAATTATTGAATCTTAAATATATCATATGCAACTGTATTTTATGTTTAGCCTAACCACGAGTGATAATTGAAAAGCAGCTATTGCTACCTCTAATATTATATCTTTAGCCTCATTTGTATAAATGCCTAGTTTATTTATTTCCGCATGCGCTTGTAACATTTAGTGATACTTTCATTGAAAATAATGAACACTATCATTATTTATTGCTGCGTACCATAATTGACATTTATTATCTTGTTGTGCCTAGTTCATTGCTCACATAATCTATCTATGCAATAACAAAGATTAACGAGATAAATCTATTTCTTATTTAAATTTACAAATAATTTATTTAATGTATAATAAGGACGTTATAAATAACTTTTCTAAACGATATGTTGAAATTTAGAAATTAAGCTCTGGACAGCTGATTTAAGAAAATATGAGAAAACACTGTGATATGTGAGAGGAATAAAATAAAGAGGAAAAACTGAGTTTGGTATCTCTGACACCATTGGAAACAGGTTTCCTAGCTTTTTACTAACCCAAATAATCGCCTGGTTTATCTACAGGTTCTTTATGGTTTTGTCAAAATGCTGAGACAAAATCACATCGATGTTGTAAAAACTCTATTCCGATATATTTTGCGTTATAGAACTCATTTTCACTTTCGCTCGAATATGTTAATTCTGTGTTAAATATGCTAATTCAGAATTTACGTAAACTAGTCACAAAAAGATTACTACTTCTTTTGCCGCACTAATTTTTTTCAAAGGTATAAAAATATTGTCCATACGGATATTTCATTACTTGATTACAAATTCAAGTTACTGTTTCTTCAGTTTTCTGGAACTTTGTTCCCTTTAGCCAACCACTTATAATAAAACATATAGAGGATGTTCCACCTTTTTCCCGCAAATCTTTCTGGTCTTATTTGTTTCCTTGTTTTCTTAAAAACGTACAGCCGTTTGAAATATTAACGAAACTGTTTTTTAAAGGGCTCTACCTTCTTTATGAATTGAAAACAGTCATAAGATGACATGAAGATTTGGTTGTAGAATTAAAGAAATCTTATTTGGCCAGGCACATGACTTTATCATACTATATATAAAATTAATGGTAAATGAGATTCTATTTGATCGAGATCGGTCGTATCTGCATTAACATAAAACTAGTTAGCCAGAATTTGACACATATTTTAATACAATAAAAAGTGATGGGATTCCTTATTTTTGTTTTATTTTAGGAATCGCTACATGTTTTGTGTCCTACTGGGCACTTGTTCAGGCGCTATAGGAAATGAGATATAAATTACACACTTGACAAACGAATCAAACTCCAAAAAACGTAACTGTGAAAACTTACATTTTGTCAGGCGTGGGCCGTGGAGAACATAAAACAACATACATGGGTCACAAACAAACATATATGAGACGAACAGATTTTTGTAAGGTATTTTGGTACTATTGACAGTTGGCATTGTCAAAACATCAGCGTTTGACACTACCTATTGTCATTAGAATTAAACTTATTTGTCAAATATTGGCACGACCGATCTCGATCAAATAGGATTTGCTCATGCAGCTAAACTATTAATTTTACTTTATTTCCTCCACTTTAATTTATTACTTAACTTATTCACGAAATTACAGAAATGGCGGCTCATTTGCAAAATCGTTAAATAATGCTAAGAGTAAACATCCAGTTCCTTTGGACCCTTTTGAACCAAAAGCTTTTGAGCTCTAAGTTTAGTCATGAAACTTCTAAATATGAAGTTTCGTCCAGATACCTTTAGTAGTTTCTCCGCAACACACACACACACACAGACATTTTTTTGTACCTTGGTCAAATATGTGCAGGAGACCCAAAAGGACATATTTCCGCTAAAATCCCATTTTTGCACTATTACAATACTTTATCATACGCAGTATGTAGTAGAAAGTAGAAATGAAAATTTCATTTTTCTAATGTTCTAAACTTTATATTTAAAGATTTGGGGTAATTCTGAATTACAGTGGTCAAAAGAATTAGAGGATAATAAAAAATTTGTCAAAATTGGAAAGTTGATTTTCACCCCATTTATTAACGGATTTATTTACGGATGGAGTTTTTATTCGATTTTCAGTTTTGAGTATATACAGGGTGTAAGAATGCTGTAAGAATGCTATTTCTTTTGTCTGAACTTTGAAGCATAATTATGAGGTTTTCCAGCTATATCAACAAAATAACAAATAAGTTAAATGAAACAGATGTGATATTTTCTCAACATTTTGTTCTTTGATTCACTTTATTATCTCTAAACAGAGAGCCCAAAACTTAAAGGAGATGTGGCATGATTTCAAGGGAACATCGCTGGATCCGGAACTAATTTTGTAGTCGGTGGCGTTAGTGTAAAAATATTTCAGTGCCGGATACCAGCACTAAATTTTGCACACACTTTGTACACATATTAAGGTTTAAGAAACCACCTGGAGACACTCTCCTGGTGGTCAAGATCATCCATTGATGACGTCATCAAAATAGCGGTATAAAGTTACAGCATGTATCTTCGTACATTTTCAACCAATTTGGAATTTTAATATATCATTTTAAGGCTCAAGTAACGCTCTTTAAAAAATGTTTTATTCAATTTTTGTGCGTGAAGGGTGGTTTTCGCACAACCCTCTAAATTTCATTATATATAAAATTACTGCTATGCTATTGCAACTGAGGTAAAAACATATTTCCGTACGGAAGTATTTTTTACATTAGTTGCCTAGTACCTATGACAGTAATTATAACAAACAATATTCATTTGTTTTCAGGATTTTTCAAAAACATTTCTACTTTCATTTTTGGTCACGAGAAAACTGTACTTTTCTGGTCACCAAAAATATTTTGTTTGGATTTTTGGTAAAAACTTAATAAAGATGGATTTGCTTATTGGAAAACAAATAGTTTGCATGTATGCGAGAACCGTGTGGTTGGGTCCAATAACAAGGAAGTCTACGACCATATATCCCAAATTTTTCATGAAGAAGCAGATGCTCGACTATTGCTTCACGTGTGGTATGCCAGCACGTTTGAAGGACATACCAAAATTACTTTTAAAACAGTGGATAGCGATGTAGTTGTTATTGCGATGTACGCTTGTTCTAAGTTAGATAAAGTAGAGGAAGTATGGATTGAATATGGAACAGGAAAACATCGGCAAATCTTCCAGTTAACCAAATGCAGAAAAAACTTTCACCTGGGGTATCAAACCTGCTTCCTTTCTTTCATGCTTTTACTGGGGCAGACAGTGTTTCAAGTATTGGAGGTATCGGCAAAACGACTGCATGGAAAACGTGGATGGCATTTAGAAAAATAGATGAAGCTTTTGGTGAAATTTTAAATATGCATCACACGCAGTCCCTATCACAGAACGAGCATGCTTTCATGCTTCTTCAACGTTTCGTGCTGCTTATGTATTGTTCATCAAGCTCAGTTGAAACCGTAAACGAAGCAAGGCGAATCTAACTTTGTCAATTTAACAGGTCCATTAGAAACATTCCGCCTATTTGTGAAGTTTTATTAAATCGGCTTAGAAGTACAATACTTCCACGTGATGCAGAACAGGCAGATCCAAACGATTTGGGATGGAAGAAAATTGGCGATAATTCAGAATTCTTAGTACAATATCTATTTTATTGTTTTTGGCCTTAAAGCTTATATCGAACACTGTCAAATAATACATACATCATAGTGAAATACCTCATTTTATAAAAACATGGGTTAGTTTGGATTATTTCGTGAACAGCCTGGCCGGCGTTTCATGAAATGACTATGCTTTCACTAAGTGGCGTATTTCATGACATCTACATTAGTCGTATGTTTATAGAGGTTAGCAGAAGTTTGCAGGGGTTTAGTGGGGGCTGAGAAATATAAACATTTAAAAATGTGTCCGGATACGTTAATACCAAATTGTCGTGCGGAGATATTTTTTACATTAACTTAACTGCTTATAGCAATACTGAATTGCTTACCCAACAATTTACTGGAATTTAGAGAGGTGTACAAAAACTACCATAGTAAAACTCAAAATTGGTTAAAAATTAACAATAATACGTGCGATAACATAATTCGCTACTCTGACTTAAATCCGCCATTTTGATGACGTCATAAAGGGATGATCTTGACCCCCACGAGAGTGTCTCCAGGCGGTTTTTTAAACCTTAATATATGTACATGCTGTGTGCAAAATTTGGTGCTGGTATCCAGCACTGAAATATTTTGGTGCCTAATGTTGCTAACGCCACCGACTATTTATGATTTTTTTATTCACATGTCGGATGATTCCTCAGCAGTAATACGGTGAAAAAAAAACTGTACTTGCGTTTCAATTTTAAACATATACAGGGAGAAAACAATACTTTAAAAATTAAAAATCGTCTTCAAATATCTTTGCAAATATCATTTGTGTGGGGTTTGAATTTATGAGCGGGCTGTAGTAATGGCTTTTAAACTTAAAATGTGAAGGTGACAAAAGTATAAGGTATTATTTTCGAAAAAGTTTTCATTTAAATTTAATTCAATTATTTTTAATGTTCATTATACTTTTTTTTTATTTAGAGTTTTATTAATATGATTACTAATAAATAATACTATGGTCGAAGCTCAAAACAGAATTTTGTGGCCCGGGCCCATAAGTGACCTGTACATAACGGAAATCGATAAGAAACTCTAAACATTTATAGACAATAAAGTATTGCTTACTGCACATTCCTTTGTTTTCCTTATGTAAATTCACGTGTTAAATACCCATTTATATACGGCCCTGTCGTTTGTTGTATTAGACACCCCTTATAGGCCCAGGCTGTGCGATAAGTGACCCAGTGTAGATCCCGTTCCTCTGTTACTTTACCTCTGCAAAAAAAAACATAAATAAAATAAAAAGAATAGGAATAAACAAAAATGACAAGAAGCAGAACTAAACTGCTTTTAATATTTATGAAACCTTCATATAACCGACTTTTACTTAACTATCAATTACACGATTCTTTATGAATACGAGCATAAGGATGTTAATATTAAATTAGTTTAAATTAATTAATTGATCTAAATTAATTAATCATTTGAAAGGACTACCACCCTTTTTATATACCTATATATTAGATTATCTTCCACGTGGTGTTTAATCAGTAAATATTATCATTTTTTCGTTAATATTATTTGTCCGCTGCTGCTGAATAACCTGCCAGAGGTGGCCAATGCGTCCATCGCTGGTTACATTTACTTGGCGAATGATCCTATCTATTTGATCCCAGCACAACTCGATGGGATTGCGATCGGGTCGCTGAAGTTGCCGGGTCGCTGAAGTTGCCATACCAGAAGGTTAATGCCAGAGAACGTAAATAAAACCCACAACTCATGATTTCGTAAATTGACAGATGGAAAAGCTAACGTGCAGCTGGACAGAAAATGCACATATTTTTAAATGTATTGTTTTCGATTAAAACATATATCTCTAAGGTCATACATTTACTTAATTCCAGATTTTTGCAGGTGGAGATTAGTAACTTTGGATTATTTAATTGCTATGTGAAATATACATTTTTCTACTTTGCATTCATAATGCACGCATTGTAACATTGTTTTTGGTGTTATAATTAACAAATTGTAACACCGTTTTTAGTAACTTTTTATAAGATTGGTTACATTGATATCAAATGCTACATGTAATGAAACACATAACCACAAACTGGCTTTTTAGAATCGCTTTCAAACGCATAAACTACGAAATATTTGTATTCTATACATATTTAAACATTCGTGTAGCATGCTATAGTATGGCCAAAGGGTTGGAGGTTTCTTAGCTTTGCTCTGTTCGTCAAAATACCCCCGCAAACGTTTTCGGTGATGTTTTGCGACTCTGGTATGATATCGTGCATAATTCTCGTCAACTAAACATCAAATCCCCCTTTCAGATACAATACAAGGACCACATTTACCCGAATAAGGAGTTATCCAAAGATCAAACCTACATCGTAGATATGATCGGGTTCAAATACTGCCGCGGGATTGTATATCTGCAATAAATAATTTATTGAATATCAGCATCCACGTAGCAAGCTATAGTACATCTTAAGTGTTGAGGATTTCCTAGTTTATGTAAAGTAGGTATATCTTTTGTTTCAAATACTTCCGCGGGATTGTATATCTGCAATAAATAATTTATTGAATATCAGCATCCACGTAGCAAGCTATAGTACATCTTAAGTGTTGAGGATTTCCTAGTTTATGTAAAGTAGGTATATCTTTTGTTTGTCGCTTCCAACTTCGTCTTGGTTCTAGTTATGTGCAACTATGTATTTGTGTTACATCCATCGCACGTAAGTTTAAGTTTCTAATCAGTCAGCGCCAAACACTTATTCTTTTAGTTAAAATTTTATGTTATGTTTCTATATCTATATCCTTAATTCACTGGTTCTCATGTAAGTCTTTATCACAATACCCTTTGCGTGTTAATAGTGTTGCCCCAAGCTCTATTGTAATCATAGTTGCGCCCGTTAATTATTTATTAAAACTTGTAGGCCAAAGTAGAGTAAACCCAGGTGTCCACCGGATCGGACCGACAAATATCGGCCCGATCTGAGTCGTACGATAAATATCATGCACATGTATTTTTATTGGAACCTGTCCATTTACACGATATTTTTCGGGCATGACACACATCGTGTTAGTGTGGCGGTACCTATAGACATGCATGTTCCCGATACTTATCGTACGACTCAGATCGGGCCGATATTTATCGGCCCGATCTGTCCGTTATTTTGTAAATTATTTTTTACATTACTTACAGCAAATATTCTTTAAAATACGTATACAAAGTGTGTATAAATTGACTGAAAATCGTGACGATGTTCTTCGCGATATTCTGAGTAGACAATCTATACTATAAAATGTTGTAAGTACCGTGCTTCTTGAGTCTTCAGCAGGTCTCCAAAGTCGTGATATCCGATCTCTTGATATCTATTTATGGAGAAGCTGCAATTTGAATAAACAACAATATTGCTGTTTTTTCCATATATATATATATATATCTTTCTGGAGTAAGAAAAGTTTTTATTTCGGTGTTTCGTTAACTTTGTAGTGAGTTTTTGTCATAAAAATACTTTCGGTAACATTGTAGAACAATAACTATAATAGGTTAATACATAATATGGTGACAGGCGGGATGTAAATTTGAAATAAATCAGAGAGAGAGAGAGAGAGAGAGAGAGAGAGAGAGAGAGAGAGAGAGAGAGAGAGAGAGAAAGAGAGAGAGAGAGAGAGAGAGAGAGAGAGAGAGAGAGAGAGAGAGAGAGAGAGAGAGAGAGAGAGAGAGAGAGAGAGAGAGAGAGAGAGAGAGAGAGAGCATTGTGCTAGCGACACAAAGGTCCCTGGTTAAAATCTAGGTTGGGGCTGTAAGTTTTGATTTATTTCAAATTTACATCTCGCCTATACAGGGTTAGCCAAATTACCGGAACACCCAAATAATTCCACAACGGTAAGAAATTTAAAAAAAAATCAAACAAAAGTTTTTTTATCTTAAAGAAACCGTTCAAACATATTTTTAATATACAGCGTGTTTGTTTTATTATAGAAATTTCGTAAACATTTTGTTTCAAATGGAACAGCATGTATATTTTTACATTTTGTAATTGTAGGACTAATTCCAAACATTTTTTATTAAAATAATCTTTTTTATAAAATGCATCATTTTTGAGTTTTTTAACTTTAAACAAGTTATCGTTCAAATTTCGTAAAGTTTTTCAAAAAAATGAAACACCTTATATGTATATTGTTGCAATATTGTTGCATATTTCTAATTCTAAGACGAATTCAAAATATTTTTTATTGATATAATTTTCTTGTAGAATGCATTATTTTTGAGTTTTTCGTCATATATACCGGAACACCTACATAATTCTCCAACCGTAAAAAACATATTTTTTAAACAAGCTCTGCTATGTTATGAATTATGAATTATTATTATGAATTAGTCTTAGAATTATAAATGTAAAAATATACAGGTTATTCCATTTGAAAAAGAAAAGCTTACGAAATTTTCATAATAAAATGAACACCTGTATGTTAAAAATATATTTTAATGATAGCTTGTTTAATGTCAAAAAACGTTTGTTTGAATGTTTTTTTGATTTTTTTACTGTTGGATAGTTATGTAGGTGCTCTGGAAATTATGACTGATTTTAAATAATTGCTTAAAACTCAAAAAAGATGCATTTTATAAAATAAAATATTTTAATAAAAATGTTTAGAATTAGTCCTAAAATTACAAACTGTAAAAATATACAAGCTGTTCCATTTGAAAAAAAGCTTACGAAATTTCTATAATAAAATGAACACATATATTAAAAATATATTTGAACGATGGATTGTTTAAAGTCAAAAAACGTTTGTTTAATTTTTTTTTAAATTTCTTGCCACTGGAGAATTATTTAGGTGTTCCGGTAATTTTGGCTAACCCTGTATGTAACCATATTATTAACCTGAGCGTAATACATGCTTTATAACAAAAAAAAAATTAAATTACCTAATTTCAAGAATCTCGCTATGTTAAAAAAGTTGACAAACGCTGATATAGAGTATCAACACCTTTCATTAATACTACATGATGTTTTTTTCATTAACAAAAGTATCGAAAGCATCATAGAAACAAGACTATGAACAGTCCTTTAAGACTCCTAACTCTAATTGAATTTTGTTAGTCTCTAAAAATAGTCATATCAATTACGTTCAGCAAACTTAATAACAAACAACAACACGAGCGAATGAGAAAAACAGTCGGTAGGGACATTAATTAGAAACTGTAGGGACAGTAAGCCAAGCAAGCACCTAAATATATCTCGCCGAGCTGAACGATTTCACTTTCAGTTGCCCTTTGTCGATGGGAGGAGCCCGGTTATAACATAGAAACCGAGGCCAGGACTAGTGGGGTTGGTTAGTAACACACAAGGACAAGGACGCGGCCACTGCGCAGGCTCCTGCCCGGCAACCGGCATCGATTTCCGGATCCTGGAATTTTCCATCTGACAACGAAGGGCTCATAATTGATGCGGACGTCCGGTATATATCGAATATAACATAACTGACAGTAGAAAATTGGAAAATTGGACCGACAGATAAAAGGTATGCCAACGTAGAAACCTTATATCGCCTATTGAACTAAATCCTTAGATGCTTCTACGGATTTTCTTTGTTTACTTTGTTCCGTGTATGCAGTACGAAGTCAGTCCATTCAACAAAGGCGCAATTCACTATACTGCTCAGAGCTTACAATTTCGTTATGTACTTCAATAAGCAGTAAAGCGTAAAGCGTATTTCCGGTTTCTGGATTGCTGATTGTCATTATAAACTTTATAACATAACATTAATTATGAAAAGTTTTGTGCGCTTAGATGGCAGACTGAACTGTTTAAAGTTGTTTAGAATGTAAAAAGTCTTTTCCTATAGCTTTGTAAGTTGATGTGCTAAATATTAGCATCCAAAAATGTGTTGCTTAAGGATTATGGTTTATGATTTGTTGTAACTAGATTAATATCAAATAGCGTCCTATAACTCTCAACTAAAATATTGTGTTAGTTAACATTTTAACCAAATAGAATATGATTATTTTTTGGATAGTAACGGAAAATTCACAATGTTTTCATTGAAAGGACACGGCACAAGTTCTTTATTATTTAAATAATATTTTCAATATTAATTACATACCCGAAACTTTGTAAAATGATAATAATTAAGTGTAAAATGTAAAAAATAATATCAAAAAGAGAAAGTGATTATTTTTCTTCAGTTTAAATTATCATATATCACGCTTGTTGTTTATCTGCTAATTTCAGACAAATGTAACCATTTTAGTGTTTTGTTTTTGAAGCTAGAATCAACATACTTTCAGTTTGACACACTTCAAACCAGCTACATATGTTAGTTTTTCACGTAAAAGTGGCATTTTTTAATGAAGAACGTTTCCAACATAACCTGGAACGTCTGAATGCGTTGTGTTACTATCAATTTGTATCGATACTTTTCATTAGACAATTTTCGTTAAAAATGTCCACTTCACTGATTTTTGAGTTAAAACAATAAAAAACGAGGTTTCGAAATTTCAGCCTGTATACCAAAAATATCACCAGTATAGGTACGATGTTATAAAATCTCTGCTATTCATTTTGATTAAAATCAAACCAATATAATTACCCCATTTTAATACTTTCATTTCCCAATAATTAAACTGGCGAGATATTATCAAAAACGCTAAACATATCAATATACATACAGTGTGTCCCACTTGAATGTAGATTCAACTCGATATAATAATAATTATTATTAAACTATTCTTATCTTTACTATTATGAATTTGATTTCAAATATGTTGGTGTTAGAACACTCCTAGGCACACCATTTTGTGAGCTCGCACCTATTTTCGGTAATTTCTACGGAAAAACGTACCGTAAAAAGTTTTGTAAAATGTTTGATTGGTTTGAAAGACGTTTAAGCTAAAAGTTGGGGTTAGGGTTAGGGTTTATTTAATTGGGAATTGCTAGATTTGAAATAAGATTAAGTCGTCCAAAATAAAAATATACCCAAACATACCGAGTGTCACTAAATATTAAAATGTCGTTAATGGGCGTTGGTATTGAGATACGGCATTGTTTGGGGTATATTTCTATTCTGTACTTTTCTTAGCAAATTACAAAAAAAAATCGCAACTTTGCCTGATCCCTTTGTAGAGTTGTACAACACACCTAAATTCTATATCAAAATCAGAAAATATAACAACAGTATGTAATACTATACAAGCTGTGACAAACCACTCGGGTCACATTCGAACCATTTTGTGGTTAATCGGATACGTAATAATTAATAGTATATTATTTAACGCACACATAATTGAGGACATAAACCGCGAGCATGAACTTTATACGCGAGCCGTAGGCGAGCGTATGTTTAGCGAGCGATCCGTTGTGTGCGAGTCAAATACGATCTTTCATCTACGACTCATATTCCATTTTATATCAAATATTTTAAATGTGTTACGTAATGGTGGCAATGCGAATTGTCAAATAACTGTCATCCACTTAGGTTTTGACAGACATTGACAGTATTTTCGTACAATAATGACAGTTTGTTTGAATAGTGAAGACAGCTCCGGATTTAGGACTGTGGGGGCCCCTGGGCTGAAAAGCTTGTGGGGGGCCTGGGCAAAAAGCTGTGAGGGCCTTTGGCAAAAAGCTGTGGAGGCCCCTGGGGAGAAAAACTGTGGGACTCTAAGAAAAACGCCGCAGTGACCTTTAAGCATATAAACACATTACTTAATGACATTATTTTGTATTGTAAACACGTAAAATGGCAAATATACTTAGCCACTTTACACTAGGGTGACAACTTTTTAATACCCGAAGGCCGGACACTGAGATTCCGGGGGGGGGGGATATAATACATTGTGAATAGTTGAAAAGAATTTGCATCTTAAGTAGTTATTCCATCATCGTTGTCAACATGGAAACAGGTACAAGAAAATAAACTTTTTTGTTTGGTTTCTTAGTTAATGTTTGTTCTTCTTTTATTTTAAAGTTGTTTTTAAATTTTTTTAAGAATAATAGTTGTAATAAAGAACAACATGTCGTAGGTCCCAATAACATAGTTACTTGTGCATTGTGTTAGATACAGACATAAGAAATAAAATATACGTGAACAATCTTTTATTGTAAAAAACTAACCAAAATATCCGACCGTTTTTTTCCACTGATTTTCAAAAATGGCTTTTTTTGGATTTTCGGTTGTTGACTATTTATTCACACTGTACGCCTTTTCATAGAGTTAAGAAGAACGTCTGAAAATATGAGTTAAATATGAGTTTTCAGTAACAATAAAGTTAATAATAGCTTTTATTTGGATTGAAACCCGATAATAACAATTTTCAGTTTTGTTTTATGTGGAGTAGTGTCGGTGCTTTTTTAAAACTATTTTTTACCAAATTTAAAATCAATCAAAATAAGTTTGACTAAATCACAAAAACAGATTAATCATGTGCTGTATTTCTACAACTAGAAATATGTACCATTTTTCTATGTAATACAATCATGAGCGCAAACACTCAGTGTGTTATTTTTCAATAAGATTTAATATCGAACTTGGTGACTGACTAAATTTCTATACCTATACGTAGAGCAGTTCTGTTCTTCTAAAGTCTAAGGAATATAGAGTCCGTCTTAATTTTTTGTATATTTTTGTATTTCCACATAGAAGTTAATGAGTTTTTTCACTACCAACCAAATACGCTAAAATGTTCTTATAAATGAATAGAAAATATCACAGTAACTTTTTTTGGTAGATACGGCAAGCTCATCTTCTTAGAAGGTAAAGTATGGTACAGATTTCTCCGATAACAAATATTATGTTTATGGCTGGTATCTGAAATTCTGGACATATAAATACCATTTTCAAAAGTCGGGACAAAATTCGGGTCGCTTTATCAGTCGGGAGAACTGGTCAAAATTCGGGAGTGCTCGCTCAATAACAATGTTAAACTGCGGTGCTGGTTTTAGTTTTGGCCACCTGTAGGGTATTATATTAAATATATTTTTTATTTTCTTTGTTTTGATTCATTTTTGTGGTGGTTACATACTATCGCCATTTAGGGGTTGTTAGCAATGGTACAAAACCCCGAGCGTTCGAGGGTGGCTAGCCCTTCTAATTACTTACAATTTGACGTATGAGAGAAAGTTATATAACAATATTTGTGAAAGTTATAAAAGTTTATCACAGGCTGCCAGCAAATTTTTACTATATGGGTGGGTAGATACTATCGGCATTTAGGGGTTGCTAGCAACGGTGCAAAACTCCGAGCGTCGAGGGTGGCTAGCTCTTCTCATTTTTAGTACATCACTCTCTGTAATGTAGATAGACACAGAAATTGGCTTCATTATTTCTGACTATGATGGCGTCATTCGTTCTTTCACACAGAAGAAAGTTCGTCGTCTGATTCTGTAAAATTTATAGAATAGGTAACGTAACTATTGGCCCTGTGCACAGTACGGAAGGGGGGGGGGGGCTGAGAAACGACTTGGATGCCCGTGGCGGAATATGAATTCCACGAGAAGTTTTCTCCGTTTCTCGGTTTGCTGCACGCAAACGCGCTGTGATCGACATTGTTACTTCTTATTAATATACTTCAGAACAACGAAAGAAAACGCAGTTTAATTTTACTACAAACCACAACAAACACACTACTTGCTTCTACCAATTTACATACAACAACAACTTTAGTCGACAACATTACAGGGAACTACCGGGTGATTACTAAGGAGGAAACTGCATAAAACAGCGCCACTTCATGTTGCCATTGACCGGACATATGGTCTACATATGATAAGACAGATGGGCTTGTTGTATGCGCACCGGCTAATAGTAACACAGACTGTATTATTCGGATGTTTAGTTATTAAAGTCGATTACAAATTATATGTTCTTTACTAGTGCATTTAATTTGCTAAATTTCCAAAATTGCTCCGAGATGGTGGGGGCTCAAATTTCAAGTGCCTAGGGGCCCTGAGACCCAATTCTCGTTATCTTTTTGAAGCGAATGCGTGACTTTTCGAATGGAGTAGGGATATAACCGGTTGCCCTCTGGTTCCTACCTAGGTTGTTGCTAAGAACAGTAACGCACGCGCCACGCCCATACTTTTCAATCAAACGTATGTGAACGTATGGGCGTGGCGCGTGTGTTATTGTTGTTAGTAACAAGCAATCTTGCTCATAGATACGGGCAACCGGTGATTCCCTACTCCATTCAAAAAGTTACGCATTCGCTTCAAAAAGATGACGAGAATTGGGTCCCAGGGTTACTAAGTACGGGCCAGTACACCGTTTAAACAATTTACACTCAACACTTTAGTGCCATTTGGTGAACACCTGTATCAACGGTGTAGAATATGCGAACGCAGCTATTATTGAAACTGAAGAGAAGGTCACCTAAAATGTCAAAATTAAACAGCATATACAGTAGTATAAGTACATACAGTCCATAAAAAGGCCAAAAGTTGGAAATAGTTTCTCTACCATCTTTGAGGACAACAGAAGTTTGCAACTGGATTTCTAGTGCTTCTACAAAGTTTTTATTACAAACGTCCAACAACCTATGCTTCTTCAGTAAAACTAAAAAAAATTGTTTTCAACTAAATGTTACCTTTTATACGAGGTTATAACATCAATTGTTATTTCTGACGATAACCTGATATTATAACCTACCAATTAATTTTAATACACCATTCATTTCACATTAAATTGACCCTATATTATCATTGGATGGAAAGGTTCTGTTATTGCGAATATAATTTTTGAAGATATATCGTTTGATGCATTATTAAAAAGAACAAATGCGATACTGTCTTCAATCTTAAAAAAATTATTTGTTACAGATTTTATGTCCGTATTTATACTTATACATCCAATATATAGATTTGTTTTTCAATGATATGAAACTATTGTAAAACAAAAAATCTCTTTTATGCTATGGACCAACCCATTCATCATTGATCTCTTCCCGTATCCTTTTTTAAATTCTGGTCCTTGAGCCACGGTCTTAATTACCATCACAGGATTTATTATCCTGCTTAAGGATGTACGGACCCAGCTGACTGACTTATTAATATTAACCTCGGCTGCGCGCGGACCCGCGTTCAATTACGCTTCGGAACATTAATCCCGAAACTGAAACTCTAAAATTAAACACTCAACGTTGTAACTGGTCCCACAGAGTTTTGTTATTTATTATCCTGGTGCTCCAGCAGCGTCGGTATTTTAGTGCATTCGGGTTAAAACCGACATCTATTACCGGCGGAGCAAAACGACACCGGCCGGCCTCACAGCTCCGACAAAACGAACATAAATTTCAAAATGGCCGACGACCAAATCAGCTGATTATATTAGAGGTTAACTTGGTAAACATCTTATTATAGACTAGTTTATGTAAATACAGTCTAGTTGTGAAAATATTGAAATAAAAAGCAGTGACGTCAAAGACATCAACTTTAATATGAAAGAATGTGATGAAGAAGAATAATACAAAATTGTGAGAACTGGAGGAAAAACTGGTAAAATTTGAAGCAAAGAGATAAGGAAACTCTTGAAATATGGCGATGAAGCGCTTAAAGAGAATTTATACGGGTGAAAGGGTAGAAAAAACATGGTAAAGACGTACAAAACCAGGCAACCGCATAATAAGTTTGGCAAGTGAACAGGAATGTGTGGCAAGAATTAAGGACAACATATCAAGTACTGTATGGTGCTAACATGGATAGAAGGATGAGAAGAAGGCCAAGGACAAGTTGGATTGAAGCGGATGACAATGATCTGGAAAAGTTGGAAGTTGAAGCGGTTATCACTTATCACTTATCAATCAAAAAGAACAAATGAAAGAAGCTTACAACGTCAATTTCTATTAATTCTTATCATTAGTGTCATGTCACTCTTATGTCTTCGATACTTTAAACTTACCCATTTCCGATGTATTTCCTATAAACTTACCACCCACTTCCAAATGTATTTCCTATAAACTTGTTCTTAATGCAAAACTATTATTTAATCCCTCATTCCAGAAACAGTAGGTATCTACAACTCACAAATAATATTTGTTAGAATATAATTTAATATATTTGTGCGATTTTTTTTTTCTAGAAAAGCTGATGCATTTCTTTAACTACGTACTTCGCTAGTATACATTAGTTATTTACTACCATATTGTTTTCTAGTATTGCGCAAAGAAAAAGAAAAAAGAAAATCCGTATGCCTAACCTGGGATTCAAACTTTTTGTGTCATGTTGCCGCACCGGTATTGCCTTATGTAGACATTTGTTCCTGCAGCAGCAATGTTTACAGAGATTTCAATAAACTATCAGTTGTATTATTTCACTTCTTACGCGAAATAGAGATTAAATGCACAATGATAAATTATTATAAATGACGACTTTCCAGAGAGACATTCACCTTACTAAACACCAGCACGAAGTTACGGGAGGATACGATGTTTTCTAATAAATATTAAGAATTTAATTCTCCTGTTGTTTTCAACTGAACTAGTCATGTATGCAAATCTATCACAATTTAATAATATCAACAGTATTCTACCATGGGCGCCCGCAGAATTATTTCCAAACCTAAAATGTCGTTCGAATTTGGTTGATTGAAGACGGGGAGAGGTGGTGGTTCATCAGTACCTACTTCAAAATCTCAATTTTGGCAAATTTCACAATTGTATACCATAAAAATACTATTTTTTGTGCTTTCCAATAGCCTGGCGAAAATTTGATAGAATCATTATAATTTTGAAGATACCAAAAATTCTTTATTTACCCATACCACAACATTTATCTATCGGTTTTCATTTTGTGGAATGTAGGTACGTTTATTAATCAACTATTTATGATACTGTTCTGTAAAAGTAGGTTTTCAGAGAATTTTCCATTTGTATTTATGTTAATTTGACTCAATAAAACAATACAAAAGATAGATAAAATTTATTTTAGAAAAACACCCAGAATAAGCAATTTTTGTCCCAATTAGATATTTGTGGCCAATTAAGCCACTTTTGCAAGAATTTATAACATAGACATAACTGTTGTAATTTTACTAATTTCCTCCTTCTATTCTAAAACCAGGAAAAGCAAAACTGTTATGGGCCGCCAAATATCCACGTGCTAAGATATGTTTTAATAGATTTTACGATGGTTTTTATTGTGATCCAAACGTCATTTACATTTTTTTCACTGAGCACACGTTTTATCGTTTTTGAATTCCTGAAATATACTGTTTGATATTCAGAACTTCTGAAGTATGTAAACATTCTAAGAGAAACTTACACATATGTTGAACATACAATTGTCGTTACATTTTTCTACTTAGTTGCCAACCTTTCGTTTATAGTTTTTGATTTGATTGTTTTCGAAAATTTATTACTTGATAGTTATTTATATACCAAGGGCATTAAACGGATGTTTATGCCCCGAGGGTGACCGTTTAAGAAAAACGAGGGAGAACTTTTTAAATCGCCCGAGGGTATAAAAATCAAGTAATGCCCGTGGTACATAAAAAATTTTATGTTCTACAATGGTTTTATTCCTCCGTTTGAATAATATTAATAAATATTTTGACGTAATCACGTGACAAGCGTTTCTTCGGCGTTGAATAACAATTCGGAGTTGAGCGACAATGCAGACAATTAATTGTCAAAGATTATAACACGAATAACCTTAATAGCCAATACTTGACAATGATGATTTAAAATTTACAATTTGAATGTCAAATATTTGATGTATCTGACATACATAAACCATGGCAACGCTTAATGCCCGCGCGGGCGTTGCGAATCCATAATGCCCTCGCGGGCATAAACTGGGCATAAACTAGCTGTTTTGCGCCCCGGTATCTAAGATGTAAAATGTCACTTTATGATCATGTAGTACACAAAATATTATATTTGTATAACGCAACAAAACGCAATGATCATTGGAATACAGATGGAATACAGATAATTTATTAATAAAGCCATAATTATTATTACAACCATTATTTCTGTTCTGATTGTATAATAGTACTACGACCTTCTAAGATCACTTTCAAAAAGATAGCGTGATTAATTGGTCTCTGGAAATGAGTTATATATAAAGCAATCATCTTTGTATTCTTTCAGCTTTCGGACCGTACTACTGCAGCACTACAAGTCTTTCAAGGATTCTTCGACAAGTGGAGAGAATTGTACGACTAAAACGTGCCTTGTTCTATTCCATAGCAAATGGCATGCAAATGAGCTCAGGTCGATTAACAAAATTATACATGCTTATTGCCGATAACCGCCTACTTACATACTGTAATTGTCTAAGGCATAATTTTAGCAATTAGTTATTATTTACACAGGTGACGTTAACGTTGCCATAGACAACAGAACTATCGCGTGAGTCTATATCATTTGAGGCTACATGAGGCCGATATTGTCTTCACCAATAATAATTTTGTTATGTAAATTATATTCTCTATGTCTACATAAAGATGTAACTGCAGCAATATACACAACATACAAGAGGTTTTTCTACTTTGCATTCACAATGCACACATTGTAACACTGTTTGCGGTGTTGGAATTAATAAATTGTAGCACCGTTTTTAGTGACGTTTTTCTAAGATTGGTCACTCTGATATCAAATGCCATATTTTGTCAAAAGTAAATACACATAACCGCAAACTGCCTTTTTAGAATCGCTACCTGCGTGTAAATGTATAAACCTCAACAGCTACCTATCGGAATTAGGTAGACACCGCTATTAAGCGTTAAGCGTTATAACAATTCTTTAGACACCGCCAAACACTTCTAATCTGACTATTATCATTATTATTAGGCACTATTTTTAAGGTAACTTTTAAGGTTATGATTGTATATGTATATCCTTTATTCACTGGTTGTCATGTAAGATTTGATCACAGTAGCCGTTGCGGGTTAATAGTGTTGCCCCGAACTCGATTGTGATCATAGTTGCGCCCCGTTATTTATTTATTAAAACTTGTAGGCTAGAGTAAAATTACCCACAATACGATTTTGTTATGATTTTATCCAAACTTTACTAAGTTGACAGTTTACTACAGTCCCAACTGTACTACAAGACGTTACCCACAAAATATCCTAGATTCTAAATATATTAGCCACAATTTCCAAATTTATATAAAATTAAAGACGAAAAAGTAGACAAAATAGTATATTACACTCGATTTATAAGACATCTTGGCGCTTTCGTTCATTTAGGACACTCGTCGCTAGCGCTCCTCGTTAATCTCGCTACATTGGACTCTACCCATAGAGCGAATATAAAGAAAAAATGTTTAATTAATTTTTACTTTATCATACGCAGTATGTAATGTATTGTAATCGTGCCGAAATTTTTTTTTGAGATTTTAGCGGAAATATGTCCTTTTGGGTCCCCTGAACATATTTGACCAAGGTACAAAAAAATGTCTGTTTGTGTGTGTGTGTGTGTATGTGTGTGTGTGTGTGTGTGTGTGTGTGTGTGTGTGTGTGTGTGTGTGTGTGTGTGTGTGTGTGTGTGTGTGTGTGTGTGTACCCAATTTTTGTTAATTCATTTTCAGAGAAACTACTAAAGGTTTCGGCACGGAACTTCATATTTAGAAGTTTCATGACCAAACTTAGAGTTGAAAAGCTTTTGGTTCAAAATGGTCCAAAGGAACTGGGTGTTTACTCTAAGCCTTTTTCAAGGATTTTAGAAATGAGCCGCCATTTCTGTAATTTCGTGAAAGTAGTTAAATAATAAATTAAAGCAGAGGAAATTTTGAATAATTTATGCCTATTTTACGCCTATGACAACAAATAGTTTAGCTGCAAGAGCAAATTCTATTTGATCGAGATCGGTCGCATCTGCATTGATTTAATACTATATAGTGACCCTGGATTTGCAATATTTTCAGTCTAATGACAGTACCGGTAGTGTCAAATGCTGACAGTACCGGTAGTGTCAAATGCTGTTATTTTGACATTATCTCACAATTAATATTGACCGTAGTTAATAGTATCAAAAGATCTCATATTGTGATACAGTGTACAGTCCTTGCCTAATGGCGTCGGATAGGCAGCGTGAGCGTGTCCGAAATGCATGTGTTCTGTTTGTTTTTGGTTTGACGAAGTATGATCATGCATCGAATGGGCTGGGCGACTTGGGGTGGTTGAACATGGATAACAGTAGGATGTTGCACGCAGCAATATTGTATCATAAGTTGCTATCCACTAGGATCCCACAATACCTCATGCGGAAGATATGCTGTATATATGAAGATATGCTCCACCTGCCCATCGCACTGAGCTGTATAAACGGTCATTCTCTTACCAGGTCAGTCACATATACAATGGTCTCAGGGAAGATATGAAAAATTTATCGTGAAACAGTTTTGGGGGAAAGGTGAAGCGTTGGCTGTTTGCTATTAGGTATCGAGCGCACATTGGAGGCTTTTTAATTTTTATTTTTTATGGGCAGGTGCGATGTTTTGTTGAGTTGGATTTGCTGCAAGTACGTGTAATTAGACTGTAGAGTAATTTTTTGGTTTGTTTTTGTTTTGATAAGTTATCGGAATTATTGTTAGGTATATTATTGATACAACTATGTCTTAGTTCTAGTTTGCGTAAGGGGTTGAGTGGAAGAGCAAGGCAATTTGGAAACAAGTGTGCTGATCTCCGCCCTAAATATAAATATTATTTTTGTTGCATTTAATATTGTTTTGTTAATAAAGAAATTATTTATTTATTTAATTATTTATCTGCCAAATTCTGGCTAACTAGTTTTATTTTAATGCAGACACGACTGATATCAATCAAATAGATTCTCATGCAGCTAAACTATTAATTGTACCTATATATTGTATGATAAAGTCATGTGCCTGGCCACATCAGATTTTTTTATAACACGAAATAGTTGAAATTATTGTTTTTAATCAAAAACTGTTAGACATGAACTCACCATTATTACTATTGGTATTCCCTAATATATCTATAATCTGCTAATTATTTTAAAGGTAATTTACAAGACCTATGGCCTCACATAAGAAGATTTTCGAGTAAAAGACTTGTTTATGTAACAACTTGTTTATGAAATGCGAAAAAGCATTTCGCTGAATACAAATCAGCGCTTGAGGATGGAGGATTCAGATTAGGATTCATTTTGAGGTTTCTAGGACAGGTGGTATAAATTACCAAAGTCTCGTTTTTTTGCATTTTCACCCCACTTTTTTACGAAAAGTTTGCGCGACAGAAAATAATAGTTATTTATGTACTAAGGGCATTACACGGATGTTTATGCCCTGAGGGTGACCTCGAGCTGTGTAAGTCGCCTGAGAGTATAAACATCAAGTAATTCCCGAGGTGCATACAAAATTGTATGTCCTACAATGGTTCTATTCATGAGTTTGAATAAGATTAATAAATATTATGACATTATCAAGTGTCATGCGTATCTACGGAGTTGAATAACAATACAAACAATTCGGAGTGGAGTGAAATAAGACAATTAATTGTCAAACTTATAACCTTAATCGCCAATAATTGACATTGCCGAGTAACAGTACAGACAATTAATTGTCAAACTTATAACATTAATCGCTAAAAATTGACATTGATAACTTAAAATCTATAATTTGAATAACAAATATTTGATATATTTGACATATAACCATGGCAACCCTTAATGCCCGCGCGGGCGTTAAGAAACAGTTTTTGCCCCGGTATCTAAGATGTAAAATGTCACTTTATGATCATGTAGGACATAAAATTATTTTATGTCCTACATGATCATGATCATAATGCACGTTTGATTTTATATATTGCGCATATAACTTGTGCTGGTTAGCAAACCTGTAACTAATCTTAGACTTTTCACTCTCATGACCACAAACCTAACTGCCTAGTATAATACCAATATTTTAGGCTGTAGGGTTCTAGTCTCATTATATCTGCTACAGTGCTTATTGTTGTGCATATTGTTGCAGCAATGTCATGTTGTTGACATGACATAACTCTTTGTTCTTTGGTTCTCTTTGTTCAAAAGAAGGTTTTCCGTACCAGGTAATGAGTGATAACTGGCAATCTAATACTCATTACCAATTTTTCGAAACTGAACTCGTACAATCTGTGAGGACATTTCCATCAAAACACTAGAGCGAAAGAAATTAATCAAATTATTGATTAAGTTTTGCCTGTTATCACTGTAAAATCAAAATACTGGCGACAGAAGCTCTCTAACACTTTCCCTAGCACTTCAGAGTTATTATATGTTAAGCCTTTTTCCAAAGTCGCGTGACGGCTATAAGTGTCTTGGAAATGGTATCTTAGTGGACAGCGGCGTGTATGGAAACCTCCGATGAGATTACGTCTTTTACGTCAAGTTTTCTGTGGCAGAGAAATACTGTTTTGCCTATCAGGCTGCTCGCTGGGCAAGAAAACAGTAAATTATCCATCCATCCTACGTGCATTGTGTAAAACCTACCATCCGATACTTACATACATAGGGCACGTGGGATGTTTTCTTCATCAGAATCATCCACCTGGACTATAGACCCCGCGTACTTACAGGATGTTCAGGACAAATAACACTTCCCAAAAGTCGATAAACAAAAATTACTTCAAGTTCCTACTATAGAGTACTTCACTTGTTCCTTACAAACGTTACATGAGTTGCAACAACAAAACTTAACCGTACATTTGAAGTGAACGTGCCGTTATATATTCCCATATAAGATATACATATTCTCTGAGGGTTGCAAAGCTGTTTTTTCTTTGGCGAAGATTTCATTCTTAAAGCGAAGTACCCTCGCTGATTTACAACCAGGAAATTCAACGCTGCCGCCAAATCTAATTAACATCTGAAGTGGTGCTAGCTCGAGCATCGGAAACGCAATTTCGTCGAAATTCGCGCTTGGTGATTGCCCAAGTCAAGGGTGTAACTCATACCCCCACCCCCCCGAGCAGCGATAATGAAATATATCGGTCTGACGCAAAATACCCCGAGGGGCAAAATTAGATAGGAAAGGTATGCCCGAAATGCAAATCCGCGGGGTATATGCGAAATAACTGGAATAGATATTATCTTGCGCCGGAATAGGTGGATTATACGCATATTTTATGAAATAACTGGGCGGAAATGGCAATTTATCAATTCAATGGCGGAGGTAATCCACAATAACCCTCTCCCTTGCGTTGCCGCATTAACGCTGAGATTGCATATTTGAGAAATTGTGATTTTTACAAATTGAATCTTTTATGATCGTAATAATGCAGAAATTGTATAAATTTAATAGGAGCACTGATTAACAAAGCAAAACATCTTTAGAAAGAATCCCACTTCCAGAACGATCAAAAATCATTTTTGGTGCGTATAATATCTTGGTAGGAAAGACCTTATAAATTTTATGTTCGAAATATTCCAAGTGATATCATTTATATTTTGGGATGCTTTCCATTGTTGAAATAATAATATATAAAATATTCGTTTTCAAAAATATTCGCCTATTTAAAAAAAAATATGTAACTCCCAATTTCCATAAAAATTGATTGATTAAAATCCATTTTTAGGGAAATTGGGAGTTACATATTTTTTTTTTAAATAGGCTTTTTCGTTAAGTCAACCAATTTTATTAATCACATTTCTTTCACCATTTCTCATTTGATTTCCTACCACTGTATGTCAAGATAATGTTAATTTGTTGCTGTCTGGAAACTGTTCACTGTACTCTAATTTGATGAAATATTGAAGACCATCTCAAATATAAATGACATAATCGTCACTTGAAGCCTTAAAAGAATTTTGGTGAATTGCAAAAAGAATGTTTAGACAAATGGCATTTGTTTAAGCAAATGTGAGTTTATTAGATAATATGGGCAAGATATCTCGAACATGAAATTTATAAGTTAATTTCACAAAAACGGTGACTTTTCTTTCTATCTTATATAGAAAACATTGAAAATGAATAATAATTGATTGTTTAAACAATAGGAAGAAATTTGTTAATGTATAATGTCACTCTAAGATAATAAACTGCCATTTCGACCTCAGAAAACAATTCAGACGGATTTTCGAGAAAAACGAATAATTTAAACAAATAGAATTGGTTTAAACAAATAGTAATTAACAGACAAATGTTTATAACCATTCCACTAGATTTATATTTCTAAGAGAAAAAAGACAATGAAATGATTAGAACGGTCAAATTTCTTAAGAATGTAAATCTTTTCATTTTAGGGTATTTTTCATGGCACTGTTGGGGCGGGTTGGGGGCGTCAAATCCATATGTATAATAGGCCAAATTCTTCCTTGAAAAGTCCTCTGCAAGTGGTATAGCTTCAATCTTAAATTTTCGCACCGAAAAACTATTCGAAAAATACCCAAAAATATCCGTTTCCCATGCATATTCTTATGTAAATTTTACGAATCGATAGGCACTATAGAAAAACGAAATTTCAAAGAAAAAAAAATACGTGTCCACTTCTTTTGGTTTTGGAAACGATTTGGGGGGATCGTTGCTTTCTATCAGCACAAAACTTTTTGCAATGCATTTTTGAACCACCCTAGTATCCACATCGATAATTATAATTCATATGTCAGAAACGGTCCCATGCTTATTTGCCGGGTTGACTTCTTTTCGTCTCTAACGTACGTAAATATAGAATACAAAATCTAGAAATAAACGCATTTCACGTCATCACTGGGTAACAGCAGTATAGTGCAACCTGGATTATCCGGACAATTAAATGCAAGGGGGGTGTCCGGATAATCGATTTGTCCGGATTACCGAATATTGCTTAAAAATTGCTTAAATAACATTATCTGACGTTTTGATCAATTTTAAGTCATGCATAGAACCAGTGTTGACGACTTTTGGTGTAATTAGCACTAGAATTTATACTAAATTCCGAAAATCCCATTTCTATCGCCGTGGCTGAATGGTTCAGTAGTTAAGTAATTCCACCTAAGGCCAGCAACAGAGAACTCATGCACTTAGGTATTAATTTTAAACGATTATTAAACATAGTTGACTAGTATGTTTTTATTTTTATTTATATCGGAAATCGTAGATTTTCCAACGTCGTATTGCGCAGCAATCGATCGATCTAATGCTTTGTCCATTATTAATTAATTGTATTATTTCGACTTTTTGCTGCACATTCAAAGTAATATGTTTCCTTTTAGGCATTTTTGCCGATTTTAGCATAATATATTTTTATGATTTTAACATAATATATATTTTTTTAAATCATGCGAATAACCAAGTTACCTAAGTAGGCTCACTTGAACATTGAAATCCAAAACTATGGGACGAGAAACCATGTGACAACTCAGTTTAGTGGTATAGGGCAGTCTCATTCACAGGGCGCATATATTTGAAGTTCAAGGTTCAAATTTTATGTCAGCCTACCATGATAACTCTGTCAGGCAACTGTATATTTTAATTATAATTATATTTTCTAAGTAGACTGAAACAAAGCTTTTTTCTCAGAAATGTGACGTGATGCAGTCCTTTGGCTTTTAGCATCGTAATCTGCCGAATAACTACGAAAAAGAAATGTTGCCTGCTCTAATTTTTATACGATTCTTTCAATGCTCGAATGGTAACTGCTTTCTGTATATCTTGACATACCTTTACTGACGATGTTGTAATGAAGGACGTAAAAATTACCCACATTAGTTTGAGATTCGTTCTAAAATCAACCCTCTGTCCGTCATCGATATTTGGATACAGTTGTACGGCTGAGCCTGACAACAAAAGGTGGCAGCACGGTACGCTAAGAAGAATTATAGGAATTTTGAGCACATATTCAACAACATATTAAATGAGACAAACGTTTTCTTTTATATTTTTGATGATCATTTTCTTAAGTTTTTTGCGAAGACAACGAAACAATTTGGCAATTGGGCACCACGGTTGAATATTTTTTTGATTCCTCATCTATTTCCTCAATTCAAGTCAGTACATGTTGACTTCACCAACAAGAAGATACATAATGTCCGTACATAATAAGCTTCTCTTGTACCAGCAAATTCTAAAGCCCGTGTGGAAAATTTGTGTGCAAAATAATCCAAAAATTAGCAAGAAGTCACGAGGAAAGGCTTCTCCATCGCGTACATGTTGAAGCTATCCAGCTCCTCGACAACACCGCATTAGTCAGAAGACTCAAGAGCAAGAAGCCTTTTGAGTTAGTGTGAATGTGACACAGTGGCAAAAGCAGAGCAAGTGCTGGATGTAGGTGTTAGTTCTAAAAGCAGTCAGTGCTACGTAGTGCGCAAGAAAAACGTACCCAGTATACCAGGACTAACTGAGAGACATCGATGGGTGCCTGTTATGCTAACTTACACTAGTAAAATAAGTTAGAATTAAGTTACTGATTAGTCAATTATGACTAGATTATAATGCTCCTATTGAATAAAAAAAAGATTCCTCATACTAAATCATTGAATGTTCTGTCTTTGAAAATGCTCACATCCATGCAAGAGCTATTTTTATGCGTGTACAAGTTCTGTAAGTGCTTTCTTGTGTCGTGTAGAACAAGTTCGATTACAATTCTATTCAAATTCTAACACGTTATCCTGTGCGGTATAGAGAAAACAGGAAGCGTTTAAGTAACACCGATGGCACTAATTTGCAAAAAACTAGAGAACCGCATTAGACATCTGAGGTGACATCCGTATGACGTTCCCGCGGAGCGTGATTTGAGTGCTGTGTGCAATTGGTTAGCTGTTTACGGTAGACTGTTGGACACGTTCGGTTTTGCCATTGCTAATCGCGTATAAAGAACACTTTCATGTTCTACTCATTGCATAAGAGCTGCAAGCCGAGGTAAACGACCTGTCGCTGCTACTCTGTGCCATGTTAATGAAACCAACACTATGCCATTATACCGACCGAATTGGCCGATTGCGTTTGATATACTGGTCTCTTGTGCGGACCAGATCAGCTGTTGCTAACGGCAACCTCTTTTATTACTGTTTTACTCGACGACCATGCAATATCTAGTGGGATTCAAAATTAGAACATGGGATGGGTTGAATTATCAATAATTCTCGATTGCTTGCGTTGGTTTTACCTGGAAATGAGTTTTAAAACTATTTTGGCCTGGTTTGATACACTAAATAACAAAAAAATAATATGTAATTTAGATATTTGAAACTACCTCATAGTAGTCATAAAAATAGTTTTCATTTCGTAGGTCAGATAAATTTAGTTCTGCATTAGCTCAACATGTTTTGGAGAAAAATCTAAATTGATTTTGAAAATGTTAAAATTCTAGGTTATTGTAAAAAACAGGATATAATGTTTTTACTTTATCATACGCAGTATGATGAAGTATTGTAATCGTGCCGAAAAAAAAATTGAGATTTTACCGGAAATAGGTCTTTATGGGTCCCCTGAACATGTATGTGTGTACCCGATTTTTGTGACGACGATTCCGGAGAAACTACTAAAGGTATCGGAACGAAAGTGCGTATTTAGAAGTTTTATGACCAAACTTAGAGCTGAAAAGCTTTTGGTTCAAAAGGGTCCAAAGGAACTGGGTGTTTACTGTAAGCCTTTTTCAATGATTTTGCAAATGAGCCGCTATTTCTGTAATTTCGTCAAAATAGTTAAATCATAAAGTAGAGGAAATTCTGAATAACTAATGTCTACGACATTTTTTGGTAAAATTAATAGTTTAGCTGCATGAGCAAATTGTATTTGATTGAGATCGGTCGTGTCTGCATCTTAGGTAGCCAAGATTTTTCATTCTAATGTCACAGTAGGTAGTGTCAAAATGTTGTCAAACGCTGATCTTTGACAATCGTAAAAAATGTGTTCTGCTGTCTCATATTTGTTTGCTTGTGACCTTTGTATGTAGTTTTATGTTCTACACGGGCCGCGCCTGACAAAATGTAAGTTTTTACAATTGAGTTCTTCGGAGTTTGATTTGATTGTGAATTGTGTAATTTATTTCTCATTTACTATAGCGCTTGAAGACGTGCCCAGTAGGACACAAAACATGTAGGGATTCCTAAAATAGATAGATAGATAGATAGATAGATAGATAGATAGATAGATAGATATCTAATTCATGTAAAATACATATGGTCCAAAGAATATACTGCATAATTTTCAAAAATATATACCTTACTCACAGAATATTATAAATATTAGGGATAGTGATGTTCTCTGTCATGAACTCCTGGAGTGAGTGGTATGCCTTATCAATAAAGTGGTTTTTCTGCGTCTGTTTAAATTCACGCAGAGCGAGCTGCTTGCAGGTCTTGGAAAGTTTGTTAAAGAAGTTGACACCTTCTTTAGCAGCATTTGTTGTTTGCAGTCGATGGAAGGACACTGTGAGATTCTCCTTGGTACGGATGTTGTGGTCGTGTTGAGTCATCCTGGTTAGGTACAATGGCAGATTTTGTCGTACGTCAATTAGTTAGAGGTATATAAAGAGTTATGGAGGGGTCAGGATTTTGCGCTTTCCGAAAAATGGTCTTACGTGGGTGTCACGTAACAAAACGTGACAAAAATAAGGAATCCGACCACTATTTATTGTATCATTATATCTATCAAATTCTGGCAAAATAGCTTTATTTTAATGCTGATACGACCGATCTCGATCAAATAGAATCTCATTTACTTTTAATTTTATAAATAGTATGATAAAGTCATGTGCCTGGCCACATCAGATTTTTTATTATAAATATTTATTATTAATTATTAAAAAACTTTATAAAAAGAATGCAAAACAGATATTGAAATTTTAAGTAATTATTATAAAAATTTATTTTTGTTCGTATCTCTGATATTGTGATTAACTTTCTTTAACAATTGTCAGATTGTTTGACATTTGTCAACAGTTTACATGCAACATGTACATACAAAACTATTCGTAACTACGTAATACACATCCAGGTTAGTCAAAACTACCCAAACAGCTAAATAACTCTCCAACCGTAAACAAAATCAAACAAAAGTTTTTTGTTTTAATGCTTCAATAAAATTCCAAAAAGGCTGTCCAATGTTTATTTTGAGGTAAATTCTGCTCTTACAGCTATATGTTTCGGGGCATTCCCGTCATCATGCTGAGTACTCTGCTGAGCTACTCAGCCTGATGACGGGAATGCCCCGGAACATGTAGATGAAAAGCAGAATTTTCTTCAAAATAAACATTGGACAGCCTTTCTGGAATTTTATTTAAGCATTATAATTGCCAATGAAATAGAGCACTTTATCACTACAGTTTTTTGTTTTAGGCAAGCCATCGTTTAAATATACTTTTAATATATTTTATTTTGGAAATTTGAAGATTATTAATTCTAAGAATGATTTGTAGGAATAATTTTTTTATAGAATGCATTCTTTTGAGATTTAATTTTTTTTTTTCATAAATTAGCTTAAATTTCAGTTGCATTAAAAAAAAAATTTTGGATTAAACAAGTGCTCGTTTAAATATATTTTCAATATACATATGCACAAGGTGTATATTGTAGTATTATTTAATTTTCTAATTCTAAAGTTTTGTAGGAAACATATCTTTATTAAATGCTTCATTTTGGAGTTAGGTATAAGCAGTTAATCAAGCTGCCTGCACTTTGTAGGAATATTTTCCCACATACACACAAATTTATTTTAATTTGTCAGTTTGAACATTTAAGTTAATTCTAATTAAACGTTTTATTATTTTTCTTGATTTTTTTACTTTTTATCCGTTTGGTTAAAATAAAAGTTTTTGAGTTTTCATTAAAAACTTATAACTCAAAAATGAAGCATTATATAAAACAAATTCTTAGAATTAATAATTTTTCATAATAAAATGAAGACGTCAAATTGGCGCACAAGTTGCTTTTTGAGACGACGAGCGTAGCGAGGAGTGCCTAAATGGAACGAGTGCGCCAATACGTCTTATAAAACGAGTGTAATATATATTTTTCTACTTTGCGTCATTAATTTTATATAAATTTAGAAATTGTGGATACTATATTGCATTAAATTAGAATCTAGGGTATTTTGCGGGTACCACGTGCCAGTACTGTAGTAACTGTCAACTTCGTAAGGATGGATTAAAATCATGACAAAATCTACATGTGAATAATTTTGCTCTACTTTAGCCGACAAGTTTTAATAAGTATAATATTCTGAATAGACGTGTTTGGCGGTAACTGATGAGTTAGTTCGCAGAATAAGAACTTACTAAAGAATTGTTTTAACGGTTAACATTTAATAGCAGTTCGTATCACTGGTTTATAATTGAAACCAAATTCTACTAATTTTACTTAGTAAAATTATATGTGATGCAAATAAGTTGCACACAACCAGAACTAAGACGAAGTGGAAAGCGACGGACAAAAACGAATACGGTATTGAAACGAGCAGAATTCGGTCCAAAATGTTACCGAAAACTTATACGTTACTCAACCTAAGAAATCCTCAACACTTTAAATGTACTATAGCTTCCTACGTGTATGCTGATATTCAATAAACAATTTATTAGACATATACAATCTCGCAGTAGTAATTAAAATTGTTCATATCTACGAAGTAGCTTTGATCTTCGCATAATACCTTATTAAAGTAAATGAGGTCCTTGAATTATATCTGAAAAGGAGATTTGATGTTTAGTTGAAAAGAATTATGACGATCACTTGCCCGCGTCTCAAAACATCACCGAAATGTCATGCTGGCGTATTTTGATGAACACAGCAAAACTAAGAACGCCCCAATCCTTTGGCCATACTATAGCAGGCTACACGTATGTTTAAATATGTATAGAATATTGATATTTCGCAGTTTATGCGATAGCAAGCAATTAAAAAGAGGGAGTGTGTGGTTATGTGTCATACGTTTGACATATGGCATTTGATATCAACAATCAATGTAAAAAGTGTAGTTGTGTACCAATCTTAGAAAAAAGTTACTAAAAACGATGTTACAATTTGTTAATTGTAACACCGAAAACAGTATTACAATGTGTGCATTGTGAATGCAAAGTACAAAAATAAATTTAGACGATAGCTTGTTTAAAACCAAAAAGCTTTAGTATGATTTTTTACTGTTGGGGAATTATTTAGGTGTTCTTGTAATGACTAACCGTATTTACTATTAATTTACGCATTTACAATAATGTTATAACAGTCAAATTTGTAGATTTCCTGATAATGGCGGAGATTTCGACGCAATATGAAAAACAAACAAAAATATTTTTTTATTGTTGTTTGCAATATCCCAATGCTGATACATACAGGACGTCTACTTTTTCCCCGCAATTTTTGTTTCCAGATAGTAGACCAAAAAGATCAGGTCCCAAATACCTACACAATAAACAAATAATGTTCCCAAGAAACAAACTCAGCAGAAAAACAAGAGATCACGTGCATTAGACACTATTAGTACATCAATAATTAGCATTTACAATAATTACAATAACAATGCAAACATGGTTTTAGAACTCGTCACAACGGAGCCAAAACATAAACGATGCAAAGCTTTCGTTATTGAGTCCACTGACTGCCCAAAAACGTCGACACTAAACGCCCTATTACCAAACGTAGACTATCGAACCTAGAGCGTGTTTCACATAAAACTATTAACCGAAGATGGATTTTTGTCAAAACTGATACAAGAATGCAACTGCAATATTATTAACAACGGGTTTTACTGCATGCACGATATCTCATATGATCAACTGAATAATTCACAGCATTGAATAACAGGAACGTGGTGGTTCTCATGGCCACAGCTCTGTTATAGGGTAGTGTCCACTTCCCCTATTGGATTTACAATTGATTTGCAGGGTTTAAAGGGAGCTGTTTAGGTGACCCTTCTAATCCATGGGTAAATTAACCACTGCTCGGCGTAGTTACCATACCCTTTGAGCCCGCTAAAGCCCCTAGCAAAAACTTGTTACCTAGCAACAGAATCGAAATAATTCATATGTAATTATTGTACTGGTAAAAGTTGTTTTGTAGTGATGTTTGTCACCGTGACTCTATTCTATGAACTTTGATTAGTAGTTACTCTTACCGGAAATTACCTATGTTATGTATGTGATATTTAGAAAATATTTACGTTACTGTTCGCATCAAATTTGTAGAATTCCATTGTCGGCTTTATGAATTAGTGATCTTTCGCTAATTGCTAGCACTATGCACGACTCAATTATTATGAAAGTTCATGTTTAACTTGAGTACACACTGTACAAACATTGCCCGTAGATGGGCAATGTGCCTACCTTTATGTGTTGCAATAAATAATTGATTTATTGATTTATTATTCACAATACCTTCAAATTTGCTTATCTAGATGTCGTTTGCCTTAAAACTAACCGCAAGAATTGTTTAATTATTCAAACAATAGAACAATAATGAGCTTAATCAGACAGACATACCCAAGTGGTTATTGTTAAGTCTTATTGATTTTTTATGTTATTCTTATCGTCACACCGTCTGGGCCTTTGAATAGCGAATACTAAAACGGACGAAATCAATAAAATTTACGCTTTTGTTGCTTGTTTTGATGTGTTGTACACCATACAGGTTATGTAACCCACCTGAATTTAAAGTTCACAATTATTTTGTATATTTTTCTTAAAGGACCAACAAATGCTCTTGAACCATTTTGTGTTTATATTTTATATGTTCATCATTAAACTGTGCCTACGGTACAAGGCATACGGAGTGTTGTATACTCTGTATGCTGAATAATTTGCTAGTTATTGCACATTTTGCATTTAACCGAAGCAAAAATATACTTCTTTATGTTATACCATATAAACGTATTTCCTACTGTGGTAGGTTAACTGTGGTCGGGAAAGTGCGGCTCCGGAGCCTGAGTTAATGTACATTTATACAGGGTCCTGCAACTAAGCTCCCGTCTTCTGTAGCTCACTTACTCATTAAGCTAAGAGTTTGACATTTTGCAAGCTTACCCTGTACTTCAAGGTACAATTCAAGAAATTATTTTTTATTATACAGGATGTTCCAAAAATGTGCAACGCCATGGTAATATATTTTTTTAAATTGCATGCTATACATTTTTCTACACAGTTGGAAGCCTTTTATGGTTGCCTACATATCACCAAAATTTTATTGAAATTGGTTGAGTGACCGCAGCGGAAAAAAATAAAAACCAAAAAAAATTGATTTTGCATCGTAGGCTTTAAAAATCAATAAAAACCACAAAATGCACCTCGTTAATAAAATTTTGCGACGTGCTTATTAAGTTAAATGTAATAGTCTCGTTAACCAAGTGACATTGATCCAAATTATACAGGGTGATCAAAATCGAGTGTCAAACTTGTCAAACTTCAAAGCATGTTATTGTTCTTATTTTAAATTGGAACCCATAATTTTTTTTAGGTGAAACGATGCGGAATTAAAGAATAAATATTGTTTCTGAATACAACCCCATCACAATTCCCAATATTTTAAAAGTGATTCGCCAAAAATTAATTTTTCAACGTTTCCAACGGCAATTTTAGGTAATAAATATCGTACGTGGCGTTGAAAAACAATTTATTACATAAAATATAACGCAGAGAGGTATTTTAGATTTAAGTGTACTTAATTAAGTAGTTATTCAATTGCTAAATTTGCTGCAAAATTTACCTATAGCCACATTTCCGTCCTTACCGCTATAGGTAAATTATGCAGTAAATTTAGCATTTGAATAACTACTTAATTAAGTACACTCAAATCTAAAATACGTCTATTATTTTTTATGAAATAAATTGTTTTTCAAAGCCACGTACGATATTTATTATCTAAAATTGCCGTTGGAAACGTTGAAAAATGAGTTTTTGGCGAATAACTTTTAAAATATTGGGAATTGTGATGCGGTTGTATTCAGAAACAATATTTATTTTTTAATTCTGCATCATTTCACATAAAAAAATTATGGGTTCCAATTTAATATAAGAACAATAACACGCTTTGAAGTTTGACAAGTTTGACACTCGATTTTGGTCACCCTGTATAATTTGGATCAATGTCACTTGGTTAACGAGACTATTACATCTAACTTAATAAGCACGTCGCAAAATTTTAGTAACAAGGTGCATTTTGTGGTTTTTATTGATTTTTAAAGCCTACGATGCAAAATAATTTTTTTTTTGGTTTTTATTTTTTTCCGCTGCGGTCACTCAACCGATTTCAATAAAATTTTGGTGATATGTAGGCAACCATAAAAGGCTTCCAAATGTGTAGAAAAATGTATAGCATGCAATTTAAAAAAATATATTACCATTGCGTTGCACATTTTTGGAACATCCTGTATAATAAAAAATAATTTCTTGAATTGTACCTTGAAGTACAGGGTAAGCTTGCAAAATGTCAAACTCTTAGCTTAATGAGTAAGTGAGCTACAGAAGACGGGAGCTTAGTTGCAGGACCCTGTATATCTGTATAGTCAGGGTTGCCAGGTCTCCGGCATTGCGCCGGAGTCTGCAGCAGTTGAGGCTCATCTCGGGTCTCCGGCAGGCATTCAAGCATCTCCGGCAAAATCAAACATGAAGGAAATAGTTTTACATTATTGTCAATGATATATCGTCGGCTTAAAGGTAAAATGGTAAAAGTCACTAACTAACAATTTGTTATATTTTATTGAAGCACAAATTAATAGTGTCAAAATGCTGATGCAAGTTCAATAAATTCTTAAAATCCATTAATTCGCTGGAAAATGTCATTATATTTATTGGTATTATATTTTAGTCAGGTTTTTGTACTTTTACTTTTAACCAGACGATATACAGGCAGAGACATATCTTTGTTGAATTTTACATATGCAATGTTATTCAAATTATTTTACACTACGCAATTTATCACGCAAAATGTTCTACAACTTTTTAAGCAATAAAAAACTTCGTATAGGGCCATTAACAATAGTGTAAAACCGCTATTATACAGTGAGAACACAAAGTATTGAAACATGATAAAATCTGTAAATCGGTCTATTATTTAAAAAACAACTCGGTTTTGAATTGCAATATATGTACACATATTTATCGTAAACTAAATTTCCGACCTTCAATGGGATTTTGAATTAAGACGGAATCGACATATTTTTTTTAATGGCTTAATTTTTAAATTGCCTTAATAACAGCATAAAATAGTATGATGGCCGTACATAGGCAAATTTTCTAGAAAAATATAGTTGAAAATTAGTGTTACATTGTGTATTTTTTTACAGATTTTGAGGTTTGTGGGTGATTGAATTCAAATGGCATACATTTACTAATGTTGCTAAAATTACAGTTTTGACATTTGACCTCACTTTTCCGGATGTCTTACGTAATTTTGAGTTCGCATTCGTATTCAGGGCAAATAAAGTTCCAGAGTACATTTTATATTTTGTTTACAACCTCTATGCTACTCAAAGTTAACAATATTTGCAATTTCAATTATGGTCTTTAAGCCTTAAATTTTCTTCCGCTACCATTAAGACAATTAAATGTTATATTAAAATAACTTTCAAATATGGGATTGCCATTACATCAAAATGTGTATTTTTATAGTAAAAAATCGAGGTATTCAAAGACGTTTTTTCTTAGCCGTATAAGAAAATTGCAAAAGAAACAAAACGAAAAAGCGCAAGATATCTGCAATCCTGTAGAACGTGGGTTTTGGAAATGAAACTACATAGGCGATTATGATCTATTCTTTGCCAAAATCGCAAAGTTGAGATTTTAGACCTGTTTGGGTTTGGCACATGCGAGGTGAAAGGGCCTGACTTTTTTAATCACAGAATCAAGTTGAACCTACATCAATTATTTAATATTTTTACTCTACATCAATTATTTAATATTTTTACTTCAAAAATAAATATTTTTTTTAACATTATTTTATATTTCTTGTCGACTATACCTCCCTCCATCATCTCCGGCATTCTTCTGAGACTAATCTGGCAACCCTGTGTAGTATATATGTTTGCCGACTACTGGGTTGACCCAATAATAACACTGTGCTAGTCAAAAAAATGAACAAGCCGACGACCTACCTAGTAAAGTTAATTGGGGTATGCTGAATTCAGTGGTGGTAGTCATTTTTCTAGGTTAGGTCATTTAATCGAGTAATATCAAACTCAAAATTTTAGGCGGGACCCGGTTTTTAGAGAAATTAAAGATTTTCGATTGCTCTCAAAATTCGTATTGGAGTGTTTTTTGGTGCGAGGAATCCGAAATCCGATATTATTTTTGCGATCCGACAAATATTTAAAACAGTTTGCATACAAAAAAAAATCAAAAAATGACCGAAAACGGCAAGAAACGTTGATTTTTGTATGGAAATGGCCCAAAATTTGTATTTGTAGTTGCATTTTTTTATAAATGAAATTATTCTTATTAGTTGTCAATAGAATTGTATCATCTTTAGGAATATGAAAATATGAGTGTCGTTTCTTAATTCTATCGGGTATAGTTCTTGACTACAACAAGAGACACAACACTCTAATTTGTCCATCACAGTCACACTGACAAGTTATTTAAAAGTATTTGCCACTGTTTGTCACTACATCATAAGACATACATAACCTAACGAACAAACGATCGAATAATGAATAAACCAGCGCAGCGCCGCACTGCGGGAGAACAGATAAAGACCAGTGGTAACGCATGCACGCAAATTTCTAACGGCAAGAAAGGCCGAGTGTCTTATCTGGCACCAGTGCTGTAGTTAGTTAGGCCAGCTGGCAGACCTCACGAGGCTGTGCCGTAAAACTTTCTTGTTTAAAGTCCAACCAAGTCCAGGTTTCTGGTTGACCTGGTTAGTAACGGCGACCAAGGCAGTAATGGATGTGAGGGAGGGATACCAGGCATCTGGTGCCCGCCGGTGATTCATCAAACGGGGCCTTCGGAGGTTGTGCCATCATGAGGACTTAACGATCTGATATCTAGTATATCCCTATAGGGATTAAGGCAAGTGCGGATAGACGCTATAGCCCACATGACGTCTATACCCTTCTCAATGTGGAGCTATCCTATCTTACGTATGTGGCTAATGAGAAGCCGCTGAGAGACATGACATGTGGCAGAGTTCTCAGCGTAAGCGTGCTCGACGGTGCACCCAACCCCCAATAACGCCTTAGCGTTCCTGGCGGTGACTCGTCAAACGTAGATTCCTGAAGGTTTCCGACACGAGTGCTTGGAGAAATTCAAGGCTGTGGGATGCACTAACTCTTTGGTGTACGCCCCTAGAACAACCGGGGGCTACCCTATACCATGGTTTCTAGCTGTAGGTCAATAGCCGCCCTTCTACGGTGTGTACAGATGTTGAGTAGACGTTTGCGCAAGTGGCCTCGCCGGCGACTCGTCCAACGGTGTAGGGGAAGCCCGACTAACACAAGTACCAAGGCGAAGGAGGGCTTCCATGGCTGGTCTGTGCTTACGAGGTCTTATTTGTATCATGGGAGCCTGCGTGTGCTGGTACCATTGGTGCACAACAACTTTAGGGATTTACAAAAAGCCAGCCATAGCCTCTTTCAACTGGAGACGGACTCTCGGGGGTAGACATGTTTCAGGTTGCAACCTCATTCAAATTTCACATAACCGTCTTGACATTATGACGTGTCGACTAAAGTTATCGTAGCGACAGGCAATTGTCTTAGCTAAAGTATAGAAACAAGTGAATATTCTGGCACCAGACACTAGTGTCTATCGGCCGTTATCGTCACTTTACTCATTTTTGTACCATTGCACGGCGAGTATAAACCGTAAGACTGGAGACTACCTACTTATTATTTATTTATTTATCGATTCGGCCAAAAGTAGTTTGAAAGCTGAAGATGAGTGAAAATTGATTTGAATTTAAATAAAGAAAAAGAAAAAAAATGATAAATATATTTGGTTATACATATTCTTTGGTCACTTTTGTGGCCAGTGGCTCAGTTTTTGGCGGTTGTTTTGTGTTTTTACTCAAATATATAATCCAATCAACTTTGAACTCATTTCAATAGAAATAGCTGCAATTACCATACAAAATATTATAGCGTTTTCGATTTTCTGCACTCAGCTGCACTAGCATCGTGCTGGTGTGGGTTTGAGTATTCGGCTTTTCCACTCGTTTCGTGCCGAGTGTTCGGCTTATGCACTGCACGCGCTCAGAGCACTCTTCTTGACAGGCTTAATCAATGAATATGTCATTACTTTGTGTTGAGATGATAAATATAGATATAATGTATAAGAATAACACCCTGGAAGCTAAATATAATCATAAATAGTTTCGTAAGAACCTTTGAAAGTCACGTATATTAGGTTATGAATTAGTTCACCGTGAGTTGGTTTTTAGAACTGCACCAAAACAATGCGGTTTACGCTTATTTACGGTGCAGTTCGCACCGAGTGAGTGCATAAAATTGTATAAATCGAAAAGGCTATTAGAGTTCTTTCTCGAATTTATTTTTTATGGGTGGTATATTTCTTTTCTTCTCTGATTGCAAGGAATTTTTTGGGAACGTATTTTGATGAACAAAAAGAAATACCAATTGGGCCATTTCCATTAAAAAAATGCTTTTGGTCGTTTTCGGTCATTTTTTGATGATTTTTGTATGAAAACTGTACTAAATATTTGTCGGATAGCAAAAATAATGTCAAATTGGGATTCCCTGCGCCAAAAAAAAACTCCAATACGAATTTTCAGAGCAATAAAAATCGTATATTTTCGCTTATAAACTGGTTCCGCCTAAAATTTTGAACTTGATATTACTCGATTAAATGACCTAACCTAGAAAAGTGACTATCACCACTGAATTCAGCGTACCCGAATTGACTTTACTAGATAGGTCGTCGGCTTGCTCAAAAAAAAAACTTTCATTTTCGTGCACAGTGTAATTAAACCAAATACATTAATGTCCACAGTAAAAACAAGCTTCTGGTAGAACATCTCGCATACTGCGTATGATAAAGTAAAAATAACAGTACAATTCTGGTTAAATAAACGTGAAATAAATTTAGGAGTGTGTTATTAATTATAAAAAATTAAAGTAATGCAACTTTTCGGCCCATTAAATATACAAACTGATATGAGGCGAAATTGAAAACGGTAGATTTAATGTTAAAATGTGAAATAACGCGCTTTTCTCCATCGGTATTTGTTTCCGAGATTTCACACTTCAATACCTTCTGACCAAAATTCGCACAATATCTGATTCAAATTGACAAATGAATATCAAAGGTGCTTCGGGATTTACCGCCTCCAAAAGGGAATCAATACCGACCACAGTTGTTCCTAATATGTAGCGATGAAAGCCAAGGCAAATGCCGTTATAATCAGCATTATGATAAAATAAATACATTGCTAAAAAATACCTCCAATTCATTCGCTGCCAGTGATTTACTTAGTTTTTTATATTTCATATATATTTTTATAATCACAATTTTAATTACAATTTATTTTGTACCAATTATTGCGTACGTTTATTTTTCATAGTTCAACTCGATTCGAACATAGATATAATTTTGGCCAGGTTTTTAGATAAAATACCCAATATATCAATAGAGCAGTAGCGGTGCTCCGTAACCAACTCCGTTTCGTTTCGCAACAGGCTCTGTCGCGGCTGGGAGCACTGCAATAACGCATATACGATGGATGCACCGCCTCAGAGCTTGGCGATAACATATTAACTGAGGTCCGCACGACGAAGTCCGCAAGAGTACTGAGACATTAGGGTATTCCGGTCATGTCAAAATTTAAGCAGATATTCGGTTTAACCTATTGTAGAATTTATGAGGATTCATAAAGTTAAGCTTCGAGCTTTTTGATTTAGTTTTTCTGTGAGATAATTGCAATTAAAAGTGCATTTCGTTTGAATTCACCGACCACCCTCGGAAACACACGATGATTAACGATCCCTATTAGCGCTGGCAACAGCGGACAGCTCTCGAACAGCTGATCGCCCAAGTTGACGGTTGGGGGGGGGGGGGTCGATGGCGTATAGGATAGAGCGGCTGCTATCTACGCTGGAGGCCTGGGATCGAATACCGGCTCGGGCTAAAATCGACTGTCCTGGTATTTTAGGCAGGGAACAAATACCTTTGCATGCCGCCTTCCATCGGATGAGGAAGTAAAGCCGGTGGCCCCGTGTGCTGTCATTATGCGACGTGCACGTTAAAGGACTCTTACTGGAGGTTGGAATTCCTTCAGTAGGACAAAATTCCTGGGTGTGTGTAGCCTGCCCTCAGCGTCGGTGATTGGCCTAAGTTGCGGAACTAGACCGACGTAAAATAAACAAGCCAAAAAAAAAAAAAAAGTTGACGGTTGGCTACCCTGTTGTTTGAGAACGAAGTCGAACTCCATTTTCAATTCGGCACAGAACTATGTCGGCGTTGGCGTTTATACATTTTGAAGTCAAGTATTTGATATAACCTCAATAACCAAAGCAGGTGTCAACAAACGAGCGATTCTAAACGTAGACACAACAAGACAAAAAATTACGTGTACCCTAGATATAGCAACGTTGTCAAGTCGCTCACTTTGAGCGGTCTTTGTGACGTCACAAAGACCAATCCTAATTCAAAAGTCAAACAACGATTTCTCTTAATTTAAAACGATGTTTGATATTTTACTAGTGAAGTAGCAAACAGTAACACCCATAGTTTATAAAAAAATGACAATTTAAAAAACACCGGAATACCCTACGATTCGCGGAAACCTATACCATTGCGCCTCTTTATAAAACTGTTTACTCAATCCTAGAACGTAGTAATATATTATAATTTCAAATTGATTTTCAATGATGTTTTTAATTTATAGTAAGTATTTCGTACGCCTAATTGTACTAATTTGTGATATTTGAATTTTAGAGATAACATGAAATAAACTACAGAATACACATAGTGTTTTAATGTTCCTCTTTATATAGGCTGTCTAGAAGATCGGTGCAAAGTTCTTCAGACATGACATTACACTTATATTTAACAAAAAATAATATAAATCCATTAAAACCCAGTATACAAAGCAATGTTAAGGTAATAAGTATAATGTGTAGGAACATGGGCGTATCCAGCTTAAATCGGAAGGGGGACAGTTTTCTAAAATTATCATGCTATATGGTGGAAAAGTGTCCATTATGGTGGTTCATAAAGCATTGCAAAAATTTCTGTGAAGATAGAAGGCATTGTTTTTTATGGTGCCTTTCAGGTTCTTAAATCTACATGGAAAAATGCATGAGAAGAAGATATTTTTTGGTAGTTTTCAAATAATTGTTCGGGGTTTGAGAAAACTTAAGATTACTTAAGGATTTGTAGTGGACTTTCCAAGGAAGAATTTGAGATATTATACATGTGGATTTGACGACCCCTACCCACCATGACAGTGCCCTGAAATCTACCCTCAAATGAAAAAATTTACATTCTTCATAATATTTAACTTTCTAATCATTTCAGTCTCTTTTTTCTCATAGAAATCATTACTATAGGTCTTCTATTTGTTTAAATAATTTGTTTTTCTGGAAAATCCCTCTGAATTGTATTTTATGAGTTTAAAATGGCAAATTATTATCTTCGAGTGATATCATCCATTAAAAAAATTCTTCCTATTTTTTAAACAATCAATTTCATTTTCACCTTTTTTGCTAATTATGGTAGAAAATTTAGCATTTTTGTCAAATTAACTTATAAATTTCATGTTTGAGATATCTTGCCTATATTATCTAATACATCCACATTTTTTAAACAAATTTCATTTGTGTAAACATTTTTTTTTGCAATTCACCTAAAATTCGTTTATTTTTTAGATCGGTCTGGCCAACTGTTATTCTCAAGTGACATCATTTATATATTGGGATGATATCCATTGTTTAAATAATACAATATTATTCGTTTTCATTATTATATATTCGAAAAAATCGAATTTTTCTGAAATCCTTTTTTTTGGAAAATTGGAGAGTTACATTCCTTTTAGAAATATTAAATTGCCTAAAGTCAACCAATTTTATTAATCACACTTTGTTTCTCCATTTCTTATTCTGATTTCCTGCCACTGTGTGTCGCATAATGTTGATTTGTTGCTGTCTGGAAACTGTTCTCTGTAGGTACTCTAATTTGATGAATTATTGAAAACAAATAAAAGTTTATGATTCAAATAATGGAAATCATCCCAACATATAAATAATATCACTTGAAAATAACAGTTGGCCAGACAGATCTTCAAAAAATAATTTTAGTTGAATTGCAAAAAAATGTTTAGGCATTTGTTTAAACAAATGTTGGTTTATTAGATAATATAGGCAGGATATCTCGAGCATGAAATTCGTTAATTTTACAAAAAGATGACTTTTACCATGATTAGAAAGAATGTTGAAAATGAATTATAATTAATTGTTTAAACAATATGAAGAAATTTTATAATGAATAATGTCACTCACTCTAAGATAATAATAAACTGCCATTTCGAACTCAGAAAACTAAACCACTAGACTTATAGCAATGATTTCTATGAGAAAAAAGAGAATGATTAGAATGCATTTTCCCATGTTAATTTTAAGCCTCGACAAACCGCATTAAAACACAAAATTTCGAAAAAATACGTGTATACTTTTTTTGGATTTGGAAACAATTTGGGGGATCGTTGCTTTCTAAATAAAAATAACCACCATAGAGTCCATAAGCAAAAGAGTCCTATGTAATAAACATAATAACGAATCGCAAGAGGGGGCAGCTGCCCCTCCTTGCCCCCCCTGGATACGCCCATGTGTAGGAATATGACTACTTACTAATATATAAATTAAAGGGCGTGTTACTCATGTTGAGTTCGTCTCCCACGATCATGTAAATTGATCGCTCGATTTGTGTACACCTTGGATTTTAAGTGTCCCATCATAAAGAAAGCCTAATGGTGTCAGATCATTGGACCTAGCTGGCCATTAAGTAACTTCGGACCATTTTCAAGTAATTCAAGTCGTTCATCTTTACTAGTAAAACATTACGGCCGTTTTTCATTATTGCTTTCTTATATAACCTATTCAAAATATTATACTTCTGAATACAGATTAAAAAATCCCACAAAAACACAAAATATTGGTAACTATTAGAAAAAAAATTGTTGACGTCATAACTTCAAAAAAAAATAATAGAAAAATCTGAAGATACCTTTTTCATATGCGCTGTAAGTTTAATCAATAAATTACATTTAATCAATCTCCTTTAGATGTTTGGTCTTTCGCAAACATTAACGGAGTTATCGATTTTATTCGCTACTTAATTACCAGGCTGGAAGAATCGGTCATAACTCTCACGCAAATAAAAAACGATCATTACTTATAAGTCATTTTTATTTATAATTGTGAAATTGGAAACATGCTAAAGTTTTAATTGAGTAATTATTTATTATTCAGTGGAATCATCTTCGTCCATAAATGTGAATTCTGCTTGTTGTTGCTGTCGTTGTTGGTATTGCTCATGACGTAGAGTTGCGGTGGTTGGTAGCTCGGAGCCGCCGTATGGTTGCTGACACTTATGGCTCAAAGTTTCGTACTTTTGAATGCATTGCATAATTTCAATTCTGCAACTTGTATTCAAATGTCGTGGTAACGACTCAAGATTACGCACCAAAGACAACAAAAAATGCCGATCACTATTGTCTTCAACACTTTCTTTCGCTATTTCCATTTCTTCTCTGTTCTCGTACCTGTCCAATAGACGTAAAATCTTGGCTTCAACGGGATACAGTCCTTTTTTGCCCACCCGTCTTACCTGCGTCTGCGGAACATTTGGTGCAGACGAGCGGACGGAAGACGCAGATGTGGCTTCCTGGAGTTCTTCTTCTTCGTCGTCTTCATATTGGTCTTCTTGAACTGCGGTCGATTCGGCTCTAGTACGATCTAACGAACTGACTGATCCCTTTAGTGCCACAGTGTCTCTTAGAAATTCTAATTGATGGGCATACATATAGGGAGTTTTTTTGCGACCTCCTTTCCGACTTTTACCTCTTCGCTCTTGAATATCTCTTGCAAACCGATCTCTTATGTTTTTCCATTTTTTATGCAGTATGTCCCCTGTAAGTAAAACAGTTATATATAATTGTTTTAAATATAACAACCTAGTCCGTTACAGGTTGTTTTTTTTATAGTCGTATGTTATTAGACGAGCTAACAATATCTAACAATAACAAAATACTTGCCTAATTTCTTTTTGTTGTCCAAACTCAGATCGCTGCCAAAAATTTGCGTAATTTGTTCCCAGCATTTCTTTCGCTTTGCTCTATCACTATAGTCAGTTTGCTTCATGTCCCATAATACTGGGCGGTCTTGAACTTCGCTTATCAATTTTTCAATGTCAATATACGTTTCTAGCGGCAGTTGCTGTTCCTTTGAAGTCATCTTGAACACTACATAGCTGCGATGTGTGCGGCACATGTACCGACTCGACTGTCGAGTTGGCCGCCGAGTCGGCAAAAGCCGCTGTGTTCGGGTGACCTCGACAACACCCGATCTCAGTTGGTAGCGTTACAGGGGCGTCATAATTTTGTTGACAATAACGTTCGCGACAATGGCGATTTTACTAGAGGTAAAAGAAAAATAACACTCACAACATGTTACCACATGTTTACGTTATTTAGAGTACCTTCCGAAGTTGTTACCAACACAATAAACTAAGCGATGCTATCGAAATTTCAAGGATTGAACATCGTTAGCCTTATATAGTGTTTATCGACTTAGATTGTCTGTAGAAATTCCACTTTTGTGTAAGTGTGTTTTGCGAATTGATATTTATTAGAATTATTATAAACTTGAAACATACTTTTTTTAGGTTATCCGTTAAAATTAGACGATGTTACATCATTGAAGGTTCCCTAGGTTGGCAGAATGAAACAGTCTAACAATATCTGAGTGATTGATACATATCGAAGACCTCCGAGTGGAAATTATACTGACTGCTACAAAAAAAATCAGCCAGATTGCTTCCATTAAAAGCATTATCCGCATAACTGACTTTTGGCTCTGATTCGATGTTGTGAGGCTGGAAGATTTCTGTTAGATGCTCTGCAAAAATTCAGCCTTCTGTTGATTGTCTGTACACTAATGAAGATATAATCTGTGAAGAAGAAGCCATACAGCTAGTTACTCCAAAGGAAGTTACCAGAGAAATCAAGACAAACCTAAATCCAAAGAAGGCACCTGGATATGACCTTATCACAGGAGAAGTTCTTAAGCAATTACCTAAGAAAGGTAATTATGCTGACGTATCTAATAAATGCATCGTTCAGACTAAAATACGTCCCACATGTCTGGAAAGTAGCAGAAGTTATTATGGTACCAAAACTAGACAAACCACCGAACGAGGCCAAATCATATCGCCCAATATCACTGTTACCAATGATGTCGAAGCTCTTTGAAAAGTTGCTTCTAAAGAGAATGAAACCTATCATTGAGAGAAAGGAACTAATTCCTAATCACCAATTTGGTTTTAGAGAAAAGCATTCGACTATTGTTCAAGTTCATAGAATAACAGATATCGTAGAGAAAGCATTAGAAAAAAAGTTTATTTGCCCAACAATCTTTCTTGATGTGACACAAGCTTTCAATAAGGTTTAGCACGAAGGATTGATACACAAACTAAAGAGTATGCTACGGTTACAATACGTCGAGCTGCTAACATGCTATGTATCTGTTCTATTCAGAATAAAACAGGTCGATGAATACTCGGATCTAAAAGAAGTAAAAGCTGGGGTACCCTAGGGTAGTAGTGGGACTAATTCTCTATCTACTATAGACAAGTCACCTTCCACAGCTGGAAAATGTAACACGCCACATTCGCAGATGACACGGCTCTAATGGCACTGGGATCAACTATTGGAGAATCTACTAGGAATCTTCCACAAGCTACTAATAAAATGTATAAATGTACAAAAAATGGAAGACCAAGCTCAACGAACTGAAATCTGTCCACATTAACTTAACAAACAAAAGAATCGAGGACATACCTCATGTAAAGATTAACGACGCCATAGTTCCATATGCGAACACTGCAAAGTATTTGGGTATGACTCTGGATACAAAACTAAGGTGGAAAGAACACGTTAAGAAGAAAAGAGTAGAGCTTGGCCTCAAACATAGAAAACTCTACTGGCTTCTGGGAAGAAACTCTCAGTTGTCAGTACAGAACAAAATACAAGTTTACAACCAAATACTAAAACCGATTTGGTTATACGGCATCCAGCTTTGGGGTTGCGCCAACATACAAGGAATCCAGACTTACCAAAATAAAGCCTAAGCCATCACGTCAACGTAGAGGCCCTGCAGCTACTAGACAACCAGAATCTAGTAGGAAGACTAAAAAGAACTAAACCCTTCGAACTAGTGATCAGTGAAATGTGAAAAGGCAGAGCACAATGAGTGAAGTGTTAGTGGTTCTTGTTTAGGACAAAGTAAATATAGGAGATCAGTGGATAGCCTATTAGAGACAAGTACCTAGTTTTAAGAATTCAGATTTAAATTGATGGTTAATCTTTATTTTAGTTTCAACATGTTAAGTACCATTTGCTTATTTAAAAAAAATGATTTTTTAATCTTTATAAATATTTAATTTTAAACATACGTTTGTTCTAATAACAGATGTTTGAAAAGTGGTTCTATTTGAGTCAAGCTAAGTGTGTCTTCATAGATAAATCATGCCGAACTGAGAGTCGAAAGGGGTAAATAGTATAGTGATTGTGGATTTCATTAATTTTCGTACGTGTTTTTTTGTAGTTTGTAAGTAGTTTGTAACTCCTTTAGACTGTGGATATACGATATTAGCTGCTAGTAACTGTAGTTATTTCAAAACCATTGCAAGTAAAAAAAGGTCAAATTGTTGTTTTCTGTAAAATCTATATCACTGATTGCTTTTCAATTTATTTTAGTAGTTTATTGTGTGATGAGTTTGTTATTTATAGACGTATAAGAAAACTAGTAGAATTAGCGACTTTACAACGCACGATGACATTATAAACTCACTTTTGGCGTTAGGTTTGTTATTGATATGTACTCTATAAACAGGTAGATGACCCTTTTCATAGAAAATTATATGAGATATGTCATACAAACATTTTTCCGATAAGTTGATAGTTAAGATATTAGCAAAAAGAAACGTGATTTCACCTCCCTTTTAATTCCTGGTGCTACGATTCCGCCAGGTTCCGCCCAGACACGAAAAGCGTAATTTGTAAGTTATCATCAGTACGTAATATTTATTAATATTACGTAATATTTTAAAAACATTTCAATATTCCATATTAATAGACAATTGGTATCAGCAATTAACATGCCAGTGTTCCATTTAAAACACTACATGGTAGGAATATTCCTTATAACCTATTCTGCATAATGTATACATACATCTATCTTTGGACTCCGGATACCAACATCTACTGGTTTTGGTTATTATATGTTTTTTAGTTTTTTTTTAAGACTCGGAAACCATTTTATGGTCTGTTGAGAATTTAGTTTTGTTAGTATTCGTAATAGTACAATATACCTATGATATAATATACAGGGCACTTCATTAAAAATGACGTACATATATGTTTTGTCACGGATAAATGCAAGCTATATAAATGAAAATAATGCTGGGCTATAGCAAGTGCTGTGCTAAACCGCTTTTGTATAAAACACTTTCCGTTATCTTTCGGGAGATAATAGAAATATCGACCATTGCTACGTTAATGTCTAATCATGTATGAGATGACAATAAAAATAATTAGAGATGTATTAATATGATGCGTTCTTCTTCATACCTGCACAAGAACAATGATAGACATTATTTTCTATTATTTAATGTTAATATTCTGCTAAAATATTAATATATTTTTATTATAATAAGATACCGATAACAACAGCTTGTTAATTAAGTCAATATGACCTATAATAAAACCACCCTCGTAAAATTGAAGACATCAAACACAAATATTATTCACGTAGTTTATGCACATATTTTGATGTTGTCTCCTATTATATTGACATGGGTATCAATTTTCATTCCGCTAACGAGCAGCAAAACAGGAACAACTGAAACATGATCATATCATAACATAATATTTATAAAAGTTATTATTGTTCGACTAATGGCGTAGTTATTCTTTCTTTTTGCTTTTATGATTCACGAGGTGTTGTCCGCAGATTTGCTAGAACTGATGTTGGTGTTTTCTACAATTTGGAGATCTGCTATACGGCGTACGCTAACCAAAGTTTATTATCTCAAAAACTTACTCTTCAATGGCACTTTAAACTAAATATAACAAAATTTGTTTGAGCTAAATAATAATAATTTCCCATTTTTAGGGTCCCGTACGTAAAAACTAAAAAACGAAACCTAATAATATCACTTGTTTATATATTTTCCGATGAAATATACAGCGTGTTTCAGAACTTACGGCTGACCTTGTAGAAGCTTCACCGCTATGAACAGAGAAACGATCATTCATCAATTGAAACGTAAGAAAGAATGGTACGTACTTAACCTACAAACGCAACGCATATTTAAATTTTTTTATGATTGCAAATTTGTTGTGATTCCCAATGTTAATGAATTATAAGTGCGAGACGCCAGAGTGGAGGTATTTTGCCGGCGGCGTTGTTTTGTCGCCAGTTATAGCACAACTGCGGTAGGCTGTTGACGATTTTGTTGAGCTGAATAGGGTCGGACTTTGTTTTTCTTTATTAATTTTCTCAAAAAGTTAGACCATAATTTATTTGACAAAACTTGTTTATTATGTCCTTCGGCATATGCTCCTTCAAGGTTAGCCGTTATTTCTAAATATTTTTTAATACAAAATTTATTTATTTCACAATACGACATTGTCATTTCAAAAGTACGATAGAATTCCAACTACGTAAGTTGTTAGTTTGAGACAAATCTACAAAAAGTTAAGACATCTATATTTTAACAAATTACGTTCTTATTCCGATATCTTTAGTCTGATTAGTTTCTTAGTTCTGTATATTGTTTCTTTGTGAAACCTACAAAAATTCTACAGCATTTTTTTTCTGTCTGCAGATTGTTGGAGATATTACAGTCAGTGGAGTCGGTGTGAACTACCCATTATCAGGAGTCGGAGTCAAAGGCATCTTGTAAATTGGAGATTCGCTTATTTTATACTCAGTGTTAATAAACATTGTTCTTATGTACTTCTTACCCTTAATAGAAGGATTATTTTTTTTATAAATTTTTCTTTTAAATGCGCTTACATATTATAACCTAATAAATCTACTATTTGAGTGAATTAATATGAAAAAATCTGATGTGGCCAGGCACATGACTTTATCATATAATATATAAAATTAATAGTTTAGCTGCATGAGAATCACTACGTCATTAGAATAATAGTTATTTATGTCACAAATGCCGAAAGTACGGAATAGCGCGACGAGCGGTGATGCGGCGCGTCACCAAAGGGCGGAGTGTCGCCGTCGCATATGAGCGAGTCGGCTATCTAGTTTTTGGCAGGAGCGACATCAACGTTTATTGTGTTGCTTTTTAAGAAATACGTAATAAAAAAAATGATTTCTGTATAGTAAATGCTAGGTTGGTACCACTTTGACGAAACGTCAAGTTTAAAGGTGCGTTCCGATTGGTAGGTAATGGTAGCTAATGGCGGTGGTACAATACGAAATTATAGTATTTCTTACATATCGTGATACTGACACATATTAGTTTGCATGTACATAAACATGAGTCACTATCAATTTTCTATTGGAAATACTATAACGGCGTCTGCTACCACTGCTATTATCACTAATGAAAACGCACCTTAAAAAGGTAATTCAAATTCTGACAGATTTATATTTGTTCATGACACATCCCTACCAACATACTAAAATAAAACTACACTCATCGCTATACTTTATTTATAATTTTCTCGTATCGTTTTTAGAATTAGATATAAAGACGGGTTGATATTTCTTATTAACAAACAATCAAATTGGTGATCCTACTTTATTTGAAATTAGTATTTTATAATTTGCCGCACTACAGCGGCAACGTTCCATAGTGGTTCTCCAACCTCTGATGAGATCAGCTGTTTTCGAATGTGACAACACAAAAAAATATTTGTCAAAATCCTGGCTACTATGTAATTTCATATCAATGCAGATGCGACCGATCTCGATCAAATAGAATTTGCTCTTGAAGCTAAACTATTAATTTTACCAAAAAATTTTATAGGCATAAATTATTCAAAATTTCCTCTACTTTAATTTATTAATTAACTATTTTTTCGAAATTACAGAAATGGCGGCTCATTTGCAAAATCCTTGAAAAAGACTTAGAATAAACTACCAGTACCTTTGGACCATTTTTAACCAAAAGCTTTTCAGCTCTAAGTTTGGTCATAAAACTTCTAAATATAAACTTTCGTCCCGATACCTTTAGTAGTTTCTCCGGAATCGTCGTCACAAAAATCGTTTACACACGCACACACACACACACACACACACACACACACACACACACACACACACACACACACACACACACACACACACACACACACACACACACACACACACACAGACATTTTTTTGTACCTTGGTCAAAAATGTTCAGGGGACCCAAAAAGACCTATTTCCGCTAAAAACTCAATATTTTTTTTCGGCATGATTACAATACTTTACATACTGCGTATGATAAAGTAAAAATATTTGATTGATAACACTTATTTCTTTAAAGTGAAAAGCTATATGATTAAGTCACCAACACACTAATTTTATTCAAGCATATGTAATAATATGTAAAATATGCACTGTAATAATATAGTTATTTGATATTTTATTCATCTAGTTCAAAAGATTTTCGTAATTTTAAGCAAAATGTAATTATACGTATATTATAACAAACGAACCGTTTGTTGTAGCAAACGAATTAGTACTAAAAAAATAAATAAATAAAAAATATTTAGTTCTAAGAAATATCTTTAATAAACGCTTGTCTTTCAATTTTTTCCTACTAAACGGCTAACCCCAAAATATTCAAATTTACATCAAGTTTATTTTAAATTCTCGTCTATAGGTTGACTTGAAATTTTTTGTTGTTGTGGCGGTTGTGTAGTTTTCTTTGCAATAAAGGCTATAAACAAGATTTTTAAGAAAGTGAACATGTCGGTAACGTGTGTTACACAATTAATCAAAAGCAAACAAACAAAAATTGAAAATAAATTCTCTTAGACCACAATAATATTCATAATAGGTTGACTTTGTGGCAAAATCAAGCAATAAATGTGTATTGCAGACAACAGCAAACAGCAAAAAGATCAGTGAAAAATCATTGATGTTGACTAATGCAATTGCGACAGAGCAATGATACGACACTAACAGGATACGAGATAACACGACCAATTACAAAGAACCCTCGATATTGTTAGCCTGGGGATACCACCCGAGATGAGGACAGAGGGAGGAAGCTGATCGTTATTCTGTAAATTGTCTTATATGACGTATATTGCTATGATATAAAATTCGTTCATTGATCCATTCCTTCGTACCAACAACTGATTTGTTGAGATAAATTCCTACTTTTTTACTTTATCATACGCAGTATGGTAAAGTATTGTAATCATGCCGAAAAAAAAAATTGAGATTTTAGCGGAAATAGGTCTTTTTGGGTCCCCTGAACATTTTTGACCAAGGTACAAAAAAATGTCTGTGTGTGTGTGTGTGTGTGTGTGTGTGTGTGTGTGTGTGTATGTGTGTGTGTGTGTGTGCGTATGTGTGTACTCGATTTTTGTGGAGACGATTCCGGAGAAACTACTAAAGGTATCGGGACGAAAGTTCATATTTAGAAGTTTTATGACCAAACTTAGAGCTGAAAACCTTTTGGTTCAAAAGGGTCCAAAGGTACTCGTAGTTTATTCTAAGCCTTTTTCAAGGATTTTAGAAATGAGCCGCCATTTCTGTAATTTCGTCAAAATAGTTAAATAATAAATTAAAGCAGAGGAAATTTTGAATAATTTATGCCTATGACATTTTTTGGTAAAATTAATAGTTTAGCTGCAAGAGCAAATTCTATTTGATCGAGATCGGTCGCATCTGCATTGATATGCTACATAGTAGCCAGGATTTTTACAAATATTTTTTTTGTGCTGTCACCACAGAAATGTCTATGGCTGTCACCACGCTGTCACACTCGGAGAACCCTCGACTATAAATCTGTCAGAATTTGAAATTAGCTTTTTAAACTTGACATTTCGTAGAAGTGGTATCAACCTAACATTTTCTATACCGAAATATAACCATTTTTGATTTTTTTTACTTTATCATACGCAGTATGGTAAAGTATTGTAATCGTGCCAAAAAAAAAAATTGGGATTTTAGCGGAAATAGGTCTTTTTGGGTCCCCTGAACATTTGTGACCAAGGTACAAAAAAGTGTCTGTGTGTGTGTGTGTGTGTGTGTGCGTGCGTGCGTCTGTGTGTAAACGATTTTTGTGGCGATGATTCCGGAAAAACTACTAAAGGTATCGGGACGAAAGTTCATAATTAGAAGTTTCATGACCTAACTTAGAGCTGAAAAGCTTTTGGTTAAAAAGGGTCCAAAGGAACTGGTAGTTTATTCTAAGCCTTTTTCAAGGATTTTGCAAATGAGCCGCTATTTCTGTATTTTCAACAAAATAGTTCATTAATAAATTAAAGTAGAGGAAATTTTGAATAGTTTACGCCTATGAAATTTTTTGGTAAAATTAATAGTTTAGCTTCAAGAGCAAATTCTATTTGATCGCGATCGGTCGCATCTGCATTGATATGAAATTACATAGTAGCCAGGATTTTGACAAATATTTTTTTGTGTTGTCACATTCGAAAACAGCTGATCTCATCAGAGGTTGGAGAACCACTATGGAACGTTGCAGCTGTAGTGCGGCAAATTTTAAAATACAAATTTCAAATAAAGTAAGATCACCAATTTGATTGTTTGTTGATAAGAAATATCAACCCGTCTTTATATCTAATTCCAAAAACGATACATTGAGAAAATTATAAATAAAGTATAGCGATGAGTGTAGTTTTATTTTAGTATGTTGGTAGGGATGTGTCATCAACAAATATAAATCTGTCAGAATTTGAATTACCTTTTTAAGGTGCGTTTTCATTAGTGATAATGGCAGTGGTAGCAGACGCCGTTATAGTATTTCCAATAGAAAATTGATAGTGACTCATGATTATGCACATGCAAACTAATATGTGTCATTATCACGATATGTAAGAAACACTATAATTTCGTATTCTACCACCGCCATTAGCTACCATTACCTACTAATCGGAACGCACCGTTAAACTTGACGTTTCGTCAAAGTGGTACCAACCTAGCATTTACTATACAGAAATCATTTTTTTTAAATACGTATTTCTTAAAAAGCAACACAATAAACGTTGATGTCGCTCCTGCCAAAAACTAGATAGCCGACTCGCTCATATGCGACGGCGACACTCCGCCTTCGGTGACGCGCCGCATCACCGCTCGTCGCGCTATTCCGTACTTTCGGCATTTGTGACATAAATGACTATTATTCTAATGACGTAGTGTAGGTAGTGTCAAATGCTGATGATTTGACAATACGTACGATTTATCTCAATAGAATAGATTCTCATGCAGCTAAACTATTAATTTTATATATTGTATGATAAAGTCATGTGCCTGGCCACATCAGATTTTTTTGTGCTGTCACCACAGAAATGTCTATGGCTGTCACACTCGAAACAGCTGATTTCATCAGAGGTTGGAGAACCGCTATGGAACGTTGTCGCTCTAGTGCGGCAAAGCATAGAGCGGCAAAGCACAAAATACAAAATTCAAATAAAATAAGATCACCAATTTGATTGTTTGTTGATAAGATATATCAACCCGTTGTTATATCTAATTGTAAAAGCGATAAATTGAGAAAGTAAATAATGTATAGCGATGAGTGTAGTTATATTTTAGTATGTTGGTACGGATGTGACATCTACAGTGTCATGAATGAATATAAATCTGTCAGAATTGGAATTAACTTTTTAAACTTGACGTTTCGTAGAAGTGGTATACAACACATTTCCTATTCAGAAAAATAACCATTATTGATTTTTTTAAATACCTATTTCTCAATAAGCAACACAAAAAACGTTGATGTCACTCCTGCCGAAAACTACATGACCCGCTCACATGCGACGGCGACGCTCCGCCATCGGTGACGCGCCGCATCACCGCTCGTCGCGCTATTCCGTACTTTCGGCACTTGTGAGATAAACAACTATTATTCTGATGACAGTAGGTAGTGTCAAATGCTGATGCTTTGACATTACCTTCTATTGATACTATTGACTATCAAAATATCTGTCAAATCCTGGCTAACTAATTTAATTTTAATGCAGACACGATTTATCTCAGTCAAATAGATTCTCGTGCAGCTAAACTGTTAATTTTATATTTTGTATGATAAAGTCATGTGCCTGGCCACATCAGATTTTTGTTTATTAAGTTCGTCCAATTTTCCAATTCCAACCCCTCTCTCAAATTTTTATGTGTGAGTACAAAATCCCTTGAATGTAAATGCACCGTATTCTATAGATGAGTAGATATAAAACTACACGCCAGGTGGATTCGGATTATTCACATCCATCGACCGGCATAAAAATTAAACATGACGAAAACAAAGAAAGATTCTTCCCCTAAGTCCCCCGACGGGTTCAAACAGCACCGTTAAAGGGTCCTTGTATAAGCAAGCATGCGTAAAGGCAACCTGCTCTCAAAGGAATTTTCAATGAAACCCAGTTCTGAATGTACCCGGGCGAGCTTTCGATTCAAGCTCCCGCTTCTATGAAAGCTCCGGATCCCTAGGATCAGCGGACAGAGACGGAATGATGGTTGTGTCACGGTATTCGACAAGGATAGCGCTACTCGATTCATCATGGCTGTTTGACGAATCCACGTTCTCTTTCGCGGAGATATTGAAAATTAAGAAGGGGACAGCAGATTTAATATGTGTTAGGGGTATGTAAGTGCCTTTTTTATACTGTCTTTTATTTGCGTTGAGTATAATAACTGAACGCAATCTGTTAAATATTTTGCCTCATTTTGAATAATCTTCCGTCGCCCTTCTAGCAAATTTATTCCGTTGGGTCGAAGTTTAAATGAAATAAAATCGTCGAGTTGTTTCAGAAATTGAATGGACACATTTTAGAAAATTGTTGAATGATCTGATTAATTCATGTATTAATTTTAAGATTTTGTATTTAAATATACTTTGGACCCTTTGTATCTATGCACATTACCTACAACATTTTTATCGTCTATTTATTTATTTTTCCTTTGTTTTCCATTGACTATTTAATTACAAAACGGTTACATTTCTTGCACTGCGTATAGGTACATATATAACAGAAAATATCAAAAAAGATAAATAAGGAAATAAACACATAGGACTAATAAAGAAACAGAAACAGCGTATGATTTAGAGCAGTGGTTCTCTACCTATGGTCCGCGGACCCTTGTGGGTCCGCAAAGCTATCGTAAGGGGTCCGCGGTGGATCCCAGAGTTTTTGATTGGACTAAATGTTGGAATATCTTTGAAAAGTCTTTATATTCGGATTTTTATTCAGAGCAAAACAAATCTTTTAAAACCTCCTCCAAATAACCCACTTTCCATTCACGTTATCAATATTACTCATATTATCATTCATGTTATCCCAGATTTAAATTTAAATCATTCTACATACGTAGATATTGTTGATTGTTATTTGTACTGAATACAAATGCGTTCTCAAACGTTGCTCATCAAGTGCTGTTTTAGCATTTTCTTTTTTGTTTTTGTGTTTGAGCGCTTCTACCACTACAATGAAACGCATGCGCAAAATGTTCACAAGTAAACAACTATTCACGAGAGTCCGCCTAAAAGTACATAAAGTTTTGTAATGGTTTGAAAACGTTAATACATTATATATGAATAAATCTTGTTAAATAGGTTCCAAATAGCTTCCTCCATAACCCTTTAAATGTTTCACGTCGAGCTACCCAATACACTGTATACAGAGCAACATTCAGATATTAAATAGCATACTACTCTTTATATTGCAAATATCACAAAAGTAAGTAAAAATAGTAATAGGACGTACTGAATATAAACAAAAAAGAACTTACGGGACATTGCAGGTAGGAATTAATATACAAGACGTTCCATTTAAAAATGTCAAGAAAAAAGATAATAAAAAGTGGAAATTTTGTATTTTTACATAAGAGGATTCTCCTAAGCCATTTTTGGTATCAAAAAGTGTTTTTGTCCATCGGCTTTGTATCTAAAGAACTGTGATACAGTGTCGGACTTTCAGGGCGTAGTGGAGAGGACTTTCAGGGACACCTAAAAGAATTAATAATAATGAAGTTTAACTAAAAGAGGACCTAATTTTAAAATATGTATCAAATACTTGTTTTTTGTAAGTAATTAATTTACTTAGTTTTTAATTTGTAATTCACAATAAATAAAGGATTGCCGTTACAAGGACTAAATAATATTGCTATTTATTTGTAAAATTAAATAATTATGTCGAAATATGAGGTTGTTAATTTTTACGTAAAATTTTATGGATTGTTATTTAAATCTGTAAATATCATATGGAAATATCATATCCACTGTCATCTGAAGCCCCTGTACAGTTCACCGTTTATGGACGCTTGTTTTTATGTAGCCTCCATAGAACAAAATCATAGGGGTTAATTTTAAGATTCCTATTGGGACCATTTTGTGATAATTTCATACACATCTTATACATGGTTGTAAAGCTGTTGTAAAGCAATGTTCTATTTAAATCTGTAAAAAATCAATATGCCGGCCATAAGAAATAAAAAAATGTTGAATATTGCCCAGCTAAAGCTGATGGACATAAACATTGTTTGATAGCAAACATGGCTTCAGAGTATGCTCTTACGTAAAAACACAATATTTCGACTTTCTATTTAACGTAATAGCAAAGTTATGCAAGAAAAAATAAATTAACAGACGTGTAATTTAGGCTTGAAATCATATAGAGCTTGAACACACAATACAGCTAAACATCCAGCTTAAAACCAGAAATCAGCTCGACGTAGAAGCCGAGAAGTTTAACAACACCATCCAGAAAGCCGCCTGGAACAACACTAAAGAAATCACACACAGAACTATTAGTAATAATTATCCTATGGAAATTAGAGATATGGTCCAACAAAAAAGACGAGCTAGAAGAAGATGGCAGCAGTCACGATAAGCTAACAAAACCATACTTAATAATAAATCCCAACAACTTAAACGCGAAATTCAAAAACTAAAAGAGGCATCATTGGAATCCTTCTTAACTAAATCGACTCCCGATAAAGAAACAGATTACTCGCTGTGGAAAGCAGTGAGGAAATATAAGAGGCCAGTGGCCCATGTCTCACCTATAAGACGAGGAGACGGTACCTGGGCAAGAGACAATAAACAGAAGGCTGAAATTTTTGCAGAACATCTAACAGAAATCTTCCAGCCCCACAACATCGAATTAGAGCCAATCACGAATGAAGATATAACCTATGAAGAAGAAACCATACTGCTAGTTATTCCAAAGGAAGTTGCCATCAAGAGAAACCTGAATCCAAAGAAGGCACCTGGATATGATCTCATGCATCGTTCAGATTAAAATACGTCCCACATGCCTGGAAAGTAGCAGAAGTTATCATGGTACCAAAACTAAGCAAACCACCGAACGAGGCAAATCATATCGCCCAATATCACTGTTACGAATGATATCGAAGCTCTATGAAAAGTTGCTTTTAAAGAAAATGAAACCTATCATTGAGAGAAAGTCCATAGAGTAACAGATATCATAGAGAAACCATTAGAAGAAAAGCTTATTTGCTCAACAATCCTTCTTGATGTGACACAAGCTTTCGATAAGGTTTGGCACGAAGGATTCATACACAAACTTAAGAGTATGCTACCTTTACAATACGTCGTGCTGCTAACATCCTATGTATTTGATAGACTATTCACAATAAAACAGATCGATGAATACTCGGAACTAAAAGCTGGTGTACCCCATGGTAGTGTATTGGGACTAATTCTCTATCTACTATATACAAGTGACCTACCACAGCCGGGAAATGTAACAGTGACACGGCTCTAATGGCAGTGGGATCAACTATCGGTGAATCTACTAGGAATCTTCAACAAGCTAGTAATAAAATATGTAGATGGACCAAAAAATGAAAGACCAAGCTCAACAAACTGAAATCTGTCCCTATAACTTCACAAACAAAAGAATCGAGGACATACCTCATGTCAAGATTAACGACGCCATAGTTCCAGATGCGAACACTGCAAAATATTTGACTATGACTCTGGATACAAAACTAAGGTGGAAAGAACATGTTAAGAAGAAGAGAGTACAGCTTGGCTTCAAATACAGAGAACTGTACTGGCTTCTGGGAAGAAACTCTCAGTTGTCAGTACATAACAAACTACAAGTTTACAACCAAATACTAAAACCGATTTGGTTATACGGCATCCAGCTTTGGGGTTGCGCGAAAAACTCCAATGTACAAGGAATCCAGACTTTCCAAAATAAAGTACTAAGGAATACGGTTAACGCTCCTTGGTACATACGGAATAGTGACGTGCATCGTGATCTTGGTGTCCCACAAGTCATCCAAGAGATAAAAAGATTGGCCACTAAGCATGAATCTCGCCTAAGCCATCAGATCAATGTAGAGGCCATGCAGCTACTGGACAACCAGAATTTAGTGAGAAGACTAAAAAGAACTAAACCCTTCGAACTAGTGAACCAGTAAAAGGTGTAAAAAGCAGAGCACAGTGAGCGAAGTGTTAGTGCTTCTTGTTTAGGACAAAGAAAATATAGGACATCAGAGGATTCCCTATTAGAGACAAATACCTAGTTTTAAGAATTCAGATTTAAAATGATTGTTAATCTTTGATAGTTATACCTAAGTTACGAAATGTATGAGTCGAAGATAAAACGTTGAATTTTTCACCCACATAATTGTTGTAATTCACTTGCATGACTATACACTCACTTCATACAATTCATGGTCGTGAATTATAACCTATATGTACTCGTATGTATGTACTCATCTCATGATATACTATTTTTTCAGTCACAGATAACACGAAGATATCGACATTAAGCTAAATACATATTTTTTACAATTATATTAATTATATTATAATTATAACTCCATAACGTTAAATGATCGCCCTCAGAACTGCATAGTCTCAAAATTGACAAAATAAAAATAAATTGATTAAAAGTTTTATGCCTCAATAAAACTTTAAAGGCAAGCTGCTTAATATCTAAGAATAATTAATAATTATACATTGCTATTATAATAGCGATAATTGTCGCTATTACTTCTGCATTATCGGTAAATAATTATTTTTTGTCCTTATAAGGAAAAACCTATCCCATTTTAATTTATCAACGTCTGTGGAACACCTAGGTCTGTGGAACCTAGAATAATTAACTATGATAAAAGGCAAAGGTGCGAAGTCAATACAGGTAACCAAAAATTGTAGACAACAGATATTTTAGCACCGTGCTGTTAAAAATTTATGAGAGACCGTCTATTCATTCGGCCGACCGCGACAAATGAAACGATCTAACAAATTTTTGTATTTCGTAACGCCATCAAAACTAATTTTATTGTTTGCGCCGTCCAGGCGAGGTGGAATCACAATGCGAACTGTTCGTGCAGCATTTGCATCACAATGCTAAATGGCCGGGGAAAAAACGCGGCCCGCAACGGCGGAGCACGCGTGAATAGCAGCCGAAACGTAATTATCGAGTAGGTATTGTTCTCAGTTAATCGTTCCCCTTGTTTCGGAATTATACGAAATTATACAATAATTAATTTAACGCAGATGAGTCTCCCACAATTTTCTCATTGCGGCAATCATGCATTAATAACATACCAGCCTGTTTACGACAGTTAAGGTCGAGCGAATATCTGAACGTATCTATTATATGAATATGTATTTTGCATGCATGCAGGTGCTATGCACTCAGCAAATTTGTTGTCCTATTCTAGAAAAAGCGCAAATGAAGCAATTATAATTTGAAAGTATTGAAAACTGGTGATTGTTTATGTGTGATTGAACTTTGTTTATCAGAATAAGAAGGTAGGATTAGTTGTTCAAACGCACTTTTCTTTTTTTAAATTGTATCTGGAGAAACTCACATTTTATCGCATGCAAATTTATATATTTCACGGTTCTACACGTAAAACGTAGAAAACAGAACCCTTATTATATAAACACTCGTTTGTCCGTGTGTTGGATGTCTCAAAAAGTCGTAAATACATACATTAAAAGCTAAATGAGGTCAAAATCAGAAAATATTGGTGACCTAGAAACTTCAAAATGGACTCAAAGGAAGATCTGGTCCAAAAAACGGAATTTTCGCTGTAAGGCAACGATCCCCCAATCTGTTCCTTTTCCAGAAAAAAACCCAAATTTGAAAAACCTCAAAATTCCCATTTAAAATACATTGCAAAAATGCATATTTCCTTCCTTTCTTTTTTCACGTTTCGGATTTAGAAAAAAAATGCGGGGGATTATCAGAAATTGTTCAGAACTCCCCAAGGAACAAATCCATAACCACTATTTTGTTGTTCACCACCCCCTACCCTCCCCATAGTACCCTTAATATGAAACAAAAGTTTCCCCAAATATACAATTTTACAATGTTACGTGTTTTATTATTGTTTTTGGCAGAAGTGATTATTATTGGCATTTGTTTGAACAACAATATACGATGGTAGGAATATATTTTTCCAATTTTAGCAGACGTTATTAAATTATAGGCATTTTTTCTCATTTATTAACTAATTTGCAATTATTTAAACAAATACCATTTGTTTACAAAAATATACAATGTAACGGACCTATTTTTCTTTTTTCTTGAGAAATTATTAGATTCTTATCGTTCTGTCATTAATTAACTATTACAAGCTATGAATAGACGGACATACCGTATCATACGGACTTATCGTAATGATGAGCATTGTAGTATTGTGCTAGCGACACAAAGGTCCCTGGTTCAAATCCAGGTTGTGGTTGTAATTTTTACTTTATTGGATATTTACGTCCCGCCTGTATATCACCATCTTCTATACTTTGATTAATTAACTAGTTTGCAATTGTTTAAATAAATACTATTTGTTTAAACAAAAATATACAATGGTAGTGACATATCTTTTTGGCAAAAATTATTGCATATTATTGTTTAGACAAATTTATTTGTTCAAACAATTGCACATTAAGTAAGTAAATAAAAAAAGAACACGCGAACAATGTAATAATAGGCATTTCTACAAAAGGAAAACAAAAACAAAACATTGGTTTAAAAAATGGAATAATTTAATAATAATTTCTACAATAAATATAAAAAATATGTCTGTAACAACGTATATATTTGTTTAAACAAATAGTATTTGTTTAAACAATTACAAACTAATTAATAAATGTCATAAAACAGCCAATAATCTAATAATAATTTATGCAAAAAAATTATGGCCATTACAATGTATATTTTTTATAGTATTTGTGTATAGGTACACTGTGAAACAGGTGTCTTGAATGTTGAGAAAGGAACATTGTTCTTCACTGTTTATAGTCTGAAGATGCTGTAACAAGCGAAACTGGTTACTACGAATTTCTTTTCTCGACAAGTATATTTTCGTTTAACCAAATAGCAAAACAATAAAACAAAAAAGCTATAATTTAATAATTTTTTCAACAAAGGAAAAATTAGTTCGTAGCATCGTATAGTTTTGTTTAAACAAATGATAATTGTTTTACAGTTTTTACCATGGCAATAATCCAATAGTAGTAATTTCTGTACAATTGTAAATTTTGGGAAAATGTTGCCTCATTTTTAGGGTACTGCAGGAGAGGGTGGGGGCGATGAAATAAAAAAATAGTGGTTGTGGATTTGATCTTTGGGAAGTTCTTAACAATTTCTGATAATCTCCCGCAACTTTTTCTAAATCCGTAACGTGAAAGAAAAGGGAACAAATTATGCATTTTCCATTGTATTTTAAATAGGAAATTTGAGGTGCTCCGTGGCACGTGTTAACGTTAACCGATCTTTTTCACATTTACGGGGATTTTTTTTTTTTCGGGAAAGGTACCGATTGGGGATATCATTGCCCTCTAGCAAAACAAAAGATTTTGCAAGGTATAAATTTTGACCACCCTAGTGCACACATTTTTAGACGCCATTTGTAAAATTTGAAAAAAGTTTCCTCATGCGCTGTTTCTACAACGGCATTTAAAATCACACACAGCAACTATGTAAACAGCAACAGTATCTCCACCTTCATAAGATTCCATTGGTAACAATAGATGGCCGTAATAAAAATTGGTTAAAACGATCATTTTGTGTCGATTGCAACACAAAATTGATGTCTACGAGGCAATATCTATAAACCAATCGTCGTAACAATCGATATTAGTCCATACCACGACCATCGTTCGATTCCGGAAGCATTTTCTCGACATCGACAACTCATTCTACAAGTAGTAGGTATATCTCCATATAAGGCACATCGATAATCAACCGAAATGAAAAAACTCGCGTTTCTGTTTGCAAGCAAAGCTCAGGCTGGAGTTGTGAAGATAGTGATTAACGTTGATCGAACGACACACAATAACCTCACTGAGAGCGTGTTCACGGCGGCGCAGCGCTGCCGTTTTGCGGCCCAGCTGGAGAAAGTTGATTTGCCGGCTCGCTTGACCTCGTCAAGATTTATTTATTTTCTGATGTAGCGCATAGCGCCAGGAGTGGCCTTTTCATCCGCAGGCCCGAGAAGAAACACATAACAGTAATTTAGAGAGAAGGATAACACACTCTAGTCCACATAGAGCGAACGCACGCAGATTACCCACATCGCCGGTTTTCTATGTAATAGATAATTCAGGCGTTATTAACTGATTTAATCTAGACGGGCCTTTTTTTATGAAACCTCCAGGAGCGGTGCCAAATAAATCAAGTCAAAACCTAGAAAATTACTCTGTCAGCCATTCATTTTTCCATGCTAACCAATTACCTATTTGTAAGGAACTACTTTCTGTGGTTCAATAATGACAATAACAAACATCGGTACTATCGTCTGTAACCAGTAATGAAGGTATCAAGCAACAAATGTCTAGGTTGTGCAGGTGATGAAAAACGCAACATTGACTTTTTTGAGCTGCACAAAAAATACAATCCTCATAAAATTCTCAACATCTGGGATAACAGAGGTAGGAACGTCAGATAGTTACAGCATTACATTTCTAGTATTTTTTTATACTTTTATGAAGTACTAATGCTATAGTTTTGTGGAATAATTAGTATTTCGTTCAAAATCTCTCTTATATGGTGAGACGTGGATTTTTGTTATTAGTCCCATCATTTAAATTTAATTGCAAATAAACGCATATTTTTGCATTTTTTTGGTACTGATTTTCTCAAAAACTACACTTGATGTACAGCCGTGGAAAATTCAATGGTAACAGGCTTGCCGCTAGTGTACACCAAACGTAGGTCGGAGAATGTCGGTCGTCGTATACCTACCTGGTAGTCATAAAACCGAAGAGTCACTTCTGTTTCATTTCATTTTAAGTTTTCTGTATATAGATGGTATGAATATGAGTTTCGTATTTATATAATATATTTTCGATATTCGGAGCGAAACTGCCGCTCGTAGCTAAAGATTGTTATTCGTTAATATTTTTGTTTCGATATGCAATTGCAGTATTATTTCATTTATACTAAAATACATAGTAACATTAGTTACAATTGTAAAAATTTTAATTAGGCACATATTGAAATACTTCATCATCATGGCTACGTCGGTGTATGCATCAAGGCAAACCGATTACTACATCCGATATCCGCTGTCAATAATTTTTAAAGGAGGTAATTCCAGATAGGAAGTTCCTGTAAGTGAAAAAACTCATTTTTCTCGGTTTCTACTTAGTCCCAGACCGAAATAATATACTTTTATCTCAAAATGTTTTATATTTATTTAATTTACGTTATGGTAAGTAATGAAAATTGCATATAATTATGTATTCAACAAAAATAATATAAATATAACATGAGTATAGTATAGATAAAAATAATAGATAGATGTATAACAGTAAAAAAATGATATTTGTAATAACATAACATAAATATATGTAATAACATAAAAACAAACATGTAATAATATAGGAATAACATAAGCATGTATTAAATAAGAAAAGTGTTCTGTTAGGTTGGAGGTTGATATAAATTTGCAGGAGTGCTTTTATTTCATATGTTGTTGAGGTTGGTATGACCTGATGTTTTAGGAAATGATACATTTATGACAATCTAAACGGAACATATGTATCGTCAATTTGTTGCACTAAGAAAACAAGCAAAATCCTTTGTTGTTGTATCAGCCAAAATCGATTTAATTGTGGTTGTCTAACAATGTTACGATTTGTAATCAAATAGCTAGATAGGTGATAGGGCATTGTAACTCTTCGAAATTGTCTGTCGATGGCACGAAGTCACAACGTTATGTGATACATATTTTCAATATTTGCCTAATTTGCGGAAAGGCCAGCAAAAAAGTAAATTAAGGAACAAAACGCGACCCATAGTGTAATAAAAATACCTACCTTTGTGCTTGATCGTCCGGTAGGTCGGCCGCAATACAAAATATTATACAAGGAACTAGTGGACTTGAAACTTTTGCAATACGGCGAAAACGATTGAGTAACATAAATATAGATTGAAATTTCAATGATTTTATTATAAATTTTTTCAAAGTTATTTGCATATCGTTCTGATGTGATATCATTCATATTGGATTGTAAATCCTGCCCTTACATGTCACACATAAAAGAAAATTGTGTGTGGTTGTTATTATAGAACGTAAATATATAATTTTAATAAACATAAAAATAACAACATTTTTATAATTAAGCTAAAATGCTGAACAACACTGTAGTATCAGTTCTAAAGGGCATATCTGCAGCAAAGAAGAAACCGCGGCAAATACGATTTACAACTACATGCAAAAAATACATTAAATATTACTGTGCATTATTGTCAGTTTCGGATATCGGAAACATATAAATAGACGAAATTCGATTTCATTCCATAGATACAGAAAAATAAAACGAAACGAAACAAAAGTAACCCTTTGGTTTTATGACTTTAGCAGGTAGGTATCCGAAGACCGACAATCTCCGAGCTACGTTTGGTGTACACTAGCGGCAAGCCTGTTACCATTGAATTTTCCACGGCTGTACAATTTCTTTTTCAAATCCAGATACTACGAAAATAAAATAAAGGGTAATCATCTAATTTCAATCAGTGTTTTTGACAAATAAAGTTTCCAATTAATACTAATTAGCAAACTGATATATTCTAATTATTACACTCAATGTATAAAGGTAATTCACTTTTCTTAACAGCTGCCAGTAACCCTATTTGTGTATTTATGAAAAAAATACTGTAGGTGTTTTGGAGGGTCGGCCACTGAAGAAACGATTTTTTCCCACTAAAACTTTTTTTTTCAGTTAAGGTAGGATTCCGGGTTTTTCCTCTAAAATTACTCAACCACTTTGTTAGTATATTTCTCCATAAGTACCTACTGTTATCCCATACATCTTCTTCCATATCTAGTCTCCAAAACCTATGGACTATAATTTCCTCGTCTTCCGCGCTCGACAATTTATCGGAAGACGTACTAGCAAATGCTTTTCTTTCACGAGTTTGAATTCGCAGAAAATTTTCATTTTTTAGTCTATGAGCACGTGAAGGAGTTTTTCTTGAGTGTTTCTTATCCATGTCTGTTCACGAGTGAATTTCACAGAATAGTAACCACACACAGCAAGATTTCTTGGCTTGAAAAATTTTTAACTCGAGCGGAAAAATTGTTGAGCGCGCGGTCCGACCGATCCGCGCGCTCCGTATTTTTGGCACCTGCACGCCGGCGGCTAACTGCTTATAACTTGGCTAATTTTGCAAGTTTTGAAACTTGAAACTTCGTACACACATTCTTAACACCTTAAATAACGGAATTAAGGAGAAGTTCCTTTTAACCAAAAGATCAAATTGCGTTTCTCTTTAACTCTTTTCAAGAACGTCAAATAGAAAACAAAAGTGGGACCATCTACCTTCAAAATGTTACGTTATGCGTCGTCCAATTTTTCCTAATCAAAAGTTGGTCCTCTATAACTTTTCTGTGCACCCTTAAAATAAAGCACTTGTATAAGACATCCTGTACACATTTATTATTTTAATTTTTTCTGCATACCACAGAATATTTCAGAGATAATATGCTTGAATATTGAATGCAAATAGAAAATAATATAGATTTTGTTGTTGTTTTTGTTACCAAGAAAAAGTAATAAAAAAGATTTAATACATATAATTCTTGCAATCTATTAACTCAATATCCCTTGAAGATAACTTTTCCTACTTTCTAGATCACACCTACTCGTCGATGATAAAATATTCTACCAGTTCAACTATTCTGTCAATTCTGTTCTAACCTATAATCAATCGTATCACAATGGCGTACGGTTCATTTCCACTAGTAATTTCCTTTATTGTTCTGTCGCAGGCATACCCACTTTTCACGCTGTCTGAGTGAACACCTCTATAGACATTATTGATGGCCCAGAAACCGCTACAAATGTGTCACCTTATAAATTTTAAACCTCCTCGTCACGTCATTTGCTTGTTAATCGATTGTATCTATATGCAATACAATAGCAGATCGTACATGACATTAAAAAAATCATTACTTCGTTCTTTTAGTTCTATTTGCCAAACATTGAAGCTGTTACTATCCTTAAAACTGACCTGTAAAAATAAATTTCCTGTAAGTTACGGCACAACTCAAAGGTAAGGCATACGTTTTATGTTAGTATTTCCTTTAGCTTATGTTGCACAGTACGTAACAATATCAAAGAGCAAAGATCTTTACCTATTTTTATAGACGTAAAAATGACTTAAATCGCAATCATATCAACAGGAAACGTAAAATGTTTAAAAATCGCAATCTTTTGTGGAACGGGAAGCGTTAATCTCTTGCGCCATAACATACTTATCACCACTGCTATTTACAGACTATCAAGTGCTTGGGTTGAGTGCTAGCAAACGCTTTTAAAGTATAAATGCCAAGATATTACGTTTCTGTACATAATAAAGCTGTTTTATTTTGTTGTGGCTACTTTTACTGCCATAAACTGTAAGTTTGTCGTTAGTGCATGGTAGTGACAACTCGAAATAGCTTTTATTTTTATGAGATGCCATGCGTGTATAAGAATATAATAGATACGGTACATAAATAAGCAGTTCAACTTAATTACTAATAAAAATGCGGACTGTGCGGTGTAGTAAACAGTCCAGCAAATTTGAAATTGAGAAAATGTTATTAATGCGTAAATGAACAGTACGAACATACCAAGTCAGTACTCTCCGGAAGCACAGAGATGGTACTGAACTTGGAACAACGAGCAAAAAAGTCTCTAATTATGAAGATTTTCAAGTAAATGGAGTGACCCATGCCCAAATAAAAGACAGCAAAACCAGGACGATCATGACGACAACTAACTTACGTTTTTCAATTTTATATTGTTCCTGGAGATTTACGTTTTCATTCTTAGTTTTTAGGGTTAGTAAACTTAAAGAGAAATATGTAAATTGACATTGGATTGACTATATTTATCAAAGGTTTAGTGTATTTAAAGGTTTGTGTATTTTCTTAGTTACTAGGCGAACCAGGTGTATACGGGCGCTCCCACACGCAGTGCCAACGTCTCCACATGTTGGACACAGAAAATGTCGTTCTTCTATGCCACAGTCCTCACAGTACAACAACCCAATTATTTCAAAAATTAAACTCGATTATCATTAATTACTGATTTTTCGAATTTATAATTCGAGATAACAATGAAAACTACTGACGTGTTAACAAGAGCATGATCGGACAGTGTTGTTGTGCGAAGATGACTAAAACCAGAGAGTATGGAAAACGCATTTATTACTAGATTATTTATGAAACATATTAATAACAAGTTATTAAACATTATAACATTAACAATATGAACACTATTAATAACTATAATTATACGATTTAAAATATAAAATGTTTCAACAAATTTTCAAATAAAAGCTTGTTGGTCTTTAACTTATCGTTTAAATATATTTTTAATGTACACAAATGTAACAGGCTGTTTATAAAATGCATCATTTATGACTTTTAAGCAATTAATCAAAACTCATAAACTTTTCTTTTAACCAAACTGATAAAAAATAAAAACAAAATTCAAGAAAAATATAACAAAACAGATAAATAGAATTAAATTAAATTTTTAAATTGCCAAATTGAAATAAATGTGTATATATGTGGGAGTTTTTATCAATTGCTTATAACTCAAAAATGATGCATTTTATCACAACAATTATTCCTAAAAAAATTCTAGAATTAATCTCAGAATTACAAAAATGAAAAATATACAGGTTGTTCTATAAGAAAAAGGAAGGGTTACGAAATTTTCATAATGAAATCAACATCCTGAATATTAAAATACATTCAATCAAAATACAATTGCTTGAACTTTATTTTTGTTTTCGTTTGGAGAATTATTTATTATTTAGTTGTTTCAGTAATTTTGTCTACACCGGTATTTGAAATTTTAGAATATACTCACATTGGACGTCGGAATACTCTCCAGTTGACTACCCTACCGATCGAATGGGACCAAATATCAACTTTGTTATTTGAAATAAATGATGTTTTTTTTATTCAACGTTTGGTTTCCAGGTATCAAAATACATCAGGTTTCCCTAAAGGTACCTACATATCATAATATCTGAGTTATTTCAATTTTCTTACTTTTTCATGAGTTAATTTAATTTTAAACATCCTGTATTATAATGATTAAGTAAACATCATATTGTTAGTCATGTTAAAGCTATATGCGCCCACCAAGCCTGAAACTGTTAATAACAACAAAGATATAAAATTTCAAACATAGCCACGAAATTAAAATAAAATAACAAAGCTGATTATCGACTTCCGGTAGACGGAAATGTAGTTAATTTGAGAGTATTTAGTTTCAAAGTTCGACTCGAGTAGACCCTGATTCCAAACATTGAAAAATACAGAAATAGTGGAACATAGAACTTATAATGGAACATTTGCCCTTATTTCCCTGTCTCAAACTGCCCGAGTTGAAATGTCCCAATGTGCCCCAACAATAGTTTTATGAATTGAAAAAATCTAGAAAATTGAATGTTATAATTTGGTTGCCGCCAATATATTTTTTAGATTTTTTTGTATGACGCTATCTTGTTTGTAGGAATAATTGATTATTTTTGTATTTCTGCAAACTTTGAATAAAGATTGATTTATTATTATTATTATTATATTATAATATGAATATACATAATATTATACAATATACCATATAAAATTGTGTAGAACCTTACGAACAGACGTAGAAAATACTTACTTCGTTAACCAAAAACTGATACGTTCATCAGCAAAAGTAGTTTCGACACTAACGCGCTGGAAACTCTTTTGGATAGTGCTTACATACACTGACGCGTATTCTGTGTGATTGGGCGAATTACACCAAATAATATAGCCCGATATCACTAACACCAATGATATCAAAGGTCTTGTAAAACCCACTTCTAAAGAAAACGAAACCTAGAACTGAGACAAAAACTAAAAACTAATTTGGTTTTAGAGAAAAGTACTTAACTGTAGATCAAGGCTATGGAATACGAGAAAAGAGGGAGAGAAAATAGAGAAACCATTAGAAGAAAGAAGATAAAGATAGACCATTCAGGGTAAAAATTATAGGTGAATTCTCGGACCTAAAAGAAGTAAAAGCAGAGTGTCCCAGGGTAGTTTGTAGTCCGCTATCCGCTATCCGCTAGTCCACTATCTACTAATATACAAGTACCTACTACCTTACCACAGCTAGAAAACGTACAGTAGCAACTTTCGCAGAAGACACGGCCCGATGGTGTGATCAACTGTATCTACTAGGAAACTTCAACGAGCTTGTAATCAACATCAATAGACCAAAGAATAGAAGATCAATCTTAATGAACTGCAATCTGTCCACACTATCTAATAGGTACATTGAGAACAAAATATTTATAATAAAATATTCTTTATATGTGTTAAATGTTATGCTATGTCTTATGGTGGGTTTACTCACCTTTCCGTAGTCGCAAAATAGCCGCAATTTAACCCTACAATTATTGCAGGCCTTAGCAAAATATTTCGCCGCTTACACAGAAAAATTAAGAATTTCTTAACGAAAGAATTACCTCCTTTTCTAGGGAATATTAATTTAATTCCAGTGCTGTCTAAACCAATATGCTGCTTCCCTATGTTTTAACTTGTTTAGTTACGACGTTAAATTGCGTTGAGGCTACGAAAAGCTAACTAAACCCACCATAACACTTCTATCTTGCATTGATGCCGGAATTGAGATATATTAACAGTTCTTTTGTGTTTTCTAAACGTTCCCATTTGTTTGTCAAGAACTCTTTTTGTAAAACTATTTCGTAATTCTTATTCCACCTATATTTGATACCATAAAAAATCTTTTCTATCCTAATTCTCCTATACCAATCAGCTTATCGAGATTTATTGACCATTCTAGGTGTCTCTAAAAAGACATTAAACGCACGCCCAGACCAAACAACCGTCGTGGGTGTAGTACGTCTCCTAACATCCTTTTGTTTGCCGTGGTGCAGCTCAGTACGGGCCCCACAGGATACGCTTAACATCTACGCCAATGTTTACCTGTTTTAAGTGCGTCTGGTATCCTGCAGATAAAGACAATAGGGGGCCGTGGCGTCCTGAATCCTGGACTGGAGGAGGACTGGAGTCGAACACGCCTCACAAGGTCAATTTCCGTCTGGAAGTAAGATTAAGATCGGCCGACATGACAGCATCTTTGCTACCCCCGTTGAGGGTTCCGGTTAAATTGGATCAGAATTTATGGGCTAGTCCCTGCTGGACACACTTACGTACTTTTTACAATGTCGTTCGCGATTAATTAAACTTGTGACGTAGATGGCGCAGTAGGTTAATTCCATATGTGGATAATCGAGTTAATTAATTATTAAAGACTTGGTTTCGATACGGGTTACTTTATTATAATACTTTATGGGTGCTGATATTATTTATGATGACGTTAATTGTAATTACTTTGTACGAGTATACTTTGTATCGCTACTATACGTCTTTTAATTTGGTAACTTTTTTATCTCCTTTTAGGATTTTTTTGTGGAGAAAGTTTGAAAACAAGCAGTTTTAACTTTAAATTGTGTTAAGAGCTTTAAAAGAAAATCTCCTTTTTAAGTATGATTGTATCATAAATTTATCTCTTCTTCGTCTATCTTCGTCGTTTTCTTTAGTTGAAAACAAAAGTTTGATATGTCAATATTTTGGCACAAACTACGATGTGGTGTCTACGTCTATAGAATATCTTATTATTATGGTTATTAGAATGGTTATTAGAAACTTATTTCGTCGCATTTTGGAGCCACATTGTTTGTTAACAATGCACTGTGATATTGACAAAGAACGAAACTGTTGAACAATCGGCCTTTGTTTACTAACTCGAAAACAAAAGGAGCCTATTTCTAGATATTTCTGGCCACAAATAATTCTTTTAACAAAAAATGTCGATGCATTATCTCATTCACTTACTTTGACTAAACAAAACGGGTGAATTACTCTATGAAAAAAATTAAAGGTTAAGTATGTAAACATTGTAAAAACGTTATATGGCCTGAGACAAACTTTTTGATTTCAAATTTATTTTTGTTTAAAAAAACAAAATTTTATATTATTTATTTGTTAACTGTCATAAATTTTCTTAGTATAACCATAATAAAAAAAAAATAATCCGTCACTTTTCAATGTTTATATCAGAACACTTTACAGATATCGAAATACTTCATGTATCAAAAATACAATAATTGAAACTAAATGACTAGCCTGGCTAACAATTAAAGAAATATAACAAGAGACAACTTATAAATACTGTTTCATAGAGTCAGTGCTAAAATGCAAAAGTACGCGTATCCTTTCTGAAAAACTGGACACAATTACATTGTTCGTGCCAAAATTGGTCGCAACCTGTTCAATTGTATTGCTGTTGGCTATGGTAATCGTTTAGTCTAGTTTATTATACTTTTGACAGGTTAAGTAAATCAAAATTTGTAATATGTTCTCAAAACTAAACACAAGAAATTATGTTTTCAGTGTTAAATATTTTTTAATTAAGATAATAATCATACATATTGTAATCACAACGAAAATAAAAAGCTTATTAATGTTTTAAACACAAATTGTTGTTCATTTTCAAAAAACATTTAAGTGAATTATACAAACATTACAGTAATTGTTTTTCTGTGCATATAACGTTCTGACGGGATGGCCCTTAAAAAAACATAATTTTATATAAAATTTTAAGTATCTGATCTGCAATAGCAATATTAATGAAAAGCAACGTACAATGAAATAGCATAGCAGTAATAGCTTCATTTCTTTTAATAAGTTACTTCCTATTATAACAATGAATGTAAATTCTTACTCAAAAATAACAGTTTATTTAAATAGGGAGCATTTAAAAAAATATTAACTATGTACATTTCCAACATTTAAAAGCTTTTGACAAGTGGCCAATAAAATACTTCATGACAACGTACACCACAGCAAAATCTAAATAAACCTAGTTAAGGAACATAGTTAGCTTCTCCAGTACTCTCTCACAAAGGTATATTTATCATCTTGTATTTACCACATTAATCATCCCTAAAAATAGTAATTTCTCACCGTTTCTAGCAAAGGTTTTTAGACGCCCTTTGTTTGACTGCTATTGACTAACTTTTTGTTGACTGGACAACATATTATGTAATGATGTACACAAAAACTAAAACAGTTATTGAGTTATTATTTTGTTTGTCTTTCTTTTTCAATCAACTGGAATGAAGTCTTAACTGAATTCTGAACTGAAATCTAACCAGCAACGTAATTAATAATCTTACGTATCACGTAAGAAGTAATAACTGCAATCGTTATTTTTGCGTCAGAAAGTTCATTGGAGTCCGATCCTGCGCTGAAACCCTGTTGCTTATATTTACAAATCACGATTCACTTTTATCTCCGACCCGTTGATTTCTTTGCAGAAGAGCCATCACTCGCGCTGTTTCCTTTTACTTCACACCCCACCATCGGATTTTATCGCAGGCACACAAACATTTTTATTATGTGATATAAACAGAATATTTCTTTGTTTTCTCAGTGGCGAGGGCGAAACGGATGTACGGAATTACATTCTCGTATATAATTCCCTACATTTTTATGTTACCGTGAACATACGCAGAGTCGTTTAAGGCGGATTCATCTGAACTGGTCTGTCCGCGCCTACTGTTTCACGCCCAATCGTAGCACATCGTAAAAGAAGTTTTCCGAAACTCCGAAACTTGTTATCCAAACTGACGCTTATGATTCAAATGAGTTGAACTTTGAATTTTGGTAGTTACACCGAATTTTGCTACATTTTACTCTCCACTAGTTTTCTTTTGTGGGAGTGGTATTCGTTTGGTCTTCTGAGATATTGCACGTATATATACTTTTATACAAGAATTGAGTTTGTTTCTATTCGAAATTAATGGCGATTATTTATACGACTATGTTTTATTGATGCCATTATTAATCGATATTGATATTGATATCGATATTAAACTTTACTCGAACTTTGGCTAAACTCAACCCAACTTAAGCCAAAACTAACAATAAAAATTTGATGTGGCCAGACACATGACTTTATCATACAATGTATAAAATTAATAGTTTAGCTGCATGAGAGTCTGCATTAAAATTAAACTAGCTAGCCAGGATTTGACAGATATTTTGATACTACTGACAGTTGGTATTGCCAAAGCATCAGCATTTGACACTACCTACAGTGATTAGAATAATAGTTATTTATGTCATAAGTGCCGAAAGTACGGAATCGCGCGACGAGCGGTGAAGCGGCGCGTCACCGAAGGCGGAGCGTCGCCGTCGCATGTGAGCGAGTCGCGCTATGTAGTTTTCGGCAGGAGTGACATCAACGTTTTTTATGTTGTTTTTTGAGAAATATGTATTAAAAAAAAGAAAAAAGTTGTTATATTTTTGTATAGAAAATGCTAGGTTGGTATCACTTCGCCGAAACGTCAAGTTTAAAAAGCTAATTCAAATTCTCGGCAGACTTGTATTTGTTCATGACACTGTAGATGTCACATCCGTACCAACATACTAAAATAAAACTATACTTTACTAAAGCTATACTTTATTTACAATTTTCTCAATTTAACGTTTTTGGAATTAGATACAAGAAAAATCTCATTTTTTTTTCGGCACGATTACAATACTTCATCATACTGCGTATGATGAAGTCAAAAATTCCTTCACATGCTGAACGTAGTAGCATGATATTATCAGTAAAATAATGAGGGAGTTGTAGTTTGAAATATTATATTTATTTCACTTATGACTGTAGTTCACATAATTGACAAAGTAAAGTGGAGTGTGTGTCATTTTCAGCATTTTCCATTGTAATTCCTGATATACATGATTTTCCATAAAGATTGCGATAAACTGATAGGGGTTATAGGGGATACCTAAACAAGCATCTTTTGTCAATAATGTTTTCCGGAAAAATCCGTTTAGGCACTACGCTGAATTAAAAGTAAAGAGACTGAAATAATTACTTTATCAACGTGGTATGACAAAGTATAGTAATCATACCGACATTTTTTTAAGGTTTTGATGGAAATATGTCATTTTGGGTCCCCTGGACATTTTTGACCAAGATATACAAAAATGTTAAAGTGTTTCATGACTAAACTTAGAGCTGAAAAGCTTTTTGTTCAAACGGGTCCAACGGAACTGGATGTTTACTATTAGCATTTTTCAAGGATTTTGCAAATGAGCTGCCATTTCTGTAATTTCGTCGAGATAGTTAAATAATAAACTAAACACAGAAAATTTCGAATAATTTATGTCTGACTATTTTTGGTAAAATTAATAGTGTAGATGTATAAGCAAATTCTATTTGATCGAGATCAGTCCTGTCTGCATTAATATAAAACTAGGTAGCCAAGATTTGACAGATATCCTTATTCTAAGGACAGTAGGTAGTGTCAAACGCTGAAGTTTTGACAATACCTACCGTCAATAAAATCAAAATATCTGTAGAATCCTGTAGAATAACTAGTTTTATTTTAATGCAACCACGACCGATCTCGATCAAATAGAATCTCATGCAGCTAAACAATTAATTTTATATATAGTATGATAAAATCATGAGCCTGGCCCATCGCCTGGCCACATCAGATTTTTTTAATAGATCTCGTAATTGTTTGTTGATCTCGCAAACATTAAGGAACAGAAAGACAAGAGAAAATTGAAATGATCGATAAATTTTGTTTCTTAATGGAATTCAAACAGGCGCTTTTGATTGATTTATTTGCGCTAATTTTAAATTCGGGCTTAAAAGTTACATTTCTGATTATTTGTCGTTCCTTTTTATGGTGGCGTCCGCACACCACATAAAGAAACGCTGTAGATGCCCCAAAAACATTTGTAGACAAACTTTCAGGATATCTGGTAAAAATACAGGTTTACTTAGGTTTAATTAGGTTTACTATGAACCCCTGTTGAGGTTTCTAGTACTGAGGGTTCAGCTGGTATAACTTTGCAAATCTTACTAACAGTGTATTTTTTACCTGTTGGCATCACTTTTATCGAAACCTTACGCGATAGAAAATTTTTCAGATTTGTATTCATCGCAAATAATTCTACTCAAAATGCAATATCGTATTCTATTATAGGTTTTCTTTTTCTGTTTTCCTATACAAAAATAACATAAAAATACCAATGTATTTTACCAATGAAGAAAACAGAATGCAAAAAGAAATCGTGGAAGTTCCCACAAAAAAATAAATAAATGTTTAACCAACCAACGGTTATTTTTTCTACCGTAATATATGCGAGGACTATAAAACGCTAAAAAAACTAGCAGCCCAATGTAAGCGTAATATACAGCGTAAAATATGTTATTCCGTGTATGTTTTCTTAGTGGAATAAATCAAGATGGAGTAAAGTTGGGCAAGAGACAGATTTACGGGTACCGTAACAGCTATGCCGTGTAAATTAATGCTCCGAATGTTTCCCCGAATTCGCGGAGTACCGATCTTCTGCACTGGCTTAAATTAACTCAAAGCGTTGATAAATTCCTAGTTAATGAACGCCTATAAATATTTAAACGTGAATACTACACATCCACCTATTCACTTAAATAAATACCACATAATATTAGTATTTAAAGCCGCATTCTGGATGGCTATCAAGCAAACAAGAAAATCGTAAACCTACTAAATTTCTCAGCAACATATGTTGATTTTTGGGAAACATCTTTCTTATCTATAGCAAGCGTATCCAAAAGATATTATAGGTTAAGTTATTCTGTTTTTGGTGTCGTAATACATCTCTGATGTGTCCGGGACATCCTATAAAATTATTTGTACTTTAAAGGCTTAAAATAGGATGGATTGCATTAAGTTGCGTGAGAGCGAGTTTTAAGCCAGTTTTAAGGCTGTTTTACACTACACTACATTCATTCTTTTCTGAACTCCTTTTTAGTAACTAGAAAAAAGTTCTGCATAATAGTATAGTTGGAAATGCCCTTCTATTATCTACAGGAGTGTAAAAGCGTAATTTACCGCATTAATTACAAAATTAATTACCGTAATTACTGGTAAGTTACCGATTTTTGCGATTTTTACGGCTTAAATTACCGATGGTAATTTATAGTCAATTTAAATTACCGTTGGCAATTTACCAGTAATTTGCCGTAAATTTAAATTACAATTGGTAATTTATCGGTATTTATAAATTAATTTTAAAAACTTTTTATCAGTACTTGCGTAAATGTAACCCACCACTCATAAGCAGTCGACAAGTACACTGTTGTTTGAGCTTTGCCTGAGGTACTTAGGGATATAAGAGCATAATTTATCGGGTTAATTACTGAATAAGTTGCCGTAATTTAATGGTAATTTGCGGATTTTTAATTGCTTAATTCAGCGGAGCCAATAATACACATTTAAAATCAGAACCCATCTACCTACTATCAAATTAATAATTTAAAGAAATGTTCAGGTGATCCGGTTAAAATGTGGTTATTGTTTGTGAAACCGGGCGTTGTCTCTCGGTGAATTGGTAATAAATTACAGTATTTTATACTTTAATTATGCTGTTGACTGTCCATTTTATAAATTGCTGGTACAAAAAGTATTTTTATTGCAGTGCCTGCTTTCATTTTAATAATGAATTACTACTATTAATGACTTATAAGGGTGTACCCAAATGTTTTTTTACATAACTTACTGTCATCGGTAAATTATCATTTTAAATTACCCGGTAATTTAAGAAAATAGAATTTACCAACTGCAATTTTTAATTACGTGGTATATTAAATTTAAAAGTAATAATTTTAATTTCAGCGGTTATCTACTGAAAAAACTAATTACGGAAATTTAACATCCTTAGTCAGATTGTAGTTATCTACAAAATAATGCGTTTTGTTTACCAAACATTTTTATTAACATAAGTAGATTCATAACCTACAATGATTTAAAATTTTGAATTTTGAATTACTCGTTAATTTAAACCAGAGTTCATTTCTACGGTAATTTAGGGGAAAAAATACCGTAATTTAACATCCCTGATTATCTATATTTCTGAATTTTTCTTAGCAGAGGCGCATGCGCAGTCGGTGGAATTTGTAAGGTATGCCATAAATTAATTTGCTCTGACATGTTTATAGCAAAATGTTGGGGAAAAAGGCAAACAAACAATATAACCCAAAATACTTTTGGTTGTACCCGGATGGCTATTCTGAAATAGAAAAAGAAGTCCAGTTACTTTTGAAAATAAAATGCATTGTAACCAAAAACTCCACCCGGTCACTGTGGTGGCGTTTTTGTTGTCTTTCATTTGTTTGATATTTCAATTTTGACTTCATAGATGCAAAACCAGAAAGTCTACGTTTTCCAAATGTGAGACGAAAGAGAGGTATCAGGTTAGGGATCTACAAAAAAACAATCGAAATTATATGTAGTTTATGATGTTATAATATTATCTATTTTTAACCCCTAACAAAATATAGAGCATTTCAGAACAATAAAAAGCACTAAAACTTTTATACCTAAAAAATTTACGCTATTGATTTATTTAATAAATATTAATTATTGTTTAAGTTATTAAATTGTTTATGTAAGCAATCATAATATGAATTTAAGTACACATATAATATATCAAAATCATTGCCAAAGGATTATACAACCCCCATTAATCACCTTCAGTTTTACTTATGATTACAGAACATGTAATGTATATTCCCTGTTGAGTTGAAGCCACACAGAATAAGTACAATATCGTTACTTAGGGGTTGTTCGCCTCGGATCAAAGCATGTTATGTTTCTGAATATGACTACCCCAACTAATTACCTACAATGTACACGTACAAAGTAAAGTTATGTAATAATCAATTTCCTTCACCATACATGCCCTACATGCCCTACATAATATTGTCATGTGAGGGGTTTTCATCACCGAGCAGCATTGAAAGAATAAAATCCATAATTAATTACCTACAATTTGGCATAAGAGAAAAGGTATCCACAGTTTTTGTAAAAGTTAACGTATACAATACGTGATGCAGTAATTTTTGAAAAAGTAATAAATAATTTTCAGCATCAACTCACAATTTGTATATCTCTCTATATCTCTCTCAAACAAAAGTGCATCTTTCTTGACAAAGAACATAGGTATGCTAATCTTCTTTTTCCAAGTAAATGCCATAAGGAACATAAATATAATAAAGAATACTCACAGTCAGTTAATTAACATCGACGATAGGATAAAACATGTAGTTACATAGATAATAAATTAAGCACGAATACATTAAAAGTCTAAAATAGCCTTTAAATCGCTGAGCTCAGCTAGGCTCAGCTTGGCTCTTGCTCGCTCTCACAGAATTGCCGCTGGTTATTGCCGATAGTCTTTAGGCCTGTTACAAATCTCTTTCAAAAAAATATTGTCACTTAATCCTCGCAAGACTAAACCTTGAAAACACCGTATTTAAAACAAGGGAAGGATTGAAACGAGGAGAAATAATGCACAGGGTACGATTCTTTATGCAGGAAAGAATAGACCAAAGCAGGAATATCAGAGAGGGATATCGAAAACTACGGAACGTCGAAATTGCGAGGTATGCATTAGCTGACGACGCTGTACGTACATTGTGGCGGTATGTTGAGAGGTACTTCAAAGAAACGAAAATGCATGGAACAGAAACCTAGAGGGAAAATGTATGAAAATAAGTCAGAGGAAACCAAAGTAATTGTAACGGTAGATGTATTGGAAAAAATAAACATTTACATTGCCGAAGACACCAAAGTGTATATAAATAGGATTACTGTATATTATGCACACAAGGAAACACGTTCTTTAGGGTGGTCCTTATGTTTTAGGTCATATTTTTGTAAAGCCCGCTTCATTTGTTCCAGAATAATAAATAGATAAATAGTAATTAATAAATTACATATCACAGTACCAAGAAAATACAATAAATTGTGACTATCCTGACCGAAAATGCACAAAATCGAACAAGTTATCATAGTTTCTAGGATGCTTTTCGGTAGGATCTGAATTTGAAGGAAGAAATTCTGATCTGAGTCTCAGAAATATGTGAAATTCTCAGATATCTCGACTCAAAAGTAGATTAATAACTGCGTCATGCAAATTTATTGAGTAAAATCAATTAAAACTGTTGTACTTTTTATCATTATCAAATTAAACTAATGACCACACGTAATCATTACTGCCGCTAGTTAAGTGACGGACGGTATTTATAAATATATCCACAGTGGGTAGATTGTGCAATTTCTCTTTTTCAGCAAAACAATTAATTTAGAAAAACAGAAGCCAAACCCATATGTGGTGTTGGATGATTGCACGTAGAGCTGAACTGCTTTATTTTCTGTGAGCCTAAAGCACATATTTGTACCACGATATATTATAGTCGTACGAGACGTAAGCAGAAGGACTTTTTCATTGTGCACCAGTTGAAAAGTAACCGACATGTGTAAACGCAAAGCTGGCATCAGAAATGTAGCGCCATTATACTGGAGTACACACGGCGCATGTAGAAACTCTGAATTCTTGATTTTGAGCCAGGGCATGCTTTAAAGAGATCTATCGTCAATTTCACAGTAGTTAAGTGAGGATATTAATTTTGAAAGTTAAAAAGTTATGATCATCTTATTATTCTTACATCGCCAAAACAAGATATTTGTCAGTTTATGTTTAATAATTTAAATAATATTACTTACACTTACATTACTTATATACTCTTAAGGTGATCGGCAATAGGTAGCAAAGCTTAGTGAAGCAACGTGTTAGAAAAAGATTGTTGCATTGCAATCCCGTGAGGACAGGCGAGAGCCAAGCTGTGTTCAGCAACCTTTATGGTAGCAGCGTTTAGTAAGATTATATCAATAATAAACAACAGTAAAAACATAGTTATTATTGGATTGAGAAACGTGTATATTTATTGAAATAAGAAATTATATGCTGTTGATGGTGCTAATTTGCTCATTTCATATACTGTCCTATTTGGTCGGTATACAAAACGGTATAAAAGGAAAAGTATCTGAGTTCGTTAAAATCATCGAAAAACAACAAAACAACAAAAACCACACGGTTTAAAATGGATAATAATTTTGTGCAACGCGACGTGTTGTACCAGTGATAAAGTGACAAATAAAGTGACCATTAGGTGATAAAGTGATACTGTAATACTCACACTGAAGTCATAAAGCGTCATTCTTAATGCATGTCCAAATGCATTTATTTAATGGTCTCCTTTCAACACGTTTGACAAAAACATTCGCAAAACAAGTTGTGTTTTGTTTTATTATATTACCACTACGCGACCAGGGACCCTATCTTTTTGAAGCGAATGCGTGACTTTGCGAATGCAGTAGGGATATCACCGGTTGCCCTCTGGTTCGTATCTAGGTTGTTGCTAAGAACAATAACGCACGCGCCACGCCCATACTTTTCAATCAAACGTATGGGAACGTATGGGCGTGGCGCGTGTGTTATTGTTCTTAGCAACCAGCAAACTTGCTCATAGATACGGGCAACCGGTGATATCCCTACTCCATTCGCAAAGTCACGCATTCGCTTTAAAAAGATGACGAGAATAGGGTCCCAGGGGAGTCTACTCTCGTCATCTTTTTGAAGCGAATGCAATACTTTTTGAATAGAGTGGGGATATCACCGGTTGCCTCTGTTTGGTACGTATCTATGAGCAAATTTGCTTGTTGCTATGAACAATAACATTTATTTTCTAATAACACACGCGCCACGCCTATAAGTTCCCATACGTTTGATTGAAACGTATGGGCGTGCCGCGTGTGTTATTGTTCTTAGCAACAAGCAAAATCGCTCCTAGATACGTACCAGAGGGCAACCGGTGATATCCTCACTCCATTGGAAAAGTCTTTCTTTCGTTTCAAAAAGATGACGAGAGTAGACTCCCAGAGACTACTCTCTGTTTAAAATCTTTTAATAATCGTTTAAAATTAGTACCTAAGTGCATGAGTTCTGTGTTGTTGACCTTAGGTGGAATTACTTAAATACTGAACTGCATTCAACCACGGCGATAGAAATGGGCATCTGCGCAATTTAGTATAAATTCTAGTGATAATTACACCAAAAGTCGTCAACACTGGTTCTCTGCATGACTTAAAATTGATCATAACTTCAGATAATGTTATTTAACCAATTTTGAAGCAATGTTCGATAATCCGGACAAATTGATTATCCGGACAGCCCCATTGCATTTAATTGTCCGGATAATCGAGGTTGCACTGTACTTCTAGCAGTACTGAGAGCGGCGCTAAGCTGGTAGCGCAGCGTTTGAACAACGTATAGGTATATACAAGTAGGAGCGTAAGGTGTCGGCTCCTTTGATGTCGGCGTCCCAACTTTTCAGAAGTCACGTGATAGAGTTCAGCCTTGGTTCGTTAAAGGTTACTAGATGGCGCCACATAAAACGACAGCGTTTAAAAACATTAAAATTGAATTGATTGAGAATAAGTGATTTTTCATTCAATTATGATATAAATTCCTCTAATATTGTGAATGACGTTGTAATACGGGTTTAAATATTTTCTCTCGATAATTCAGTGTCGCCCTTCTGGATTTGGTTCGTGAAAATGATACTGGATGGCGCCACTACCAGAACGCCAGCACAATTCAGATATGAAATAAATACCTTAAAAGTTGTGATATTCGATGTAATGCCGTTTTAAAGATTCCCTCTCGATAATTGAGTGCGAAATTCACTAATATTGTGTTTGAGCACAAAACATGCAAGCAGAAAAAGCTAGCGCCATCTTACGGGAAAATGGTGAACACAGGCTAATGTCACGCATGCGCCCTCAGAAGCTTCCCCAAATAGTTGCCGGGTTGACCTAACTTATTATGATTAAACTATGGTTTGAATACACAGGTGGTTATGGCCATGAACACACAGTCCGCGGCGCTTCGAGCTGTGCTGCTAGCGGTGCTGCTGCCGTAAGCACCTGTGTATTCAAACGCTCCGCTAGCAGCACGCTCGACGCACTGCTATCTGCGTCGCTAATTGTATGTCCGTGCCCTTAGACTAAGTAGACGCTGTTCCAATAAGAGCTACATACAGTTTTCATTTAGTTGTCGTTGCAGATTACTTATTATCTAGCATTATTTTTACATATTAATTCCAGTCTCTAAAACAGTTTTTAAAATTTATAAACCGGTATTCAAAGAACGAGAAACCCTAGTTTAATGACTTATGGCCATTTTAAGCATTTACTATTTTAAGCAGTAATTTTTAACAACCCCGCAAAATTCGTACCTATATTAAAACTTTATCGTTATAAATTCAGTCCGGGAGTCGTTATAATGTTTTTTCAAGATTGCGAGGCATCGTCGAACGAAAAAATAAATTATGTTTTCTCCAAGCAAGAGCTCAGACTCGTCACAATGAGCTTGTTAATATTTGCAAACGACGCCGTAAAAAAAGGCAATCTTGTTTACAGGGGCGCGCTCCCCGGAGGGCATCAAAGAAAAACTCCTGCGGTAATAAATTGGGTTTATATTTCGAAATTACATTGGAAACGCTGGATCTAATTAAAAATACCGCTGCGAGAAAATCAGACGCTGTAGATGGAACGGGCATATTGCCGTGAGCCTTTATGTAAGACTTCCTGCTTTTTATATTTTTCAGGCTCCGCTGTTTACACAAACAAGCGGCGAGAGGATGGGGGAGCTCATCTTCCATCTCGTGATTAGGTGAGGTTAGATCAACATTGGCTTGTTTACCGACGAACGACTCTAGTCTTGCTTGCTGTGTACACTGTCCACAGCATGTAAGCAAGACGTCGTTTTCTTACTATCGGATAAAATATTATCTCAACAACCAGACATTTTTGAATTAGAGATAATTATAAGAAATAAATAACTATAAAATTTATTTTTAATTCACTAGTGATATCACAAGCTGCCAATCTTTTTTTTAAATCTGACCGAGTTTTGGAGACAAAGTATTTTAAATTTAAATAAAGTAGGCACTAATACGCAGCCATCGCCTGAAGGAATGCTTGCATGTAATGTGGTAGTATAGTAAGGGAAGCGGGAGGAGATGCAGATGCAGCCACCTTCACGTGGTAGCTCCGAAAGATCAGTGTTTCCCAAACTGCAAAATATCAATATTCTATACATATTTAAACATGCGTGTAGCCTGCTATAGTATTGCAAAAGGATTGGGGCTTTATTAGCATTGCTGTGTTCATTAAAATACCATCATCAAATCCCCTTTTCAGATATAATTCAAAGACCACATTTACTTTAATAAGGTATTAATTATGCGAAGATCAAACCTACATCGTAGATATAAACGATTTTAATTACTGCTGCGGATAACTGCTGCGCAATAAATGGTTTATTGAATATCAGCATACACCTAGGAAGCTATAGTACTTTTAAAGTGTTGAGGATTTCTTAGTTTATGTAACGTATAAGTTTTGGAAACATTTTGGACCGAATTCTGCTCGGTTCAATACCGTATTTGTATTACCTCCATCACATGTAATTTTACTAATTGTAATTTATTCTAATAAATTATTACATCGAAATTAGAACTTGGTTTCAATTATATCTGCGTGTTAACTTATATAAGCCAGTAGTACTAGTTAGAAACTGCAATTAAACATTAGCCGTTATAACAATTCTTTAGTAAGTTCTTATTCTTCGAAGTAATTATGAAACCACTATTTTAAAGTTAACTTTTAGGTTATGTGTCATGTATTTATTACAGTATGGTTAAGTGTTGCCCCAGGCTCCATTATGATCATAGTTGCGACCTCGCTGATTATTTTTTTGAACTTGTAGGCTAAAGTAGAGTAAAATTATTCGCAATTAGATTTTGTCTTGATTTTATCCCAACCTTACGAAGTTGACAGTTACTACAGTAGCGCCACGTGGTACCCGCAAAATACCCTAGATTCTAATTTAGCGCAATATGGTAACCACAATTTCTAAATTTATATCAAATTAATGACGCAAAGTAGAAAAAATAGTATATTACACTCGTTTTATAAGACGTATTGGCGCACTCGTTCCACAACTCGTGCACCAATTTGACGTCTTATAAAACTATTATTCCTAAAACCCCTATATTCAAATCTTTAAATTTCATTATACTATTATGTACACATAGGTTGGATCAATATTCTATCGTCACTGAATCGCGTTAAAAATATTGCAAAACAACATTAAAACAACAAGTTCAAGTCACAAGAGTCAGTGTTTTGGCTATGACACCATCATCCGAATTGTCACAATCGAGAACCCGTGATTGGTGCACTTAACGCATGGATTCTGTTATGTTGTATTTGAGGGACCAATTCTGTATGTTACGTTAAGTTTTGGTACGTAAAGTGAATGTAAACAAACATATAATTCAATAGACTTCAACTTTCACTAATTTTGAATTTTTCGTACGTTAAGTTAAGTGGATCTAAATGACGCTTTATACATGCATTTTTTTATTTTTGCTGAGAACTTAGAACACGCGAGTAACAGTAATGTAATAAATAACTCTTTTTACATTGGGCCACTGGTTACTGTCTTCAAGTTTCAAGCTTTAATATCAGCCTACTGAAAGGATTTCAGTGCAAAAACGAGGCTTATTGACATTTTGAGACTATCTTTGTAAAATAAAAATGTGACGTTTTGGAGACCCTAGGTTTTCAGATTCTTAGTCTACGAAAGAAATGGTCTGCTTTCTTTTCCTTTTGGAACACAAATATTTTCACACACTATTACCGAAGGTAAACTATATGGATACCGTAGATAGCAAAATGGGCATATATCCATTTACATCCATCATACATCTAATAAAAGTACATTTAGAACTAATTCTTGCAAAATCTGCGTTCTATCTATTATAGTATTATGTTGGTGTAAACGAACATGTAATGCCTAAAAAATAGCCGGTCAATAGATTTATTGGAGATCAGTGCCCACATCTCACCAATAAACAAACAAAAAATAAGAACATAATTTAGATTTAACTTTTTCGGGATCTCGGGATTTAGATTTATAATCCCGGGATCTCGAAAAATCTCATTATTTGTCGGGATCTCGGGATAACTGTTCCCGGAATCCCGGGATTGAAAGCCCTAGTACACACATATTAAATTTCCATCAGAAACAGCCTTATTAGTTTCTTATTGACGGTATTATTACTGTTTTTTGTGACATTTTGACGTAATTATGAATTAAAGGCATTTATAAAACTGTTGTGGCAATGTTTTTGAAAGCATTTGGGTTCAATTTAGTATTAACAAAGTTTTGGCTTCCATTGGCGTACGAAACAATCGACTGATATTGTAACTGCAAATGTCAAATCTCGTCTGAAAAAAAACAAAAATCTGTATTTTGATAGTCACAAAGTGAGAAAGTTTTTATTTTATTTTTATATGTGTTTTTATTTAATATTTTGTATGGTATGAACGTATTGTATACTTTTTTAAACAGCCACCTCCAGATTTTGTGGAGCGCGGACCATAGGATACAATTCTTACACAATTTCATTATCCATTTTAAGGAATAGTATCCAGAAACAAAAAAGACGACAGTAGTGCCATTGAAGTTCCTAAATTCGATAATTCGACATATTTTTTTGCAGGTTTTTCAAAAATGAGAAAATGTTTACTGTTCCTGAAAAACATGTCCGGAATTAAGAGAATTAGAGGGTTAAAAAAAAGAAGAAGGGAGAGAAGACCTCCAGAGCTCTTTTGACATTCGTGTTTACATAGCTCATATCATCTGAACAAATCGTGTACCCTTTTAAACGTATTATAATAAACTTTGTTGTGCTCACTTGCTCTTTACTTATAATCTTCAGCAAAACCTGCACTACCAATCAATTGATTACCTCATTTGCTTTCATATGCTATGTAAATATACTATAAACAAGCAACAGCTCGGCACACATTGGAAATGAGGTAAATATTAAGTTTCAGTCAGGGTTGGGTAGGTATAATACATGAGGTAAAATACATGGTTTTCTACCAAGTAGAAATCATGTAATTTACATTAGCAGTTTTCTACATTCAGGTAATCTACGTGTAGAAAACTCAAAATTCTAGTGATTGTTGAGAAATAGTGTTGTCATAAATTATTCAACGTCATAATATATGAAACAACTATATTTTTTATTTTATTTATTCAACTTGAAAATGCAATACCTATATGTATCTATCCTATTTAAGTTTAATATGTGATATAACAATATAGAAAAAGTAATAATAAAAAAAGATCGATTTCTTACGTTGGTTCTTGCGTTGAGCAACGAATAAGCAATATAATAAACGCGCGGCGAAGCACAGAGGCGGTAAAATCAAATAAGCTGTGTTTGTTTTTGTGAATCGAGCGATCATTCGTTTTGGCACGTCAGCATATGCGCCGTAACTACCGCGGGGCGTCCTACAGAAGATGAAATTCGTTAATCTGTAATGTTTTCAATCTCCCAAACCGAATGTGAACAACAGAAAGTGGACGAACATACTATAGAAACATTGCCAGCTCCAACAAATAAAGAAATTCGAAATCCTTTAGATCGCACTTCTTCGCAACCACCTGAGACAAACAGCTATTGAGGATTATTTCTAATTTTGTTTGTGTACCTACATACCTCAAGTAAAGCATCGATATTGATTTTATTTTATGAAGAATATGTATGTAATATTAACTTTCTGAATAAAAAGTTCCGATGTGATCACATTAAGCGGCGTGCACTGTACTAGGTATTTGTTTGTTTAATAGGCGCATGTACCTGCAACAGTCTTCTAGTAGCACCAATAAGTAGGAATGACTATCACCACAAATACAACACAGCACGGTGGTATTCTACGTATCATACGTATTCTACGTTTTTCGTAGTTTTCGACGTCGTTTTCTACGCGTAATGTAGAAAACAGTTTTCTACGCGTATTTACCCAACCCTGGTTTCAGTATTTCTAAATGTCGACGGAATTATATTCCAGATGTGTATAAATTGTCGTCAATAAGCCGACCGAATCCAGCTAGAAGATCACGTAACAGGGCAAGTCCCATGTATGGGCATAATCACTTCAATCAAACCTGTATATATCGAGGATCGAGCTTTCAGAGAGCTCCATGGGCGTAGTAAACAAAACGGCAACCGGTTCGGAAACTGGTTCCCAACTCTATAGGAGTTGAGCGAAGAGAGGGCCTGGTCCATCTCGCATAGGCCCGATCCCCGATCGTATCAACATTGTATGCTAAATTGACGCTATGGAAATCGTGAATTATTAATCCCATTAAAGAAGTTGTTTAAGGAAGTCCGATAAACGAATAGGCCGTGCGTGGTTAGAATCGAAATGCATTCTTTTTTAAGAGGGGCCATTTGAATTTGAAGTGGCCATTTGATATGATGTCGATGCGAATGGTTGTATTCATTTGACGATTTTTACTACGTTATCAGTTTGAACCTTCCCAGATAATACGTTCTTATAAGTAATATAGTAATACATCATTAAGGGATGGTATTACCTACTTACATTACCTACTTACATATAAGTCCTACATAGATATATCTAAAGGATGTGTTTCCCTATTGCAGTTTAGTATTACCGAGAAAAAGGAAAATTTAATAGAAAGGTCATATCCGTTTTATAACACATTGAACTACATCTATCAAATAGTTTTTTTTACAATAAATTTGATATGTGGAACAGCCATATACGTTATGTACAAAAATGAAACATACTATCACACATACAGAATAGGTATGTAATAATGACGTAAGTGCAAATACTTATCGTCAACTATTTATGCCTAGAGTTAAAATACTTGTATTTTCAATATAATGATTTATGCATTTTAATTGCTATAATTCGTAATACTAATTCTCATGATAAATTATACTAGAACTTATTAGAAATACTAAATTAACGAAACCAAAATACGAGAATTCTAATTTTACACGGTTCTGTGTTAAATGTTAATACAAATAGGTTAAAACTTATTCGTCCTTATTAGTATTACTATATAATATCTTTATGTAATAATATTGTGTTATTTTTATAAATCACGTTACTGGTGTTTCAACTAAAGTATCTTATTTAAACAAAATATATTTACTTCACTATTATTGATTATTTTTGGCCATATATAATTAAGTAAAAGAAATTGTATACAAGAAAAGGTTTATTTCGTTATCCATTAGAGTTGTAATATAAGCTGTTTTCTTTAAAATAAATTCTTTGTACGTACTAAATATTGTAAAACAATGAATTTTATTAACGAATAAATATTAAACAAATTTAATTATATTATTGTGGATAATTAATAAGACAAATCTCAAGGTCCAGGTAGATAACATACAAAAGTTCGATTTCAACGGCACTGAATAATACAACAAAAGCTATCAAATAATGATATTTTTTGGGGAATTTAGTTTAGAGGAAGGTGCTTTCTAGAAGAAAACGCTAAAATCCGTTATTTTTTCAGAATTCAATACATTTTTCAAAAACATAAATAAATGTCTAATATCCACCATTAAGCTATAAGACAATTTACGATAGAATAAATATACTAACAATTTTTTGATCAGCACTTTAACGCAATCGAAGTTTAGCTTTCCGTTAAAATGTCAAAAAAATTCGCAGTTACATGATACATTGAACAGCCAAAATTAGACCAGTGCTGATGCTTTTGAAAATTTTAAAAAGTGGGATGAAATAAAGGTAGAATGAAACCCATTGGAAAAGGAAGTGAATATAACAAAAATGAAAGGAAAAATAATTTACGGGCGATCTGAGGTCGGGAAGTGGGAGAGGGTGAGTTTTTAAGGGTAAAAAGCGGTTTATCTCGATTTCCGGCAAAACTACAAGTCCTATGGAAAAAAACTTAAATGGCAAAGTTGTAGATAATAAAAAGATCTAGAACTTTTGTATTTACACTTTTTTCACATAACCTCAAAATTAATGTGAAAAATTCAAATAGCCCGGTTTTTGGCTTTTTATTTTTATCTTTTACAAAAAAATTCTTTCACGAAATTTGGTGAAAACTTGTCTTTTTATGTCCCAAACATACTGTAAACTTTTTGATTTAAAATGTTTATTTTTTCATCTTATTTTGACTTAATATCGAAAAAGCAGCCTAATTTTCAATCGAAAATTCTCACGTCAAAACATCTCCTATTTAGTCGGTGGGCTTTTTGTTCGTTGAAATCTCTACTTTCTGATGGTGTAAAAAAATATACAATACTATGGTAAATGTTCTAAAAAAATGCAAAGAAATGGAAAAAATCTATTTATAAATGTAAAAATGATAATATAACACTGAATCAATTCAGATTTCGAAAATATCAATTGGCAAAAATTAAATCATCTTTCATATTGGCAAATCTCCCACCCACAGAAGGTGCAGCTGAACAACATTGTTACAGGGCATATTATCAGCTTCAAACTTGACTGGGTAACGAACTGACAGCAACGGATTGGGGCTGGAAGCAACATCAACGTGGCATTATGCCCAAATTTACAGAAAAGGAATTAATTCCGGAACTATTTCTTAAAACGATTTGCTGCAGCTGTGCAACTGGATGTAGAAGTTTAAAATGTGGCTGCCGAAAAAATGGTTTCAAATACACAAATTTATGCTTAAATTGTCATTGTTTTGAAAAATGCTCCAATGTAGAAACAAAAGCTACGAAGAACTTAGTGATTCAGATGAAATTGTGGATAAAGAACCAACGCAGACTGGAACTAATATTGGAGACGAAGACGGTGATGGTCTTGAAGACTTCGAAGATCTACTCGAATCTAACGATGAAGACATGCCATCATAGAAGAGACAAAAAGTAATGGATACTAACAAATGTAAATAGAATTTAATAAACTAACTTTTTTTACTGAAAAAAAGAGCAGCAGTCTCATTTTTTAGATGCAGTACCCTTTAAATCCAAGCTTTAATTATATTTAGAACAACTATTTTCGCAAATTTTTTGCAATCTTCGTGATTTGAAATTTTTCTGTTTATCAATGTAACATGGAATCTTACGTTTTTCAAGTAAATAAAGTATAAATTTTAATAAATAGCTCAAAATTATACACAACGATTAAAAAAAATCAGATTCTAATTTTTTCCATTTCTTTGCATTTTTTGAGAACATTTACCATAGTAATGTATACTTTTTTTTCACCATCAGAAAGTAAAGATTTCAGCGAACAAAAAGCCCGCCGACTTTATTAAAAAAAGGAGATATTTTGACGTGAGAATTTTCGATTGAAAATTACGCTGCTTTTTCGATATTAAGTCAAAATAAGACGAAAAAATAAATAATTTAAATCAAAAACATTACAGTGTGTTTGGGACATAACAAGGCAAGTTTTCACCAAATTTCGGGAAAGAATTTTTTTTTGTAAGATATAAAAATAGAAAACCAAAAACTTGGTTATTTGAGTTTTTCACATAAATTTTGTGAAAAAAGTGAAAATACAGAAGTTGTAGATCTTTTTATCACCTACAACTTTGCCATTTAACTTTTTTCCATAGGACTTGTAGTTTTGCCGGAAATCGAGATAAACCGTTTCTTAACCTTAAAAACTCACCCTCTCCCACTTCCCGACCTCAGATCGCCCGTAAATTACTTTTCCTTTCATTTTTGTTATATTCTCTTCCTTCTCCAATGGGTTTCATTCTACATTTATTTTTTTTTTTTCAAAAATTATCGACCCTGGTCTAAATATGCACTGCGTTGCATTGATGCTAGAAATCCTTTCCGAAGTTTCCTTACATTTTACCACTGATTATTTGATAGTATTCTATCTAGAACTGGCTGTTCAATCAAGTCCTGGTCACCATAATATACGGTATAAATAATGTACATAGAAATATAATGGTAATATCCATTCCAGTTGAAATTTTAAATTGAATGTTTTAGAAATTCTTGTTACGAAACGTTTCAAAATGTCAGTAATTTCAGGACGTACAGGTTAATGTGCACTAATATGACAATTATAAATAAAAAATTTGATAATTAACGTATATGCAAGAAACAGCAAAAAAAGCGTCAAAGTCATCTTGCACATAACCCTAAATTGCAGAATAAACGATCGAAGTATCTCAATTGTACAAACATTCCAATATGTTAATTATACACAAAAATAAACTCACCGGCAGAAGTCATCAGTATACGATGGCTGTCACACTTTACCGTAAATCATTGCCAGGCAGTCAAATAGAGGCACTGGTAACACTTTGCGAATTAATTCACGCAATAATTATGCATAATTTTGAAATTGTAAACACAGCGAACAATGACACAGCAATAAATCCGATGCACTGATAAGGCGGTGGGTGTGGTACGCGCACGCTTGGTTTTTTCTTGAAATGCCGTCTTGCAGGTGTTTTCTGCAGATTTTTGACTGCGTATGTCAAGTTCTTTACTTGTTATATGTTTGCGATGAAGGATGATTTTAATTTGAATGCTTTTAAATACGAATAGCATTATTTCGTGTAGAAATGTTATAATGATTTATATAATTTAATAATTTATTTAGATACTACTTAATAATTTATATTGACAACTATTTATAATTATTTACAAATAATACATACATACTGTAATTAGTAAATTCTGCCCGACTCTTGTATTATACAGCTGCTGGTTGACACAAATTAATAAGCTACAAATTAATGATATTAACTAACGAAAATTCGCAATTTACATTACCACAATAGAAGATAAGATGTGCAGCAAAATTATTTAAATTAGAGTGCAACCAACTTTAGTTATCCAAACGGATGACCAATGGTATATTTTTTCTCTGAAACTTAGTAGACGATTTCTTTTTGTATATTTAATTCTATCTTCAACTTTAAGTAAACGTTTGCAATTTAAAATGCTTTTAAACCTTGCCACAAATGTTACTTGATTAGACTGTTAGACTGTTGTATATAGTACCAGCACCGAATTAATTTTAGGATAATGACCGGAAATTAACAGATAAGCCGATAAGTCAAAAAATTCATTTTACTAAAACTTAACGAAACTTAACGTGTGCTTAATATTTGATAATACATGTGTTCACCATGGGAATCTAAAGGGTATGCTTTAAAGTTTGATACAAAAACAATGCAAAATTTTACTTCAAACTGCGTATCTTCTAAAAAAAATCAGATATTGGGATGAATTAGAATACAAGACGTTGAGAGTTGGCATGGTTTTGTAACAGAGTAGGTACTTGTTAACCGCGACAGAACAAGTTCCTTAAAGTTACCCCACGTATAATAAGCTAAAATATCTTATATTCTTTAATTTTCAAAGGTATCTTAGGTATGACAAATATTATTAATTTCCTTACATTTCCCGAAAATCAAAGAGTAGCTATTATTATTCCATTAATTGTTTCAGTCAATCGATATATTGTGATGATATTGAAATTTTGGGAAATTTATAATAATTTGTACACGTATATAGGAAAATTCAAGGAAGATTGCAGATCTATTCAATTTTGTTTTTCGTAAAAAAATATGTAAGCATAAGTTGTTGTTACAGATTACAATTACGATTTTTCAAAAATGTACAAAAATATTAAATATACACCATTAGACAGAATATAATATTGTATATCCTTTACCTATAATTTGGTGTATTCTTAAAATGAGTAACTCATATTTTCCTTTGTAAAAGGTACCAAATAAGTTTAAATCAAATAACAACATGTACAGATAATTTCTTTTTTAGCAATTCTCTAAAAATGTTGTACTATATAAATATGAAAAATCTAGACTGTTCTGAGAGCCTGTTCTTAAACAAAGACTTATCCGTCAGTACTAAATTTTACCAAAGTTTCCCGATATGTACAATGTACATACGATCTTACTTTAAATTTGACTCACATACGTCCTTAAAAAAGTACTAGGTCAAGGATATATATGAAGATGTTCTCGAAACTTTTTGGACAAAAATAGATCGGAATATGTTGAACTGTCGAATTATTTGCCATATTTTATCTAGCTGATTGAATAACACATGAGTTAGTGTGAATATACTTTATACACACCTTTGATAATATTCATCCTAAAAACTTTCCTTAGCTACAACAAACTCCAAATTTTAAAGCAAAATTTGGAGGTGTGTTTTTCCTAGACCAGATTCCTGTATAATCTTAAGGTTAATCTCATGCAGGGACATCTCAAGGCTGAGAGTGTTTTTACTTTATCCTGAGGCAACTCGAAAAAAAAATAACTCAATTTATACAGATAAACAGTTAATACTATTGCAATAATTTGTACTTTGTACAGTACCTTTAGGTAAAGCTAATTTAACTAACATTATAAAATAAGTAATTGCTTTAAAATAAAGAAAAAATGCCGTGTATCTCTACTATACACCAAAGTCCAGAGGGTAGCTCACGCAACTGCTTTTAGGTTTAGAATTTTTGACGAAATGATCTCCAAATGTAGGACTATAAAGCGCGGCTCAGGGACTCGCCTGGATTTTCATCACGATAAAAAATAATGCCCCTTTCATAAAAAAATATCCTTTTACGGCTCACTGTTCTGTGCGCGTCAACGCAAAGGGTAGGTAGTCCCTTCTGGAGAAGCAGAATTTTAGATGTCTCCAGCATTGTGTGCACGACCCTGGCAACTTCTGCCGCAAAGATAAAAATGTTACTGCTTTTAAATCATTCACTTTGCCAGCAGGGTTCAATTTCCATAATTGGTAATTTAAGTAAGTGGGTTCGGCAGTGGTTTGAAAAAATATGACAATATTTTGGAGACTGTGGCGAACTTAATAATACAATTATAAACCCCTAACCACAACAAGTATTTTAGAACCTAAATACGTATTTCAGCAACTATGTTGCCATCTTCAGTAGAACCTAAAAAGAGAAAAAAAGAGAGATTAGCACTTCATAGTATCTTTACTGGATATTGTCCAAGCAAATCACTAGTGGAAGTGGTATCGGGACAAAAGTTCATATTTAGAAGTTTCAGGACCAAACTTAGAGCTGAAAAGCTTTTGGTTGAAAAGGGTCAAAAGGAACTGGCTGTTTTCTCGTAGCATTGTTTCAACGATTTTGCAAATGAGCCGTCATTTCTGTACTTTCGTCAAAATAGATAAATACAAAATTAAAGTAAAGGACATTTTGTATAATTTATGTCTATAACATTTTGTGGAAAAATTAATAGTTTAGCTGCAGGAGCAAATTCTATTTGATCGAAATCGTGTCTGCATTAATAGTATGTACCCAAGATATTTTGAAACTGTTGACAGTATTCAGAACGTCAGCGGTTGCGAAACGTCAATTCAACACGCAAATGCATGGAGAATTGGATGTGGAGGAGAAACACGCGCGCACGTACGCTATGTGAAACAATGCTGAAACATCTTGGTGTTTACAAAGTCAATATGTATTTCGAATGCGGATAGCAATGTTGTTATGCATTTTTCAAAGATTTTGCAAATGAGCCGCTATTTCTGTAATTTCGTCAAAATAATTAATTAATAAATTAATATAGAGGAAATTTTGTATAATTTATGTCGATGAAATTTTTTGGTAAATTTAATAGTTTAGCTGTAGGAGCAAATTCTATTTGATCGAGATCGTGTCTGCATTAATATAAAGTTAGCCAGGATTTGCCATATATTTTTATTCTAATGACAGTAGGTAGTGTTAAAGGCTGACTTTTTAACAATACCTACTGTCAATATCTGTCAAATCCTGGCTAATTCGTTTTATTTTAATGTAAACACGATCGATCTCGATGAAATAGAATCTCATACAGCTAAACTATTAATTTTATATATTGTATGATAAAGTCATGAGCCTGGCCACATCAGATTTTTTTGGATTTATTGATAATGATAATGTTGTTTAACAAATCTCAACCTCAAAATTGTACCTTACTGAAATACAATAAGGTATTTAGTTAGTATATAATTGAAATTTATCCAGTGGCACTAAAAATGTAACTTCTAAAAGAAACGAAAAAGAAATTATTAAGTTTTCTTTTATTGCTTTTATTTTTTTAAGGCAAATGTATGTGTAGTTTTAACAATTTAATGAACCTTTGTGATTGTAACATTTACAAGTTCAGGGTTCATCACAGAAAAAGCCCGTCATAGAAAAAGTACAGAAGTACTGATAATGTTCCTTCATAATAATGGATAGGTACTTTTATGGGAATTTCCCAAACACTTCATAATGATATCTATACATGACAATACTCAAGTCTTTATTACACGTTAAATTTTTTAAGTCATAAGATCTCAACAAAATAGCAAATTAAAATAAATTTGTCATATTTTTAATTTATTCGATTTACTAAAAAAATCTTCTTAAAGATCTTGTTCTATAAATTATGTAGGCACTATCCAATGATGATGTCTATATGATATAGTTAATAGTTGTACCTCATTAATACATCTGGAGAACATAATACTTATTTTTTTCGTGTTTGAGTATTATTATTCTGTCACGTCATCCATACCAGGAAGCAACGACAGGAAAATGACAAAAACTCTCATATTTCGTTATTTATGGGTAATAGATTATAGTAAACTACTACTGCTTATGCAAGCTAAGCACTTACTTCAGAGACTCCCTGAATATATGATAAAATCAATTTTATGTGGATTCCCCATCAATGCTTGTTAATATCCCATTAACTAACTTAGTTCCGACAGCTATTGCTGACATATTGTCAAAACATCAATCTAGTGTCATCAATTACCAGAATATCATTACTATTTGAACAACCTATATATAACGTCCCATGTCCATATACGTATCATAGTTTCTTTTTCCATTCGCTAACAATATAATTATTCACGCAGGGTGGCAAATATATTCACGATTTGGCGTAGTACGAGGCATTGATATTCAAATGAGATTGTCGCACACTTTTTTCTGTCATAATCGTGAAACGGAAACACCGCAGTATCGGCTCCAGATCTGGTTGGTGCGTGTAGCAAATTATTGCAGCGACAATTAGGCTGCCTAATTATAAAAATTTACATGTCTAATTGTTTCCCGCCCCATTATTATTCAAAGTACTGGAAAGTTGCATTTGCGAGGACCGATTGTATCGAATTATTTTGATTTATTCTAGCGCGAGATATATTATTATTATTATGTGGAGCGAAAAATAGAAATACTGATATTTTGCTTTACCTTGTCATAATTGGTATTAATGTCCTCCATTGTGGACCAGTTATTAGATAATTGCAATTAATTTACAATCCAGTTCAACATAATATTGATCTGTCAACAATGCACAGTTTAAATCGCTTTTGTAATGGCAACGAAAGTAGTTCTCAACCATGTTATTATTTTGTTTATTTATAGGCATGAGATTTTTAACATATGGAAACTAATCTAAAAGGTTAACCATAAATTTTGATCTGAATTATTAAAACTTCATACTTGTCGCTAATAGGCTATCCACTGATGTCCTATATTTACTTTGTCCTAAACAAGAAGCACTAACACTTCACTAACTGTGCTCTGCTTTTCTCACATTTCACTGATTCACTAGTTCGAAGGGTTTAGTTCCTTTTAGTCTCCTCACTAAATTCTGGTTGTCTAGTAGCTGAAGGGCCCAAGAGTTGGATGCCGTATAACCAAATCGACTTTAATACTTGGTTGTAACCTTATGGTTTGTTCTGTACTGCCAGTTTCTTCCCAAAACTCACAGTTTCTTCCCAAAAGCCAGTACAGTTCTCTGTATTTAAGGCCAACTCTTAACCTTTACCTTAGCTTTGTATCCAAACTCTTACCCAAATACTATGCAGTGGTCACATATGGACCTATGGCGTCGTTAATCTTGACATGAGGTTTGTCCTCGATTATTTTGTTTATAAAGTTAATGTGGACAGATTACAGTTCGTATTGGTGGTATTGAAATGAACATGATATTAAGGTAATGGTATGATTGTTATGTTTTCTTTACTGATAATCCATAGTCACACTGATAACCTTAAAGAGATTTAACTAGATATGAATATACGGACATCCCGTATCTTTCCGGACTTACCGTAATGATTAATGTATATATAGTAAATGGTGATATACAGGCGGGATGTAAATTTTAAATAAATTAAAAAGTACAGCCACAACCTGGATTTGAACCAGGGACCTTTGTGTCGCTAGCACAATACTCTACCAACTGAACAGATGTCATAGGCCTCAATAGCTCAGTTGGTAGAGTATTGTGCTAGCGACACAAAGGTCCCTGGTTCAAATCCAGGTTGTGGCTGTACTTTTTAATTTATTTAAAATTTACATCCCGCCTGTATATCACCATTTACTATATATATATTAAAGAGATTTGTTATAGTTTGCACCAAATTAAACAACTTTTAACAATAAACTTATGCCCGAACAAACGTAGTATAATCAATTACAGACAAAAATAGACGCATCATTCGTGCATAAATTGAATAAAATCTACTTGTTAACAAATTTTATTTTTCAATATTTTGAATGTGTTATTACAGGAAGTATGTGACTCAAATGGAAGGTATTAAAAGATTATTGCAAGTGTTGCCTATAGATGGGTAAAATTTGTATGAACAAAGAACATTCTTAAAAGCGTGGGTATTACATACGTGAATATTTGTATTAAGATTCATTGTAAATTTAGATAAATAAAGAAGCACATATTTTACTTTAAACTTTAACTTTTATAAACGTCTTTACCATCTTACAGAAATCGAAATTATATTCTTCATTTAAAAATAAATGAACACGTGTTTTGCCATTCTCCAACAATTGGGAAACCAGTTTAGGTTGGATAAAAAAGGAGGGTAAGTTTGTTTATGAACGTACGATTGCGGAGGAAAATGTGTTTTAATCTTGCTTTTCTTTTAGTATCGATATAACTCAAAAACTATTCAATAGATTCTCATGTTTCTTTCTTGAATGGTTCCTAAAATACGAATAATCTCTGCACAGAAAAACTGCTACTAAAAATACACTGTAAAAATGCATTACAGATAAATATAGAAGCACATATTTTACCTTAAACTTTAACTTCTATAAACGTCTTTACCATCTTACAGAAATCGAAATTATACTCTTCATTTAAAAATACATGAACACGTGTTTCTCCAACAATTGGGAAACCAGTTTAGGGGGATAAAAAGGGAGGGTAAGTTTGTGGAAATGGAAATCACTGTTTACGTATGTGGACTGTAAACATCCAAATGTGTATGTATTATTACTATAATGCGGTACTTTTACAGAATATAACGGAAAAATAGATAATATTACAATCAATGTATTTAACACAAATTCACAAAAGTGTAGAATTGCATTTGAGGAATTAAAATTGTACATCGGTCCTGGAAATTTACAAATTTAATGTATATATAGGTACTGTTATCTCATGGAGCAACAAATTGCTCATCGTATGACTGGTAATTTACAGCAATTTTTTTTTTGAGTCTGGCTGAAAGCCCGATCAAAATTTGGTTGGTAGTTTCACAATTATACCGCCGCAAAAAAAATGTAGCATGGATACGAACTTTTTTTCGTAGTTCTTGTTTTACAATTTTCCTAAAATGCAGGTTAAAGCGGAACGCAAAAATAGGGATGTTTTTGTTGAAAGTGCCTGTATATGTCACAAACGTGAAATCTGGTATTTATTTACTGCTGCTCCGAACATCTAGTTAAGTATTGTGACAAAGTAGGGGCATTTTCACATAAACACTGTTCATTTTATACGACCAAGTTTAAAGAAACTAGTGTTTCACCGTTTTTACAAATGGGGGTAAGCATGCAGGGGTGACAATACGCATATCTCAAAAAAGGATGACGTTAAGGGCATATTGGTAGACAAAATCTCGTTAAAAATAAAGAAATACGCCCTCATTGGGTTGGAAAGGAGACTATATTAAACTCTACCTATAATGATCGGTAATATACTTATATATCTTAGAATTTAAACAGACAACGTTTCTTTTAAGAACCTCAATTATGCAATATTAAAAAATCCACGTGTTCGAATAAACTTTTTCTATGTTTTAAAGCATAATTTGGAAAGGGTGTCTCGGCTATTTCATTCATTTCATTCATAGAAACGTTAGAATTCATACAGAAAATTAATGATAAAAATATAATGGTTTTTTAAAAATTGACCAAGAAAAGATCTATTTAAGTTTGTCTTCTCTTTTCGTCCTTTGCCCCTGGAAATCTAAGAATATTGGGTATCTGAAATCTATACAAGCAAATATATTTATTTCACTTAAATAAATATTTCAAATAAATTGTTCTCTACAAGCAAATAAACTAGAGTGTTTAATGAAGTAAATATTGTTGGCGTCAAAGAAATATATGCGAATATATTTCTTAAAAACAAGAAATCTTTTCTATCTGTTTACATACGAAGATGTTTAAATCGAAAATAATATTTAGAAAATACAATGTCTTAAGTTTGTATTTATCATTTCTATTTATTAAAAAGCACTCAGTGTAACCCTTACAATTATTAAGGTGTCTAAATAATTCTAATTAAAGGTTAAGATCCACAATCTGCAAAAGGCTTCTCAAGATGCATCATAATCATCTTGAAGATGATCTGGATAAAATCACAATTAGTTTGCATCAGCTGCGTATGAGTTGTTATATCATTATTCTTTATTTTCGTTCAACGATAATAAACAACGGGCACACATGACATACACAGTTCGTGCATCTCGCTTTGTTACACATCATTACATTTACCAGAAGAGTCTCATAACGGTGTACGGAGGGAGATAGATAAAGCCACTATAAATACACAAACACATGTTGGGTCACTTAAGCTGAGCCCGTAATGAAGCAGTAGTTTATCTCCTGCAAACATAAAACAGAGAAATATCTCAAAAACAGCCATTAAAGTGGAAAACGTCTGATACTTCTTCTGGTCTTGTCGTGACGATTATAATTTAGTATTATGATTATTATTAGTTACGGCGCTTAGAATATATCCGACGATAGAGTTTCTAATACACGTTGAAATAGATTAACATAATTTCTAATGTCAGATTGAATACATTACTGCCTCATGAATATTAATGAACAATTTCAGGCCGAATGCGCCACTGAAATCGTTTACACGCATACAAAATATAACTTTTAATAATTACAAAACCTGGACATTATTTACTGTTTTGAAAAAAGTGATAGTCGAGCGAAATGCTGGGTTCTGTTGTAAATATAACTATAAATAACGCAGGCATAAGTTATTTTTTATCTACTGAATTTCTAAAGCCTAATGTTTGCCTACTTGGTGAGATTTGCATAATAACCGCGGGTAATCGGATATATTACAATATCAGTTATGTGTTAATTTGTTGCAATGCTGATAATTGGAAAATTTTCCTTTTTGTATGACCGGTTCATAATATCCATTTGATGGCAGCGGTTAAATAAATTTGTTTAATTATTGAGATTAAGATGTTTAGTTATTACAATAAAAACAGCAATTTTAATTAATTGGTGTTAACATCATCATTATGTAGAAACAATGGAATATAATGGGTGTCATCCATATGTGGACATCCAAATTAGTTGTCTTCCTATTCTTTTTGTTCGTTTATGTAACGTATTACAGCAATTGTACGGTAAAAGATAAATATAAAATGTTGTTTAAAAACTTTAATTGCATTTATGACACTTTTTGTATTTTACTACTTATAAGAAATAACTGTATATTTGTAATGGTTTATGGCCTCTGATAATCCCAAAGCACACCGTTTCTTTTTCTATTACGTCTTGTCCCACGTCTATTATACTAAAACCGTGAAAGTAATCGGAGACTATTTTCGCCGAATATTCCGGCCGCTAAAACTATGATCTCACTTTTGCTTTATAATACCCAAGCGGCTACCGTTGAATCTTTTTCGCTCTTCTAACTATTACAGAAATGATAATGCAAAAATGTGGTTTGAGAGGCGAGAATTTTTTTCCGATTTTCGCTAAAATCGGTTGAAATTTTGGGTGTACCTCGAGATACGTCAGAAAATTTGTCAAATACGTAGGTTGCTAAGCGACTGTTGTTGACACTTGACAGTAGCTTGAGCGCGCTGCGGGAACCATCAGATTTCGGTCCCGTGCGCGCTGAAATTACGCTAATATACACCGAAAAGATATTCAGACGGACAACAATGTCCCCGGGCTCATATAGAAATACGGTATGAGTTAAAGTGACACCCGCCGCGATCAAACTGTAGACCATTTTTAAGGAGAAGACTTGCGAACATATCTGTGTGCGTGTGTACGTTCATGCATTTGTTGCGCGTCGGGATCAGAAACACTAGCGGTAAGTGGCAACTATACAGCCACTGAGGACCAGAAAGGAAGAAAGCGCAATCGAAAAGTGAATTTTACTTATATTGAAAGTGAAAAATACGTGTAATAAATTGTTGACAGTTTTACGGTACATCGACTGTAACGCCATCTGCCGGAGAAACGGCGTGGCTTTGATCACAGGGTGATGTAATAAGTAGCTGTCATTTGAATTTTATTTGATAATTTAAGGTCTATTCAAGGAAATAAATGGAGCTATGACTGATCATATTGCAGTTTGATCACCTTATTAAAATATATTTCGAAATTGGCAAAATACAGATTTTTTTCGCCGAGAGATGTCAGCTGGATCGGCATGAGTGTTTGTGGTGTCTCGCACCTAAGTTCTCTGCAATTCTCTGTTTACAATCAATGTGACCACGGAGTAAGAAGGAAGGAGTTCGCAGATACCGTACATATGATTTGAAATCTGACCCAAATGACTGCATGATAAGTACGGGAGAAAAACGGCCAAGTTTGTGGACATGCGCAGTGCGCACATATTGCTATCTCTTTTCTCTCATTCATAAATTGACTTGACCCATGGGATGTCAGTTGCGTAGCGACGATTGTCAGTATGGTGAGCATATGGTGAAGTTAAGTTTCAAAAATTATCAACAGAATGTTAAAATTGTTGAAAGAAGTTATACAGAATTTTGTTTCACTTGATTTTAATGAAAACTTGGTTACCGAAAACTTTACAAAATAGGTTTGTTTACCTTCTACGAATTGCGGCTATACGAATGGAAATAAAACAACTGTTGGTCTACAGAAGCTTGAGGATTACCTTAAAATCAGGAAAAGTTGCTGTTTATCAGAATTTGCGGATAAATATGTTTTGAAAACACAAGAACATATAATAAAATAATCGTATTCACTAGTGACAAGACGACATAACCACCATAACCTCACAACTGCTCACAACCATACGTTTTGACAGGCCGATTCGTTGCTCAAGTTATGAATGAGAGCAGTATGTGCGTACTGCGCAAGTCTACACACTTTACAGTTTTAGGACTTATTGTGCAGTGATTTGGGTCAGATTTTGCCTATAGAGTGCGGTCTCCTCCCTTCTTACTCCGTGAATGTGACAGTACATGTAGTGCAATTTCATGATGATAGTAGGTAAGTACATATTTTAACGTTTTGTATATTATTCTTTAGTTAATTGTTTTTTGTGTGCTTCTAGACTATTGAAATTACGAGAGAGGTTTTGCTGTTAAACTTGAAGATTTCCGGTAAACTGGTGATCAAGGACTAACATTCGATGCAGACACAAAACATTAATTTTTGGTATTCAACGTCCAGGATGCATTTTCTATACGGATGAGGCTTTTCTTCGAGAGTGTGGCTATTAACTAACCATATTTGCTGTGTCGGGTCAGGAAGAAAGATATGAATTACTTGGGACAAAACAAAGGTAAACAAAAATTGCTATAGAGATATTAAAAATAGTGTATTATGCTAGGAATTATGGGGTGGCCGAATTGTGCCCTCATCATTAATACGATTTATCCTTATGTACAAACTGTGGTAATTGTGTTGGTAATTGTACAGTACAAACAAACCTCTGGCACAAAGCAAACTCCAATTTTTTATATTGATAAGTAATGGTTACTTTTTTACATTTCCAAAATTAATCTTTATTTTGGTTTAGTTTGAAGGTCAACCAAGAATATTTACCGATAACATAATAGAGGAAGCATAGCCGACACCGTACTGCACAAAGAACCCGAGACGAAAGAAAAATATTTAAATTGCGAAAGCAGTTGGGTATACGATGGACATGGCCAAAAGCCCTCAAAGGTACAAACTGTAAATACAAAATTCGCACGTTTGAAAGGATTTTTTTAAATTTTATAGGTATTGATTGTATTTTATTTATTTTTTTCTTATTTGGATTATTTGATATCTATTTTTCTCTATTTTATTGTGTTTAGTTTTTATTTCAAATGACTGTTACTTTTTAAAGATTGGAAAATACAAATAAGTTTATATGAATTTTCTTATGCACTAAGACTTTTCGTATGGACCTAATTGCTTTTTCAAATCCTTAAAAAGTTACACCCGCTTGAAGTAGCGACAAAATAAAGAAAAATATACAATAAAATATATATCATACAATGTGAAAATGAAGAAAGAACACAATCAATACCAATAACAATCATAAAAGTAAATTAAGGTAAAGATTTTTGGTCTACAACACAACCAATACCAATAACAACAATATAGGTAAATTAAGGTAAAAATTTTTGTCTACAAGTAAATGTCATTTTGAGTAAAAATTATCACGTCGACTTATTGGGTTTTTCAATTCGTAAAGAAATTAGAGTCGTTTAATTATTTCACATGGAATAACAAAAACCAATAAATCTATATTATACTTTTTGCTTGGTGTGACATTTACTATATGAAAGAGTTATGCTGGGAAAAAGTGCAACACGCTGTATAATATAATAATAATATAATATTTAGGCTTATTTTAAGTAGAAGATATGTAAATATCCAATATTTTTTACGTCATGCATATTTATTAATTTTTGAGAAAGGGCTTTTGTAATGTTGTGCTGAGTTACTTTTGAAACATGTGATAGAAATTATTTTAAAACATTTCTCATTGTGATTATTTCTACATTATAAAGTAAAACAATAAGTTATAATTCGAAAGCGGAATAACAAGATTTTTTTTTTAAATTAGAGTACTACTTTAGATTCAATAGATAAATTGTTAATTTATTTTATCGAAAAATAAAAATTAAATAAAATATATTTCAGTTACACATTTATATTTCTTTCCATATTCTTTTTAAAAACCTTTTTTATACATATGCACTCATAACCCATGGTAACGCCAAATTATCAAAACAAGTTTCCAAAAAATAGATGCGTAGAATATTCTGCTTCGGCCTGCTCGAATACAACAATGGTATTTATGAATAAAAGAACGACAGCATGTTCTTCCTGTTGCTCCTGATTCCATTAATAGAAGCTACTATTCTTTCCCATAATTATTGTGGGAATGTTGTTAACTGTTTCTTTTATATCTCGCCAGAATGAGCCAAAATATGGTGGCCAAGAAACTGAATAATAATTAAATATGTTATGGTACTTCTGCATATAGACATATAGTTCAACAACATGTTTTTAAGTGTTTGTTGTGTAAGTGGAATTTTATCCAGACTTGCTTTCAATCGAATTTTAAATTGTCATGAAGATAATTAAAAAAACAATGAGACAGCCATTGATGGGGACCCTAAGAGCGGACACACATATGTAAAGGATATTAGAACAAAAACACGTTTAGACTAATCGAAACATTTTGCGTCTCTCTCCCAATCATTTCAGTATATCGCTATACTAGGATGGTCCAAAAAAACGGACTTTTAGCTGAAGGGCAACTATCACCAAAAATGGGTTAGCGTTAACACGTGCCACCGAACACTTCAAATTGGCGTTTAATAGAATATTGAATAAAGCATCTTTCCTTTTTCTTTCGCGTTTCGGATTTGTAAGAAAAGTTGCGGGAGATTATTAGATATTATTCAGAATTCCACAAAGAACAAATCCACACCAAATGTTTTTCACTACGCCCACCTCCCCTTGCAATACAATAAATATAAGGCAACATTTTCCCCAACATTTCTTTGTCAAAATAATTTCAGCCAAAATTATAAAAAAACGTACAATTGGAAATTTTGGAAGTATTTTACTAATTTTTGGGGTATTGCAGGGGAAGGTGAGGGTGGTGAAAAGATTGGTTGTGAAATCCACACAAATCGTTCCTTGGGAAATTCTGAAGCATTTCTGATAATCTGCCGTAACTTTTCTTCTTAATCCGAGACGTGAAAAGAAACTGCATTTTTCCAATGTATTGTAACTGGGAAATTTGAGGTGCTCGACACATGTGACATTAACCGATTTTTGTTTTTGATTTATCAGAAAAAATAACAGATTTAAATTTAAAATTACAGCCACAACCAGGGATTTGAACCAGGGACTTTTACCATTTCCATTACCTTTGATATTTCATAATTATGGTTTGCCCGCACAATCATCTTTAGTTACGACGCGCGCAGCAAAGACTGCATATGTATCAATGCGTCACTACGTCAAATTTAGAATTTGTGTTTAGAATATGTAGCCGTAACTATGTTTACTTACCGCTCTCACTATTAAAAGGAAAATATTACATTGTATAATAGTTTAATTGGCGTATAAGTTGTTTGGAGCACGACGAGCGCAGCGAGGAGTGCCCAACTGAACCAAAACGTCCGTTCGCCAAATTTAGGCATTGGGGGTTAGGATATGTACATAGTTGTAACCGTTGGTTACCAACGGTAACCTATATCGGCTATCTACCAACTTCGGCGATCTACCAATTTCGGCGATCAACCTATTTCGGCGTTTGCAGGTATCAGCGACCTACACATCTCAGCGATCTAAGGGGTCACTAGTTTAGAATAACTAAAATGCATGTTTTTACTAATAAACGCATAAAAGTTATAAACTATTTGTCGTTAAAAAAATCCAAGGACACATCCATTTATTTATTAGAATTATATCTTTTTACATCAAATTTAATTTCTTAAATTAAATTTTTCTCGATGTGTGTTTTGATAGACCCTTGTCTTAATTAATGCCATAAGAAATATACAGGATGTCTCAACAGTGCAATCTCGGAAGATTGCACCTCTGTTAATGAAGATAGTTTTAAACTGATTTCACTCATATACACAGAACTCCGACGCGCACATTTTCAAATTATTATCGTGTATACAGGATGTTCCATAAGGTAGTGCCAACCCAAACTTATGCTTTTTAAAATGCAACAACCTATATTTCGGCACAATTTTGAATTGCTCGCAAAATTTTACGACAATGAAAAATAACTTTACGTACCCTAAACTTTATACTTTTGGATTTATTGGCATTTTTATGGAAAAATAGCAGTCTAAGAAAAGCAGTATATCCCAATACCTGGTTTTAATTTTATTGCGCAGGCTTTGATTATGATTAAGTAAGAAGTGTTCTATAGGGTGATTACCTACCATATCCAAATTGTGTACAGGATGGCCATAATCAGCAAAGAAATATAGCAAACAGTTTCTCCCAAGAAAATTATTTTTTTTTTAAATGTGTTGAGACAGCCTGTATTGCCTTACATAAGAACATTGGTTAACAAAGACAATTAAAAATTAGGAAACAATTAGTTTTAACATCTATGATACCCCGCACGGCTTCCCTTCCTTTATGCTGGTAATGTTGGTACCAATATCACCTTTGCGTATCCTTGAAATGTTTCAAGTTCTGTTTAAAACATATTTTCGTTGCCGCTACATTTCCAATAATATTCGACAGTAATATACAGCGTGAGTTACAAGAGTCGCAGTGGTCAATACTGCATCTTTCGAACACTAGATAGTTGTCTTCCAACTATTGTATCCATGTTAGTTGCAAAGAAAATGGTTTCCGAATTCATTCCAAATGCAATTGGAAATGGAAATGCAATTGCAGGAGTTTTTTAAAAACTACGTAAATACTACATTTTTTGCAGATATTATCCTAAAGAGGTTGTCAGATAATAACTAAAACTATATTTAGATGCCGATGTCATCAAGAATAAGATACGCTATACAGGGTGATCGTATCTTGCAGCAATTTTTTAACATTTTGAAATGCTTTCCTAGAGATTTTTAAATGGAACTCTTATATATTATCTGATACCTGCGTAGTTCCTTAAGTTCTTTTTAATGTATATTCCATATGTCCTACATCTATTTCATTGTTAACTGATTAAACAATACATCAAACTACCAAATACCCTGTATTTTGTTAGGATCACACTGTATAACATATTCTATTTTTTTTCAACATCAGTAACTATCTGGTTTTGGTGATTGTCCGACAACGTTGTTAGATATTATCTGCAAAAATGTATCAAATGTATCAATCTATGAAATAAAGAATGTTTAATAAAACATCCAATTTGAAAGTTATATATCACAACTTAGGACAGATGGAGTACTTACCTACTGTCACTACTTAAGTTAAGATAGGGAATAGCGAAAGAAAAGGAAACACATCGAAATAGATTAAATGTTGTCGTGTATGATTAATATCGAATACAACCTACAAAGTTTCTCCTGCCAATGTATTGATTGATTTAGTTAGCATACTAAAAAGTGAAAAATGTGTTAAATTATCGTCGCAATTAATTCATAACCTGTTATTCCTGTATGTACTCAGATGATTTAACAAGTATTTACATAAATGAATAATATACAGGCTGCTACTGGTTTTGCAAGTTATTAGTAATACCAACACCGCAAATTAACCCATAGAATAATAATCTACTGGCAATAACATTGTAGATACACAAATTAATCAAATCAATGAATTGTTAACTAATGACAAAGTCAAGCAATTTACCAAATAATAACTTTGTTATTGACGTGGTAACAAATTATATTATTGGCAATACAAATTACGAAAAGGTAATTCCACAAACTGAATTTAATATCAGTGAGACTAATGAGTAATGACTCACGTGATTTTCATTTGTTGTATCCAAGCAACTAGAATATTATTTATTATACGACGTAACACAATTTCCGAAAATTAAGAATATAAAATATTAATATAAAGTAACAAATTTGGTCAACTTAATCCAGTCAAACTTACTAAAACTTCTACTATCGATATTATATGTACACATGTTTGATAAAACGGACCTCTAAAAGGAAAAACAAAACAATGATTGAGAGTGGAATTACATCTAAATTTCTTTCATGCTTACAGATGTACCACAACAAAGTACCAGCACAAACTTATATTTTTTAACTGGAACACTATGTATTTTATCGCAGTTTTTTATTACGATTATTATCCTAAGTTATTATGACATAAACTTGTACATATTAGGTTATTTACTGTTTCTGAAATATTTTGAAATTAATGCCTAAAATTGGCATTTTTCGAACAAATTATTCTGAAAAACAACTTTTATATAGAAAATAAACTTGTATTTCAATTTCGTAAGATCATTAATGTTTTCTTCCTAGCGTGGAACACCTGTACATATATCTGATGGTCTGAAAGTTTGCTGAGGACATTGATAATCCATATACAATCACAAAAATTATCAAAATCACAATAAAAAACGGTTGCTCAGACTAAACAATACATATATTGCAATTTTCAATTATGCTTTTCTGGAAAATGGTTTTATTTAAGCAGTCCCATTTGAATAGGATTGACATGAAAAATAAATCCTTTACAAATTTTTTTAAGAAATCACTTTGTAACCTTTTCTTGTTGATCGAGACGATTGGTACCAATGTTTTATTCACTTAAACACGATATCGGTTTTATTCAGATCAACTGACGTTACACGTAAACCGTTTTAATGAATTAAAGCCGATATCCAAGGATAACGAGCTCTAATCTACGCAAACGAAACGTTCAATTCGCATTTTTATGTCATAACGACATTGCTCGCCGGGACAATTATCTATAAATCTGATTAGTTTTTTTCTATTCGCGGTGACATCATACGTAGATCGATCTAGTTAGTATAATGTGATGCAGTCGTATAAATTGCATATTCAATACCTACACAGACCATGTATAACGACCACTGGATTATTTATACTGATTAGATCAGTTTGCTCCACTGGTTTGTTATAAAAACATTGCATACTTGTATTGCCAGTGACGAAGCGACTACGTGCACAGTTTAGTTTTATTCATTTCATTTACGAGGATTAGCCATAGCTCATAGGCCATAAAAACGCTACATATTTACATGTTTTTGTTAGTGATTTCTAGGTTTGTGTATCCATTGTTCATTTTCAAATTCGCTTCATTAATTTTTCATAAACCCTCATTTAATGAGCATAACCACTTAAATTTTCATACGAATCGGTTGCTTTTCTTCAAAATTTGAAACCCTCGCGCAACAACAAGCATCCCACAATAAGAAAACTATTCTCCAACTTAATTCTTTTGCTCGACAGAGTGTTCAATAAAATAAATTATGAAAAGTTTTGAATGTGATAAAATGGTGGAAACAAAATCATCTGGTAATATTCTAGCCCAGTATTATCTCGAGGATGATAGGGAGTTGTAATTTTGCAATGATTGTAACATTTCAGACCATACATGTAGACACAATGGACTCAATGGATAAGAATAACAAAAATGACAAAGTAGGGCGATGATAGGGATGAAAGTAAATGAAAAAGTGCAAGTAAAAGTAAATTAGTAAAAAGGACGCAATGGAAAAAATAGACATAAGAGTGGCGGAAGAACAAAAAACACTCAAAGAACAAAATTAAAAAAACAATAATGCCGAAAATAAACACAAGGGACCATAAGGACGAAAGTACCAAAATAGACATAATAACAAAAACTAATATAGTTACAAATAGGGCGAAAAAAACCAACAGGACTCAATATAACAAAAAAAATCTGATGTGGCCAGGCACATGACTTTATCATACAATATATAAAATTAATAGTTTACCTGCATGGGGTTCTATTTGATTGAGATCAGTAGTGTCTGTATTAAAATAAAACTAGTTAGCCAGGATTTAACAGATAAATAAATAATTAAATAAATAAATAATTCATTTATTAAAATAAGACAATATTAAATGCAACAAAATATTATTTATATTTACGGGGCAGTTCAGCACACTTGTTTCCAAATTGCCTTAGTCTTCCACTCAACCCCTTACGCAAACTAGAACTAAGACATAATTGTAGCAATAATATAAAAATAATTCCGAGAACTTATCAAAACAAAAACAAACAAAAAAATTACTCTAGAGTCTAATTACACGTAATTGCAGCAAATCCAACTCAACAAAACATCGCACCTGCCCATAAAAAATAAAAGTTAAAACAGCCTTCAATGTGCGCTCGATGCCTAAAGTCCCCCCTGTTGAGCAAACAGACAACGCTTCACCTTTCCTCCAAAACTGTTTAACGATACATTTTTCATATCTTCCCTGAGACCATTGGATATGTGACTGACCTGGTAAGAGAATGACCGTTTATACAGTTCAGTGTGATGGGCAGGTGGAGCAAACAAACACCCAAATCGTAAATGAAGGTTATGAACATCCGTACTACAGCATATCTTCCGCATGAGGTATTGTGGGATCCTAGTGGATAGCAACTTATGATACAATATTGCTGCATGCAACACCCTAGTGTTACCCATGTTCAACCACCCCAAGTCGCCCAGCCCATTCGATACATGATCATACTTCGTCAAACCAAAAACAAACAGAACACATGCATTTTGGACACGCTGAACACGCTGCCTATCTGACGCCATCAGGCAAGAACGGTACACGGTATCACAATATGAGATCTTTTGATACTATTAACTACTGTCAATATTAATTGTGAGATAATGTCAAAACATCAGCATTTGACACTACCGGTACTGTCATTAGACTGAAAAATTTGCAAATCCTTGGTCACTATATAGTATTAAATCAATGCAGATGCGACCGATCTCGATCAATTAGAATTTGCTCTTGCAGCTAAACTATTAATTTTACCAAAAAATGTCATAGGCATAAATTATTCAAAATTTCCTCTGCTTTAATTTATTATTTAACTATTTTGACAAAATTACAGAAAACGCGGCTCATTTTTAAAATCCTTGAAAAAGGCTTAGAGTAAACACCCAGTTCCTTTGGACCCTTTTGAACCAAAAGCTTTTCAGCTCTAACTTTGGTCATGAAACTTCTAAATATGAAGTTTCGTCCCGATACCTTTAATAGTTTCTCCGGAATCGAATTAACAAAAATTGAGTACACCCACACACACAGACATACACACACACACACACACAGATATTTTTTTGTACCTTGGTCAAATATGTTCAGGGGACCCAAAAGGACAGACATATTTCCGCTAAAATCTAAAAAAAAAATTTCGGCACGATTACAATACTTTACATACTGCTATGATAAAATAAAAAGGACACAGAATGGTTAACATATTGAAAATAATTTAAAAGATTAACCATTAATTGGAATCCGAATTCTTAAAACTAGGTACTTGCATATAATAGTCTATCCAGTGTCCTATATCCTATATTTACTTTGTTCCAAACAAGAAGTATCTCACTGTGCACTGCTTTTTACTAATTTCACTGATATAGTTGCAGGGTTTCGTTATTTTAGCCGTCTCACCAGATTCTGTTTGTGGCACACCAAGATTTCAGTGAAGATCACTGCTCCGTATGTACCAAGGGGCATTAACCATCTTCCTTAGTACTTACTGACAACAGAGAGTTTCTTCTAAAGGCCTCCCCAATAGCCAGTTCTCTGTATTTGTGACCACGCTCTTCTCTTTTCTTCTCAACGTGTTCCTTCTACCTTAGCTTTGCTTCCAGAGTCAAACCCAAATACTTTGCAGTGTTCGCATATAGAACCATGACGTCGTTAACCTTGGGATTTCAGTTTGTTGATTTTTTGGTCTATTAATATGATATGTTGGTATGTTATTACTAGCTTCTTGGGAGATTCTCCAACAGTTGATCCCACTACCGTTAGAACCGTGTTACCTTCGACAGTGGCGACTTTTACATTTTTCAGCTGGTAGGTCACTTGTATATAGTAGATAGAAAATTGGTCCTAAGACACTACTCTGGGGCACCCCTGCTTTCCTTTTTTTAGGCCCAAGTGTTTTATCTGTTTTATTTTGAATAGTTTGATATATAGGATGTCAGCAGCTTAACGTATTGTAAGGGCCAAATCTTATTGAAAACTGGTGTCACATCAAGAAATATTGAAAACTGGTGTCACATCAAGAAATATTATTAAATATCCCTTTCTTCTAATGCTTTCTCTATTATATCCGTTATTCTATGGGCTTGGGACAAATTGGTGACTTGGAATTAGTTTCTTTCTTTCAATTATAATTTCTTTTATTCTCTTTAGAAGTATATTTTCAAAGCGCTTTAATGTCATAGGCAACACTGGTATAGAGCAATATGATTTGGTCTCATTCGGTGGTTTGCTAAGTTTTGATACCACGATTCTCCTACTTGGCAGCCATGGGGGATGCAGTTATATTTGAACGATGCATTTATTAGATATGTTAGGATAACTTAGATAATTGTTTAAGGACTTTCTTAAGATCATATCTAGGTGCCCTCTTTGGATTCACCTTCATAGGTTATTGCTTCCTCCGTAATTGACTCTGATTCTATGTCGTGCGTTGCCAGCCAACGAAACTAATATAAAGTGAAACATGGTATAGTTTTTAAACTTTGCAGGTATGATTCTTTGGCCTTACTACCGAACCTGTTAAAAGTCCTAGATAATTCGTGGTCAGCTAACGCCGTCATCTTGGATTAAGTCTGTACGGTTGCTTTTTCTTTATGTCACTCGTTATTCATTTGGTTCATAGAAAACATTTTTTACATAAATTAAGAAGCATTCAATACTCAACAAGGAATATGTTTCACTAGTTTTCACTAGTTCAGTAGTTTTTAATCAATATTTCATGACTAAATAAGTCAATCATTTTCGCAATAACTTGAGTTTCATAGTTTCACGACATCAATGACAAAACCTGCTATTGCCACCCCTTGCTACTAAAGTTTAATAATAATGTCAATTAATACTTTCAAGTAATGATAGTATAAATAGCTGTATCGCAAAGCAAGTGCTTTTTTTAATTTTTTATCACTTTTAGTTCCTTCCAACGATCGTGATAGATTAACCCCATACGCAACTTTTGACCAATTTGCAAAAAAAAAACTCTTAGGTAACATTGGCAATTTCCTCCGGTTCTATTATTTTGTAACTCGCTCAACTTACTTTCGTTGGTCACGGTCAGTCGCTCAGAACACTCCGGAGCGCATCAGCGTCTTTACTTTTCCTATGACTAATCGCCTCTTTCTAAACCTAATGTCACGGTCAGCAGTGCATTCGCTTTTTTTCGACGCTGGAACAACTCGACCATAAACATCATGCGAAAGTGACCGTTTAGCTTAATAAATGGATAATTAGAATTTTAAGTCGGCACCCGCAAGAAAACCTAATTGCAAATTTACAGTTTTTGTTTTTCAACGCAGATTCTGGGCCGGAAGTCGAATGTCGTCGGTAATCTTTAAAACCCACGTCGATTTCGAAACAGACACGATTCTTTCCTTTATTTTACAGTCACAAGCGTAGTTTTTATAGACTACTGACGATCTACATATCTTTCAATTACATTCTTTAGATGTACTTAGGTTATTATAAAACTAATAAAGCCTAATAGTTTCTAGAAAATTACCACCGTAGCAGCGATTTTATCGTTTCCATTGCTATGACTGTAATAAAAATGATAAATAATACATATTTCTTGCGTCAACACTCACGCTTTGACGTAAGAAATCCTTTTACAGTTTGATCTGTATAAACATCATCTATAACACCGATTTGTAAAATGTTAAAAATGATCTCATACATGAAAGAATTAAAATAACTATCCAACTACTAAAATTTACATTTGCGTTATACATATTTGTATAGTCTTACATTAGACTATTAGACAATTTTTAGAAACTGTAAACAGTTTCAGTACATGTCATATTAGAATACAAATTATTATATGTTTAAATAGTATTATTTTCTTTATTTTTTCACCCGACATGTGGCTGAAGGGAGGGGAACTTTTTTTGATGGTATAAAATATTTCCCCTACACAATGTGTATCAAAAAAGTATAGACACAAGTCCCACTCTCGCGATACATAGCGAGAGACCGCGAATTGCGAGAGTGTGGATGGCATATTCACCCAAGTCCGCTACCATTCGAACTGCCAGAAGTCGAAGAGTTGGATAAAAATCACGCGTTCGGCGAGGGTCTCGCCATAAACCGCTTTATTTAGTCGCGTTCGCGTCGATCCATTCCTTGTCGGTCTATTGACGCGGCTCAAAGGGTCGTTTGTGTGTACCCACAAGTATTATTTACGACAGGGGTCTGATTTATGACATCAAACACGTGCGGTGCATCAATGCAACCCGAAAAGTAGGTAACGAATGGATTAAATTATTTACTATTGAAATAAAAGATTACAAAATATTGAACACAACATATTTATATGCAAAATAGAAATAGTTTACATTGATATTAAACTTATAATCCAATAGTATTTTTTTCCTTTTCTTTTTGTGGCGTCCCCATTACTATAATTTGTCAGTAAAAAAAACACTTACGGAAAGTTAAAATGGAAAATATACCGGATAAGATAATGATATTTATTTCTGTATTATTGAAGAAATACAAATGCATATAAAATAAATTAACCATCCGCATTATAAGATTTCTAATGAGAATTAAAATTAATAGCAATAATAAATCAATAATTAATTATTAAAACTAAAGAATTAAAAAAAATCATACAGAAGTTGTTTGATTATTATAGAACTAAGACGAAGTAAGAACTGAGACTACGACGAAAGCGACGGACAAAAGCGAATACGGTATTGAACCGAGCAGAATTCGGTCCGAAAACCGAAAACTTATACGTTACATAAACTAAGAAATCCTCAATACTATAGCTTCCTACGTGTATGTTGATATTCAATAAACCATTTATTGGGCATACACAATCTCGCAGCAGTAATTAAAATCGTTCATATCTACGATGTAGGTTTGATCTTCGCATAATACCTTACTAAGTAAATGCGGTCCTTGAGTTATATCTGAAAAGGGGAATATATGTTTAGTTGAAAAGAATGATGACGATCACTTACCCGAGTCGCAAAACATCACCGAAATGTCATGTACGATGTTATCAATTCAACAGGACGGCAGTGTTGCCCACTATGTACAATATTAGTTTGAATCAAATCTCAAAGAAGTTTAACTCAGGTTCATGTTTTGGTACTTGAAAGTTATTATTGTTTTTAATTAAAGACACAATCTATTAAACAAGTTATCTAAAGTCGCGCAAATGTAGAAACGGAGCAGAACGTTGACTTGAACGTGACCGATCGCTTTGGTGGTTCGCCCTCCTTAACTATTACTTAGTAATTCGACAAGTGCTTAAAGCTTAATCTAGTAAATTGGAACAGAAGATTGGTTTACTCTAGAGTGTTTTGTGATGTCTAAGAGTGCTTATGTAAATATTTTTCTTTTTGTTGGTAAACTGCAACGAAATATCTAGATTTTAGATTGTAGACTTCCGCGGTGTGAGTAAATAAGTGTTGGTTTCCGTGGAACCCGCATCTTCGTAGCACTTCGGTCCGATACTTAGTTCTGAAGATTCGTCTTGCAACACAGTGCGAATATGGTATATATAGGTATCTTGTAAATTCTAATAAAAGTTCTTATGTGATGTCTAGGAGTGTTCATTTAAATATTGTTCTTATAAACTTGTCTTGAACGAATCCTTTTATTTTTTCTAACCATGATCAAGTAAATAAAGAGTTTTGATTGGAAATCCCTAGACATCCAAGCATCCTTCAGCTTCGACATAAGTTAATTGCCAGCAGGGCAAGAATACTCTAAATAATTTTAATTTTTCTCATTTATGAACTCTTGTAAATGGTATTCTAAACCTACTTTTTTACTTTACTGTGTCCGCCACAAAAACAAAATTAAACGTAAAATGTAGCAAACAAATTGATTCTTCGCTACAAATAACACTAAAACACTGTAACCATAACATCCCCTTGCTGGATAAATATTAGACATAGACTATTTGTCTTTTCCACGCTCTAATTAGTTCCAATATCAATCATGGCCCTTTTCATCGCTAATAACTTTTAATTATATAGTTTTTATGTCAACAGTTCTTACACCCATGCGAAAATATAATCTACAAAATGCTCAAATAGTTATTCAATCGAGATTTTTAAGGACAATGAGGGAATCCGGATTTATCTGTTGACCTCGGGAGAGTACAGCTCAAATAGGGACGTCTGGCAACCATGCACCAGGGTCAGGCTCAGAGGTTTTGTTGCAATTTCTCCTTCAACTAAATATTTTACATAGAATATAAGATTTCACAAAAATTGCCTGACACTTGTGGAAATAGTGGTACATGAAAACCCAATCATTCAATTGATCAATTGAAACACCTTGTATAGTCATGTATCTAACACAACTAAAACAAGGACAGCGGATATGGATATGTTATATATAGAATTAATTGCAAGAATTGTCCCGTGTATATCGGCCAAATTGGACATAATTGGAGGCAAGGTTAAAAAGAGCACAACAAATTAAGCCGATACCACAATGGGATTTGATAGCAAAAGGCCAAATGAGAGAAAATTAATTATAATATATGCACAGTGATTTTAAATCGCAAGTTAAATAACCTTTTGGTTCAAAATGTTACCTTTCAAGATATTATCTTGTAAATTCTTTGTATCTTATTGCATTTCACGTGAAGCGGACAAAGAAAAAAGTGAAGTTTTAAATTCGTTTATAATCGGCCCAATTGTACGTCTAGAAGATATAAATGTGCATACAGAATATTATTTAAGGTGAGGTTTAGTTGCAAAGTTATGCAATTTAAGTTAAGCAATTTTTCAAATTAAACACATTTACAATAAAATATTAAATTGATCTTTTTAATTATGAAATCAAATTCGCAGTTGGAATTTTTTTTGTATAAACCCACAAGTAAATGTTTTAAATTAAATTTTTCATAACGTCCCTTTTAAAAGAAATAATATTACTCATAGAAAATTAATTTAGTATATTTACGGTTTTATACAAGAAAAAAAATCAACTTCTAATTTGATTTCATAATTAAAATGATCAACACATTTTCAATATAAACCACCACGTTTAATATTTTATTCTAAATTCGTTTAATTTGAAAAATTGCTTCCAAAGAATACGTATTTTCATCATATCGATTCGTTAGATGGCCATAACTTGGCAACTAAACGTCACATTAAAAAAATATTCTGTATACACATTTATATCTTCTAGACCAGGGGACTCAACGTTTTATGTTCCGTGTCCAACATAAAAATATTCAAATTTCTCCGTACCACCAACCTTTATACAAAAATGCATATCAATACGTACATAAATAAAAAAAGTTTATATCAGATTTGAAATATACATACCTACATATTATTTTGTACCAATATAATAATTTTTTAACTACAGTTTACTTGGATAAAATGAAAAAGTTATAAAAAGACAATTGTCTACCAATAAACAATTATATAACAAAAATTCATTTGGTATATAAAAGCAAAGTAAACACATCACTTACATTGAAGTAATATAAAATAATTTAAATATTAATGCGACTGGGATTGTTTTGCTAAACCCACTTTTTTTTATTTCATGCACAGTGAAGAAGTTTCAAGTTCAAATTTTCCCCAATAATTAATTTTGTTCTATGTTTGTCCTTTATATTAATATTGATGACAACTATATTTGACATAAATTGGTGGTGCAAAAAGGCATTAAAAATCTAATATCCTAATCTGTAATTTCTTTAAAATAATTCTTCCCCGGGATCTAAACGTTGGTGTGCATTAATCTTAACATTTACTATCAGTCTGAGGAAGTTTCTATCAATTGTTGTTTCTCTTTAGCAGTGAAGTTATCTGGTATACTCATAGTTTTTGGGGTTCTGGTCCAATTTTCATTGTCATACTTTTCTGGAAAATAACTGTTAAACTTCGTTATTATAATGATTTTTTCAAGAAAGCCTTCTAATTCCGACAATAAACTACATTTATTTTTATTAACTTCTTTTTATTATTGCATTAATTTTATGTCTGGTATAGATTTTGCTAATAGAAAATCCCGATGGATTTTGCAGTCAGTGAGTTGAGCTTCTGGAGCTACTGTTTTAAATTTTTTATAAGGGCCCCGATTCTTTTCTGTTAAAGCCCGGACTACATCAGTGCAGACACCAATACATTTCTTCCATGGAATGGAATAGTTAAACATACAATTATTAAAATTTATCACCAGATCTTCTTTCGGGCAGAGGTTCCCAAAATAAATATTCTTCTGAAATTTCCTCTTCAACCATAAATCAGTTAAAGACTAATAATAATTGATACAAATAACTTAGGTCGGTACTTTCATCTAACTGTAGCGTACAATATTTACTTTGTTTTGCCTTTTTAACTACACTTTCTTTTACACAAGCTGCCATTTTAGAAATACGTCTGTAAACGGCACCATTTAATAATGGAATATTATTTAATTTTGCCGTTATAATTTTGGATCAAACATTATCATCAAAATAAATGATATGATATCATTTATTTTTGATAATATGATTTTACCCATAAAGGTACCTTTCGTGTACCATCTAGAAGTCCTTCGAGTACCACCAGTGGTACGCGTACCACCGGTTGAGAACCCCTGCTCTAGACGTACAATTGGTCCGATTATGAACGAATTTAAAACCTTCACTATTTTTTCGTTGTCCGCTTCACGTGAAATGCCCCATCAGGATTATGCTCCATATTACCGACTGTTGCCCTGGTGTAAAGTCATGTAATTGTTAACCAATGAAATAAATATAAAAAATAGTAATTGGCAGGTCGTAAATAAGATTAAAAAGTAAATCTTTCGCCGAGATACCTTCATCAACAAATCGGTCTCTCAAAGCTAAGACCTGTCAAGTCGAGTAATCATCAGGATAGATTGTGATGATATACTCACGTAATCACCTATAAATTACGATTTATAGCGCAGATGTTTATTTATATTGGTCGTTCATTGTTGATTTTCGTTTTAACGTAAAAGATTACAACTCGAACTTGTTTTTTCCTGGAATATGTTTATACATACAACATTGTATATATTGAAGAATAATTAAACCATGGCAGTTATTTATGTTCCTATACTAATTGTATAAAATAGAGATGTCTATTTTGGGCAATGTAGGTACTTTTCTGGAAAATAACTAGGAGTTAGGTTTAGTACCTAAGTCACGAGTACCGTTGTCAAGTAAGCTACCCCACTTTTGAATTTTAAGTAAATTTTTATGCAAGTCGTTTGGGAATCGTTATGGAGGGTTTGGGAGTACACTTTTTCGTTTGGAAGTACATGGTTTTTGAGAAAATGAAAATTGTTTTTTGGACCGTCAAGTTGGCCCCCAACTTTCACATTTTGTGATTTTTTTATTGGAATTGTTTGGAAATCGTTAGGGATGCTTGGGGAGTCCAGTTTCGACGTTCGAGAGCAATTAGTTTAACTGCAAAACAATAAAATAGCTTAGTACGTAACCTCACTTTTTAGTTTACCGGCGGTTAAGTTAAGGTCGGAATTGTTCGCCGCGGCAGCGAACGCGATCAAACGCGTCGTCCAGTATTCAAGGCCAGCTGCCTTGTCGGGCAATCTGTCACTGCTTATTGTTTTTTAAATGTCAGTCGTTTCCTTGACACGTTGCGTCCCATGGCTTAGCCGGTTGCCTGCTTCAGACGGCTAGGATTCGTACTGCTGAAATACGAGTACGGTCGCGGACGCGTAGCGGCTTTTCGCTATTTGTTGAGAAAGTGATATTTATTTTCGTTGAAGAGGGTCAATAATTAATATTATCGATATTTAGACGTTTGTTTACTGGTATTTCATTATATCCATGTGGAATTCGAGTTTTGTATATATATAATTTTTTTATATAAGTGTGAAGAACAAAAGGCCGAACATTATTATTTTGGTAATTTATCTAAATTAAGCCATTTTGAAGATTTTTCAAGACTTTCCAAAAGTAAGTTTCAATAGCAACGTCCGGACAATTGTGAAACATACGGTTTGACGTACCGACTCGTATCTCAGCAGTGTCACCACTTGTCACAATTAAAATCATTATAGCCATCTAAATTTTAGTGCACTTAAAAAATAAAATCCATTTCACACTAGGAAAAACGATCAGAAATATCACCAGATATTTTAGCGGTTAATAAATTTGAATTTCCGGGACGAAACCGCTGTCATTTAAATGCATTGTAGCAGTGCTAGGCAACCGGACGTGGCCGTGGCCGTGGCCGCGGACGCAGCCGTCGCTACCAATCTACACCTTTACGTTAATGGCTTTGTTTTGCTACACATTTTACACATTTTTTGACGGACTGTCAGAATATGGTTAAGGAGAATTAAAAATACCACTTATTATGTCAGAGAGTTCAAAATTCACTAATATTGTGTTTAAGCCCGAAGCAGCAAGTTTTTCTTAAGATACCAATATACCAACCAAAAACAAATGCTTACTTGATGGAACAGGTATACAAGATGCTGTTATGCTTATTATTACATACATATCTGTTTTATGACTATTTTGTAAACAAACGAAACACTCATAATCGTGATAATTTAATATGATTTTCCTCCATTACGATAATCTAACAGTTTTACAGGAATACGAACAATCTCAAAACAAAGCCAATATTCCCAACCTTTCGCGGGCAAACAAAAAATTAAGGGTTTCATGTAAACTTTTCGTTTATATACCATGCAACTCAGTATGTACTTCCAAACATTAAACTACATGACAGCCCCAAGAAATGTGGCAAGACTATAAAAAAAAAATCTGATGTGGCCAGGCACATGACTTTATCATACAATATATAAAATTAATAGTTTAGCTGCATGAGAATCTATTTGACTGATATAAATCGTGTCTGCATTAAAATTAAACTAGTTAGCCAGGATTTGACAGATATTTTGATAGTCAATAGTATCAATCGAAGGTATTGTCAAAGCATCAGCATTTGACACTACCTACTGTCATCAGAATAATAGTTGTTTATCTCACAAGTGCCGAAAGTACGGAATAGCACAACGAGCGGTGATGCGGAGCGTCACCGATGGCGGAGCGTCGTCGTCGCATGTGAGCGAGTCGCGCTATGTAGTTTTCGGCAGGAGTGACATCAACGTTTTTGTGTTGCTTTTTGAGAAACACGTATTTTAAAAAAAATCAAAAATGGTTCTATTTCGGTATAGAAAATTTTAGGTTGATACCACTTCTACGAAATGTCAAGTTTAAAAAGCTAATTCAAATTCTGACAGATTTATATTTGTTCATGATACTGTAGATGTCACATCCGTACCAACATACTAAAATAAAACTAAACTCATCGCTATACTTTATTTACAATTTTCTCAATTTATCGTTTTTAGAATTAGATATAAAGACGGGTTGATATTTCTTATCAACAAACAATCAAATTGGTGATCTTATTTTATTTGAAATTTGCATTTTGTAATTTGCCGCACTAGAGCGGCAACGTTCCATAGCGGTTCTCCAACCTCTGATGAAATCAGCTGTTTTCGAGTGTGACAGCACAAAAAAATGTATTCATAACCTGTTTTTAAGCTTTCATAAAAAAGCAAACTCTGACGCAACTAATCTTCTTATCTGTAGAATGTAGACTGTAGAGTAATTCCCATAATCCTAGACAATAATGTTCTACTTTTGTTTGCCATAAAATGACACTTGAAGAAAAAACCAAATGAAGGCCAATATCCAACTGTTGAATTTTTTTAAAAGATACTTCTGACTCTTGAGATTTGTTGGGCTTCTGGTTTTCCAAGAAATCACTATAGAATCTTCAATGTTTTAAATCCCAAACATACCAAAATGCCTTTTTGAATATTGTCCTAAATTTCATTGTATTCCTATACCCATAACATTTTTATGCTATCTATCATTGAAAGATTTATCAAAATCAATAAGATTAATTAGTCAACCCTATTAGGAGTTTCTATTAAAAAATTATTTAAATGTTATAGGCTTTTTTTTAAATAACGTTCCAAACGCCTTTTTAACGTTTCAATAATTTACCCGCTCACTGCACAATAGAAAGTGAACATTTATCTGTGATATGCGTGATTTGATCGATCATATCAAATATAATTTAAAGGCATAGTGCGATTGTTAATTGTATTAATTTAGATGTCTCACATAGAGGACAAAGATGATTTCAAGCATCACAGCATTTGCCCAGTCCATATACCAGTTAGTGTGTACATTCTACAATGAAAGCAAATTGCTTTGTTAGGCGGTAGGTGGCGTGGAAACGCACAGAAACAACCGCTAACCTATTTTTGCCCGGGAAATTAAGATCGTGTTGCCAAGCAATTACCGCGGGTGGGGGAACAAAAAAACAGTTTCGCTCGCTTCAATCTATCGAATTACATTACACGTCAGTAATGATGGCCTGCCTGAGGCCAGCTGACTCACACATTATTATTATAATGCGTGCACTCTACTGCACAGCACGCTATATAGAGATAGACGGCTAATTATCCGATTTCGTTGCTTTTTGCATGAAAAAATTCAACACAATAAATCTTATTGTGTTCAAATAGTCACCTTGAGGCGTTATCATTGTTACAATGGTAATTTATGACTTGTTAGTTGTTTCATTAGCTGTTATTAACAATAATATTAATTAAGATGGGATGATTAATATCGGTCTTAGTTTGCATTTTGTTTGGATGGAAAATATGTTAAATATGCGCGCACCCCCTCATATAGGGGTTTCCGCTTGGGAACAGAGGGGCGGTAATGAGAAGTCAATTTAAAAAACGATTATGCAAATTTTGGCTTTCCGCTTGGGTTAAATTTGCAACAGTTGTCCACACAAGAGTTTTTTCCAGTTGGTTAAACTTTTAAGGATATTGTATAATTTAAATTGAAACTAGAATACAATTATTCCACACAATTTATTATTATTAGAATATCACAACAATTTTGTTTTAGGAAAGTCAATTTGGGCATAAATTTGGACTAATATTTATTTTGGCTCGTGAACAAGCAGTGTATTGGTTTATGATGCTACAGCACGCCATATTGCCTTATTGCCAGTCGTTATAGAAGATGAAAAGTTATTTTTAGACGTCTAGGGGAAAGTGAACGTGAAAATGTTGCCAGCATGGAAATTATTGCTACTCGAAAGCTATAATTTGCGACATCGACGATTGAAATAAATATATCCGTTATGAATTTTCAAACATTCGTGTGGCGGATTGAATTTATTGAAGGCATGCCAATTTACAGCTTGTCACCAAAACCCCATAGGTATTATGGGTAACTAAAATAGCAACCAACCAACGTTGTTATAAAATGACGGTTGGAGGAAAAAGCAAAGGTAGGCTAATAACCAAAATAATACGGCTTCTGGTGTGCCCCGTGGTTTTCCAGAATATCACGACTTAATCATTAATATTTAATTTTAATTATCCAGATAACAAAAATGCATGTTTGTTTATTATTATAGTGAGCTAGGTAGTTCTGTATAACCTATATTTTATGTATATTGTGTTGGTTCCTACTTGTTGTTGATGTTTTTCGCCGTATAACGTGAACCCATTATTATATAAAATTAAAAGATCTACCAATTTCAATTTAACCTTCACGTACACGTAGGTATGCCAACATGATCATTTTGACCCGGAGACTTTGGGTTTGGCGACCATTCTCAGGGCTACGGGTTTTCAGTTAAATTCTCCGGGTTAACTAAAGGTAATCACCGATCTTTGGAGAAACTGTAGCGACCCCTAAATAGTTTTGAAAAATTATGATAATTGTTATTCTAATCATACAGCTTGCAGCTATTTCTCTTGAAAATACAACTTAATTTAACTTTTTGAGAGCATGAGAGAATCTTTAAACGTAGCAATTGTAACTTTTTTAGATTTTGTCACATGTCTAGTGAATTCAGTAGAAATTCTGTAGCGGTACGATGAACGCAGAAGATTGTGTCCTGCCTCGATGATCATAGACTGAGACAAATCTGAATTCTTGAAAATGGGTTTCAAAAAGACAGGTATTATTTAACGGCATGAATTTTGCTTGTCAGAAATCAACAATCACTAATGATACATTAATTAACAAAATATGTTTTGTACGGTCGTTGATTATCTTAATATGTATGTTGTTCAGATGATAAGAAATGTCTCAACAATATGTTTGAGTTTGACCAAGGCAGTTGACAGAATAGTATCATACTCGTCTGCCATAAAACAATATATTTTTAATAATGGAGATGACAACAGCAATACCTTTATTTGAAAATTTTATTATTACTTGGACTATATATTTACAAAAATTATGCTTGGTTTAGGTGGTAATATATGCATTTTGTGGCAGAAACGAAAACAGGGAAAACTAGTAGACATTAATTGAAATAAATTAAATTACTTAGTAATTAGCATCTAGATCTCATCGTTTTCTACACTACATATATCCAAATTTAACACCAAACCGGTAGTAAAAAGTATGTGTCAAAGCCGCTAATTTTTGTCAGCATATGCACAATGTTAGCAACCCTCCGTACACTATGTTGCTCATCTTTCGACATATTTTTTTGCAATATCTTCCTTCCTATGGTCTGCCGTCAGTAAAAGTTAAAACTTTAAAATTGCACCTTTTAATTCTTTACAACAGATGTCATATGCGCTTTGTTCGTACAAGCAACTGTTCTTATCTAATACGTCTGAAAACCAACACGCACATGTAATACTAACACAGCACACCTTATATACAAGGTTCATTCCGCGTAATGAAAATTTACAGGGGAGTTTAAAGAAGCATCATATTTTATCATAAGAAAACCAGAAAAATGAGCAGAAAAATGGGTATTACATACATACCTCCTCCCTTGATTTATGGGATTTTTCAAAAGCTTTCCTCTACTAGCGTAGATTTGAAAACATAGTTACATAAGTTTTTGTGGATTTCCGCAAAAAATAATAAGGTATATCAGGGTATTACAGTTGTTTCAAACTAAGAAGAGAGTGTGACGTCATTTTCCGGCTGCCTGCGCAGTTGACAAAATTTACTAAGTGGCGCACATATTTGTGTTTTAAGTGGCAATTTGGGATGCGCTCATGAAATGTACTGCAAGACATAGTTTTCACATAGTACAGTTCACTCGCCAGTAATGTTGCGACAAAGAAAGTTGTTCTGAACGAATTTTAGTTGAACCCTGTGAGTATTATAATAAACCTAATGCATTCAAGAACATGTCTCGGTATTGGAGGTTATGTTTATTTTTATATATTGCTGTAGAGTCAATAAATTCGTATTAACAAATATACCATAGTGAAGAAGTCTCATAATAATCAGTACCGACATATTAATCTTACTGAAGCAGTCACTGCTGACATCATCAACGTAGTTAAGAATTGTTGAGATTGATAGAGAAGTGGGAGTAATTTCTATTCGCAATTATTCGCAGTTGTGGTTTGAGAGAATCAGAGCGTTGATAATTTGCCTCATTGATGAAAACGCACAGCCACGCTGATGAAAAGTGAATTTTTCATATTTACTTTTAAATATAATCTATATTACCGCTTATGAATGTGTAACTAATTGCCAATCACCTGTCATTTGTTTGTCAACTTTAGACCTTTATTATTACGGTAAGTTGCTGTTATTTTTGGTTGACTATTGACATGATCCTCATGCAAAATTTTATAGAGCTGTTGTCTAATATATTGTTCTTCTTGATATTGATTCTTTACTTTAATTGCTGCATCCCCTCACTGCAAACTATTGCTGTTGCATAATGTTGCATAGTTTCCTCTAAATGATTAATATCTCTAAATGGTCGGTGTTTGCATAACTCATATTTTACGTAACCCCACAAAAGGAAATCTAACGGGGCAAAATCGGGGGATCTAGCTGGCTAGTATCTTGATTCCGAATTTCTGCCTATCCAGCGATGGCCAAATTTATGATTTAAAAAGTTCTTGACAGAGTTTATATTGTGTATGGGCGCACCATCAAGCTGGAACCAAACAGACACCCGTTGAATTAACGGCAAATTGTCCAAAAATTTTGACGAAAAAAAGGCCCAACTATTTGATTATTCAAAATACCGCACAGCACGATAGTCTTAAAATGGTACTGATCTCGACATTGTATTGTAAAGTTCGGGTTTGCTTGTGCCCACCACCGGCAATTTTGTGAAGAAACAGTCCCATTTGACGTAAATGTCGCCTCGTCTCTCCAACGAATATTAAATAAAAAATGTTGCTCTCTTCAATTTTCCCCTCAAACCAGATAGCAGTCATATCTACCTGATGTCAAAGTGCCTTTCTTTTAGTGTACTTATAAATTTTGGTTATATTAGGTAATTAAAAATGTAAAGACCACATTTTATTAATAATAATGGTGGCGATCAGGTAAAATAATATAAAAAGAACAAAATACTAGATTTGTAGGTGTTATTTTAATTTTAGTCCAATTCTAACAGCAAGAACATTCTCATTGGGTTGCCTATACAAGAACCTATACTTAAGTATTAATAAAAATAATTAGAAGCCTCTGTTAGCTGTGTTAGCTATGAAGCCTCTATACTTAGGTGGTTATTGGTTGCGTTTTGTGTTGCTGTACATAAGAAGATGAATTTTTGCATAAAATAATTAATTAAAGACACAATTGTTTGAGGTTTCAGCTATCTTTATTAAGATATTATCAGTGAAAATAAAAATGTATTTGTGGTAGGTAGTACCGCGCGTACCACCACTTGAGAATTGCTCTCTGTAGATGGATAACTTATATCCAGTAATTAATATAAACTGAATAAAAGGTAAGTCACGCTCCTGAATTAGTTATTGTATGATATATTAATATCTACAGGGTAAAATATCATACCAAAATAACAAAAATATATAAAATGTATTCAAATTTCTAAAAAATAGATTAAAAAGAACCTTTTAATATCACTGGCATTTACTAATATTTGCCACAAGAGAAATAAAGAAAAAACTGAAAATATATTTTTTCTAGGTTGGTGGCTCTGACTTCATATTTGAATATAATTTTTATTTGTAATCAACATTTCCAAATAAAGTTTATCGATAATAGCGAAAATAAAGGTACTCTTATGACAAATTCATATATTCTGTATCGCTCGGTATATGGCACGGAAATTTACATATTTGACGGTTGTAGTGTTGGTTTCAGACGAGCCGCTAACTTTTATAAAGAATAAAATTTTCTGAGAAATACGCAATAAAAATTTTTCCAAATGTTGCAGACTTTCGTGGACACACTGTATAACACGAAGCGACGAATTTAACGATGTAATGACCTACGGCGAATCCATACAATAGATAGATCCTCTAATGTATTTTTTAATTATTTCGCTAATTAATAGCGATGACCTAACGTCCAATCCAACCCATCCAATTGACACCAGTTAATGGAGTGAAATGGCTGTGGTGAGCGTGCAGCCTGTCCTCTGGATGTGTATCAGCGTTGGCCATTGCAATAAACCTAAACTGTTACAAACAGTCCGGTTGTCGTTTTACATTATTGACGTGCGCTGGCCAAGCTTACAGCTGTCCGATCTCAGCGACAGAGGTGATTAATAATCCGCATGAACCGTTCGAGATAAAACAATGTTGCCCCGAGTACGGATCATTAAGTGTGTCGTACGTTGCTCTTAACTACGAACAGAAGGAAGCGGAGAAAAAAGCGAATAAACGGCCGAGAAATAAACCAGTCTTCGCTTAGGAGCAGCCAACACTAATGACTTGAGACTTGTCCGTGGAGAGACTGCTTTATTAGAATAGGATGACTGCTGTTTAGGTCTATTCCTCAGGCTAAGAAAAGTTTAGTAGGTTTAAGATTAGAACCGCGTTTATCTAGGTGAATATGTGTTGAGGAGGATTTTGTGGTTTCATATTTTAATGTATGTTTGGCTGTGTACAGTAAGTACCTAATGTCTTCGAAAACGTGAACGTAACTGTTAGAAAGTAGAGATTTTGATATTTGTTGCGGATTTCTGGCACGTCTACAATCTTTAAAGGTATTCGACCCCTAAAACTTTCAAAATTTATTTTTTTACCAAGAAGGTTAATTGAAGCAATAAAAAAATAATAAAAGAGTACAATTCTCCTTTCCTGAAGTACACCTGTTGTAGAACGTTTTTCGTTGATAATTTGTTAGTAAATGTTAGTATTTTTCAAAAACTTGGACACAAAATGCAATTTAACACTATTTAAACATCAGTGTTGGAGTAAATGTATTTTTTGAACCACATTTTAACGCAAAATCAGAATAGACCTTTTGTAGCACAATCGTTCTACTTTTATAATACGAAAAAAAAAATTAAATCGGACCACCTCCGACGCATGCAGGCTCTCCGAAACATATTGCATAAAAATATTCAAATCGCAATTGTGCAAAAACTAATCATTGGACAACGCCTGGGTTGTCCACACTTAAAGTACCCATCAATCGCTACTTTCACGCTAAAAGCCTCCACTACTGCTTTGAAAATGGCGGGGTTATGAATTTTTTAAAAAACGCTGATTTTTCCGGTTATTCCTAACTTCCTCCGTTAATATTAATTCAATCGAGTCCGTGCAGGGTTAATTTTTTTCGTGTTTTCGTTATCTACAATTCGTCTGTTGAAAGCATCAAGATTGCTCCATCGGTTCAGTTTTTACAAGCGAAGAACAAAAAAAAGAACGACTTTTTGAGTTTTTTTGTTTATAACAAATTAAGAAGTGATATGTTCGAGTAGGAAACACATCATTTTCATTTTCTGCTCTATTGCCTGGTCTATTTCTGTATAGTGGTATATGACACGTTTTAAGCCCGCATTCGCATTCAGGTCAAATAAATCTATCGAAAACGACAACCACTTTCTTTTAATAAGTTTACATTTGTCCCTCCACAACAGTAACCCTTTTTTTTTAAGCAAATACCTATTAATGGGGATTTAAGTTGGCGGCTTCTATATATTTCCTAGCATTGAATATGAATTAGTGCTAAAAAAACTCTCATCCAGTTTTGCAGCGTTTGCTTTTAGTTTTAGCCTGAAGGCACACTTCTATAGAAACACTTGGCATTGCATCAAGGACTCAATGTAAAAGAATCCAAGGAATTCATGCAAAATACAAAGTTTAAGTACTCTGTCAGACCATTTTGGAGTCCAGGTCTTCGTAGTTGTCAGCTATACATCAACAAAGACAATTTATACGCACAAGATTTTTCCATGCAACTTGATGGAAATAAAATCACAGAAAAAAACTGACTACAGCGTTCGGCAGCTGATTTTGCAGAAGTTGTAATCTCAAATAGGTGCTAATTCTAGTTACTTTCAAGTAACCTTCATTATAAACTAAAACAACTAAATGCTGCTGAAAAGTGTTGCTTTATAACTGTCCATGTTCTCAGTACTACAATGAACAACATTGAGCGTAAATTTCAATGAAAACCATGTTGAACGAAAGTCCATATTTGGTTCTAAAGAATATATTACAGAAAAGTTTCTTTTTTAAAACATAAAATAAAACGTCACATACTAGTCATCCGTCAAATACAATTGGTATCCGTCCGTCTGTGCCCTGTGGTACTACACAAACATACCCACATTAAGATTCCACAACTCAAAAGGCTCTTATTGTAGATAAACCAACAAACAGCTTACCATGATGATAAGAACAGACCAATATAAGCGAGACACCTTGGAGTGGAGGAGACCAATATTTTGCCGACGGAATTGTTTTCTCAATAGTTGCAGCAGAACTGCGGTAGAGTGTTGATGATTTTCTTATGCTGAACAAGGTCGGGCTCGTTTTTCTTTATCAAGAATACGCTAATTTTCTGAAGTATGCGTTATTTGAGACCATACGTTATTTGACAAAACATGTTTCTTACGTCCCTGGGCTTCTGGTGCTTCTACACGATTATTCGTTATTTCTGATACACCCTGTACACTATAAATTCAAAGAATCTAAAACTCGTATATGAACTCAATAAAGTTTGTCCGAGCATGCCCTATCCGTAAGATGTTAATGTAATTTTCGCAAATTCTACACCCATACCAGGATAATCTAGAGCTCGTGAGTGCCCGGAGCTACACGGGGTTTATACCGGACCTAAATTACAGAAATAATTACCACGTAGACGAGGTCTATAAGCTGCGAAATTTAAATTAAAGCAACCCTTCTCCCGGACTGCCTACCCAGGCACTTTGTGATGAGCTTCCCCATCCTCAAATAATTTATTTCTAATAGAATTTGACCTGGGCATGCCCAGAGCGCTCAAATTGGAATCAATTCTTAATCGCCTGAATCTGCACACAATAATACGTACTGTGCGACTCGGCCAATTTCATTGCCAAGGTGACTCCGATTAGGCCTGACATCATCCTGCTAACAAGTTATTAAATTACGGATGACTAAATTGCTCGGAGGTAAATAAACTGAACAAGGATGTGAAACTACAATTAAGTTTTTTTTTTGTTGAATATGAAAGCACGTGAGCGTTTCTTATCGAGGTAACTTTCCTTTTAATGTATGTTCAATTGCAATAGGAAATGTACATGTGGGATGATCATACGAGTAATCTAAAATCTCTTTTTTGGACTGGTAGAATGAACAACCAAACAATTGGACAAAATTTTAAATGTGCCTTCAATGATGAAAATGATTTCGCCAGAAAAAAATAAAATTATATAATTTGAGGTCAGAATGGGAGCAAAATTAGTTATTACATTGCTAAAAGTGTTGCAGTGATTAAAATAGAGATATGGTTTGATAGGTATTAAAACAGAATAACCGAATAAGGATGAATTGGCCTTGAAATTATTTATCCGATACTAACAAATCAAAGACTGGTGCTATCTGTATGTTTTGTTTATATATCGAACAAATAATGTGTGGGCTTGTCTGGACTGATTGAATGATATATCATCACAAACTGCTAGTCTTATAAGTAGACCTCGGAAAAACTATGGAAGTATACTCCCTCCACTGTAGATCACAGCTCGCGATGGCTATCCAGGCAGTAGCCTACAGCACAAATGGCTAAAATATTGTCTATAAACTTTTTTGTCAAATATACGAATATACATGTGGGTCGTTCTTTTACAAATCGTATACCTTTTATGACGTCACATTTTAGATTTGGGTTAAACTTTTTACTTTATCATACGCAGTAAGATAAAGTATTGTAATCATGCCGAAAAAAAAAATTGAGATTTTGGCGGAAATAGGTCTTTATGGGTCCCCTGAACATTTTTGACCAAGGTACAAAAAAATGTCTGTGTGTGTGTGTGTGTGTGTGTCTGTGCGTATGTATGTCTGTGTGTAAACGATTTTTGTGGCGACGATTCCGGAGAAACTACTAAAGGTATCGGAACGAAAGTTCATATTTAGAAGTTTTGTTACCAAACTTAGAGCTGAAAAGCTTTTGGTTGAAAAGAGTCCAAAGGAAGTGGTAGTTTATTCTTAGCCTTTTTGAAGGATTTTGCAAATGAGCCGCCATTTCTGTAATTTCGACAAAATAGTTAATTAATAAATTAAAGTAGAGGAAATTTTGAATAATTTATGCCTATGACATTTTTTGGTAAAATTAATAGTTTAGCTTCAAGAGCAAATTCTATTTGATCGAGATCGGTCGCATCTGCATTGATATGAAGTTACATAGTAGCCAGGATTTTGACAAATATTTTTTTGTGTTGTCACAATCGAAAACAGCTGATCTATCAGAGGTTGGAGAACCATTATGGAACGTTGCCGCTGTAGTGCGGCAAATTATAAAATACAAATTTTAAATAAAATAAGATCACCAATTTGATTGTTTGTTGATAAGAAATATCAACCCGTCTTTATATCTAATTCTAGAAACGATAAATGGAGAAAATTATAAATAAAGTATAGAATTTGTAAGTACAGAATTTGAATTACCTTTTTAAGGTGCGTCTTCATTAGTGATAATGGCAGTGGTAGCAGACGCCGTTATAGTATTTCCAATAGAAAATTGCTAGTGACTCATGTTTATGTACATGCAAACTAATATGTGTCATTATAACGATATGTAAGAAATACTATAATTTCGTATTCTACCACCGCCATTAGCTACCATTACCTACCAATCGGAACGCACCTTTAAACTTGGCGTTTCGTCAAAGTGGTACCAACCTAGCATTTACTATACAGAAATCATTTATTTATTTTTTAAAATACGTATTTCTTAAAAAGCAACACAATAAACGTTGATGTCGCTCCTGCCAAAAACTAGATAGCGCGACTCGCTCACATGCGACGGCGACATTCCGCCTTCGGTGACGCTCCGCATCACCGCTCGTCGCGCTATTCCATACTTTCGGCATTTGTGACATAAATAACTATTATTCTAATGACGTAGTGTAGGTAGTGTCAAATGCTGATGCTTTGACAGTACCTACGATTTATCTCAATAGAATAGATTCTCATGCAGCTAAACTATTAATTTTATATATTGTATGATAAAGTCATGTGCCTGGCCACATCAGATTTTTTTATAAGTTGTATGCACTAAATAAGGTTATGAAAGTTTTAAGTTTAGATTATTTACGATTGTTTGCTAAACCTTGCCATATTCAAAATTCAATATCTTCGGTCCTAGTAATCGTATCGGACCCATTTTTGTTTTATTTTAAAGGTTGAAATATTTGCTAGATAACTGCGTACAATCATTATTTGAATTTATATATGTGAAAAATAAAAACAATTGAATGTTTAAATAATTATTACATAGCCCTCACAATAGATATAATCGAAAAAATATATATAATATCCGCTACACTTTTACGTACAAACCCCATTTTCTTCTTGGATGAAGTGTCTTATAGTTCAAAAGATATTAAATTTTATCTTACGTTAGTCACGCCCGACGTGTCGAAACTCATTGAAAAACGCAGCAAGCGACTACTTCGGGCGTGTGCGCGACGTTCTTAAACATCTCGCAGACAGCAGGTGGTTCAAGATGTAGTGCAGTTTGCTTTTAAGAACGGCGTGCTTATTTATTAGGTGCAAAAAATATTTATTTATTAAACGCCTTTTAAAAATGCCGAAGTTTTCTAACCGTATCAAACGTCCTAAATTTCGAACCGATAGATATTTCAAGCCACTCAATTGGCGTCAGCATCCATATATAAAGAATAAAGCATAGTTCTCTGAAAAATCACAGATAACACGGCACTCATCTTCTTGCAAGGATTGTCATAGTGTCTTCTAAGTGTAATGAGGCGTATAGGTTAAATATTCGATAAGGCATAAAAACTTTAATTTTTATTGAAAAATTTTAATGATTTGTTTTAGAGCTCACTCTTTTGTTCATTGTGAGGATACACCATAACTGGAAATTAATGTTTCCAGTGCTAAAACTGTAAATATCCGAATGCAAGAGAAAAGTAGTTTTACAGATAAACTGTAAAAGTTGATAACGTACTTGGATAATTTATAATACATGTATGCAATATTAGAGTGCAAACTGTAGAATTTCATTTGTGGAATCGTATTTTTACATTGGCCCTAAAAATGTATAATATACTGAATGTAGAATTACAAATTGTTCCACTGCAGAAAAAAATTAGTCAATTATCAGTCTTGTCGATAAACTACTATATTTGTATCATCGAGCTCTGTATTGTCAATGCAGATTTCCACACAAAATGATGATTAATCTTTTACAATGGATTTGTTTTATAATGTTATTAAAATTTAGATTGAGTTTTTAATTTGACCATTTTTGATGTTGATCGATTTTAAATTATAATCGATACTTAATGAAATTAATCATCTACTTTAAACCATCGACCTACTCCACACAAAACAAAACAGAAAATTGCTGTTTCACTTCTTTGTTCTATTTCCATATATGCAATAAATTTTAATATCATCATTTTGATGATTAATTTTCAGTAATCTTTATGAAGATTGAAAAAAGGCACAATTCCGCTAATTTAAAATAAAATTAAGTATAACGTGATTTCCGATATCTGATTTCAAGTTTACTGGAACTAAAATAAAAACAATCTTCTATTATATTGTTTCTGAAAATTATGGTTTAAAATTAAACAAACTTTAAATATAATTGTTATTATAAATTAGAATGGAGAAATAGTAATGCAATTAAATGCTTTTTCGACTGTCACTGAGCAAAATCACAAAAGATCAAAATAAAATAAACATGTGGCACACGCAACACCCCAACACTGCAAGTTCTTAAAAACTGATAATATTCTGTACTGCTGAAACACATTAAAAAAGGCCATCATTTTACAATGTGTCATTGTACGTGACAGAATAATAATAGTAGATCAATGGACTGCCCGCCAAGTTCTTAAACTATGTTAAAACGTTTCTTAAAATAAGTTAGGAAGTTGGTCCAGTTTGTAAATATAGAAAATATTAATTTACACAAACATGTTTTAATATTTTATATGGTGCAAATTTATTAATTTTTTTGCAGGGATGGGGCCTTTTTTGCAGGGGCGTATCACAAACATGTCACGGGCCCGCGCATTTCTCACGGCAACCCTGCGTAGATGTTACATTCTTAAATGTCATTTAAGTTTAAAAACACAAAAGTTAATCATAATTTTATCTGGGTTTTAGGCGAAACAAGTGACATATTAGGACGTTATGTAGTAAACGTCAAAATGTACAAAAAATATTACCCTTTTAAACAGTTTTTATTGATTTGCGAATAATAATTATGCCGAATAACTGGGATTTGGTAAATATCAAATAACTTAAGAATTTTAAATGGAATACCTGTATCTTATATCTTGTCATACTTCGAAAGATCGATAAATCAGCTTTCCTACAAAGCCTAACTTGGTAGGTATAACATCAATAGCTAAAAAGGTAAAAGCATCTAACTTGACATTTATAACTGATGCACAATAATTAATATTAAATAGTTGGTACGCCGAAATTCAACAATCGCACCTATGTTACAATTTTTCTCTTCATGCAGCAGCTTTTAGTAATGAGATGAGATTCTGCAATTTTGAAATACTCCGTCGTATAATTTCTGCTGTTCTTCGAAGTCATAGCATTAGTAATTTATGTACTACTAAAAATTGGAGGCGTATTCAAAATATTTTTGTAGAAACCATGGAAAAGTAATGTTTTTACCGAGTTAGAGTTAGAACAATTTAAAGACGTTAAGAAGGTTGTTTTGCATTTAGAAGGCGAAGCATTGGTAGAAGCATTGCTGATGTCTATTCTCAAACAAAGAAACAAGTTTTCAAAAATCTGGCTAAACTTTTGTCTTTTTAAGACTAATTCGTCATCTTGGTAGTACAAGGGAGTACTTTTATTTCTGTATTCCAGTGAGAATTTTAATTTTTGTGTATTTTGAAATTAACAACAACGATCTTTGTTTGAAGCAAAGCTTTCACAGTCACTCAGTATTTAAAATGGCATTATCAAATGAAGAACATCGATAGCATCTCGTAAAAGTCGTACAGTAGATAAGCCAGATGAACATTAGAGAAAGAGGATAATCTATATTGAGTGAGGTGTTTTCAATAGCATTCGGTTAACCTAGACCATGTAACTCATGGCGTCTAGTTGAAAAAAGTAAAATAAATAAGTAAAATTAATGTATCTACGTAATCACCACTATCAACAATAATTCATCCAAACTGTACAGTCGTTTACAAAACGAATAACAATAAATAGGAGCGTAAACTCTGCATTTAAAGAGTCGATATTAGACAGGGAATTACGAGCCATACGTATTGCGATCACGTAGGCTTGCGAGCGTTGCTATCCGTTTGCAAGAAAGATAGAAACTGGCTTTTGTAAGGCACATGGATGTTGAATTTTAATCGTCATACCTTGCGGACGTGCTGAATATTAATGGGTGAATTTTAATAACAGTAACCATCGCGTATGATATTTTGTACTCCCGCTTTGTGCTCGGTGCCCGAACACAAAGGAAACATTGTAAATAAACAATAGCAGATACGTATTGTTCTATTATTGAAAAGTGATTTAACATGATGTTAATTTACAGGAGATATAAAATAGCACCGAAATATCCACAAAAAAATACGTATATGGTCAGCAATAAGTTGTATAACATAGGCACATAGCCAATGTTGATGGTTACTACCGACTTCTCAGAAGAGGTGGTGTAGGTCAGTTTTTAACGGTGTTTTCAGTGTTACACCATTTAAGAGGAATCACTAGAGGTAGTAGCGTACTACAAAATAACACTACATAAAAGCAAACATACTGAGCTTAATTGTGTGTTAATATTCACGTGTAATACATTAAATTATAGATAAAGGTATAGTACAGAGGCTACTAATGCCACTTTTTTCATTTTTGTTATAGTTTGTTTTTAAAACCTTGCTAAAGAAGCCAATAATTGGTGATTTTTGTTATTTTTTTATTCCAAATCAGAGCTAAATATCAAAAAAGCAATATTACAACATTTTGTATTGAACCTTCGTGAACTTATGTAAAAAAAATCGCAACAAAATATGAATGTTGTAACGACTTAATCCTTGCTTTTTTGAACTCGTGTATCAGACGAGAATAACAGATTTTACCGTCGTACGGTGCAGCCATCTGTGGGACAAATGCCACATCACTCGCTTCGACCAATCAAATTCAACTGGTACAGTCCCAAGCAAAATAAATTTTACCGTGCTGGTGGCGCCAGCCGTCTGCGTAAATGTATTACAATGACCGGCTTAGAAATTAAGACTGCATGCTTTTCCGCAAGTGAATTTCGGCACAACAAAATAGGTCCAGAACCTGACTTTAGTTCGACTTGTCGTCTTTATAGTAAAAGACGCTTACAATATGGACAAACTAAAAAATCGGCTGCCTTTATGTGGCCCGCGGTCTAAGAAAACTAACAACTTGCGACAGTACCTGCGGGAAGTGTATATGTAGATATTATACGTGTAGTGTAATTATAATACAAATATTTCCTTGTCTTTCTTCGCTAGTTAATTTGGGCAATACTCTGTTGCGTGTGGGATTACCATATATTTCAAAAAAAAAACTTTTATAAAGGTGTTATACATCCGTTGACAGAAACTCTTGCGCCTAATACGTCATGTCATCTGACCAACAGGTATGGAAATATGGATGGTCCTACAATTTGTCATATACAAGTCAGCAAATATACTTGTGGGCATAAATTCAGGAGCACGTATAAAAATGAGAGAGCATTTGACGGAACCAGGTAGACAACAGAAAGATATTTGATTCTGTCAAAATTTTATTATCGCAATATTAGGGTATTTAGGGTGATTGCTTCATTCCAGGAACATACAGCATGTCCTACTTGTTTTCTGTATATAATTTTTTTTAGATAGGCAATACTTACACCTAGTTGCGTCACTCGATAAGGAATTAAAAGTAGAACGGATAATAATTCAAAAGAGATAACTTTTGGTTAGTGAACATAGTGAAAAAATTGGAATTTTTATATGAGGTGTGTTTTACCTGAAAGTATCGATCTCTGCTAAGTATGAACGAGACATTTGATCATTTGAACATTTGATTATTGATGCACAAAGAAAACGTTAAATGTTTTTAAGTAAGTAACTTAGTACAAATGCTTTTACGGCCAGAATCATTTAGAAGATAAATAGTTACCGGGTTATGCCGTGAGTCAAAATTCATAATTTCTGTCTTAGCGAACCATGCTGTTCGTTACTTCAGAGCTAACTGAATATTAGTTAATAATAAATGTTTATTGTCTAATAATAAATGTAAAGTAATAAATGATTTATGTAAGTAAACCTCTGTTTTAGCAAAACTACATTTTTTTAACATACAAAACCTAAAATGTTCAACCATAGTTAGTAGTAAAATAGGAATGCTATAATAAAGCAATTAATTAATTTTTATCATTGTATTATTTTGTGGAATTGTATTTGCATTTAAAATGTACAAGAAACGCATTTCAGAACATAAGTATATTATGTGTGAATATCAAGCCAATATGCGATAGAATTACAAATACAAAATTATTAGTAAACGGAATAACAGGGACGGTGCCGTAGACTGGCTCGGCGCCAGCCAACACCGCCGGCTCCTTTGATCTTCGCCGCAGCCCTTGTTCAAAGTGAAGCCGACGTTCCCTAATAAGTGTTTCTGCATTTTCTGCGGAGTGTACAATGGGTGCGGCTTGTTTCCTCCTCTCGCCCCTCAGTTTCGTCTAACTTTCGAGGCCGGTGACTGACATTTCCTCTTAACTGTGACGGCAATTGACGTAATACAGATGTTGTTATCTAACAGGTATATAGAAGGTTGTTCAAAAAGAGAAAACATTAATTTCTATCAAACTATGAATCTTAGGAAGATACATCAGAGAAAGGTTCAAAGATTTATAAGCTCTCTATATCTAACAGGCAAGCCCATAGGGGAAGTTGCAACTGTTTAAGTTTTAAACGTTTGCAACACTTGTTTTTTTAAACCAGTTGATACAGGTTACCAGAGTTGATACACAGAGTTGATAGACAATTGGATAACTAATCTAAATTGTTGTTATTTTTTGGAATTATCTTAAAAATCTTTAATATTGTTTACAATGATATCAAATAAGTAATAATTATAGTAATAATTATCTCGAATTCATTTCAATAGATGTTACTTGAAAAAAAGGTACATAATTATTGTTATTACAACGCTTATATTATGTTTGTTATGTTCAAATCTTGTAATCGCTTATTCGATATTTACCTACTTCCCAATATCCAATCGACTTGTATGTTTCGCATGTGGATAGCTTTCCGATCTGAGAATGCACGAATCAATAAAAAAATAGAAAATTTTAAATTTTTCAATCTCGTTAAAAGTTTGCATATGTGGGCAGATTCCCGGTGACAATAAATAAATCAATAAAGCAAACCTTGTTTCAATCAAGTAACATTTTGCATGTGGAGATTTCCGATAGCAATGCATGGATCAATAAAAAGTAGGGAGTTTTTTTTTAATAACGCGTAGTTTAAAAAACTTACATACATTTTTATTTATAATGCATAATTATATATAGGTATATATAAAATTATATTTATATTATTATTACAATATATAATAATAATAATTACATGACTTTTATCCTTGTTTTGAACTGAAATTGCATGAACAACTTATGTAACGTCAACGTCATGATAGCGCCGAATATAAATTACATATTTAGATACATTTTACAACTAAAAACCACATTCAATTAAAACAGAAAATCGTGAGCAGGACTTTACGTTACATGTGAAGTAATTTTTATTAGTGTTATACGTCACACATATCTTCACCTGAACAAGTTTTTTGTCAATATTGTCATATAGACCGTCCGGTATAGGGACGTTTAGACACTCCACTGAATCTAAAAGGAATATAAATTCTTTGGTGTCCAATAAGGTGTCGGTTAATTAACAATTCATGTCGTAGTCCTTATTATTTCCTTTATTTCAAGGTCGCTACAAGTTTCGCGTCTAACTAGACGCTTCTTCAGGCGATATCGTCAAAAAATTGTAGAAGTCACATAAATACATTCACGTAGGTGAACCAAACTATAGTAGAGGACTGTCTACCACGTTGTATGCTAGACAAGTGTGTAAACCTCAACCCCAATAGTTTTTGTGTGATTTTATAATAGGAACCACTACCGACAAATAATTAGGACTATGGTTTGGTTCATCTACGTATATGTATTTATGTGACTTCTACAATTTTTTGTCGATATCGCCTGAAGAAGAGTCTAGTCAGACGCGAAACATGTAGCGACCATAAAATAAAGGAAATAATAAGGACTACCACGTGAATTTTTTAATTAAAGGAAATAGACTGGAATCATTTATTTATTGCAAAAACTGAGTTGGCACGGTGCGATTTAGGGATGTTCGGACCCATTTAAATAATATCAGAAGCACGTGATTGCAAGCGGCCATCACTCTGTCAAGCAGTTCTTACGTGTGGATAAGCGTCTTGTAGACCAGACTTTTTTCGTGTCCTCAGAACAAAAAGTCAGCTGGATTTAGAGCAGGGGAGCGATCGGACCAATAAACAGGACCGCCTCGACCTATCCATCGGTTAGGAGAATGTTCAAATGTTGAAAGAACAAGACACATAAACACATGTTTGTTTTTAACTACATTGTTTTTAAATTCAGCATGGTGGCTGATAGGCTCTTTTCCGGACATGACTTAATTGACAAAAATGATTGATTAGGTTTTCCCTACAACCCCTTTCCAATTGTCGCAATCTTGGGACAGCCCGTATAATAAAACCTCACATGAGTCACAGCATTCTTTCTGATATACCGGTTCCATCCTTGTAGTTACAGGTATTCTTTTTGAATATGGTTGGTTCTAAGCGTTTCACGTTCCTGAAAAGGTTCCCAACTAATAAATTGCTTCCGGTTTAAACCGTGAGCCAAAATTCGTAATTGCTGATATTGCGATCTATTATAGATCGCTTCTTCAGACCTAACTACGTTTTCAGTTAGCTATGAAGTATTTTTTTATTCTAAAAATGTGTTTTGTAGATCTCGGGTTCAAAACACTGCGAGGCCAGAAATGTTCAAAAACTTAAACAATTGTCTGGCCCAACTCAGCATCCCCGAACTCCAACCCCTGCTGCATGTTGTATGCTTACAAGGCAATCCCAGCAGCATGAAAAAAATCTGAAGTGCCAGGCACATGACTTTATCATACCTATTATATAAAATGAATAGGTTAGCTGCATGAGATTCTATTTGATCGAGATCGGTGGTGTGTGCATTAAAGTAAAACTAGCTAGCCAGGATTTGGCAGATGTTTTGATACTATTGACAGCAGGTATTGTCAAAACCAGCAGCGCTTGACACTCCTTATTGTCATTAGAAAGAAAATATTTGTCAAATCGTGGCTAACTTGTGTTATATTAATGCAGAAAGTAAAGAAAGTACTGAAATAGCGGCTCATTTGCAAAATCATTGAAAAATGCTAAGGGTAAATATCCAGTTCCTTTGGACACTAAACAAAAAGCTTTTCAGCTCTAAATTTGGTCATGAATTTTCGTCCCCATATCTTTAGTAGTTTCTCCGGAATCGTCGTCACATAAAACGGGTATACACACACATACACACATACACACACACACACACACACACATACAGACAAACATACACACGCACAGACACTTTTTTGGCACGATTACAATATTTTGTTACTGCTTATCATAAAGTAAAAAGTACAATCAACAGTTACATTTTAGTAGAAACACTAGAGTAGAAGGATTAATCTGTTAGTTGAATTATTGCAAAATTGTAAAAAGTGATAGTTGAAAGAATTTCGAAATGTAAAATTAATAAATTTACCACAAAAGAATTCAGTTTCGTTGTCAAGTTTTGCAACAACAACTTCATTCCAATTGTATCTGTTAAATTTCTGCCAAATGGAGCTCGGTTTCTGTTAGTTACCACTAAACTTCTTAATCTAACATTAATTGCTGTTATGTATTTCTTACGTATGTTAACTTTTAATACATAACAGCATAACACATAGGTTTTTGCAATCAAGGCATTTTATTATTTGTGAAGCTGGGCGAATTAAACTGAACCAGCATTAATACACGAAAAATATACTTCTTAAGTATTTACATATTGCTACTACTTACGGTTATTTCAGAAATTGAATCATCTTCACCAAACCTGATCCAAACTTTTATCATTTCTATTACAATAAAATAATTTTTGAGACCAATCTTAATTGGTTTTAAGAGAGCTATTCCATGATACCTCAGCCGACCTATGACCACCGTATGGTGTTTCTAATCTTGATACCATCTATAATAATCAGCGTCTCTTAAGATGTTCTCCATCGTGAACAAACATAATAAAAACACACAACAACAATATAGAGATCCAAGATAACCATTCTATCAGTGGAAGGTCAAAACAATTTCAGTATATCCTGAATAAATAATCCTTTAATCTGAGTCTAATACTATACAACAACCCTTATTAGAATTGATGCGTGCACCAAGCAATAGCACGCTGCTGTTTGAGAGCACTAGGCAGCAAATTGTGAACCGGGAACGATCATGACCCAGATGCAGTTTTTTGAACCTTTTCAGCTCGCTACGCGCCCCTCTTTTCTACAGTTCTCTATTGCGAAACATGCGGCAACGCAGCCGAGCACTTTTTCGCATGTACGATAGGCCCAGACAGCATCGCGCGAACGACAAGTGATTAATTAATTACACTCCTTCGACTCGCGCGCTGCGAACTATTGCATAACCGAAAAAATACTGTTGTATATAATCTTTTCTTACAAATTGGAGGTTTAAGTACCAATTATGGAAAGCAAACGGCGCTGGACATTTTTACCTATTGTTAGTTATTACAGTATATTATATTTGTACTATTTTAGAATCCTACATGAGTTAGTTATTAATTAATTAATATATGGAGTAACATGGGCAGCATTGATATCGACAAAGTCCAAAGATAAGAAAAGAAAGCGTTAAGAATAGTATCATTAATTTAGTGAGGGACAAAAACTAGCCTAGTAACAAATATACTCCGAAACAATGACATCTATACTAAGTAGGCCTTGCAATTCGAAAAATTAGAGTAACCGGACATGATTCGCTTTTGGGAAATATCTAAACGGACAAAATCGGATATTTTAACATCTGGGCAAAATAACACGCGAGGTAAGTGCTGGGTACTTATAAATAAAGCTGTGATTATATGGTAAATGCATATTTGGTAATATTGATATGCGAACAAGTTATTTTCTGTATCTACAAGAATTTTGTAAAAATAAAGCATTTGAGCCTAATTTCAATTTGCATATTAAGCATTTTTTTACTCGTTTTCAAGCATATTTTAGAGAATTTTGCATTTTGGGCATATTTGCTTCTTTCTGTAATTTTTACACTTTTATAGAACAAAGCAGACAATCTAAAGATTTTCTACAATAATTTAATTCATGTTACTTGTTTAGTCCATGGAGTCATAGCAGAAGACATACGAAACACATTTCTAGATACTAATAGTTTCGTAAATTCTACGAAAAAAAAATATTTGCCAATGCACCATTGCATATCGAATATTATAAACATAAATTACCCGGGTTACCTCTTTCCCCACAACTTATTATTACAAGGTGGGGTACTTGGCTTAATGCGGGTGTATTTTATGCAGACAATTTTGAAGGCTTGAAAGAAGTTGTGAATTCCTTCTCATCCGACGATTCCATGGCTATCCGGGACTATAAAATTATATTGAATAATGTTCCGACTCTTTCTCAATATTTAACATGTGTTAAAGCCAATTGTGCATTTATTTGCAAATTGCTGACTAAAGTAGAAATTCAAGGTTTAGAACTCGCTGAATCTGTAGAAATGGCGCAAACCTTGAAAACAAGAATCGACAATATTAAAGGTCCAACAGCAGAGAAGATAAAAACCAAATTACGGGACATTTTAAGAAAAAATAACGGGCTTCTTTTTCTGATAAAAATACCTAATATATTGCGAGGAAATGATGAAGAAAATGTTCAGAGGATCCCACACTTATAACCAAACTAAAATTCGCACCAATCACGTCTGTTGATGTAGAACGAAGTTTTTATCCTACAAACAATTATATTATTGTCAGATCACAGACAATCATTTTTGCTGGAAAATTTGGAGAAACATTTAATCATTGATATTTTCTGTAATACATTAAGTAAGAAGTTCTTATTTTATTTTTTCAACATTTATTTTTGGTACCAGTTCTATGTACCAATTTTTGTCAAATATATTAATTTTTATGCTCGAATTTTACCTTGCCTTTCAGCATATGTCTGCATATTTAGTAAGATTAAGTGCATATAATTTACAAAATATATGCATATATATGCGCATATATCCCTGTTTTTTAGTGCATATAATTCACAGCTCTACTTATAAAAATCGGTGTTTTCTTTATTGTTAACAAAACAAACATGTTTGTTTCAAAAGCGACGTTTTACTTAAATAATGACACGTTATAAATAAAAAAATAGTTTTATTATCAATCTGTCTAAAATATATCTTTTCATTACTTAATCGGAACAAAACTTAAGACACGTTTTAATTGTTTAAAACGTTGTTTAAGGCACCACATAATTGTTTGAGACAAAACCAATTAAGACACAACACTTGTTTTCAAACGTGTTTAAAAGATTATTTTAAAACAATGTGTTTTAAATTTAAACACTTTATTACACACCCAGGCTGATGTGAAAGTCATATTCTTAATTTAAAAAAACCTTTTTAAGCAGTAGGTCCTTTTCCAAATTTTATTTGGTTGTACCTAGATATTCTATTCAGTTTTAAGCATTTTCTATATAAAAAATAGACCCAATACACAATTTGTGCGTTAACAATGCTGAATTTACTCTATTGTTGAGAAAAACAGCAAAAGAACGCATTTTTTTTTCTTAAAAACTTGACTGAATTTACAATTTATTAAAATTCTAGGAAAAAAATCGTTGTCAATCACGTTTTTGCTGGCTTAGGTAGTACTTTATTTTCATTCAATTAATATATTTTTGAAGAATTAAGTACCCACTCCTAATTGGAATTCTGACATTTTTATTGGTAAATTCAAATGTTTATTAATATGTTTTTATTAAGCTAATAATTTGATATAATAATATAAACATAAATAAAAAAATGTATTTTTATTTCCATTGCTATATCCATTGCTTTTAGATTATACATACACAAAATTATAAAAATCAAGTTAACGCAACTACCCAATTGGCAATATATTATCCGGTGCCCGGTTGAAGGTGCAAACCGTATGTCCGGCTGTCCTGGTGTGAAAAACTGAATTCACACATACAGAATTATATTTGAAACAAAAATTCAAAAGCTGGTTTTGCTTAATTTCGGAGTTTTAGAACTTTTAGGACTACAACAATATTACCACACGAAAGTCGGTAGTGATGGTAGTGATGCCAAATCAACAATTATTAAATTCATAAATATAAACCAGGACAATAAACCAGGAATCTTTTTAATTTACATTAGTTTCCACACTACAAACCAATTACTTAATTGGTCAAAAACACAAATGTAATGGAAGATTTCTCTATGCCAGCAAACAAAAAATGTGACAATTGATGTATGGTTTCCTCAGTATAATTTGAATCTGAATGCAAAATATTGTGGTTGAGTCTCGAGTTTTTAAGATGTTTTTCTGTAATTGAAACCATTAAACGTGTCACAAGCGTACCATAAATTATTTGTCTACTAGTCATAAATAATACATCCATTATGTATGTGCATACGTACATATCTATGAAGACATAATCCCTACAATAATAGGTTCACACCAGTGATTATGATTCGGTGAGTTCAAAGTTTAAGTGTGGTAGTTCGGGTTTTCATAAAATACCATTGTAAAACATTGAACTGTCAACTACGTAAATGTAAGAACATAATTTATAAGAAATGGAAACAACTGGACAGTGGAGTGATGGCGACTATAAACAAGGACAGGGCCGGTGATCCTCTTCTAAAATCTAGCAGAAATGGCCCGCTCACTCTTTTTACATTTTGGTGAAATTACATACTTTATTGGGAGCTAATGCGGTATAAATTTTTAATACTAAGCGAATCGCTTTAGATTATTATCTTACACCATGACAAATATTTCTATTTACTTGAGGCTCTCAGCTTAATGCACTACTAATATAGCTACGTAGACCAAGATATTTTAACACTAACCATAAAGGCGTCAAGATAAGTGCGTCAAGTGCTCGAGCGGCGGAACAGAAACCATGACCTTCAGGTTTAGGTCTTTCAGACAAACCCACCCCAGCGAAACGTAAATAAACAGGCCCAGCGCTTTCCTAATCTTAATTAGACAATACCGAAAATAAACCGTTTTAAATATAACCTTGGTATATTTGCCTTAGACAACATAAATACGAGTAAGGTCGTACCACATCTGAACACCAAAAGTTACAGACGAGAAGACATAAATTAAGCCACCTTTTATGGTATCCGGTTGACGTTTGTACGGTGTGTTGTTCATCTTCTGCTTACAAATCAGACTTTAGGGCCAGGCAAATAAGGCACGTGTTTCACAGGCCTCAGGTTTACGAGGTTTGAAACTTAAATAAACCAAAACATATTATATGTATTTTTATTTAGAGGAATTAATTTAGCTAATGTCAGAATTGAGCTTTAATTTTCTGAAGTGTCGCTGGTGAAGATTCTGCAGTAAAATTGTGTATTTAGAAACTATCTTATAAATTAAATAACATTTTCTCTCAGGATAAGTAAAATTTTATACGAGAACCAGATGGTTGGTACATACACGACAACCCCATCGTAGTTTATTCGAACATTTAAAATAATAAACAAGGAGCACAACAAGGTACAAGGTCACAGCAATACTAGAAACAGAAACAAAATGATAAAAGACGAAAGTTTCTAAAATTGATGTCTGTAAAAGAAAGAAGTAACAAAGCTAACTATAACCTTTCGTACATACATTGATTACTATAATTATAACTATATAATTTACGTTTTACGGAAAATAACGTAGTAGATTTTTAAAATAAATGGGCGAGGTCTCTTAATATCTGTCTTTATAGTACGTAATTGTTTTGTTTTTATTTTCACTAACCATACAAACACTAGACAAACAAAAATAGATTAAATTAAAAAATCTGATGTGGCCAGGCACATGACTTTATCATACAATATATAAAATTAATAGTTAGCTGCATGAGAATCTAGTTTATTAAGATAAATCGTAGGTATTGTCATAGCATCAGCATTTGACACTACCTACACTATGTCATTAGAATAATAGTTAATTATGTCACAAGTGCCGAAAGTACGGAATAGCGCGACGGTGATGCGGCGCGTCACCGAAGGCTGAGCGTCGCCGTCGCATGTGAGCAAGTAGCGCTATCTAGTTGTCGGCAGGAGTGACATCAACGTTTATTGTGTTTATTGTTTTAAGGTCTATAGAGCAGGTCCCTCCAACAACACACTGTAAGCCGCTATTCAAAAGTATGGTATCATGACGTTGCCCTGTCAATACATATACAGACAACTAACAAGAGTATTTGACGAACTACCCCAAACTCGAAGAAGATCCACATCGCTAACGTTAAGGAATGCCCACAAACTTACCATCCCATACCATCGCACAACCACAACATCAGCCCAACATCGTCACCTTCATCTGCTCAATACCCTTCCAGAGAGATGGTTACTGAAGGACAAGCAACACTTTCAAAGAGATTTAAAGAGAGTGTTAAAAGAGGGATGCTTCTACAGTGTTGCAGAATTTGAAAATCACGTGCGCCTGAAGGAAGAGTAACCGAATGCCACCGATTGCCACTACCGCTGAAAACCACTATCTTTACCAAGAATTATTTTATTGCCCCCCCTTGACCAAACACAGTACTTTTATTTAATTTATTTTATTTCTTGTATATTATTCAATGTATTTTGTGAAGGAATAAAGTACATATTACTATTATTATTTACTGTGGAGAGGGTATAGAGTTTGCAATGTCCGTCTGTCTGCCGTCTGTAAACGATAACTGCCCTAATTTTGAAGTAATTGATCTGAAATTTGGTATACAATCTTATCTCTTAAACAGTAAGGACAACTTTGTGTTACTTTACTGTGGGGTGTATTTTAACTTACTAGTTTAAAATACAGTGGTACAGCAAAAACCCGATGCGCGGTGTATGCAGTTACAATACAAATAACGCACGGCATTCAAATCCAAAATTGTCCGATATTTACGATGCGTATTAGTGAAACAGTATCCTCAAAGAACGATAAGAAATTCAAATGTGACTGGACTTGGAACGGAAATGTGTAGGTACATGCGAATACCCATGGGGAGCAAAGCAACCAAAATTAGATTCAGATCAAAAATTCAATAAATTACCTGCAGACATTAAAACAATCAAGTCAGATGAGAAAAGTTAACTTTAAACTTAAAAATTATTGATACTACATACGTAAACATTATGCAAAATAAAAGAGCTGCATAAAACTAAATCTCAAAAGTACTTTACAAAGACCTGATTCACAGGACCTGTTTTGAACGTGTATCTCGTCAATAAATCAGAAACATTTGGATGTGAATAAGAATTAATCAAGGTGAGGATAAATTTGTGGTAAATCACCTCGACCTGATTACCTTTCGTAATACTCTCCCCAAAAACTAATATTAGAATAGATCGTTCAAATCCAGGCAAGCTTATTTTGTCCACAATAAATGTTCATATTATTTTATATGAGTACTGAGTATTGTTTTCAACATGAAATACGTAGAGTACTATTGAATTGAAGAAACGGGGTTCCAGCGCGGCCGATAAGATAACTGCGGAGTGCATTAGCCGGGTCCGCCTTCAACTTGTTCGGCATACGGCGAAATAACAATATTCGTACCGCGGCACTAGAGACGCGTGCCGGATGGACAAGATGGGTCACTGCTAAACAATACACGGAATACACCCGTCAATCAATGTGATTTATACTAAGTATACAGCCGCAAAAAAGTGGCCTTGTACAAGTCGCTGTATTACCCCATTATTGTAAACACTAAAAATAGACCTAACGTAAACACTAAAATATCAGATACATATTTATTGAAAATATTAAGGCTTTAAATAAAATATAGAATGTTATTTTGCTGTACCTAAATAATGTAGAAAGTATAATATTAGAATATTAAACTTCTTAAATAATAAAAAATCTTTAAAATACGTGTTTTTATGACATATTTACTGTGTTGCAACGGACGAATGAAAACAACAAGTAAATAAGTTAGTTTTGCATAGTTTATGGGAGATAAATGTAGGAAAAATGCGTTTAAACGGTTTCTAAGTAAGCACACGCCAAAGTATGTGCTATGTACGCATTCACGATTTAAGCCAAAACAGTACTCATAATACGCATTCCTCAAATCGGTTAGAGTAGATGCGTACTCTGAGTAAATCTACTCAAATCGTTTTGAGTAGATGTACGACTCTGAGTAAAATACTCAAAACTGTTTAAGTAGATGTAGTACTCTGAGTAAAATATTCAAATCGATTTGAGTAGATACGTACTCTGAGTAAATCATTTACTCAGTACTCAGGTATTCTATACTCAAACTTATGAAATCTACGCAAGTAGTGTATTTATTCAAAACAGTTTTTCGCTGCACACTGCGAAAATGGTTTAGTATTTCCTGTTTTTTGGAAGGAATCTAATGAGAGTACAAAATAAATATACCATTTTACACGATAAAGATCCCTTTCTAAGTTTATTGAGAAGAGTGGAAGACATGGATTTTCCATCAAGTACACAGCCAAGAAGAGAGTCTCATGGAAAATTCTTTACGATGCCCGATGTCCCTTGAAGGAAAACTACGCTTTGCTTCCTCCTGACTAGTTGAAATGACTACTATAGTCATACTAGTAACAATATCACATAAGGCAATCCAATCCAAAACCAGCCATAGCAATTTTCATTATAACAAACAGCGTTTAGACACAACACACTTGACAAGCTGGCCTCTCACCTCTTGAAAGCGAACCATCCGGGCCTTGGGGCGTGTCAGATAACAGCGCCACTTAAATACCAAATAAATGTCAAAATTCGTAGTGTTTACAATCAAAACACTCAAAAAAATCCACTCCTTTATGGTTGGCCAGCCCACGCCCTGTCAATATTCCGTCGACGACGGTTTGTTAGGTCTATTAGCACCTGCGAGAGTAAGATAAACAACACGGCTCTCTGAATGCGTTTGGGGCCCACGCCAACTGGAATATTCATAAACGTTTTACCGGCGTGATGTTAATCATTAACCCGAACGGCCTTCTCCGCTTCCTATATGGTTTATTCAAATCTCACCATTTTTTACATCTTTCCACGTTATTTTCCTGGCCCTGGCCGGCAGCGGCAGGTCGGTCGGCCGGTCGCTAGGAGCGCTCGGTACGGAATAATAGAAACCGGTGTTGCGACACGCTTCCTTTTTCAGAAAAGGTTGCGATCTTTCTGTGGTCGCCGTTGTCTGTCTAACTGGAAAAACACTGCGAGCAGATTATTACAAAATCCGACCGAGCCTAACTTCGACTAGGTAACCGTAAAACCGTTTCTTCGCGATGGGTACTATTTCCACTTATAGGAGGATTGCATTATTTACAATATTATACAATTCTCATTGGAATTTGCGGTAATTATCGCAGATAATTAGTTCCAGTTAATATCTAATATGGGTAGGTATACCGTAAAGGATCTTTGTGGCAATAATTGTTGTTTTAAAGGGTTACATCTATTTTATACTGGAGGACGTGCGGTTTTGCGAGGGGATTGAGGTTTGATGCAGTTGTTAACTGTAATAAGCACAGTTTATGGCAGACTTAAGATGATGTACCTAATTGCTATTTCAGATCATTATTAATTTATTAATTATGCTTCAGCGTATAAATCTGGCAAACGTTGACTAACATGGACTCCTTTCAGAACAGTTTTTGATTTTGCAAGGGCCACTAGATATGACGGAAAAGGTAAAAACCGGTAAATCATGTTTCGTGAACATGTGACACCTTGTATACGTTTTTTTTTCTTAATTTAGTTATAGTTAGAGATCTAAAAATAAACTGGCGGAATTTAAACAAAAAATCTGATGTGGTCAGGCACATGACTATATCATACTATATATAAAATTAAAAGTTCAGCTGCATGAGAGTCTATTTGATCGAGATCAGGTCGTGTCTGCATTAAAATAAAACTAGAATTTTATATTAATGCAGATACGACAAGTTTCAGGGGGCGCCACAATCCTGCCCAGAAAAGAGTAACGAAATTCACAAAACGTGTTTTAAAAAATACATAATGAAGGAATTATTTATTAAAAGAGATTTATAAATTCAAAATTTAATAAAATATTAGTAGCTATTTTTGTTTGTTGCACGTGTAATTATTTAATACTGAACCTAGAAAAATAGTACTACAATGTTCCTCTAAAACGTAAAAATTTAGTTGTGTTTTACGTCGCAAGCATATCTTCAAAAACAATGACGTTTTTTACTGTTCCAAATTTGTTTGTGTTTTTTGCTTTTTGTTATACTGTGACACTCGGTGATTGCCAAAAACAAGCAGTAACTGCGCTTCATAATCAATTACCGAATATTTTGCAAGCATTGGAAGACCTAATACAGACAAGAAAAGATTTTCACTTTATTTGTAGTTTAGTGATGTGGAACCGTATCTCAGGCATATATGAAGTATCTACAGGTTACTACGGCCTGTTCTATGGCTTGCTCAGCCAGCACAAAAACATCTCAGCGATGTTCCTGAGATGTTGAAGTCACAAACTGAACATCCTGAAATAGATTCCAAAGCAATTGCCAGGAATTACATAACATACATGGAACATTACATGTTCCATGTGTTCACACTGAAAAGTTACATGTATAACATTAATGGGACCAAAATGAACAATTTCTTCTACACTGAACATCTACGCGACATTACATAATCATCAAAATTAAACGTTCATGATGCAACAAAGTCAACACCCTTGCGATGTTAAATGTTTTTTTTTTGCTGACTGTGTGTAGACTAATTGAGTGTCTTAGAATACGGTAGTAGAAATATGAAACGAAACCTTTAAAACCTTTTATGAAAGAGGAAAATTTGTGAACAATTTGACTAGAAATCAATGGATACTGATTTAACGAACCAGAAAATTTTTGGTTCATATATATCGCTGGTATTGATACAATAATGAGCAACTTACATGGAGGTTTGAACAACTTTCACTAGACTTTGATTTCTTAGTGATTCCAACATTGTTTCACATGAGATGAAGATACTATTAAAACACATACTCTGAAATTTACAAACAAGTATGGAACTCATTTAAACGGGCTGGACTTTTTGTGTGAATAAAAGTGCTATAAAATTATTTCAGTGTCTAAATGAAAACTTTGAAAATATGGAACTCTTAAAAATCCTTCTATTAATCCATCAATTTGAATTAACTGCGAATTATAAATGGAAACTGCTTATTTCTGGATTAACTTATAACTGGATTATTTCTCAGTATAGCAGCGTAACTGCTGCATCAGCGGAAAGGTCTTTCAGTAAACTTAAATTGGTAAGCAATTTAAGAGCTCAGGATAGGCTGCCAATTAAGTTTGCTTTCAATCGAGTGTAATGTTGCTCGATTATTAGATACAGAAACAATAATCAATGATTTTGCGGCTTTGACAGCTAGGAAAATAAAGTTGAGTAAGCTACAGTCATAGAGACATATTTCTCTTTGTTGTTTTTACTTTATCATACGCAGTATGATGAAGTATTGTAATCATGCCGAAAAAAAAAATTGAGATTTTAGTGGAAATAGGTCCTTATGGGTCCCCTGAACATTTTTGATCAAGGTACAAAAAAATGTCTGTGTGTGTGTGTGTGTGTCTGTGTGTATGTATGTCTGTGTGTAAACGATTTTTGTGGCGACGATTCCGGAGAAACTACGAAAGGTATCGGGACGAAAGTTCATATTTAGAAGTTTCATGACCTAACTTAGAGCTGAAAAGCTTTTGGTTGAAAAGGGCCAAAGGAACTGGTAGTTTATGCTAAGCCTTTTTGAAGGATTTTGCAAATGAGCCGCCATTTCTGTAATTTCGACAAAATAGTTAATAAGTAAATTAAAGTAGAGGAAATTTTGAATAATTTATGCCTATCCCTTTTTTTGGTAAAATTAATAGTTTAGCCTTTTAGTTTATTCTAAGCCTTTTTGAAGGATTTTGGAAATGAGCCGCCATTTCTGTAATTTCGACAAATTAGGTAATTAATAAATTAAAGCAGAGGAAATTTTGAATAATTTATGCCTATGAAATTTTTTGGTAAAATTAATAGTTTAGCTTCAAGAGCAAATTCTATTTGATCGAGATCGGTCGCATCTGCATTGATATGAAATTACATAGTAGCCAGGATTTTGACAAATATTTTTTTTGGTGTGTCACATTCGAAAACAGCTGATCTCATCAGAGGTTGGAAAACCACTATGGAACGTTGCCGCTGTAGTGCGGCAAATTATAAAATACAAATTTCAAATAACGTAAGATCACCAATTTGATTGTTTGTTGATAAGAAATATCAACCCGTCTTTATATCTAATTCTAAAAACGATACATTGAGAAAATTATAAATAAAGTATAGCGATGAGTGTAGTTTTATTTTAGAATGTTGGTAGGGATGTGTCATGAACAAATATAAATCTGTCAAAATTTGAATTACCTTTTTAAGGTGCGTTTTCATTAGTGACAATGGCAGTGGTAGCAGACGCCGTTATAGTATTTCCAATAGAAAATTGATAGTGACTCATGTTTACGTACATGCAAACTAATATGTGTCATTATCACGACATTTAAGAAATACTATAATTTCGTATTCTACCACCGCCATTAGCTACCATTACCTACCAATCGGAACGCACCTTTAAACTTGACGTTTCGTCAAAGTGGTACCAACCTAGCATTTACTATACAGACATCATTTATTTTTTTTTAAATACGTATTTCTTAAAAAGCAACCCTATAAACGTTGATGTCGCTCCTGCCAAAAACTAAATAACCGACGCGCTCATATGCGACGGCGACACTCCGCCTTCGGTGACGCGCCGCATCACCGCTCGTCGCGCTATTCCGTACTTTCGGCATTTGTGACATAAATAACTATTATTCTAATGACGTAGTGTAGGTAGTGTCAAATGCTGATGCTTTGACAATACCTACGATTTATCTCAATAGAATAGATTCTCATGCAGCTAAACTATTAATTTTATATATTATATTGTATGATAAAGTCATGTGCCTGGCCAATTCAGATTTTTTGTAATATACTTTATTGTTCTTTCCATTGTGAACATGTTCTTTTTATTAATTTGTCTGTTTTACTATGTTTCGATTTTCTCTTGTTTATGATGTATGTTATCTTATTATAGAAAGATGATTTATTTATTTCGGAAGGATAAACGTATGTATTTTAATATATAATTTATTGTTTATATAGACTTTATGATTTATTTATGATTACATACATACATTTACAATTTCATTTTAATCAGCAATTTAAATAATTCTGGTCAAACGGGGCGGGGGCGTTCGTTCTGTTTTCGCCCCGGTCGTAGTTTTTTGTTAACACGCCCCTGGGTAGTGCTCTAGTGTTTTCATAACGACACCAAAAGCAGTTTCGTGATGAGCTTATAACGAACGCAAAGTGGAAAAGAAATAGTTATTTATGTACTATGTCCGCAAAAAAAAGTCGTCCAGCTAATTCTTACATAATGTACTACTGGCTCGTTTTTATTTGTTAACTTGACAGTTCGTTTCGTACTTAAGGTTAATGTCAGAATGACAGAGTATAGGTTATAAAAGAAGCATTTATAAAACTAACAAAAATATGTTCAGTATATTTGGTAGCATATGTGTACGACTTTTCTTGGCGCGCATAATACCAAGGGCATTACACAGATGTTTATGCCCCGTCGGTGACCGTTAAGAAGTTAAAAAGTCGCCCGAGGGTATAAACATCAAGTAATGCCCGTGGTAAATACAAAATTGTATGTCCTACAATGGTTTTGTTCCTCCATTTGAATAATAATAATAAATATTTTGACGTTATCAAGTCACATGCGTATCTACGGAGTTGAATAACAATACAAACAATTCGGAGTTAAGTGACAATACAGACAATTAATTGTCAAACTTATAACCTTAATCGCCAATAATTGACATTGCCGAGTGACAGTACAGACAATTAATTATCAAACTTATAACCTTACTCGCGAATAATTGACATTGATGACTTAAAATTTACAATTTGAATAACAAATATTTGATATATTTGACATATAAACATGGCAACCATTAATGCCAGCGCGGGCGTTAAGGTCTCGCGGGCGTTTAGAAGCAGTTTTTGTCTCGGTATCTAAGATGTAAAATGTCACTTTATGATCATGTAGGACATAAAAAAAAATGTTCAGTACAAATTTCACGTGCCTAGGGTTGGAGTTGGTCGTTGATAGTCAGTCAGAATAGTTACTCAATATCAGAGTTATTACTCGAAAGAGCAGATTTTATTTTATTTTCCAGTAACTAATTTCAGTTAGGGTATCTACTTCCATGGTCAATTGCTAACATTTAAAAAACGTTTAGAACAAAACACAAAATTACACCAAGTTACACCTAAAACTTTGCAATTTCAGCTTTGATACAATAAAATACTACACGCCTTTGCTACTTTGAAAAGACAAAAATATATTCTATGTCTATTAGTATAATAAGAAGAATTGTTTATTTTTCGACAAAAAAGTGCCATTTTGCTCGTCTACTAAAAGATTCAAAGACGTTAATATAATTCTCTGATCATCACCGAAATTAAATATGTTTATATTTAAGTAGTGATAATGTAGCCAACTAATCAACAAGGGAACAATATTACAGATGTAGGAAATTAAATAAAAGCCTCCTTTTTTCTTCGCAGGTAAAAGATTTATTTACTACAGACATGTTTCGGCATGGCTGCCATCATCGGTGTATGTAATCTGCAAAAACAATAAGTGAGCGAGAAAGCAGGAAAAAAAAACGGGAAAAAATATACAATTTTAAGAAACAGAACAATACAGCAATATGCAAAAACTTACAGTCAAAAAATCGTAATTAAGGCATAAATAGAGCATGGTCAAAACGAAACATCGGCTCGCGATCAGGAAAACGTACCTAACAATAGAAAACGAAAACTGTAAAATACGCGATAAACGGACAGAGCACAACAAAATACAAGCAAATAAATATGAAAACTTACATAGAACAGGCATCAGACATAAATAAAACTTGCAAGGTCTTCATGGAAGATGGATGTCAACAGATAAAATTAAAATTAAAGCGTACGCAAATGTACGAAAGTCGTGTGGAAAAAGGTCCACACGACGCGACGGACGTTAAGAGACTAGGAGGAAGCCAGCACCACCAAGACATAGGTGGCCGAAAGTCGAAATAAAAAGAGGGGGGGAGAAATAACATTTGGAACGGAAAATTTATCAACTAACGGTCGGCAGGAAATTGGCAAAAACAAGACTCAGAGACACACGTAATTTAAATGTAGGAAAACAGAGGTTTGTACTGAAAATCAGTCTGATCATTAATCAAAGTCAAAGGTGACTTTTTATGAAGTTGGATCTGAAATTGTTCAAGTAAATCTAATTTGAAGCCCTTATGGCATTTGTGAAGTAGTTTAGCATCTTTATAATTAATAACATGACCAGTCTCAACTTTGTGTTTAAATAAATTAGATGTACTTTGGTAACAGTGTTCTCTGAGTCGCTTTGATAACATTCGGCCCGTCTGTCCGACATAGACAGCATCGCAGTTGCAACAGCTCACAGAATAAACACCACTCTCCTCCTGGATAGTTCTAGGCATCTGACGTTGTTTTGATAGCAAGTTGAACAGTATAGTTTGACTTTTGAAGGCTGGCAAAATATTGAAAGGTTTAAGGATCTTTTTAAGTTTGATATTAGAACGATTGTAGGTAAATGGCTTGTATACAGGGATAGGATGGAGAGGATTATGGGTGTATAAAGGGTCTAATTTAATTGTAGTATCATGTAACAAATTATTGACGATTAAGTTAATAATTTTCCGAAAAAGATCGTCAATAATTTGTTACATGATACTACAATTAAATTAGACCCTTTATACACCCATAATCCTCTCCATCCTATCCCTGTATACAAGCCATTTACCTACAATCGTTCTAATATCAAACTTAAAAAGATCCTTAAACCTTTCAATATTTTGCCAGCCTTCAAAAGTCAAACTATACTGTTCAACTTGCTATCAAAACAACGTCAGATGCCTAGAACTATCCAGGAGGAGAGTGGTGTTTATTCTGTGAGCTGTTGCAACTGCGATGCTGTCTATGTCGGACAGACGGGCCGAATGTTATCAAAGCGACTCAGAGAACACTGTTACCAAAGTACATCTAATTTATTTAAACACAAAGTTGAGACTGGTCATGTTATTAATTATAAAGATGCTAAACTACTTCACAAATGCCATAAGGGCTTCAAATTAGATTTACTTGAACAATTTCAGATCCAACTTCATAAAAAGTCACCTTTGACTTTGATTAATGATCAGACTGATTTTCAGTACAAACCTCTGTTTTCCTACATTTAAATTACGTGTGTCTCTGAGTCTTGTTTTTGCCAATTTCCTGCCGACCGTTAGTTGATAAATTTTCCGTTCCAAATGTTATTTCTCCCCCCCTCTTTTTATTTCGACTTGCGGCCACCTATGTCTTGGTGGTGCTGGCTTCCTCCTAGTCTCTTAACGTCCGTCGCGTCGTGTGGACCTTTTTCCACACGACTTTCGTACATTTGCGTACGCTTTAATTTTAATTTTATCTGTTGACATCCATCTTCCATGAAGACCTTGCAAGTTTTATTTATGTCTGATGCCTGTTCTATGTAAGTTTTCATATTTATTTGCTTGTATTTTGTTGTGCTCTGTCCGTTTATCGCGTATTTTACAGTTTTCGTTTTCTATTGTTAGGTACGTTTTCCTGATCGCGAGCCGATGTTTCGTTTTGACCATGCTCTATTTATGCCTTAATTACGATTTTTTGACTGTAAGTTTTTGCATATTGCTGTATTGTTCTGTTTCTTAAAATTGTATATTTTTTCCCGTTTTTTTTCCTGCTTTCTCGCTCACTTATTGTTTTTGCAGATTACATACACCGATGATGGCAGCCATGCCGAAACATGTCTGTAGTAAATAAATCTTTTACCTGCGAAGAAAAAAGGAGGCTTTTATTTAATTTCCTACATCTGTAATAACTTCACTTCGCTATAATGGACTTCCTACAATGGAACAATATTACAAAAAATGTAATGCCCACAGATACAGAATTTAAGACGAAAATTCATACATAATAAGTCAATAAATAAATGTGCAAGAGAAGTGCATAAGTATTACAAGACATCAAGAATGAGAGGAAAAAATCAAACTATTCTCCTCTAAACATATTGTCTAACATAAATACGAACCGACATTAAAGGCTGTAAAGTCATTATTTTATTTATCCTTAATGTAATACAGATGTATGTATGTATATATTCCATTATTCAAATTACTATTAATTGTAACAGCATGGCAACATATTTCAATTTCCAGTCATTTTAACCACGGTTTGCACATTGTGCAAAACGAATCTATGATTGTCTTTATCCTTCGTTGAACGTTAATTGCACCTGTTGTAGCGAACATTTTTATTGCACTTGCTCTAAACAACGGTTACAATTCTAAAGGCAAACTGGCAATTTGCTACTGCGTTAGTCAAATAAGCAGTCATTTTAAATTTTATGATGCATTAACTTTAGAAATTATGCCTCCGACTTTCTTTAAGTGCTGTATTGCAACATAACAGCATGTGATAATAATAGAAAATATTACCAATAATAGGTAACTTTAAACGATACGAAGGAGCAAAATGAATGCGTTGAATATAAATGATGATAGGCTGTAAATGACAAAATTAGTCACAATATCTTTCCCACTAATGGTGTAAAGGCAACTAAGTTTTAGATATTTCAAAGGAAGCGACTAAAAGTCGTCCTGGTACCGCGTTCAAACTCATAAACAACGAAACCGATAAAGAAAGCCGATTGATGCATTAGTAGTGTTTTGTTCTTTTTTACGATGCTCTATCCACCGAACAGGATATTCACGCTATTTTAACGTTATACACTCAAATTATATTAACTCAGTAAAGCTCAGCTTGTTTCAAATTTTTTTATTTACTTACCTACCTTTGATCACAGCCGAAATATAACCGTTATATAAAGGTTTTGTGTATTTATAAATTCCTTTGTTATACTAAACTCTAACCAAAGATGGAACCTTTAGAAATGCCAATGTTTTATCTTGAAAATTTATTTAGTCAATTGAAATTTTAATTTGTAATTATTTATTGAGACAACGCGATGAAGTGCTGAGAAATAAATCAATACTCCGACAAAACCGTTGGTTGAGTTTTTCCGGCAAAACTATGGCGTAAGTGAATACACGAATTGTTTGCTAACTAGACCTTTTTAGAAAACTCAAAACATAAGCAATAACGCATTTGCAGATTAATGCAAACATAAAGCTTGTACGTTTTTCGGAAAAATACACAAAGATTTGAACAAATACAAAAACCAGCCTCAAATCAGGGTATAATTTGAATTTTTGTGTTGATACGTTGTTTTAATCATTGCAGCCAGCCGTCTCACATACCTATCCATGCGGAAAAAGTCGCCCACCCGTTTTATACCGTAGGTACAAGATAGGGCTTCCAAACCAGGCACTGCGGAATCCCGAGATCCCGATAAATAATGAGCTTTTTCGGAGTCCCGGGATTATAAATCTAAATCCCGGGATCCCGAAAAGTTAAATTAAGTTAACTTTCTTATTTTTTTGTTTATTGGCGGCATGTGGGGCACTGGTTTACAATAAATTGAGCTGCTATGGTTTAAGTATGAACTTCAGTCTAAAACAATTGTGGCGGATTTAATAAATACAGCGATATACAGGTAATAAAATACAGCGAAAACAAAAAAAATAGTTATTTATGTACCAAGGGCATTACAGGGATGTTTATGCCCCGAGGGTGGCCGTTTAAAAAGTCGCCGGAGGGTATAATCATCAAGTAATGCCCGAGGTGCATACAAAATTGTATGTCCTACAATGGTTTTGCTCCTGCGTTTGAATAATAATAATACATATTTTGACGTTATCAAGTGACGTGTGACGTGTCAAGTGTATCAGAAGTATCAAGTGATGCGTATATATGGAGTTGAATAACAATACAAATAATTCGGAGTTGAGTGACAATACAGACAATTAATTGTAAACTTATAACCTTAATCGTCAATATTTGGCATTGCCGAGTGACAGTACAGACAATTAATTGTCAAACTTATAACCTTAATCGCCAATAATTGACATTAATGACTTAAAATTTACGATCTGAATGACAAATATTTTTCTATAATTGTCATATAACCATGGCAACCCTTAACGCCCGCGCGGGCGTTAACAAGCAGTTTTTGCCCCGGTATCTAAGATGTAAAATGTCACTTTATGATCATGTAGGACATAATAGTATATTACATTACAAGAGCTGTAACTAGCATATTACGTGCGAGTGGAAAGTTAACATACGAGCCGCGAAGCGGCGAGTTTTGTTATTTTTCACGAGCACGTTATATGCGTGTACAGCTCGAGTATTGTACATAGTTTTACCTACGACCGACAATTTCAATAAATTGTATCAAAAATGTCAAAACAATAAAGGTAAGGATATTTGACGGGTGACAATATTTGACGGCATTCGCGCGACATCTATTGCAACTACGGAGAACTTTGTCTAAAATGTCGACCGAAAATTCCAATACAAATTCAACATAAATGTTCATGAGCATGCAATATATGTTACAGCTCGAGTATTGCACTTACCTACGACCGAAAATTTCAATAAATATAAATAGTATCAAAAATGACACATAATTAATCAAAATATTCGCGCGACATCTGTCATTATGACATTAGGTCGTGCGTAAAAAACACAAACGCACAGCCAAAAGCACACGGTTGTTATAAGCGATTTACGAGCGAAGCAGTCCGTGACGTAAGCGACGTTTACACATACGGTCGTAGGTAAAATAATGAAAATAAGTATAAAACAAAGATACATATTAATCCCGATATAGTTAACTGTAACATGAAACCGAAATTGTACCAAAAATGAGTTGATGTTAATCGTATCTTAGATCAAGCATTAAATGTTCGTTTACAAGAAAATTTTGCAATAATAGAAAGAACAGATTTTGCAAGAAGTAGATATAATTCAATATGGATATCTTGTACCGTTTTTAAAGTGTCTTCTAGTTTAAGGACTTTACCTTAAAGTAAAAAACGAAATATTTACTTTTTTACTGGAAAAGCTTTGTCAAAAAGTGCACTTAGATAAAAAATCAATTTTTCTTATGTGATGATGATGATGAAAATCAAGTTATGGATTTCTATAGGCTATAAACCTGAAAGAATGTGTTTACATGGCCACAGATGCTTGGAACCAACCAATATCATTGATGAGAGGGGGTGGGCGAAATATTATGACTGAGTGAGTACGAACGCTGCACTAGATTGCGACAAATCGCTGGTTCAGCTCTCGCTGAACACAGATATAACACGGGACATGACATCCTGTTTGCACAAACCAAAGTCCTCGCCCGTGAATCCCATTACTACCCTAGAAGGATCCGTGAATCAATAGAAATCCTAAAACACCCCTCCAATATTAATAGAGATGATGGTTTTCACTTACATCATACCTGGAAATCAGTCCTGTCCCAATCGCTTCTACCGGCTGGCCCACCATCTGTTAACCCCACCCCTTCCACTACGTTACCCCCACCTGTTAACCCCACCCCTTCCACTACGTTACCCCCACTCCAAACACCATCTGGTGACAGCAGTCCCCTCATATATAAAGACCCGCCCCAACAGACGACAGTATCTTCTTAGCGCTTGGTTTGATAACTTAGTCCTGAAGATGCCTCTTGCAACAGAGCGCGAAACGTCGACTACTTCAAAGTCCTCAACGCGGTTTCCACCCGGAAATCAATATATTATTATGACTGACATAGAAAATGAAAATGATGAAGAATCAGAAATCAAAAGTAATGAACTAGCTAATATGGTCACCCAAATTTCTGTTTCATGACAATGTGAGGTGGAAGATGTCAAAAACTGGTTCTCCGATCCAGGCTATCAAATCATGACTGACTACCAAATTGTGGATGATCTCGTAATTGTAGATACATCGGACGCGGAAAGTGAAAATAAAAAGGAAGAAATAGAAAAGGGAAACGTGCCTTCTCACAAAGATGCATGTCAGCTTTGGAACTAGCATAGTGTGAATGCAAAATCAAAAAGACTGCAACGCTATTCAATTGCTTCATTTGAAAAGATTTCGCGACTTGCCACCTAAAAAGCGATGTAGATTATTAAACCAGAAATTAATACGTTATAACAATAATATGATAATACATAGATTGATTTCAATTAATTTTTCAATGTTTGCAATGCAACTTTTGTAGAGATGATTTCAAGTAAGAAGAATTTATACCAGATGCCGCCCGCCAAGTTGAGCGCTTGTATAAACCTTGCATTTTGCCGCGCAGATTTATCATATGAGTTGGTCTTCTATGTTGCAATCATCTGTAGTCGATTACAGTGTAAACATTCATTTATCCGGATTTTTGATTATCCGGATCGGGTTCTGGGCAAAATTAATCCGCGGTCTCAGATTAACACAAATAAATCGTTCTTTGATTGGAAGTCAAAATGTTTATTTGCTGCAAAGAATGCTTATTTGAGTGCGTAAAATCACACTCTATTTTAGATTTATTTGCAATGATTGACACTTTTCTCAAACCCTGCATTAAGATACCAACTCATTAACTTTTTAGTTAAGGATGGTGCCATCTGTACCTTAAAACGATCGAATAACAAAGCGACACGTAGAAATTAATAATTAAAGATTTATGTATCGCCACCCGTTCAACTGATCGTGCATCTGCCGTGATTATAGCCTTGTGGCGTGTGAATTTGTAGACTTGAATCTTTTATATTTACCGAGTCAAAAAATTTTTACTTACCGGGGTGATCCAAAAACAATGGCTAACCTTTGTCTTGATGAAATCGTCTAAGGCCTGTCCTGGTGAAAAGCAGATCGCGAATTACCAAAATACGATTGCGAACTTACGTACAAACATTTATCAATTGAAAAGTTAAGACGATGAGTACGTACCTAATCCAGAATGTGACGCGGATACCAAAAATTGTGACTGCAAAGTGACTCACTCACGTCGGAGGAAACAAAGCGACTTAAGCCGCAACTGCGCGCCGCTGTTACTCAACGATATTTCGCATACGAGGCATTACACCAGGCATGGGCCATGGCATACAATTGCTATCCGTCCGTTTCTGTTACTACTCAAGCACACCACACATTAAGATTCCACAATCCAAAAGATTCTTATTGCAGATACACCGAAACAGCTGACTACGATATGATCGGACTAATCTTATGAAGGTCAACGTCACACTCACTGCGAGAAAGGCCATAGTGGACAGAGACCGATTTTTTTTCCGGCGGCATTGTTTCATCAGCATTTGCAACAGAACTATGGTAGGGTGTTGAATATTTTTTGCACTAAACATAGTCGGATTGCGTTTTTCTTAATTGATTTTCTCTTAAGAATACGTTAAGTTTGACCATACGTTTTTTAAACAAAAATTTTTTTATGGCCTTGGGCCCTTGCCTTGGGCATATGCTTCTTCAAGGTTGCCCGGATATATACACTGTGTCAATATTTCTCTTTAAAACGAATTGCTTGTAGTGTGAAGATTGAAACCATACCATATTCGCAATAAAGGAATGTTTCAAGCCAAAGATATGTTGCTTTATGTTTGGCTATGCAGCATTTCTGATAATGTCGGGTCAATTTAATGTGAAATGAAAGGTGTACTAATATCAATGGGTAATGGACATTCGTCTTGTTTTGGTAAACACATGGACACTATAGATTTTATACCATCATACAGGGTGATTTTTTTCTTATATGTTATGGGCGGCATGTTTGAATTTATCATTTTAGGTGGTATTTTCGTCAGTTTCAATATTATGATGTATCCACTTGTTGTTTAGCTGTAAATTTTAGACATATGTTACTTCTTGTTCTTTTGCTTCTTTTTGCTAAGATTGAATTGGAGCTGAAATCAACGATTTTTGAGTAGTATGTCACATCACTTTAAACCAAGTCTTCTTTTTTATTTTTATGTCATGTTTAAATAAAGAGCACTTGCAACATCAGCCTGAAGCTAGCCTGAATACATTGTGATGTTGCTTATTTAGATATTTTTATTTGAAGATGTAATTTTTACGTGTAAAACAAACAGCAAACACCAGACCGACAGACAAGTGAAAGCAAACTGCCATAATTTTAGCTCAATAAAAAACGATGTTGATTTTATTTCCAAATCACTTCAAAAGCAAAATTTCATGTTTAAGTTGCAAAAACATAAAAATTTGCAAAAAGTCTACAGCCCAATGATTGTAGTACAACATGGAAAACCGGTAAAAAATCCTTTAAAAATTTCAAAATCAAACATGGCGCCTAAACTACCTAAACCTTGGATGGTTTCTCCACCATCTTTAAAGATAACTCAAGTTAGCAATTGGACTTTTCGTGTCTATGCAATAGAATCGTTTTTTTTTTCTATGCAAACATCCAGTCCAACTCTTTTTAGAGTAAAAACAGCAAAAAACGACGTTTCAAAATTTCACCCTGTTTGCTAAAAAAAAAATCCGCCTGTATACGATGCTATAAAATCTCTACTGTTCCTTTTGGCCAAAAGAAAACAAATGTCATTACCTACTAATTTCATTACACCTTCCATTTCACATTAAATATTGACCCGATATTAACAGAAATGTTAGTTTATCAAAGAAATGCTTGAATTTAGTTAATATCTTTGAAAAAATTAAGAATTGAAAATTTGTACCTTTTTTGTGGCCCACATTGGAGTTTGTGGTTTATGCAGTAAGAACTTCATTATCATAATCACCTTAAATACATTAAAACAGTACTTACCTTTATAAACACAAAATTCTTCTTCGCTCTAATAAAATTATTGCCGACGATACTTACCGAACTCAGTGAACTTCGCAAATAAAACAACATGTATATGTTTAATAAATTTTTATTGACATATTTAACTTATATATTCCTATGTAATGTAATTATCAATTTGATAAAGTATAAAAGCTTAGAGGAGTACAAGATTAATGTACTAATCACACAGTCGCCTTAAAAAACAATAGAAAAACTCTACAACCATAAGGAAGTAAACACAAAGTATACATTATTAACTATAATATATCATGTTCCCAAAGATTCTAATACAGTTAAGGTGGTTGATATTTTGTTGGTGTGTATAATACAGAGGTTACAGATACAAATACCCGACTACAGATCGCCACAAAGCAACCGATGATGATTCATCCATTGATCTGAGGCAAGCTGTAAACCGTGAGGTTACAAATGCTACCGTATACAGATTTTTTTGTGAATTTTTTTCCATTAATTATTTTTCTTTCTGCAGAAATCGGACAGGCTCTATTTCAATCGTCAAAATTTAAATCACGCGGAAATGAAGGAATGATTTAAATTTAAACCTTACAGTCTGCAACTAGAAAAAACACTTAATACTTTTCGTAAGACGAATACTGATTAAAAACGTACATAAGACATAGCCAATGAACAAATCGTACATCTTTTACAACGTAATATCACAAAACTATAATCTACATTTCAGTAATATTGTCGATTAAAAATTCCGGCCACCGGAACACGCCTTCAATTTCACAAAACCTTTTCTAAACAATAAACAACAAGAGTTTAAAGAGAGAGAGAAATGCATTCTTGAATCTAAGTACTCATAAGACGAACGAATCAACACAGACAGACGAGTTTCTCTAATAGTAAACGCGAAAAAAATACGCAGGTACTTTTTCTTTTCAATAAATAGTTAATTAATATAATTATTAATTTCTTATCACTCGGATATCACGGATCTGGAACGATCCTCACCGAAGGCTACCAAATCTTCAGTCGTGTTACCTTAAATTAAACAGCGATACTTTCTATCACTTATCACCCTATGCTTTGTTTCTGATTTCTGATATTCTCGAACGCGATCAGTGGTAGTAGGTTAACTGAAAATTTTATGATCCCAAATAAATTAATAAATATTTCTAGAAAATTTCAAAATAAATAGTTCCTCTCTTTTTTTAAATTAATCAAAAATAAATACGATTCGAGTCCAACCCAAAACGAAAAATAAAAATATATTCGCCTAACCTAACAAAGCGATCATAGAATTTTCAATCGACCCACTAACAACTACAAACAAAAATCGTTTCCCGAAAAGAAAATAAGATCAAGATCAAGGGCTTTTGGTTATCATTTCTTGTTCCTAATGATGATGTGTTTCAGTCTTACGCAATAATTGTCGCTCGAGCCTCTCAATCTATATAAGATCTGTAGAGTTTGTTCTTGCTCAGGGTATAGGCCGGACTTATCATCACCGTTCCACCCCGAGTTAAATTTCTATATCAACAAAAAGAGAAACAGAATTAACAACATCGTCATTTACTAATGTAGCAAAGTAACGCTCGGCGCCCACAAGCAAACTCCTACCGCAGCGAACAGAAATTCGCCCCGCGTGTATGAGCGTATAGTTCCATAACGAATCGTGTGTTTCATAATCACGGATAAAAATACGCACCGGAGGGAAACGCATGTGGGCGCCTGGGATAACAATACCGTTCTGAAAAAATCAAAGTCACCAGGATTTTTGTATAAACTTTATTTTTTTTTTTAATTTTAAAAGTTTTAAGTTTTGCATTAGAGTAAACGTAAAGATCCCATCCAGGTCAACAACAACACGGCAATCTGACAGCTACATATCGCTACTTCGGTGGAAAATTAACACATCTCAAATATGTAATGCTAAGTTATTTTAACACATTTGAAAAGTGTTCAAACATCAAGAAAGTTTTGATCATCTTTTACCAGCAGCGATATAAAACTTTTTCGAAACAAAATATTAAAATGTCGGATGGTATATGCCTGACCGGAAAATGGTTAAAATTTAGTACAAAAAAGTCATATTTTTTATTTTGTATACATAACACATATTGCTCAGTTTACTGACAAAAAACAATTGTCTTCTGTAAATGCAAGACACCTTGTGATAGCAAAATAAATGGCATAAATCAAAAAATTAATTTAGGGATTTTTTTATCAAAATTTTACTTGCAGTAATTGTTCAGAATTGCCCAAAACCCTAAATCCAAAATTTCATGATAATAAAAATATATTGAAATTTTCTTCAAAAATAAGTCCGAAATATGATAATATGAAAATATGACAAAATATAACACAAAATATAGACACTTTTAGTTAACAATTCAGAACAAAACTTAAGTTGTATTCTTATTCACTCAGTCTTGTGAATAAGTGTGTTAAGAAAAGAACAAAATACGAACCACCACAAACACATTGAGTTCACCTGTCGACACGCTTAGTGGTGTCCATGTCAAGTAAATATCTATAAACTTGCAACAATTTAACTGCTTTTTCGAAATTCGAAAACGGTTAGGGTTGTTGTTTTGGTTTTTTGTCCAACAGACGTATGGTTATCTTGGTTATACACTTACCTGAACGATGTCAGTTGCGGTTTTGACTTAAATTTCAAACACATTAATTTTTCCCATTTACGGATAACATAAAATAAGTACCTAATCTCGAATTTTCAATAGAACCGTTTCGGATTAAGATTTCGGACAAAGGTTTTGAAAGTTTTAGCAAAGGTTGAGATTTCAGTTTCAGTATTTTATACATGTTTGGTTCGGTTACGGTTACGGGTTTTACATCATAAAAAAAATCGGTACGGTATGGTTAATATTTACTATTGCCTACTTTTACCCGAAAACCCCCGGAAAAAAATCCACTTAGCCCCAATGGGTGGAGTTAAAAAAAAAAAACGGTTTTTTTCAAGCCCTGGTTTTTGGGCAATTCTGAACAATTAATGTAAGTAAAATTTTTCACAATGTGCTTTGCTTTAAAGAAGACAATTGGTTTTTTGACAGTAAATATGTGTTCAGTATTTGAAAGAAAAAATTACTAAAATTTGACTAAAAAGATATGAAGGTGTTACACTCTTAAGTGGGACACTCTGTATGTATATTATAAACTTTGAGAAAACAATATGACTCAATATATGTAAAAATTAAATTTAAAAGTTGCTGATTATTAATCAGATTAAAAATTAACATAGGTATGTAAGAATTGTAACAGCATTTTTATCATATTTCGTATTTTATATTGTTATTTTAAAGTTGTATCGTCAATTTGAAATGAGTGACACTAGAAGCTGCCACTTACTAAATTTCAGCTAAATAGAATATATTTTTCCAAACCTCTTCCATCATATTGGATCCGCATTTTTACTTCTTTTTTAGTCATTTACTTCGGACTTGAAACAGCGACTAAAAAACGCAACTTTTGGTCAACTGTTTTTGTATTTGTTAAATTAGCAAATGAGAAAAATATTATCCTAAAAATACATATTATGCTTGTTTATTTGCGCCTCATGTTCGTGATATTTTTTGCAGGCCAACCATGGGCGCCCGCAGAGAGGGGCAAGGGGGTGCACTTGCACCCCCCTGGCTTTTGATATAACTGGGGAAAGATCAACAAGAAAAAGTCATGAAATACATATTTATAGCTAGTGTTGAAAATTTAAATCAAAGAACTAGAGACAATTAAAGAGTAATTTTTGTACAAACTTCGCTTTGTTTAGGAGTTAACTGAGCTAAATGTTATATTAAATAACCAGAAAACTTGTTGAATCATTAAAACTAAGCTTTCTGTCATCATTTTATTGAAAACAGAACAACCTAGTGGGTGACTAAGGTTGCCAAACGTCCGGTTTTCATATGTTTTGTCATTGTCTGGCTGATTGTGCAAACTGGATATCTTATGACCACTCTTCACGTAGGTACTTATCTGAGATTTATGAGATTTACAAATTGCAAACACCACTGCCTCTAAATACTTCGTATAATTCTCACATACAAAATATTTTTTTCCAATTATCTCACTTTTTGACAGCAGCTATTGTTACTGGAAAGTTGGTAGTAGTGTTGAGTGATCGATTGTTTTAACAGCACATCCACTCATCTACTGTTTGATGTCATCTAGATACCGGTCTACTCTTTTAGTATTTATTAATTACATGTCAAACTATCAACTATTGAATTTTATTCAAAAAAATATTAAAACAGTAATCAAAACTTAATAAAATAATTAATAAACTTCTGAATTCACACATAAAAATTCATAGATGTTGAATTAGCAAAAAACAGGACAAACAAGTGACAAATAATTAATGCATCAAATTTTTGCAAAAGTTGACTGATTTAAAAACGTTTGCTATTCGAACGGACATTTCGAACAGCTACTCAGTCTTTTAATTACCTACAATTTGGGGTATCATAGAAATTTATGTAACAATTTTTGCAAAAGGTATAGACATTTTTCTGTAGCAATTGTTCGAAATACGTTAGCTATTCGAACGGACATTATCGCCGTTTAGGGGTTGTTGTCCATGTGGCAAAACTCCGATCGTGAATTGGGTACTAGGTCTTTTAATTACCTACAATTTGACATTCAATAGAAATTTATGCATCAATTTTTTTAAAAGTTAAAAATATTTTTCTTCAGCAAATGATTGAAATAAGTTTGCTATTCAAACGCACATTATCGCCATTAAGTTTTCTTCTGTACAATCTTAAAAACTATACTCAATTCACAATTTTTACGTTCTGGCAGTGGTTTTTATAGAACAACTTACAAACATTGCCTTCAGTTTCTATTTCTATATGGCATAATATGTATTTTGATAAATAAAAAAATGGAAATCTGTGAAACGTCTGGTGTGGTATCTATATCCAAAAGCTAATTAATGTTTTTCTTTTTTATTAAGTTAAAAAAATGGTGAAGTACACATTTTGTGAGTAAATTTTTCCTAACTTTGACCGACGGCAACCCCTCAATACTTTTCTGTTTCTTATCATATAACATTTTAAACAGTTGCCGCTTAAAAGCTTGTAAACCTAAGAAGATCATAATATGTTGGGTGTGTTCGGTTAGCTATTTTTCCGAAAGCACCGTTCCGCTTGCGGTTTCCGGTCACCCTAGTTTTTGGACTTACCGACTCTAAACCCAACACATGGCCGATTTTCGTGTTGCACCCCCCTGGAAATAATTCTGCGGGCGCCCATGAGGCCAACTCCTTTTCTAATTTTTAGCAGAAAGAAAATCTCCAATTCAAATTAATAGTTTGTATCCAAACTTGTTAAAAGGCTAATATTTTGATAAGCTGAGTAGACCTTCTATTGGTAGATGGGCAGTTTGACTACTGTAGGTGCGAACTATTCCCCACTAGGTGGTTTTGAGGTTAGCTACTCGGTGGAGTAAATGTGGTGGGACCAGAACCAACCATAACATACTACTAACGTACGATACAATAAAATTATTTATTTTACTTTAATCTAAAATTTGATCATTTCTACCTTCGACCATATATGGTATATATACAACTATTTTTTTTTTTTTCGAATAAGATCACTATGGAAACTTTTCTGGCGTTATTTGTAATGCCTAAATAATGGAAGTATACAAAAATCCAGGTATGTTAATATAATTCGGAAATAACCCCGTTTTATAGTCAAATTTTACCGGGTTAAAAGTTCGTCATAAACTTACTTGATAAATTGCGGTATGAAGGAGTTCCAACTGGCGATGGACTGCTTAAGAGTTAGATACAACTCAAACGTCGTAGCGGTGAGAGGGTCACATTTGATGGTGCTCAGCATCATGTTGTTGTTCTCGCCTTCGAAATTCAGGAAAAGGACGCACCCTCTCAGGCCGCACGGTTCCGACTCGGCCATGGCTACGATGTCCCTCGCTATCCTCTGCAGCAGTCCGCAGGGAAGCAGCACCTCACCGCAGGAGAGGTGCGTACTTTTGGCAGTTCTCAATTCGGCCTCGAGCCGTTGAGACAAGGCCGCTATGGCAGTTGATTGGCAATCGTCATCCGTGCTAGTGTATTCGTCAAAACCCAAATCTGTAAGGACAAAATAGGAATATGCTAATAATCGTTCATAATTGATATGTTTTTTGGAGAACAACTATTATTTTTGAGTTGTATGATTTGGCCACTGACAATGGGGAGCTAAAAAAAGACAGTGCAAGACAGGGAAAGGCAATCAATAACCCTGAAGTATATCTACATAAATGACCATTATAGGAAGATACAATAATTGAAGATACAAGAACTTAAAATTCTGTAAGCAATAAGGATGTTGTGGAAGAAATACATAAAATAATCGGGTGTAGATTTCAAGTAAACAATCACAATACCAGTTTTTGTACTGGTTAAATTAGTATTCAGCCTTAGCAATGGCCAAATATATAAAAAAGCTGACTTTAAACACTATGAAATGATCTCATCAAAATGTGAAATCAAAATGCTCATTATTCCTTCGTGTTTCTGCTCCACTAGTATCTACATTTGCATTGACAGCCAATAAAATAAATTAAGATTCAAACTTTGGAAAACGGCTGTTAAAAATTCCGGTAGTATTGATAACTTTGTTCGTGAATGGAATGCGAATAGGGTTCAGGTAATTAATTCAATAGGGTGTATAGAAAAACGTTCTTTTTTTTGTTGATAAAAGTTGATAGGAGGTGTCTATGGACCTCCTACATATACCGGGTGATTCAATTTCGAGCCTCACCATGGGGATCTCGCTTTTTAGTGGAGATAGAGCCTATGTTTAAATTTGGCAAAGTTTGGTATTTTTGTGTTGATCAATTATCTGAAAAGAAATTTAAGCTATCATTTTTCATTTTGAAGATATCCACAAAAAACTGCAATGTTAAGATATAGTTTTTAATTTTTTATGCAAAACCAAGAGTAGCTAGACATTTGAAACAAAAATATTCTAGAGCTACTTTAACAAGGAATGCAGTGTTGTTTTTTAATTTGAAATAACATGAAAGATGGCGGCGTAACCATGACCAACTTTTGTTTTTCTTATGGGCGCCATGTTGAATTTTGGCATTTTACGATAGTCGTGTTTTTTCTCATTTCCGCAATGTATAAACATGAAGGCACTAGTTTTTAAAACAATGGTGTAATAACCACACGTGATAGAAAATCTTTGGGTCCTGGTTAGGGCAAGTTAATCTATCCAAAGCGCAGTTTCACATTTTTTTAATTTATACACAAGCTTGTAGTTAGCAGCAATATTTAACATTTACAAGTTTGCAGCAATACTTAGCAATTTACAATTGTTTTCCCAAAAATCTTCTTATGTTAGGCCATTTCCGCTACCATTAAAGCAATTTAAATCACGCAAAATCATCAAAAAAATATATGCGATTGCCAATTTAACGATAAACATTCCCGTTTCAAATTATTGTAATTGAATACAAATATTACTTCATACACGATAATATGTACGTAGAATTAACATCCATCTGAGTAATAGAACTAATGAGAATTTAACAATACAAACATCATTGAAAGTAGTTGACCGATCTGATAGATTTTTCAATCTGATCGATCAAACGATTTTTAAACCCTGGTTAACTTGGTTGTTGCATAGTTTTTGTTTCATTTACATTAGTGTTAAATGATCTAACTATGATCGATCTTTTCTAAATTTATTGAGCTGTTTACTAGAAAAATTTACTTCAATACAAAATGGAAACATTTTTTAATTTATACACAAGCTTGTAGTTAGCAGCAATATTTAACATTTACAAGTTTGCAGCAATACTTAGCAAATTACAATTGTTTTCCCAAAAATCTTCTTATGTTAGGCCATTTCCGCTACCATTAAAGCAATTGAAATCACGCAAAATGATCAAAAAAATATATGCGATTGCCAATTTAACGATAAACATTCGCGTTTCAAATTATTGTAATTGAATACAAATATTACTTCATAAACGACAATATGTACATAGAATTAACATCCATCTGAGTAATAGAACTAATGAGAATTTAACAATACAAACATCATTGAAAGTAGTTGACCGATCTGATAGATTTTTCAATCTGATCGATCAAACGATTTTTAAACCCTGGTTAACTTGGTTGTTGCATAGTTTTTGTTTCATTTACATTGGTGTTAAATGATCTAATTATGATCGATCTTTTCTAAATTTATTGAGCTGTTTACTAGAAAAATTTACTTCAATACAAAATGGAAACGTCTACATTTTACGGTAGCAGTAGTTATAGGGTGAAAAATGATAAGAAAGATAATGTTCTAGAATTCCACAACGCATGTGTACGCATAATTTCCATATCTCGCACGATTAAAAAACATCTGCAGTCACGATTAATTAGCCGGGCTTCCAAGTGGCGTTGAATAAAATACCGGAAGCGCACCCTCGCCCTTCACAGCGAGCAACCACCCCTGCAGCAAGTTTTGTTGGGGTAGGTTCGCCGTTACAGCTATTTATAGAAGAAAAACTATAGAAAAAAACGTACATAGCTATCACAGTACCTACTGTGTTTTCACAGTTTTACTTTCAATAGTTTATATAAAACTCGATCTGCACTATGTATTTGTAGAACTAATTACACAGTGATAAATTAGAAAGAACGCTTGAATACTGATACAACCATTACATTACAAAACACCACTTTTGTATAAACAGAAACATTACCTATTGATTGATAACGTCAATTTATAAAGATAAAAGTCGAAAATCTTACATAATTGCAAAATAACAGATCGCGTCAAGTTTAACACCCCGAAAGATAAAAAGAGAAAGTATCAAAATGTCTGTTCACGCCCATCGTTATTTTGTTGCTTAAGCGTTAAATAATTGCCGGCGTATAATCACAGTCACCTTTGACGGATGGATCTCATTTCATGGCACTCGTTGTTCTCTGTCCTTCTCTAATAACAGGCTCTGTGTAGCGTTATTTATAGTGGTGATTGGGGTGCATTTTAGATGATTAATTTGCTTTGATACGTTGTGGAGGGTTAATACCAGGTGTCGCTGCCAAACCCCATCCAATCTATAACCCTGTTCGAATTTCCAAATCTAGACTTTTATCTTTAATAAAGGAAACGATTATTATAGTGGAGTCACGATTTAAAAAAAAACTGTAGTAATAGTAGTTGTAATAGCGAGTAATAGCGATGATTTTTTTAACTATTTGGTAACTGTTTGGCTTATAACTAAACTTATAACTAAAACCCCACATATATAATAACATTTTAGTATTTTAGAACTTTCAGTTTATTAATTACAGCAGAAGCAAACTACTAAACTAAAGTTAACTACTAAACACGAAATAAGAGGACACCATGCCATATAGCAAGTAACAAAGAATTGATAATACTGTTCTAGGTGCAAAACTAGACTGCCAAAATAGACTTGAGCAATTTTTGTGATATTTTAGTATCAATTGTGGCACATTTCTTTGGTTTTGCTTACTTTGTTGTCTTTAAATTCTTCATCTTTCTTATACAATAGGCTTAATATTCTTGTCTTTCAGCTTTCAGTTACAACACTCAACACCAAAACGCAATTTGAACAACTGTTGCATTTAATTGTTACATTATCTGAAATTGAGATATTTATATTTTTTCCCGATTTTAATCAAATCAGTTTTATTGCCTTACCAACCAATACATACTGGCGGGAAATAGTATATTATTTGATGAGCACATAATTAACAGATTGGACGACTTACCTGTAAGGAAGGACAATCGTAATTATCCGAGCTAACATTCCGAACATTTTACACCCTGTAGTATATAAGGCCGTTGTGCCGTGACTCACAATTTTAAAGAAAGAAACAACTTTTTCCTCTATTACACGAGTATATATCACCTCTCAGGCTATGACGTTACTCATTATATTTCCGCGTGCTCAATAAGTGAATAGATCGTATAGGGTTGGGAACCTAGGGTGGGTTGTAAAATGTTCGGAATGTTAGCTCGGATAATTACGATTGTCCTTCCTTACAGGTAAGTCGTCCAATCTGTTAATTATCCTTCGCTAACATTCCTCACATTTTACACCCTGTAGATGTTTAAAGAAAAAGTACGATCTATGAACATTCAAGATAAAACAAATTTATAACAATAATTATTTAATTATGTTATCTTTGTCTCGAATAATTATTTAGTTGATGATCTAATAGATTAGAATTCAAAGCAATATTCTTTTAACAATTTGATAAGTAAGAAAGATATATGTATCACAATAGTATCATCTTGATACGTACCTAGTAGCAATACTATCAATAACCATGGGCGTTACCCTTAAGGTATTTAAAATAGACCATATTAGTTCAATCGGTGGGTAGAGACGTCTTATAAAATGTGTATCAAGTAAAGTTAATTTATTTTAAATAAATATTTAGCAAATCTACAGCCGCTTCTGCAGCAATAGTGAAGTATAGAATGTACACTAGAGGCGGAATTGCATTTTTTTCGTAATAAGTATACAAATATAATAACTTATTGTCTGCCTAACATGTTAATATTCCAATACGATATTCTAAGCTGCGAGTTTTCCCTGAGCGGTTTTATTTAACGTGGTCTTCGGATATACATAGTTAAATATTGTTTACCTAATTATGTAATTATAGAATAGAACACTTCTGAGTTTATTTGTGCAATCGAGTTTCCAATAATGCTAATGGGCATTAATAATTTATGGGTAAGCTGTTCTAAAAACGAATCTATTGTAAATACCGCCATCCAGCACATAAATTATTTGGTGAGGGTTAAATGAAACATATACCCTTCAGAAACTTTTGAAAAATGTACTCATCACTTTAAAAAATTATAGTCTGTATTAAAGGTATTTTTTTTTTTTTTTTTTTTTTTTAAGCGTTTAATGATCTATCAAAATGCTATTTACTAGATTCTATAAAATTAATGACGCATTCTAATTAGTAGCAATGCGGTCAACTTAATTATCAGTATAATATTCATCGCATCATATTGCTTTAATATCCTTAGGAATATTGAAGCCACAATATACCGAAACTCGAAGTATAGATATTAACAATTACATTAAATTATACATTCGTTCGTTCGTTTGTAGGGATTAATGCCAGTTTGGAAATGCCTTGCTTACTTCGGTATAAAAGCATTATCACTGACGATTCTAAACTCTGGGGCTTTCTAATCACGTAGGTGCATTTTCTGTTTGCTTCGCTAGTAACAGGATCCTTATCGTGACATCTAACAAATTAGAGGTATATATGTCTTCGTATCTTTTACTACATAATACTGCAATTTTCAATAGTTGCAGTATATGACTATTATGAATTGAATTGAATATGAAAAAGCTATTGATTTTTCCTTGATTTTATTTTATTTTATTTTATTTTATTTATTTATTTATTTTATTTTTTGTTAGAAGCAAGTACTTGGATATTTTAATATTTGTATTAAATACTGTTCATTTTCGTAATGGAAACTATCGCCCATATATTTTCAATTCTTAGAAGAATGGTAAATAAGAAAATCGCATTGTTCACAGAAGATTTTTAGACCGTTCAACCTAGCAAGCTTTTGTACTTACTATGAGAGTCCTTTTTAGTTGTATCCCAACGCCTTATGTGTCGTACTTGTGCTTTTAAAGCGAACCCTCAGGGCATTGGTAACCCATCTGTAAACTTCCTGTTTCCAATTTGAACACACTTGTTCAGTTTACCACTATACTATTAACGTTTCCTGTAATAAGGAAGCTGTCCGGTATTTGTACACATTGGTGGTTTTATTTTGATTTTGACGAAACGTCAACCTTTTACGAAGATCGGCATTTTTGAACTGTCTTTAATCCGCCTGTGGATCTATAGGCGGTCACTGTATGTCTTAATACTTAATCCCAATAGGTTTTGTAAAGTCTACGATCATTGACATAGTTTATGATAAGAACCAAGAAACATGTATTCCAATTCAACAACTAACCTGTGACCTGAATGCTAGGTTTGATGGATTTGTGAATATAGTATTCTAAGCGGTATTTAAGCAAAAACACAGCAAGTTTCTACTAACGTTCCATGTATTCATACTCTCACTACTTGTCACTGCTATTTTTTTTTTTTTTTTTTTTTTTTTTAACTGACGTATTTGATTATTTTGTTGTTTGAACAACTTGTTTAATTGAAATTGATTAATTTTGACGAGCCCGTACTTATATTACTTCCAGAGAGACAGATTTTTTATTTATATATATATTTTTTTCTTTTAACAAAAAATTTTAAATTTAAAACAACTTTGTGCAAATTAATTTGCCGCTGATTTCTAACATTGTAACTTAACAATGTCCTCGCTAATCTGCTCTCTCTCTCTCTTGCCCTCTCTCTCTCTTTTCTCTACGGTTTAGCATACGTTTTTACAACAAAATAGGTGTTCCATATATTCGGGTTAAAACTTTGATAGAGTGATATTAAAAATATCGGCAAAATTCCTGTTGGAGTTGGCCTTTGGTCCTTGCTCTACAAGCGCAGAGATAAATGTGTTAATTGGTTACATCATCAAACCGAATGCAATTTTATTTTTGCAGTTAAATTATATCTTCGTTAACAATAGCAGTACATTAATAGTGGGCTGCTTATATAAAATGAACCAATAACTTAAATCTATATTAAATCCTGTGTGCCGTTCAACAGAACACTCTGTATAGTATAAGCATTTAAACCCTGAAATCATAGATTCAGTGAGCCATTCAAGAGAATGCTCAGTATAGCATAACGTTAACGTTAATGTTATTTAACTCAATGCTCTGTATTACATGTATTATGTGAACTTGAAACAATACGGAATCATAAAGATTCAGTGAGCCATTCCGCAGAATGCTCTGTATTGCATAAACATGTAACAATAAGGAATCATAAAGATTCAGTGAGCCATTTCGCAGAATGCTCTGTATTGCATAAACATGTAATAATCTGTATTGTATAAACATGTAACAATAAGGAATCATAAAGATTCAGTGAGCCATTTCGCAGAATGCTCTGTATTGCATAAATATGTAACAATAAGGAATCATAAAGATTCAGTGAGCCATTTCGCAGAATGCTCTGTATTGCATAAACATGTAACAATAAGGAATCATAAAGATTCAGTAAACCATATCGCAGAATGCTCTGTATTGCATAAACATGCAACAATGAGGAATCATAAAGATTCAGTGAGCCATTCCGCAGAATGTTCTGTATTGCATAAACATGAACAATAAGGAATCATAAATATTCAGTGACCCATTTCACAGAATGCTCTGTATTGCATAAACAAGTAACCATACGGAATCATAAAAATTTAGTGAGCCATTCGACAAAATGCTCAGACAAAATGCTGTATTGCATAAACATGTAACAATAAGGAATCATAAAGATTCCGTGAACCATTTAGCAGAATGCTCTATATTGTATAATTATCTGTAGTCGAATCACTATTGTAAGAGCTCCGAAAGAGATAAACTATAATATCATAGCACTATATATTTATATATATAAAATCTGAAGATAGATACTATTAAATAAAAGTCGCTTGTTCTTCGCAAATCATTTTATCGTCGGACCCTTATCGTGAACCATCAAAATACATAATTCAGGGGGCACCATACACACAGCGGGTGTGTATGTTTGTGTGCGTATTTATGACAAAAAGAGATGTACTCTATTTTTAGCGCTCGAATAAATAATACCGATTCGACCATAATAATAAGCATTCCGAAAAATTTAGTGAGCCATTCACCCAGATGGCGATAGTAACAAACAACCATATCTGACTAGATATTACTGTTGTTAGTAAAGCAAATAAAAATAGCATTGACCAGATTTGGTCCAATGACTGACCCATAACTGACGCATACCTTCTGCACACGTGCAAATACGACTTAAAATCTCAATTGAATGCTGAGATTTTGAAGACTATTCAACAAAACATGTTGTTGTACATTGAATAACATCTAACCAGTTAATTGATCACAAGATTTATTAGAATAGGCAACGTTTTTGAAAACATTGCACTGTTAGGTTTAGGTTAGGTTACGTTCGCTTCAATATACCGCATGCATAAGAAAACGTATTTTGTACCGTTTTAATCGTAACTTATGCGATCTTCCCTCCTTAGTACAGTTTAATTTAATAATATGTTTTTCAGTAAGGTGATTCAATAAATCAGTAATTATTATGCTTAATTCCAAATTTGAAATTACACGTACCGACGATTGGTGTCCGTATTCCAAGTGAATAAGCAAATATATATTCTAAAACATACCTGATTGATTCACTCTATAAAGTGCACACTTTATAAACACTTCCCTTTTGATTTTCTTCCGTTTTCCGAACCTGCTTTGTTCGGACATGTTCTGACAACTCACTGTTAATCCTTTTTGCATTGTTCAAACGTTATTACGTCTCATTAAGGTAATTTACGCTAATCCTAGATGCACGCGATGTGGTCTTCGACACAATAGAAATATAATGAGTAACGTCATAGCCTGAGAGGTGATATATACTCGTGTAATAGAGGAAAAAGTTGTTTCTTTCTTTAAAATTGTGAGTCACGGCACAACGGCCTTATATACTACAGGGTGTAAAATGTGAGGAATGTTAGCGAAGGATAATTAAGGATATAAATCGCGAGCATGAAGTTTATATGCGACCCGTAAGCGAGCGTGTAATCGAACGTGTTATATCCGTTATGTGCGAGTCAAATACGACGTTTTATCTATGACTTTTTGAAGTCTACGACTATTTGAACGAACTGTCATTATTATACAACGGTAGTATCATTATAATCATTGGCGCGTATAATGGTGGGGATTATATAGTCATAGATACGTATGCAATGAACTTATTACATGTGAGTCGTAGATAATTCGTATATTATTTGACGAGCACATAATTAAGGATATAAATCGCGAGCATGAAATTTATATGCGACCCGTAGGCGAGCGTGTAATCATGCGAGCGATTTATATCCGTTATGTGTGAGTCAATACGCCGTTTTATCTACGACTCATAAATTCCTTTTTATGTCAAATATTTTAAATGTTTTTACTTTATCATACGCAGTATGCTAAAGTATTGTAATCATGCCGAAAAAAAAAATTGAGATTTTAGCGGAAATAGGTCTTTTTGGGTCCCCTGAACATTTTTGACCAAGGTACAAAAAAATGTCTGTGTGTGTGTGTGTGTGTGTGTGTGTGTGTGCGTGTGTAAACGATTTTTGTGGCGACGACTCCGGAAAAACTACTAAAGGTATCGGGACGAAAGTTCATAATTAGAAGTTTCATGACCTAACTTAGAGCTGAAAAGCTTTTGGTTGAAAAGGGTTCAAAGGAACTGGTAGTTTATTCTAAGCCTTTTTCAAGGATTTTGCAAATGATCCGCCATTTCTCTAATTTCGTCAAAATAGTTAAATAATAAATTAAAGTAGAGGAAATTCTGAATAATTTATGCCTATGACATTTTTTGGTGAAACTAATAGTTTAGCTGCAAGAGCAAATTCTATTTGATCGAGATCAAATGAGCCGCCATTTCTGTAATTTCGTCAAAATAGTTAAATAATAAATTAAAGTAGAGGAAATTTTGAATAATTTATGCCTATGATATTTTTTGGTAAAATTCGTAGTTTAGCTGCAAGAGCAAATTCTATTTGATCGAGATCGGTCGCATCTGCATTGATATGAAAATACATAGTAGCCAGGATTTTGACAAATATTTTTTTGTGGTGTCACACTCGAATACAGCTGATTTCGTCAGAGGTTGGAGAACCGCTATGGAACGTTGCCGCTCTAGTGCGGCAAATAACAAAATACAAATTTCAAAGAAAATAAGATCACCAATATGATTGTTTGTTGATAGGAAATATCAACCCGTCTTTATATCTAATTCTAAAAATGATAAATTCAAAAAATTGTAAATAAAGTATAGCGTTGAGTGTGGTTTTATTTTAGTATGATGGTACGGATGTGACGTCTACAGTGTCATGAACAAATATAAATCTGTCAGAATTTGAATTAGCTTTTTAGGTGCGTTTTCATTAGTGCTAATGGCAGTGGTAGCAGACGCCATTTTAGTATTTCTAATAGAAAATTGCTAGTAACTTATGTTTATGTACATGCAAACTAATATGTGTCACTATCACGAAATGTAAGAAATACTATAATTTCGTATTCTACCACCGCCATTACCTACCATTACCACCAATCGGAACACACCTTTAAACTTGACGTTTCGTCAAAGTGGTACCAACCTAACATTTCGTATACAGAAATATAACAATTTTTTATTTATTCTTTTTACTTTATCATACGCAGTATGCTAAAGTATTGTAATCATGCCGAAAAAAAAAAATTGAGATTTTAGCGGAAATAGGTCTTTTTGGGTCCCCTGAACATTTTTGACCAAGGTACAAAAAAATGTCTGTGTGTGTGTGTGTGTGTGTGTATGTGTGTAAACGATTTTTGTGGCGACGATTCCGGAGAAACTACTAAAGGCATCGGGACGAAAGTTCATATTTAGAAGTTTCATGACCTAACTTAGAGCTGAAAAGCTTTTGGTTCAAAAGGGTCCAAAGGAACTGGTAGTTTATTCTAAGCCTTTTTGAAGGATTTTGGAAATGAGCCGCCATTTCTGTAATTTCGACAAAATAGTTAATTAATAAATTAAAGTAGAGGAAATTTTGAATAATTTATGCCTATGACATTTTTTGGTAAAATTAATAGTTTAGCTTTTTAGGTTATTCTAAGCCTTTTTGAAGGATTTTGGAAATGAGCCGCCATTTCTGTAATTTCGACAAAATAGTTAATTAATAAATTAAAGTAGAGCAAATTTTGAATAATTTATGCCTATGAAATTTTTTGGTAAAATTAATAGTTTAGCTTCAAGAGCAAATTCTATTTGATCGAGATCGGTCGCATCTGCATTGATATGAAATTACATAGTAGCCAGGATTTTGACAAATATTTTTTTGTGTTGTCACATTCGTAAACAGCTGATCTCATCAGAGGTTGGAGAACCACTATGGAACGTTGCCGCTGTAGTGCGGCAAATTATAAAATACAAATTTCAAATAAAGTAAGATCACCAATTTGATTGTTTGTTGATAAGAAATATCAACCCGTCTTTATATCTAATTCTAAAAACGATACATTGAGAAAATTATAAATAAAGTATAGCGATGAGTGTAGTTTTATTTTAGTATGTTGGTAGGGATGTGTCATGAACAAATATAAATCTGTCAGAATTTGAATTACCTTTTTAAGGTGCGTTTTCATTAGTGATAATGGCAGTGGTAGCAGACGCCGTTATAGTATTTCCAATAGAAAATTGATAGTGACTCATGTTTATGTACATGCAAACTAATATGTGTCATTATCACGATATGTAAGATATACTATAATTTCGTATTCTACCACCGCCATTAGCTACCATTACTTACCAATCGGAACGCACCTTTAAAGTTGACGTTTCGTCACAGTGGTACCAACCTAGCAATTACTATACAGAAATCATTTATTTTTTTTTTAAATACGTATTTCTTAAAAAGCAACACAATAAACGTTGATGTCGCTCCTGCCAAAAACTAGATAGCCGACTCGCTCATATGCGACGGCGACACTCCGCCTTCGGTGACGCGCCGCATTACCGCTCGTCGCGCTATTCCGTACTTTCGGCATTTGTGACATAAATAACTAATATTCTAATGACGTAGTGTAGGTAGGTAATGCTGATGCTTTGACAATACCTACGATTTATCTCAATAGAATAGATTCTCATGCAGCTAAACTATTAATTTTATATATTGTATGATAAAGTCATGTGCCTGGCCACATCAGATTTTTTTCAATGGTGGTGACGCGAAATGTCAAATAACTGTTATATACGTAGGTTTTGACAGACTTTGAGACTAGCGCTGTATAATGATCAGATATTGAAGTCATTATTTGAACAAACTGTCATTATTATACAACGCTAGTGTCATTATAATCATTGGCGTGTATCAAGATGGGGATTATATAGTCATAGATACGGATGCAACGAACTTATTATATGTGAGTCGTAGATAAATGAAATTGTTATATCATTTCTAAAAAACACGGAATTGTAACAAAGCTATTTCTATCCACATGACAGTCCAGTGTAGCAATGAAAAATAAATAAGCGAATTGATTTCTTTGCGGTCTTTGCAGACACAAAATGCTTCGGAAGGTTTTGAAAAAGTGGAATTCACTTTTCATTCAGAAACCAGAAATGACAAACAACAAAATATCAGAGACAAAGATAATGGTCCTTCTTTACCATGTTTTCATCTGGTAACTAGAGAGTTACTCATAGATAGGTATGAGGTGTTTTAATCTTCAAATTTGGACTATTTTGATTGCAGATGGCGTTAGTGTCGGAAAAACTAGCCAACTTAATTTTTGTAAATGGTAAAAACTTGAAACACAGTAAAAATATTCCAAACATGTAACGGCATACACGGTTTAACTTTTTTATTTTTGTTTGAAGCTCCCATGAGGCTCCTCTATTAATAAAGTAAACTAACTAACGTAATAAATTTTCCATTTGAGGAAAAGCTTTAAAACCACTGCTAATTTAATGTTGGTGTTAGACAGTGCGGAAACCCCATTGACAGAGTTGTGCCATGTTTCTTTTCTTCATAGCTTTATTCATCAATTTTCCAGCTTATATTTGATGCTCCAAAAAGCATACCATCGACCAACATTCAAAGGTTTGCACAAACTGAATATGCCAGATTTCTAATCTACCGCAGAAAATCAATCAATATGTTAGATGTCATGGCCTTTAAAAAACGAAAAAGACACGAATAATGTTGAAAAGTGGTTCAATAATGTTGTACATTAAATGATACGTTTTCTTGGCTCTATATAGTTAAGTTGAGGCAAAGACTCAATCAGCTACGGGTTTGAAGTTCTGCCGCAAAGACAAAATCTACGTGTTTTACTCAACTTCCTGACATCATCACATAATTTGATACCAAAATATCAAATAATCAACATCACCTCATTGTGAGAATTCAGCAATAATGATTAATTACGTAGCTACACGAATTAATTACAAGAATTTTGAGGTATGAAAGACAGTTTTACCATATTTTTTAAAAAAATCTTTCGTAGCGCTGGCTACAGTTGACAATTTGTGATTTTGGTTGTGAAAATTTGCAAAAACATTAGGGCTCTACAGCGTAAACACAAGCAACCCTCCGTTATAAAGAGAATTGCGGTTTGGAATTATTGAATAAAAGACAAGACGGAAGGGAAATGATCTGATTAAAATATATTAAGTGACGCGCCAAGTAATCGTTCGAAAAGCGTCGAGTAGGTCGATTTTATCAACCCCAATCAATTTTCTCCCCGCTGACATTATCTAAATTGACCCCTGGTAAACGCATTGTTGCCAACCGAGGGTCCCCTCCAGCGGCTTCGTACATAAATAGGACACCCTCCAATAATAGAAACGCGTACGCAAACGTACCAAATACTTGACAGCAAACTACCTAATAGCTTCTATTAGCATAAGTGGCAAATGCAGTTGATATTTTTAAATGGCAGTTGTTATTTCTAATGATAATATAAGAAAGATAGACTTCAATGTGAGCAATAGCGCTCTGCTATAATCCAACTATTAAATTTGTGCATTATTCACGAATTCGATGGAAAGCGTAATCAGTGATATTAACTATGATGAACGAAAATGATTGAGCTATAAAGTATGTGTAGCACAAAAAAAAATAACTGTTAAATTTGATATAAAAAATTACTCACGGCTATATCAAAAAAGTGTACCGTGTAACAAGGATGGAATTATTTTTAGGACTGTATAACTCGAATTGATTAAAAAACAATTGGTTACAGTCTAACCATAACTATTCTAGGTACATTTTTAAGGCAAACAAGACTGGGCTTCAAAATTAACCATTCAAAAATGGTCACAATTTCAAAGATAATTTTCTCTCAAACCACTCCACCGATTTTAATGATTCTTTTGGTCAATTATAAAATGATCCTCAGTAACGATGGTGTGGCAGAATTTTTTATTCAAATTTTAGTTTTGAGCATATACATGATTGCATGAATTGTAGCACTATGCGTGGTGGAAATTGCAACAATTTTTAAGTAGTGTTTTAATTTTGAAGCACCTGTGTAAAATATACAAAAACCTGTCACAAAAATAGATATCTGCACCTAAAAGCAACTATGCTGTAAGAAGTTTACCAGAAAGATAAAATCTTCAAAAATTGAAATAGTGAACTAAACGTATACTTGTATAACCTACATGTAAAAACATAACAAAAGATACAGAAAAATAAGTAAAGTTAAAAAAGTGCAGGTGAGTCCTGATCATTTTGATCAGACTTTTAATTCTTTATAACTACTGCAAACAATAACCCAGAAAAATGACAAATCTTTGAATAGTTTTTTTTTAGTTGAAGCGCTACAAAAACTTGAAGCGATTATTTACCTCGACTCTATGCTAGCAGCAAACTAAACATGAATATCTCTTCATTTGTACTAATTAGATGAAGAAATAGAGATTACAAATTAATTTAGCAAATCTGACCAATATTTGTGGCTAGTGCTATAGCAATTTTATTTGTTAAAACAAAACGTCACCTGTCAAATAAAAAAAAAAAACATGACACCAATAAGTCTCTGTAAACTTGTACACAACGTAATATACAAATTTGAATAATAAATAGGACATTAGGATGGAGTTTTCTTGAAAAGCTACTTACTTTGTGGTATCGGGATCGGGGTATCAGCGAGCACGGACTCGATGATATCAGAAGACATGGTCTTCTGTCCGACACCGTTGCCCAGGTCACCGGCTTTCGGGAAAACACCCGTCAACTTGCTGAAAACCGCCTGCAATTTGGAGTCCGGCTCTGCCCTCTCCTCCTGGAAGCTGCTTCTGAACATGTTTACGCGATCAGCTGATTGACCGTGTGTAAGCGCCTATACTACAATTCTGTTACTCAATGGGACATAATTTGAATTGATAGAATATTGTTTGAGGATGGGTCGGGAGTGGTGCTTCTCTTGCGGTGTTCGTCGAAATTTCAAGCGCTGTCCGACCCGGTATTTTCGGCGCCTCTTACGACCTGTCCACCGCGACGTCTGCAACCAACTGCGAACGGTGCGAACACAAAGAGATGGTAAAGAGATCAGCTGATCGCCTGCCAGTGCTCCGTACTGGTTTCACGTCGACCAATCAGGGCGCGACTAGCATTTTATGAACCCACAGCCTGGCAACAGCCGTCAAAATCAGCTGTAACGATCGATCCAACGTTATAACCGCCTTACGCTCCTCTATACCCATCCTTTGCTGTCGCCGGCTTCCTCACTCAGGAAAATACCGAATATATTGTTTAATGGGTTATTATTCGGTGAAAAAAATACAAGATGTTCTTTATTATTTATCTAGGAACACAATATAATAGTGCCGAAACGGAATTCTTCGTACTATCAGCGAAATTCGGTATAATTCTGAATGGAAACAAAGGAATTGCTATCGCGGAAGTAGAAAAGGACGGGACACAGTGTAGCGTCGCTTTACAGTACAGAATTTCTACTTGAACTTCCACGTTTGGGACCTCCGCTAGTCGTTTGTTCGGCCGCCTTGCTAGATTTCTTTTCGTTATTATAATATAACATAATACAACAATGATATACTTATAACATTACAAGATACAAATAATAATCTAAGTAGTGCAACTATATGAAAAGTAAACAGCATACCTTATATTTAGTTAAAAATTAATTAGGAACTACATCATATTTTTCTGTACGAAACTAAATTAGTGTATTTATATGTATTTTCAAATATGCAATTATAAATTTTACATATGTACCTAGAGAATAACTGGAAAAATAGTACAAAAATAAAATACTTATGTTTATGTACACAACGTAATTTTACATATTATTTGATAATTAGTAGTGGTACTTTTTATTTCTTACTAGTATTAATTATTCATAATTACTATATAATTAATATAATATACTAGAATTATATTTATTCTTATTTAACCGAAAAGAATATAATAGCTAAAAAAATACGAGCGCAATAATCCTAAACGAATATATTTTTAGATTGTTGCTATAATTTATGCCAAAAAAGTAAAACTACAATTTCATTATAAATGTGTTTTTAGTTGAAAAATATCTAGGAACAATCACAAAGTTTTACAAATCCACTGCTTTGTTGACACAAAATATTATTGGAACACTACTAAAATAAAAAATAAAATTGCAGCAGTTTTTCTAAATTAATTCGTCAGTCATTGACTTTGCAGTTAGCAAGATTGTTTATTTATTCGATCAATTGTACAAACCATTTATTGCATTCTACTCCCATATACACCAATTAAAAAGTATTTTAAAACTAAAAACAAAGATAGTATATCCGAAGACTGATTTACAAGACAAACGATATTTCACTGAAGATAGCATTGGGTGGGTGTTTATTTTATTTAAAAAAATACCCAAGAATATACTTTAAATACTATAATCGCCATCTATAATTAAGTAAATGTCTCTTCTTAATATTGTCCAAGATTCTTTTCCGAAATATACATAATATGTACCTATAATATTTAAGCTTGGAACGAACGTGGAATCTAGAGCACCATCTATGAGACAACATATGAAGTAACTTGATTAGCGCGACTAGCGCCACCTATAATGCAATAGCTAAAGGATACAATTGCATACAATTGCACGTATCGATAGCGTGCGTGAAAATAGCCCCATAGTTACAGGTTTGCAACAGTGTAGCGCCACAATTACCATAAAATCTAAGCTGGTGTTATAATCGAGCATCTTTGTTTGTAAATTATGTAGGTATTCCTAATTCCCTTTTAATTACATAATCAATAACTTTCATTGTTCATTGTTTTCGCAGCTTTTCCATTTTTTGTTTGGGAAACAACGTAGTCACCGATTACCAAAATGTTGCATTTGTAAAGATGCTTTTTACTCAAAATGATATTTACTAGTAGAACAAACGTTTCTAAAAAGTCTTATTTTTTTGTTTCATAATTTATTTATTCAAATTATTTTTAGTTTTACTTAAATTTATTTACTTTTATTTTGTTGAGATATGCGTTTTCGCGTTTGTTTGTTTATTTATTTAATTATTTTTTGTTTTTCGTTATTTTATTAATATTTCAAACTGCCGTAAAAAGAGCTAAAAAAAGCTGTAAGTTTTATGTATTTTAAAAATCAATTTGGTCCATATTATGAAGACTATTAACTTTCTAAAAATAATTTTTGCGGCGTCAGAAGTGAGAGCCTGTATATGTATAGTAAATATTCAAAATAAGGAGATTACTGTCACATAATACGTTATATACATAGAAGTCATTATACTAGCTCCAGTATATTAGCAATCTCTATAAATTTCTAGGACATTCTAGGCATCCTGCCGACATCTTTTGCAGAACTTGTAAATTTAAACCTGGGTCTGGATATCATTTAATTGTTGTTTTAGAAAAATAGTATTGAGATATGTGTTTTTGTTTATCATACTGCAATTTTTGTAGTAACTTTTGCTACACTATTACTGAATTTCTAAGATTTCAAATATCTTGCTCCCGTACAAGGATTGCAAAAATGGAAATTCTTTCCCTACTTAAATATAAATATTAATATAAATAAATATTATAATACGTACTTCCAGAATAATAAAAACTGTGCTTTATTAATATATTTATTTACTATTGAAATATTGTTAGTGTAATTCATAAAATATTTAAAAAGTTTAAAAATAATAGCAAAAAAGTTATAATCAATTACTAACACAATAATAACTAAGTTATAAAGTCCATTTTAGGCACCTAGTATCGTAATGTGTCCCTAAACACTTGTTTGAGCACAACTTTGTCCCACACGCAACACAAATATAATTACTATAGAAGCCACACACCGCGCAAAACGACAATGGAGGAAATGCGGAGTCCTCAACGGCAATATCACCAAATGACAATCGGCCAACTTCTTCAGCCTCTTTCCTATCATCTTCTATTAGCTGCTGGAAAGTCTTCCGATATTTCATTTGGTAATATTCGGGGTTGCGTTCCTTCTTCTTACTGCGAGTCCTGGACTCCAAGTTATCGTCGAACTTAGGTACTTTCTTGCTCATAACCAGATCGGCATGAGGGTCATCATGGTAATTATCCATCTCTAGACTTTCTAGCATCTTTTTGAGTCTCCGTTTTCTGGTAGTTTCATCGACTACTCTTCGTTTTTCACCTTCGGCAAACCGTTGCGACACACGCAAAATATGTTTAGAGTTTGGCATCTTGAGTTTTATCTATGATGTTTGTAAAAAATAAAAAGTGGTTTCCTGTTAAAATGAGTTTGATCTAAATAAATACTGTTGGCTTATTTTCCTTCTTTTTCGTTTAACGGGTAACTAATCTGGTCCATCAAATCGTCAATTTTTGTTTGTAAACTGTCTAGGATGTCAGCAGAGATGAACAAATGACCCTCGTCTAAGTCTTGAATGATAAATTTTCTGCCCAATTTCATAGTTTCGTCTAAATGCAATAGGAACTGTTTCATGGCAGGGTCACTAAAATATATTTAGGTTAGAATGGTTTGCAAACTTACTGATTTATGTAGTGATTACCATTTAACGAGGATACCTTTCATTACATTCACCATGTTTGGAAGGATTTTGTTACCATGCACGAGAAGTAACAGTTCGCAGAGGTGACACTGCAACAAATCACAATCCAAAAACTTAAATCATAACATACATAACCTTAATTAACTTTTTATTGCGTAGAGCAAGAGCGACATCTAACGGACATATAGCTCAATATAGCTCTGGGAGTCAATTCTCACCTAGCGCGAGTTCTCACCGTTCGTGAATTAACGTATGACCTTGGATGCAATCAGTTCGAACCGTATTCTATGGCCATGGGCAGTGTCGACAAAAGGTAGAGTACGTCCGTTATGTTCATGTTATTGCGATTGGTAGTAAAGGACACTGCATTGTCGACAGTGCCCATAGAATACGGTTCGAACCACATCGAACTGATTGCCTCCAAGGTCATACGTTAATTCACGAACGGTGAGAACGCTAGGTGAGAATTGACTCCCTGGATTGGTAGCGAGTCTAGGGTATTATTATATTTATTATAATTTATAGTACATATATTATAAATTAAAAATAGGACGAAATGGGCCCGGTAATTATAATACAAGTTTCATAAGACAAAAATTGACGCACGAGTTGTTTTGGAACGAGTGCGTCAATACGTCTTGTGAAACGAGTGTTATTTGTTATATACTATTTTTTCTACTTTACGACATTAACTTTACATAAATTTCAAAAATTACGGTTGTCATCTTAGAGCCTTGAGTAGTGTTTTCTTTAACAGTTGGTAGTTGTGGTAAAATTCACAAAGTCAGCACCACAGTAGAAAAAATAGTATATTACCTATAATACAAGTTTTTACGACAAACATTGGCGCACGAGTTGTTTTCGGCACAACGAGCGTAGCGAGGAGTGCCCAAATTGAACGAGTGTGCCAATACGTCTTATAAAACGAGTGTTATATACTATTTTTTCTACTTTGCGACATTAATTTTACATAAATTTCGAAAATTGCGACAGTCATCTTTCAATCTAGAATAGTTTTATGTTCAACAGTTAGTAGTTGTTTACTTTAGATTAGATAATTTATAACTAACTTTTCAGTGTGAGTTTGACTGTGATCGCGTCCGGATGTGTCGCCTCTGAATAAGTTGAGACGTAGTTCGATGTTACGGCGCATATACGTGTGCCGCCGCGATCCGATAAATTCCATTCATTTTCTTCTTTGAATCTTGTACAAGACTGTGACTGGAGTTAACTCCATTTTTATTTTACCCGATTTTGGCTGTGGCTTCGTGCGAATACCCATCGTGCGCAGTTCGATATCTTCAGAAAAACTTTTGAAAAAATTCCAATTATATTGAAGTATTTTATTCAAGACTTGTGATTGGGAGCAAAGGAGCCTGTATTGGCTCAAATCCCATTTATTACCCTACACAACAAGAAGAAGGACTAACTTTTCCCAACAGTATGCAAAGTTAGCAACAAAATCGGAATAGCTATATAACACTATAAACCCACATCAAAAATATGCGCCGGTTCATACTGCAACTGCAAGGCTCAAATGAGTATTAATTGAAAAAAAAACAATTAAATCTACAACAAATAGAGAGATGCAGACAAAAAATAAAGCAACCTAAATTAAAATTTTAAATGTAATGTAATAACACTTACTGTCGAACGACAATTACAGATACAATCAATTTTACCTTAATACCGAAATCGATAGTGTTTAAGATATCTTCTGCTTTTGTGATGGTTGCCTTACAGGGATAAAATATATATTAGAGGATTAAGAATGATAATATAAACAAAGCTGGGCAAAGTTAACCAGAAAGTTAACTTCGTTAATCGTTAGACCGTTAACAAAAAAGTTAACTCCGTTAACCGATACTTCGTTAATTTGCTACAAATGTAACGGAAGTTGGAGTTAACCGTTACCTTTAAAAAAAATCTGATGTGGCCAGGCACATGATTTTATCATACAATATATAAAATTAATAGTTTAGCCGCATGAGAATGTATTTGGTTGAGATAAATCGTGTCTGCATTCAAATTAAGCTAGTTAGCCAGGATTTGACAGATATTTTGATAGTCAATAGTATCAATAGTAGGTATTGTCAAAGTATTAGCATTTGACACTACCTACTGTCATCAGAATAATATTTATGTCACAAGTGCCGAAAGTACGGAACAGCGCGACGAGCGGTGATGCTGCGCGTCACCGATGGTCAGTCGCGCTATGTAGTTTTCGGCAGGAGTGACATCAACGCTTTTTGTGCAGCTTTTTGAGAAATACGTATTAAAAAATTCAAAAATGGTTATATTTCTGTATAGGAAATGTTAGGTTGATACCACTTCTACGAAACGTCAAGTTTAAAAAACTAATTCTAATTCTAACAGATTTATATTCGTTCATGACACTGTAGATGTCACATCAGTACCACCATACTAAAATATAACTACACTCATCGCTATACTTTATTTATAATTTTCTCTATTTATCGTTTTTACAATTAGATATAACAACGGGTTTATCTTTCTTATCAACAAACAATCAAATTGGTGACCTTATTTTATTTAAATTTTGTATTTTGTACTTTGCCGCACTAGAGCGGCAACGTTCCATAGCGGCTCTCCAACCTTTGATGAAATCAGCTGTTTTCGAGTGTGACAGCCATAGACATTTCGGTGGTGACAGCACAAAAAAATATTTGTCAAATCCAGGCTACTATGTAGTTTCATATCAATGCAGATGCGACTGATCTCGATCAAATAGAATTTGCTCTTGAAGCTAAACTATTAATTTTACCAAAAAATATCATAGGCATAAATTATTCAAAATTTCCTCTACTTTAATTTATTATTTAAGTATTTTGACGAAACTATAGAAATGGCAGCTCATTTGCAAAATCCTTGAAAAATGCTTAGAGGAAACAGTCAGTTCCTTTCGACCCTTTTGAACCAGAAGCTTTTCAGCTCTAAGTTTCGTCATGAAAGTTCAAAATATGAACCTTCGTTCCGATACCTTTAGTAGTTTCTCCGGAATCGTCGTCACAAAAATCGGGTACACACACACACACACAGACATTTTTTTGTACCTTGGTCAAAAATGTTCAGGGGACCCAAAAAGACCTATTTCCGCTAAAATCTCAATTTTTTTTTTCTGCACGATTACAATACTTTACATACTGCGTATGATAAAGTAAAAAATCTGATGTGGCCAGGCACATGACTTTATCATACAATATATAAAATTAATAGTTTAGCTGCATGAGAATCTATTCCATTGAGATAAATCGTAGGTATTCTCAAAGCATCAGCATTTGACACTACCTACACTACGTCATTAGAATAATAATTATTTATGTCACTAATGTCGAAAGTACGGAATAGCGCGACGAGCGGTGATGCGGCGCGTCACCGAAGGCGGAGCGTCGCCGTCGCATATGAGCGAGTCGGCTATCTAGTTTTTGGCAGGAGCGACATCAACGTTTATTGTGTTGCTTTTTAAGAAATACGTATTTAAAAAAATAAATGATGTCTGTATAGTACATGCTAGGTTGGTTCCACTTTGACGAAACGTCAAGTTTAAAGGTGCGTTCCAATTGGTAGGTAATGGTAGCTAATGGCGGTGGTAAAATACGAAATTATAGTATTTCTTACATTACGTGATAATGACACATATTAGTTTGCATGTACATAAACATGACTCACTATCAATGTTCTATTGGAAATACTATAACGGCGTCTGCTACCACTGCCATTGTCACTAATGAAAACGCACCTTAAAAGGGTAATTCAAATTCTGACAGATTTATATTTGTTCATGACACATCCCTACCAACATACTAAAATAAAACTACACTCATCGCTAAACTTTATTTATAATTTTCTCAATGTATCGTTTTTAGAATTAGATATAAAGACGGGTTGATATTTCTTATCAACAAACAATCAAATTGGTGATCTTACTTTATTTGAAATTTGTATTTTATAATTTGCCGCAGTACAGCGGCAACGTTCCATAGTGGTTTTCCAACCTCTGATGAGATCAGCTGTTTTCGAATGTGACAACACAAAAAAATATTTGTCAAAATCCTGGCTACTATGTAATTTCATATCAATGCATATGCGACCGATCTCGATCAAATAGAATTTGCTCTTGAAGCCAAACTATTAATTTTACCAAAAAATTTCGTAGGCATAAATTATTCAAAATTTCCTCTACTTTAATTTATTAATTAATTAATTTGTCGAAATTACAGAAATGGCGGCTCATTTCCTAAATCCTTCAAAAAAGCTTAGAATAAACTAAAATGCTAAACTATGAATTTTACCAAAAAATGTCATAAACATAAATTATTCAAAACTTCCTCTACTTTAATTTACTATTTAACTATTTTGACGAAATTACAGAAATGGCGGCTCATTTGCAAAATCCTTGAAAAAGGCTTAGAATAAACTACCAGTTCCTTTGGACCCTTGTGAACCAAAAGCTTTTCAGCTCTAAGTTTGGTCATAAAACTTCTAAATATGAACTTTCGTCCCGATACCTTTAGTAGTTTCTCCGGAACCGTCGCCACAAAAATCGTTTACACACACACAGACATACATACACACACACACACACACAGACATTTTTTTGTACCTTGGTCAAAAATGTTCAGGGGACCCAAAAAGACCTATTTCCGCTAAAATCTCAATTTTTTTTTTCGGCACGATTACAATACTTACATACTGCGTATGATAAAGTAAAAACAGGTAATGTTGAGTGGCGATCAACCCACCCAAATAACCACGGACATCTTGATTTCATAAGTGAAAATACCTTAGGAATTTTTCAAACTACGTACAGTTGGGTTATTTATAACTATCGCTTTGGCCATACTTATAAATTATCATCTAGCCTACATTAAGCATATTTGTATCCAGCATAGTATCTACCCAGATAACAAAAACAATATAATAACAACCAAAATACACTGTTTGAAGTATAATTTTATAAACAATACAAGCAAATCTTTAACAATGGCCAAAGCCACCCACGGTAACTAAAATACCTACATTGCAAGATGCAAGATTTACAATTGTTATTTAAAGGATCAACTGAGTTAGCATTTGGTGGAGTACATCACACACATGTAAACAAAACTGAGCCAGAACTTGCACAAAATGTATACAGAGGGTTGAAATGGTTACTTATATTTTTGACTTAACGGATTTAAATTAACGGATGATGAATGTAGCGGAAGTTAATGAGTCCGTTAATGGTTTTGAACGTCAACTTAAAAGTTAATTCGTAATGAAAAATATAACTTCGTTAATTAACGATTAACGGATTAACGCTTTTGTGCCCAGCTTTGGATATAAACATTCACTTTTACAATCTATGATTTAAAAACTTCTCTCAAGCAGAAGTCTGATGAAGACAACGTATGGGTTCCTGTTAAAAATGTTTCAAGGAAACGAACACCTTTAGAATTAACATATTTGATCAATAGTTACAGTGGTGGCACCCACAACATCTCTTAAAAACCTTTTGACAAAATTTCTCAACTCTATGGAATAAACCTCTTCCAAGTACAAATTACGCATTAATTATACAAAAAACTATTCAAATTGAAATATGTTAGTTTAATGTAATTTTGACTTATACATGTTCATGTTTTTACTCTCATGTTTAAGGGGCTGATGTGACAAACAGTGCAATACACAAAAATATTTAAATTTATTCTTTAACATTAAATAAAATTAATTAATTGTGACAATTTCAGATTTTTAAGTTTGCTCCTACAAGAGATTTTAAGCATTATATCATATCGAGAAAAAAAACGGGTCCTAGCAGATTATCGTAACTGAATTTTAAGTAATTTATTAAAAAATAAAGTAAGTGTAAACCTTGATGAACTCTGCTTACTAATAAATAGTTGAAAGAAAACTGCTTTCTATAAAATGATATATTTTAAAACGTACAAGGTAGACGAATAAATACTAACAAACTAAAATATTATACAACTGGGAATTAAAACTGGTAATTGGGCGTACAAAACTTAATCCATGGCTCCAGAAATGTTGCACAAATGCTGCATGTCGTGACACTAGAACCTTTACAAATATGCCAAATTACGCGGTTAGCAGGAGGCATTTTCTTTATTATTTTCCATCTTCTCCTCCATTTCTTTGTATAACTCAGATCTATCAAGTAGTTTCTCGAGTTCCTTGTCGGAATAAATTTTCCCATTGGCAGGAATCTTATCCGTCGACGTGTCAGAGTTCAACATATCTCGTAATTCTTTCAGATCAATATTTTTATTTCCACCGATTCTGAATTTTCCATTTTTTATAATAACCTTTTCTAGACGTCGCTTGATGGTTGCTCGTTCAACGATTGTCTCGTCTATTGTATTTCTTGTGACTAGAGAGAAAACCATCACTGGTTTAGTTTGTCCTATTCGATGACAACGGTCTTGCGCCTGCAGATCTACTTGTGGATTCTAAAAAAAATAAAAATTAACAAATAATAAATAAAAATAAATATAAGCAGTTAATAAAATATTTTCTACCCAATCACGATCGTAGAGAATTACGGTGTCAGCTGCCGTTAAATTCACCCCAAGGCCACCTGCCCTTGTCGAGATTAAGAACAAAAATATATCCGGATCTTTGTTAAATTGTTCTATTACTTTTTGTCTGTCGTCTAGAGACATGGATCCATCTAAACGACAAAATTTGTATTGTTTCATTTCGACGTATTCTTCAATTAAATCTAACATCATTACTAATGTGCTAAATATTAAAACCTGAAAACAAGAAACAGATTTGTTAAAACAAATGTGCACACAAAAATTCCAAACTAAGTAAAAATGGTATTATCTAGTAATTATTATTTTTGTTGCCATATGGAGAAGATTTTAGAGTATACAGAAAACAAGTAAATTTATATTAGTCCAAGCCACATGCATTTTTCTGCTGTAAATTCACATACCATACACCATTAAGGTCCTGATAAATATTTATTCTCATTCTAGTAGGGTTGTATCTCCAAAACTTGAATATTCTGGACAGGGGTTAAGAAAACAGGACAAATGTCAAAAATCCAAGACAAACAGGAATATTAGGTAAATCTAAAATGGCCAAACTTATTTAGAAACTGAATCGTGAAGAAGAAACTGAAAAGTATCACCCTTTCAGAGGGCGAAATAAACAATAGGTGTGTATTTTTCAATATCTCTAAATCCACTGGTTTTTGCAAAATATGGTTATTATTAAAACTATAAAATTATCTCGTATTTTTTATAGAGTGAGCGGTAAAAGTATGGAACAATTTTAATAAAATTGGAAAAAAGCTTACTTTTACTGCGAAAGAAAATGAAAATGCCGTCTGCGATATGTGCAAAAATAAGTATTTGTACAGAGGGGGAACCACAACCAATTTGAGAAAACATTTAATTTCAAAACACCCCACAACTCTCAGAGAAATATCACGGACTGGACCAGAACAACCAACAACATCAAAAGGCAATTTCTGTATGATTTTTTGTTTGTTTGTTGTCACTTAATATAAGATGTACCACGCGCGCACGCAACCAAAAAATCTGTCAGTGTATGTTTGCGGCAAATACGATATACGTGTACTCATATAGGTAACTAAAAGATAGTGCGAGTACTCAAAATCAAACAGTACTATGTACTCATTGGCTACTACTTGTACAAAGTAACGGGTAGAAAGTAACGGGTAAAAAGTAACTCTAATAAAATAACGGGTGCAAACTACCTAATGGGTACTAAGTCACGGGTAGTAACGGGTACTCGAAAGTATGCGTAGTGTGTCACTGGTTATCACCCAGTGAGTGGTTCCAAAGAAACTAAGAAAGTTTAAAGGAGGTCATAAGTTTTCTTTTTGTATCTTGAATGTTGTGAATGCTTTTAATAAAACAGTTTATACCTATGTATTATTTTTCTCAACTGAAATAAACAGAAACGTGATCTTGTTTCTAGCACACTACCAATAGGTGTAACTGAGAGGTATCGATAATCTGAACTTAGTTTGGATTAAAGACACCATTTTAAAATATAATTTATGTAAAATAATAAAAAATAAAAGGTATCCATACACCAAACGCCGTTCGGATTATAGATATATTTTATATGATATGGGTAACCCGAACGATTGAGTAATCCGAACGGGGTCTGCCAACTTTCTGTTCGGATTAGCCGTACATCACTGTAATAAAATAAAGAATTCTGTTACTATTTTTTTTATTTTTTTTTTTATGGCTGAGCCAAAGCCAGGATACAAAACTAAAGTACATATTCTCGTAAAAATAAAACAAAATAAACATAATAGAACTAACTCACTCTGTGATTTTGTTGCTTTAGCTTGGTAAGCATGGCGTCCAACACTAGCATCTTTCCGCTCTCGGAAACAACTCGCTCATCCAGAACAACATCACTGCCGTCTGGTGTCACAGGAATATGCACCAGGAACGGGTGATTTACGATCTTCTTGAACATCATCACCGGATTTGCCATAGATGATATTTTGACAACATAATCCTGTTTGCTCTCTACAACCGTGAATTGCGTCGATTTTCGGGTTTGACGTTTTACTGGAGACTCAACTGGTGTGCTATCAGCGTATTCGTAGTCATCCATACTCCATTTCTTATAAGACACATCAATGGCACAGCGCCTTCGTTTCTTAGGTTGTTCCAGGCCAATCTTAAAGTTATAAGAATAACGAAAAATTAATTAGCTTATGTCTAGATTAGTGAAATAAATATATATATACATATATAAAATACATCTAAAAATGTTTGCGTTTGTTGTTAGATCAAGTAGTTCTTTACACTTTGGACAAGTTATTAAGAGCTGATTTCTGCAAATTATGTTCCATTGTTTATTTTATGAATTCTGTTATTTACTATGTAATATTACTAGTTTTCCGTGTTTTTTCTATTTCAACATGTAAAAATGTATTTTTAATTTACGTTTATTGGGATTTTTCTGTTTTGCTTGATTTGAACCGGACATGTCTCATACTTTGTTAAAGTTAAATAACGAGAAGTTTTAAAAAGGCCAACCTTTAAAGAATTTTTTTTTTTGGTGTGGAGAATTTCTAATAGTAAATTAATAAAAGTAATAAACATTCCATTTCATTAATCGTATGATGAAAGGCAGTGACAGCAAGTATATTTTTAGAATTTTAAAACAACATTTTGCAGTCTCTTTCAAAATTAGCAAAATTCTTGTTTTACAAAGAAAGATGTAAATTACTCATTAGTGGTAATTGACACACCACAAGAATTATAAAGTTAATATTAATGACGACAAAGCAGTCCCTTCCAAAACTGTCGAGTCGGTAAAAAAACATTGGACTTGACACCATTTTTGTGAAATGATTCTAATTTTTGAGATAACCAGTTCCGAAATTCCGAGGCAAATAACATACCTGAATCGGTAAAAAGTATCAATATTTTTGCTGTTGCGAAGATAATATTTTAGTTTTAATTACATATTGTCTTTTAGCCTACGTTTAGGTCGACGGAAACTGCGCGGATTACCGCGCGGTTCATTTGTCGGCACCCGGCAGCGGTCGATGCCGACAAAGAAGATCCGCGCGGTTTCCGTCGACCTAAACATAGGCTTAGTCATACCTATTATGTAATTGGAAATGTTTGCACATTTCCAATTACAAAAATCTATTTTTGTATTGTGAGTCAAGCTAGATGAATTATATTTGAAAAAAACAAAAAATTTACATGTAACAATTTTAGTGTTTTTTTATCTTGCCAAAAAATTACTTTTTTCTACTCCTATTGAAGAATGCATTCATTATCATGGCAATTTATGATAAGTAATACTAACCATTCCGCACACACATGGCAAATATTACATTTCTGGCTCCTCATACCACGTGAGTAGTGACAAATATTTCATTCCTCACGGCTTTAGAACCAATCACAGCTCTGGATTTTTCATTTCCATATTGTTTTGATACACTGCTTAGCGACATTGTCAAGGCATTGACAACATCGCAAAGTGACAAGCGCACCAAACAATTTTAATCTGTCTAAATCCTGTAAACCGTCATAGTGACGTACAGCCGTTCCTATATGCACAAAAATTAATTTATAACATTTCGTTGCATGGTCGTAGGAAAAGTATAGTATTCCATTCGCAAGTAATGGCAATGTCTAACTCTCACGAAACTTCGTTCTTGTGAGAAATTGCTTACATTACTTGCTCATAGAATAATATACTATTTGCTAGGCCTGGAAATGAAAAGGGACCAGTTGACCGAAATTGAGTTATATTTATTTTTAGATAGAATAAGTCATGGCAAAGGTACTCCATCATTTTAATCGGACTACCATAAAGGGAAATTGAAAACAAAAGTTAAGTTGCTGATGCAAAAAGTAAACTTTTCAGCAATGACGCTTCAAACTTTAAAAATTAATAACTTTCCACATGTTTGTAAGTTACGCTGACTCCAACATTTTTGGAACAATTTTGATATTAGTTCTAAGATTTTTAGTAGAATTTATTATTTCATTATTCCATTTAGGTTTTATAGGCTTTTTAATCTATAGTGCCATTGGCCTGGGGCTAAAATATGGTCTAAACTAGACACTTTTCATCTCTCAAGTCTTAAGAAGACTTATAAGCATTCTCATAGAAGGTTTTTGGCGTCTGATTTCTAATCTGATTGTCCATGGAAATCTGTCCATAGAAAAAGATTCAACACGATTATACAAATTTTCCAAATTTTGTAAAAGTTTCCAAGTTTGTTTTATTCATTCAACACATTTTTTCATGCATTTCCAACAGCAGATAATATCTGATGAAAAGAAAACAATAAAGAGAAATAAGGAAATAAAACAAAAATGTGCATTTTGCACCAGTTTAACTTTATTTGCGATTATCTGTGTAACTAGAAACGAACAACTGGTGTCTTTTCACATCCACACACATTTATCTCAGAAGTTACACTGAAAATTTTATCAACTTTGAACAATAAATAATGCTCTTATTCATCCAGTAGCAACCCCAAAAATCTTTTCAAAATTATAAAAAAATATAACTGTTAATGTTTTTCTAGTCATAGCATTTTGTGAAGAAATCTTTTGGACAAAATAAGAAGCACCTTAATAAAGGTGCTATAACGCAAATTAATAAATTTAATAAATAAACACAAAATGTTATGTAGGGTATAAGCAACAATATTTAATTGCTAAGTATCAACTTACTTCTTCCTGTACTTCTTCGTCTCCATGTAAACCGCCAAGGTTTTTCTCTAGGACAAACGAGTATAGATGTCTTTGTAATTTTGTCAAAGGGCAATAAACCAGTACTTCTTTTTTAGGCACTATGTCACCTAGCACTTCAATTTTTAGCCGTCGCAACATGAACGGTTCCAGCACTTTATGCATCGAGGATATGACTTTGTTAGACCTTTCCTCTTGAACTATTTTATCGTCATCCTGCAAACAAAAACACACTCATAAAACATTTTAAAAAATATCACAATCTATTACTATAGTTGAATCAATTTAACTTTGCGTGTTGTCAAAAGTGACAGTCGTCTAGTGCAATTGACTGTTGTCATTCGGCCAGTGGCGTAGTCGAATAACTTTTGCCAAAGGAAAAGCATACGTCTGCATACACATACGGGTCATAAAATTCTAGCGTCTATGAAAAAATACTGATTTCTGCGAATCGCATACCAAAACTTACTTCTATTTGCGATTTGAACGGCTCGTCTGTACGGGTACTGAACGAAAGTTAGTAGTACATGCAACCGAGCGTACTTATTTGTGAATATGGTTGGCCAAAACAAAGTGTTAATAAAAGAAAATGTATGCAAAACACATTTGTAAATAAAGAGACAAACATCAAGATGACACACTACAAAGTAAATCCTTACGCAACACACCACCTTGCAAGAATTAATTTGATTTTGTAGTATATATTAAACTTGCATTTTCTACAAAATCACAATTGTGTCCAGCATGTAAAATAATAATTTCCCGTCAAATCCCCCAGCTTTCCGAACGCTTTTAACACTATCATCCTGCCACAACTTCCTTCGACCACCCTTTGAAAAAATCCATGTTTCATCCAGAAACATAAGAGTGCGGCTAAATGCAAAATTTCTATTTTTCATGTACATTCTAAGAAATTCAGCTCTCATAGATGCTATGGCGAGTGTTGCCATTAAAGCCCTTCGGTTATCGTCATTTTTTGTAAGATATGTAGTTGGCAACACTGTTATGTTGGCATTACTGAATGTATAGTTAGTAAGGTAAGATGGCCGATTGCCGTCAGACGTTGTGTATAACGTTGTGAACCAGTTTGACATAATAAACAACATTTAGCACTAGCTACGAGACTATTTATTGTTATATCCTGTAAGATATAATACATGGTGTCAGGTTAATAACCTACAGAGTGTAGTTGGTGTTCGTAACGTGAAGGAAAGCAATAATGGAATCGCTTTTTAAGCCGCCAGAACCACTGAGTTTGGAGGGAAATGTCTCGGAGAACTGGAAGAAGTTTAGCCAGAAATTCGATCTGTTCATGATGGCCAGTGAGTTAACAGCGAAGCCGGAAGAAAAAAAGGTGGCCGTGTTTCTAAACCTTGTCGGAGATGACGGCCTGGAGCTGTATAATACGTTCGAGTTTGCGGAGAGTGGAACAAAAACATTGGACGTTGTTAAAAAGAAATTTGATGAGTACTGTTCTCCAAAGAAGAATCCTATATTTGAAAGATACATATTTAACAGTATTTATCAGAAAGAGGGTCAGTCGTTTGACAGTTTTGTAACGGAACTAAAAAAGGCAGTAAAAACGACGGAATACAAAGAGCAAGACGACATGGTACGTGATAGAATCGTCATGGGAATTTACGACAAATCGACGCAAGAACGATTGCTGCGGGAGGCTACTCTAACATTGAATAAAGCAGTAGATTTTTGTCGAGCGGTTGAAGCGAGTAAGACTCAGGCAAAAACATTGCAAACTGACAGTGCTGTAGCTGCAATCAAGACAGAACAGAGGAAGTTACAAGGCAAACAAAGTCAAACAGTGCAGAAGTGTGACTACTGTGGTTACAAACATGAAAAAATGAAATGTCCAGCATATGGAAAAAACTGTGCAAAGTGCCAAAAGCGGAATCATTTTGCATCGCAGTGTAAGCAACCTGTGAAGAAGGGAGAAAGGAGAGTGAATGAAGTTCATGAAGAGGAACTTGAGGAATCGGAAAGTGATGAAGAGTTCTATGTCAGTGCTGTAGTTAAGGAGGTAGGCTCAATTCAATCAGCTTCCAGAGAAACAGTATGGACTAAGAGAGTAAAGGTAGGAAATGGAGAAGTCAATTTTAAACTCGATACTGGAGCTGAAGTCAGTATTTTGCCATTAGATGTTGTAAAGAGGATTGATCGTAACGTTAGACTTAAGAAAACGAATGTCACTCTTGTCTCATATGGTAGTTCTAAATTTAAGATAAAACCTGTGGGTGAAGTTTGTTTAGAGTGTTTTGTTAAGTCACATAGTTCTAAGGTTACTTTTATTATTGTTGAAAGTTCTGGTCAGATGCCATTATTGGGTTTGCAAGGTTGTTTAAGTTTAAATTTGCTAAAGCGAATAGACAATGTTGAAAATTGTAAGTTCAAGTCACTTGAGGATGTTATTAATAAATATCCAGCTGTATTTGAAGGTCTGGGCAAATTCCCAAGTAAGCATCACATTACGTTAAAAGAAAATGTCATGCCTAAGGTTTGTCCCATAAGGAGAGTACCTCAGATATTACATGAAAGATTGAAAAAGAAATTGAATAACCTTGAAGAACAGGGAATTATAAGAAAAGTAGACAAACCAACAGAGTGGGTACACCCACTAGTAATTGTTGAAAAAAATAACAATGACTTGCGACTTTGCCTTGACCCAAAGCATTTGAACGGTGCCATTCAGCGGGAACACTTTCTAATACCATCAGTTGAAGAAATATCAGGAAAACTGAGTAACAAGCAATACTTTACTGTACTAGACATGAAAGATGGGTATTGGCAGGTGGAACTCGATGATGCTAGCACTGATCTTTGTACATTTGGTACACCATTTGGTAGATTTCAGTTTCTAAGATTGGCTTTTGGAATCTGTTCTGCACCGGAAGTTTTTCAGAAGAAAAACTATGAAATCTTTGGTGATCTTGATGGTGTTGGCTTATACTTTGATGATTTAATTATCACAGGCGCTACTGAAGCCGAGCACGATAACAATCTGAGATTGGTTTTAGAGCGAGCATTTAAGTACAATATTAGATTTAATAAAACAAAGGTGCAATTTAAAAAAAGCAGCGTAAAGTTCTTGGGTCAAATCTTTTCGAGGAATGGTGTTGAACCAAACAAGAGTTATATTAAAGCAATTAATGGTATGCCCTTGCCGAAAAATAAAACTGAAGTGTTAAGATTTTTAGGAATGGTAAAATTTGTCGGGAAATTTATTCCTAATCTTTCTCAAATTACCGCGCCTTTGCGAAACTTGACTAAAAATGATACTGAGTTTGTCTGGGCCACTGAACATGACAATGCCATGAATAAATTGAAATATTTGCTAACGAACGCGCCGGTACTGACATTTTTCAATCCTGAGTTGCCGATTGAAATCGAAACTGATGCTTCAAAAGATGGATTAGGCGCATGTTTGCTTCAAAATGACCACCCTGTTGCATTTGCATCAAGAAGCTTGAATGCAACCGAGCAAAAATACGCTCAAATAGAGAAAGAAATGTTGAGTATCGTATTTGCAGTACAGAAATTTCATTTGTTTGTTTACGGATTGGATGTTAAAGTTAAGACTGATCACAAACCGCTTGAGTCCATATTTCGGAAAGACTTACAAGCAATATCACCACGATTACAAAGAATGAGGTTAAGACTCCTCAACTACAATCTGTCTGTGACGTACAAACCGGGGAAATATATGTATATTTCGGACACGTTATCGAGAGCTTATTTGACGGATAATGGGTTAAAATCGGATTCTGAATTTGAATTTGCAGTTCATTCGGTACTAAAAAATCTTCCGATATCAGATAATCGGAAAACCCAATTAGAAAATGCTATTAAAGCAGACTCTCAGTTAAGGCTTGTAATGGATTACTGTCGCAATGGGTGGCCAAGTACTAAGTGTGATGTTCCAGAGGCCATAAGACATTATTTTAAACTAAAAGACCAGTTAACCATTTCAAATAACTTACTATTGTTGGAGAATAAGTTAATTGTTCCAGCCTCACTACGAAGTGAAATGTTAAAGTTGCTTCACGAAGGTCACTTAGGAATAGAGAAGACGAAAGCGCGTGCACGTCAAATATTTTATTGGCCGGGCTTGAGTGTAGACATTGAATCATTCAGGAAAAATTGTAAAATTTGTGAAAAAATGGCGACAAAAAATCAAAAAGAAACTTTACATCCTTATCCAATTCCCGAAAGACCCTGGGAAAGACTTGGTGTAGATATTTTTACTTATAATAATGTAAGTTACCTAGTGGTCTTTGACGCGTACTCTAACTGGTTGGAGCTCTTAACACTTAAAGATAAATCTGCCAAATCCGTGATTTCATCATTAAAGCCTGTATTTTCAAGATTTGGATCGCCGGACCAGATTGTTTGTGATAACGTACCATTCAATAGTTATCACTTTAACGATTTTGCTAAAGAATGGAATTTCATGATCACGACAAGAAGTCCCAATTATGCGCGTTCAAACGGTCTAGCAGAAAAGGCAGTGTCGATATCGAAAAATTTTCTGAGAAAAGCCAAAGAGGATGGTAAAGAGATATATACCTCGCTGTTGCAATATCGAAACACACCTTTAAAGAATATGAACTTTTCGCCATCTCAACTTTTAATGAGTCGCGTATGTAAAACAAAGCTACCCATATCCGTAGAATTGTTAAAGCCTGCTTTATGTGAAAATGTACATGCTAAATTAGAGACAAAACAATCCCTAGCAAAAAAGTATTTTAATAGCGGCGCAAAAGAGCTAGCTGTTCTAGAACCAAACTCAGATGTGACTGTTTATAACCATGTTAACAAGTTTTGGGAACCAGGACAGATTCTAAAAAATCATGAGTCTCCAAGATCTTATGTCGTTAAAGATTATCAAGGTAATGTCGTACGCAGAAATAGGGTCGATTTGAGAAAATCTGACAATAAATACGAACAGAGTCTTGGTGATTCAGATTGTGGCGAAGGTGTGGATTCATCAGCTGCAACTAACATGAGTATGACTAATACCGGCATTGTAAATGATAATAACTACACTGTAACAACAAATGGTGACATAGTGCGCGATGCCAGTGATAGTGAGCAGACAGCGAATAGTGAATTAAATAGAGCTAGATGTCAGAGCCCTGCTCCAAAGTGTTCTCGGTCAGGTCGTACTATTAAGAAACCAAAAATACTGGACTTGTAAATTATAAATTATAAGAGGGGGGATGTAAGATATGTAGTTGGCAACACTGTTATGTTGGCATTACTGAATGTATAGTTAGTAAGGTAAGATGGCCGATTGCCGTCAGACGTTGTGTATAACGTTGTGAACCAGTTTGACATAATAAACAACATTTAGCACTAGCTACGAGACTATTTATTGTTATATCCTGTAAGATATAATACATTTTTAAACTTAGCAAAGCAATGTGTCTATGCTTCACATCTCTTTGCGCCGCCTTAATGAAGGAAACTTTGACCGGAGAATACCATAGGCTATAAAACCGTAAAACTTGCGAGAATCAAAAAACTGTTTTAGGGTCTGATTTTATACACTCCAAGGTTTTAAGATATGAACGGAAAAAAATTATTTTTTCAAGCGATTCTGTGAGAACCTCCCCTTAAACAAAACATACCTTCAAATCCTCTAAAATAATCAATGACGAAAACGTATCGCTATTTTTAAAAATGCTAGGCATTATAAAATTTAGCAGGGACCATAATTCTTCCAAATTGTTTTGTAGAGGTGTACCAGTTAGCAATACTTTATTAAGACACTGCAGACTACGCATCTCCCTGCAAAAAGAAATATTTATGTACATTATATTGCAATATACAATAAAAAAAATATTACGTTGAGACTTTGGTTAAGTGATTTTTCAAACTGTGCGCTTCATCCATAATCATATATTTCCAGACAACCTTCCGAAACATGTTGAGTTCTTTGGATACCATGTGGATTGTGGTAAGCACAACTGGACGGACCTTTTCGCCATTAATCTCGTAAGTTTTGAAGATGTCGTACATCAGTTTCTGTCGTGTATCTCTGTCACCGTGAAACTTAACGACAGGAATGGATGGTGCAAATCTTTTAAACTCCGCGGTCCAATTCGGAAGTGTTGAAAGGGGGACCACGATCAAAAACGGGCCCTTAATTTCGAGCTCTAATATATGGCACAGCAACGCTATCACTTGTATGGTTTTTCCCAAACCCATCTCGTCGGCCAAAATACCATTCACTCCAACCTCAAATAAGGCCTTAAACAAAAGTTATTGTTAATATATTTTTATTTTAATCCGAAATTGATTCCAAGGAATTGAGATGAGTCCTACAAAAAACCGATGTTTTGTTATTGAAAATTATAAAACAGTTATTATTTATCGGATGTTGTTAGTTTGATGATTGGGGCAGTAGGCTCTGGTATCTGGTAGACAGTATTATTAACATAATCGTCGCACAAAACAACAGAAATTGACAGAAATAATAAGCATCAAGGTCATCAGTTTGAATAACAAAATTTTGCTAGGGATTATAAACTCATAACAGGGATGTTAAATTACAGTAATTATTTTTTTTTGTAAATTACTGTTGTAATCAAAATTATTAATTTCAAATATTAAATTACCATGTAAATTAGAATGGTCAAGAATGTTGGCTTAAATTACCGGGTAATTAAAAATGTTAAATTTAACCGCCGTTAAACCGATCACTGTAAGTTGTGATTCTTACGTATGTTAAAAAAATGTTATGTAAATAAAATTCATTATTTGGTAGATAACGCTCTATTTCAAGGGATTTTTTTTTTTTTATTTATTTATTCAACCCATCGAGATAGTATAGAAGAGGAGGAGTCATATCAGCTTAAAATTGGGATCACTTTATGTCAAATCATACCGTCCGTTAGTCCCATAGTGTCAAATTGACAAGCCGATACATTATATAGGTTTAAATAGTTTCTAGTGCGCTATAAGTATTTTTTCTAACTAATTAGCATGACAGTATGTGATATAAGAAGCTGTCGCAGCAGAAAGGGTCCTGGCTGCAATAAATCAGCGGGAATTACGTTTCATCGGGAAGTGACGTTAGATGTCAGTCAAATGACAATGAACAGGCCCGTTCAAGAAAAATTTGACTTAGTTTTTCGTTTATTTAACAATTAAATGTAGGTTTCCAAAGATTTGTGCGCAGCAGGAATTATGGATACATATTGTAGACCGATGTAACTGGAAGCGGACAAAGTCCAGTATTGTGTGTTCGAAACATTTTATGGAGCTATGTATAGACAGAACATCACCAAATCGCATCAAAATAATAAAATGGTTTTGTTTACAGGCCAATAGGTTACAAAATGTATAATACTTATTTGGTCATATTCATATTTGTTCCACTTATAAGTTTTATTTTACATTAAGTTAAACAAATGCAACATTTATTTTACATTATTTGTTATAACCTTAATCCAGAGTATTATTGCGTTTATTATACATTTTCACTTTCTTTACTTGATCAAATATATGTGCTATGTTGCACTGTCTGCAATATTACAGAAAAACAATTATAATTAGTCCGGGCCTGTGCAGACCGACCGTCGTATAGTCCCATAAGCCACACCTACTGACGCCGTTTTGAGTATATGAAAAACGTCGTCATAGCGCCTCCTTTCTATACTATCTCGATGATTGAACCCAAAAAAACATAGTATGTTTATAACAGATTTACATATAATATACATACAGTAGCGGCCAATAAAATCGGAACAAACTTATTTTGGCGCTTCCACCTTCAATAAATCAGAAATATTGAAGGTTCACAAACTGATGTTTACGATGTTGTTTCCTCTATTTGAGATGAACATTTTCCATTTTTTATATTTACGCTACAATCATTCTTTGATTTTTTATATATTTTTTATTCAATTTACTCGCTTTATGATAAGTTATAGATGGTTATAATACTAATCATTCCCCACACACATGACTGGCTACTCACAGAACCAATACCAGCTCTGGATTTGCATTTCCATCATGTTTTGAGAGACTGCTAGCGACGTTGTCAAGGCATTGACAACGTCGCTAACTGACCAGCGCTACGAACAATTGTAATCTGTCAAAATCTTGTGAACCGTCATTGGGATGTACTGCGGTCGCTATATTATGTAATAAATTAATTTATAAAATTTCATTGCATGGTCGTAGAAAAGATATAGTATTCAATTCGCAAGTAATGGCAATTACTCACTAGAACGTTTTGTAGCACTCGCTTACGGCTCGTGCTGCAAACTTCGTTCTCGTGAGTAATTGCTTACATTAATTAGCTCATAGGATACCATTTTCAAGTAGTCGTATTCTACATAAAAAAAAAAATTAAGCACAAAAGTGACGAACAGAAGGAAGCAATAGTTAGAGCTGCGCAATCGAGCCAGACGTACCAACAAGTGGCTGAAACGTTTCAAATCGGGGTTGGATGCATTTCGCGGTTCATGAGCAAGTTTGAAGCTTTTGGTTCGGTGCAGAGGAATGTCGGAAGTGGTAGGCCAAAAAAACAACCGAACGCAAGGTTCGATTGATGGTCAGAGTCGTGAAAGAGGACCCCAGAAAGACGGCCGTGGATGTGATGAAGCATGCTAATGAACATTTTGCTCGCTAGGCGTCCAGCCAAGAAACCACTGATATCAAAGAAAAATCGAGTGGCCCGGTTGGCGTTTGTTCTAAAGTACGGACGTTTATGGCACGTTAACCTAACTTTGTAATGTTAAGGTTAGTACTGTTATTTTACGGACCATAAATGGTCAAGTATTACTTGTTCTACGGACCATAAATGGTCAAGTATTAACTGTTCAAGGACCATACATGCTCAAGGACCATACATGCTCAAGGACCGTAAATGGTCAAGGACCATAAATTCTCAAGGACTATAAATGGTCAAGGACCATAAATGGTCAAGGACCATACATGGTCAAGGACCATACATGGTCTAAGACCAACGTGGTCAAGGACCATAAATGGTCAGTGTTATTGTTTTATGGACCATAAATGGTCAAGGACCATACATGGTCAAGGACCATACATAGTCAAGGACCATACATGGTGCAGGACCATACATGGTGAAGAACCATACATGGTCAAGGACCATCTATGGTCAAGGACCATAAATGGTCAAGGACCATACATGGTCAAGGACCATACATGGTCAAGGACCATAAATGGTCAGTTATTGTTTTATGGACCATAAATGGTCACGGACCATTCATGGTCAAGGACCATAAATGGTCAGTGTTATTGTTTTATGGATTGTTTTATTGATATAGGAGTAGAGAAATACATTGTTCCGGTTTTTTTGTCCCCTCCAAAAGCGAATAAATTGAATAAAAAAATATATAAAAAATCAAAGAATGATTGTAGCGTAAATATAAAAAATGGGTAATGTTCATCTCAAATAAGGGAAACAACATCGTAACCATCAGTTCGTGAACCTTCAATATTTCTGATTTATTGAAGGTGGAAGCGCCAAAATAAGTTTGTTCCGATTTTATTGGCCGCTACTGTATGTTACCATATTATAAACCTATAATATTACTCTGACAAAGTATGTCGTTAAACATTTTCATTTTAACTAATATTCTCGAATTTCAATTCTTTGTTATTATAACTTTAATAATAACAATTAGGACAATTAATTAATCAAAAATAACAGACACTCACCTTCAGCCAACGTACCCCTTCTACTTGATAATCGTGCAATTTGCCTTTGAACAAACTTAGTTTACTTAATATACTTTTCTTGGTACCTGAAAGAAGAAAGAAAAACATTTAATTTTTACACCAAATTTAGGGTTGGTAAATTTAAAATGTAGATAATCAGAAATCAAAGGAATGAATGAATTTTGGCAAACTGATTCTCTAAGCAGGTTACAAAACCATATGCGTATAAGAATACAGATAATTAAATCTAAATCTGGTGCACATACATAGTAACGTAACATTTCAATATCTACATACAATACATGGCTGATGCAGATCATGGAATATGTCAACATTCAATAGTATTTTAAATTTGTAGCTTAAGATACATACAAATTTTATTTGATTTTTCTAGTAAACTTGTCAGAAAATGAAATACTTTTATACACACTGTATATCAAAAACATAAATTATTAAAATAAACCAAATCTATGTGGTTTTTAAAAGTTTTAATAATTTATATTTATTTTTCAAAGCAACGGAATCTTTTATATATAAGATTCAGATTTTAGTCCAATCAACAGTTTTGAGCTTGCAAAAAGATCGGAAAGAGTTTATACTGGGCAATTTGTATATTATAGGGCCTTAATGAAAATCCTAAACTGACAAGTTATAGAAAAGTGCTTCTACAAAATTGCTACAAAAACAAGAGCAAAAAGCATCTATTTAAAGTTGTAGAACATAACATTTACTTTTGGAATAATAGAATATTATTTGACGAGCACATAATTAAGAATATTTTTTTTATCTACGACTCACATATAATAAGTTCGTTGCATACGTATCCATGTCTATATAATCCCCATCATTATACGCACCAATGATTATAATGACCCTAGCGTTGTATAATAATGACAGTTGGTTCAAATAATGACCTCATTATTTGAACGAACTGTCATTATTATACAACGCTAGTGTCAAAGTCTGTCAAAACCTACGTGGATGAGTTATTTGACAGTTCGTCTCGCCATCATTGACAAATTCATTTAAAATATTTTGCATAAAATGGAATTTATGAGTCGTAGATAAAACGTCGTATTTGACTCGCACATAACGGATATAAATAGCTCGCATGATTACACGCTCGCCTACGGTTCGGGTGTAAACTTCATGCTCGCGATTTATATCCTTAATTATGTGCTCGTCAAATAATATACTAATATACATGTAGGTGTTGAGGTGTTGACAGTAGCTTTGTATTATAATGACAGTTCCTTTGAATAAAGAAGTCATTATTCAATAGAACTCTCATTATTATACATATCTTTTGTCATCATAATAATTGGCATGCATCGTGCTATTTTTTCCAGGATACAGTCACTTTCCGGAACTTGTCAGGGGTGCAAATTTAGGATTAGTGCACAAAAACAAGTACTTATTAAGCCTTGTACAGACTGCGGCTGCAACGTGTAACGCAACACGTAATGTAACACGCAACGCAACCTGTGTGGACGGGGTGTTGCGTATAACAGCCATGTTGAAGCGCGCGTTGCACTGTACACGTGCCGTGATCCACCGACTATGGGTTTTCGTTAACTCCGTCCACGCACATTGCATGTTACATTACGTGTTGCATTACACGTTGCAGCTGCAGTCTGTACAAGGCTTTAGGTTTGTTCGAGCAGTTGCAGAACCAGTTTACAAACAGTGCTTATGTGATGAACCAAATATGTTGCTATAATAAACTGCATAATAAACACCAATGACAAGTTATCTGGTTCGTTATAAAAGCACTGTTTGTAAACTGGTTTTGCCACTGCTAAAACAAGCACATTAAGTTTTCCCGACTCTTGCAAGCTAAAACCTTTTTTTTGTCTCCACTTATCCGGCCTCTAGTTTTAAAAATTTTAAAGCTTCCAACAAAATTTGATCATATTAGGCTTGCAAACAGTGCAAACTTTAGTGACAAGCCAGAATCAGACAGATTCTGTAAAAAAAGTTGGTTTTGAGACTGCTCGATAAAGAATCAATAAAGTAACAGTTGTATTATTTTACAAGTAATTTCTGATAAAGCAATAAGAATACTAAAACTCCTGAAACTTAATGTTTAATAAAAAAAAATACTTACCATTATTGTTCGAATTATTATCGACCATAGCTTTTAATCTACCTTTTTCCCTATAATAATAAATAAGATAACAAAAAAGAATTGAATGAATCAGTTAACTTACGATTCATGTAGAGAATCACTCAATTTTTTATCACAGTACGATGAAAATTTCTCGCTCATTGTCAGTAGTTTGCTGATGCCATTCAAAGCTCTGTTTTTCCTTACGAGCCGGTCAGCATCAACTTTTGGTTTTTCGCCTTTTTTCTCAGTTGCCGTGACGATGGTCAAATCGCCTAACGCATCTAAGTTCGGCGAATCAAAAACTTTGGGTTCAGCTTTTATGTTGGCCATCTACATAAAAACAATATGTATTAATATTAATTGAGCGTCTGAGTATATTTATTGTAATTGCAGAAATAAGATGACTAAAACCTAACTTCTAACACCATGTAATTGATATTTTAACAATTATTTCGCATTGACACTACATGGGAAGTATTGGAAACGTTTTAGTATACACACCTTTGGTATGATCTGGTATTGTTAATCTTAGAAGAGCGATGATTGATTATAGTTAAACTGAAATTTTGTAAGAACCCCCTTGACATAACCGTACACAAAGAAGCGGGTTCGAAGTTGTAAAACGCGCGAATTTGCAGTTTTATCTTTGTTTTTCAACTCCCATCTCTCTTGAACTATTGAGAGGGAAATTCAAAATACATTCGACATTCCATGATGTTCAGGTTATTAAATATTAAAGTAAAGTCTATTTTTACACGATTATTTGTTTCTGCGTAGTTTCGCAAAACATTCCATTAAATTATAAGCATATTTATAAGTAATTAAAATGAATCTGGATTCGGATTTGTGTTCTTATAAAAGTGGGAAATTCAAAATAGCCGTGAAGTTAGCAATGGACTTACATAAGTACATACAAGTCAGTATATCATCATCGACTAGAAATCTCAAACACAGTCCAGTTTGAATATTTGTACAAATAGAAAGAAATACATTAATTTCTTTAGGTTATACCAAATGTTAAATGTAAAAAATTCGAAATAAAAAGACATGTTTATAGTAGCTCCATCTACATCTGGTGATATTTTTAATTCGAAGCTTTGTAGAGAAATTTGCAACAGTTCCATATTTGAATTGAGACGGGACCAATAAAAATATTTCCTCCAAAATTGATAATAAATAATCAATGTATGAGTAATCAACAGTACCTTTATAATAGGCTGTATGTATTTATAATAATAATAATAGTTTATTTGTCGTATGATCCCGTACAGATATTGACAATTATCTCCCTCATACATAGTATTTCACTTGCTCTTAAATAAATATAGGTCCATAATAGCATATCCAAACAAATTTCAATAGAGAAACCAGCGAATTAAATACACGAAGTTACACATCACAAATAAAAAACCAATCAATCAATAAACAGATAAAAAAATCACATAGACTACTTGTTTCACAATAAAATAAAGTATCGACAGAACTATATAAAACAGTAATAAGCGGCGTGATGTGCTATTCAAGAATTCATCTACTGAACAAAATTTAAATATTTAATTTGCTTAGTTTATGACAATGAGGAAACAAAAAAAAAACTACAAAAATCTAACAAATATATTTTATTAATACCTCTCATAAATCAACATAAAAAGAAACAAAATAGTAAATATAAGTTTCAAGAACCCGAGCCACCCTTCCAGAAACAAAATATTTACGCCTGGCAATAGAGTTCCAATTGTGCTAGTCTATCGCTGTCAACTTTGTCAACAAATTTTTTGGCATTTTCACTATACTGTAACTTCGGTTTCTGCAGAAAAGTAATATCCTTACATCGTCGTTGATATTGGAAAACAGCCGCAAGTAAATGCCAAATGCTAAACTCGGGCCAGAGGATATTAGCAAAATGAATATGCGTATTCCAAATCTGCCACAATAAAAAATCGCTAAATCGAACTTCACCGGAGGTCCTTATAAGCATATCTGGTTGTGCGGAATGACTACTGTACATGCAGTCTGTGATTAATTGTTCAGATATATCGTTTGTACTAATTTGTTCTGATTGAACACCATTCATAATAGTTTGCGCAGAGTTAGTTATTTCATCTTTCGCTGTATAAGCAAAGCCAACATTCAAGAAAAGATTTGTATTGTCTTTTGTCATGAGCATAGCCTCCGAAATGCTTTTTCTTATATCAGCCGGTAATAAACTCAGATTACCAATAACCCTTATACAGACTCCTTCCGACATTAATTTCTCACGTTCCTCAAGTAATCGTTTATATTTTTCACGGGCTAATTCCATTAATGCGTCAACTTCTTCATTGCTTCGGTTAAAATTCTCAATACTGAACGCATAGACTGTCACCTCTTCAATTCCCAATTCAAAACACCATCGTAAAGTTTCGGCTAACTTATCAAATCCTCTTGTATGACCAGCTACTTTCTGCATATTATTTTTAGAAGCGTATCTCCTGTTTCCATCCATAATAAACGCAATATGCCGAGGAACTGGGCCTGCTTTTATTATATTCACAAAGAATTTTTGGAAATAACTCAATGGACTATCTATTATCCACGACATTTTTTATAAAATAGTCGTTTCTAACGCAATCCTAACCTTCAGTTACCCAACCCTTACCTTAACCTAAAACATATAACCATCATATAACTTGACGTACGATATCAACAAAATATTCAATTTTGTACGTGGCCGTCGTTAAGCGACATCTATTGAGAATATATTTCACCATATACGAGGCCCCCATTACAAAGCACGTGTTTACGTAAATATTTCAAATAATAGCGAGAAATGATAGTGATTTAAAATTCTAAAATAACATTTTATTTCAAGATATAAAAGCTTTTGTGAAATTTGTTAGTGGGTGTGCTTTCATATTTATCATAACATGGCCGAAGCTAGTTGCAGTACGAATAATAACAGGAAAAACCAAAACAGGCGATTTGTGGGACCCGAGCACAATTTTAAGAAAAGGCAAGTTCATAAACCTGAAATTAGGGAAAACGTGATCTACGTTAGCACAAAATCCGACCTTAGGGTAAGCTTTTAATTTTCTGAGGTTAGGTTGCCTTATCTAAACATTTCGCAGGGTTTAAGGGCAAAATGTGAGAAACTAATGAAGGAGAAAGAAAAAGAAGTCATTATTTATTGCCTTGGTGCAGCCATACAGCGAGGAATAGTCTTAGCTTTGCAATTATGTGACCATAACGTTTCATATAATATATCCACAAATACTCTAACAACGGAACTAATAGGTTTGTTTTACAGTAGTAAACATTAATGTTTACGATGTTATAAACGCTCTTTTGGGTTTTAGATGATCTAGAGCCCGCAGCGGACGACGCGGACTACGAAATTCAAAGACGCAACAATTCGGCGCTTCGTATCAGATTATTACGTATACCTGAGCTGGAAATAGAAAAGAAGTAAGATATGTACTTCACATTGCATGAGATTGTCCGTTGGCTAGGACTGACAGTGTTTGAGATTTGGGTTAATCTCGTCTCAATTCTTATATTTACGATTATTTTTGCCTTAAAGTACGATCCTAACGCTGAAATCTATAATAACAACTGGTGGATAATATTCTCTCCGTTATTTGTCGGTGATGCTCTTAATGCATATTTTTGCACTGTCGTATTTATACGGATGCAACTGGAGGCTCCGATCAAGCTGGCGCTGCTTCGCATGTGTTGGTCAGCTACGTTCCTGTCCATGACGTTCACTTTTAAATTGCTGCTGTACAAAAGATTGATGGGGCAGGTTAATTTGGAACATTCCGAGGTGTTTGCCCCCATTTTTATACTGCTTCAGTTAATTGCGGTCAGGGCGTGCCAGCAGAATTGACGGCGTTTCCATTTTAGTTTTACTTTTGTTTGTATATAGTCTTTAAATGATTAATTAATATGATTTTGTACAATTTTTACTATTTCTACTATTTTATGTAGTACTTGTTGTTTGCTGTGTGCACATATTATTGTAACTCTCTATGCTGGTAAATATATTTTTTTCTGTAAATTTTGTTTCTAATATTTCAACTGAACGATTATGAGCTCAGCTGGGTGGGAGTTTGGCACACTTGTTTGGTCCTTGTTTTCTATTGCTTACAATTTTGTTACAAAGAAGAGAAATTGATTTTCTAAAACTACATTAAATAACAATAATTTAGAAAAATTATTTTAAATTTGAGCATTAACCACATTAAATTTAACTATTTGCTTTTGTTAAAATACCAAATATATTCTAAAATTTGCTGTTGCCACCCACGTTTTCTTTATCTGTAATTGGTAATATCTGGTTAGCATGGCAGAAAATATCAACATTACAAATTGCATAACAACGAAAAAAAAAGATGTTTTTTATCACCACATTCTGATCAGAGAATATAAAAGAATTAAGCATAAAGAACCAATGTGTACAGCGAATATTACAAAACATCAATTGTTTAAATAGACACTAGAAATAACAAGGTCCCGGAAAAGAAATGTTTTATCATGTTTTTGTCATTTTTCTCCGTATTTTGTGTTTTAATCATTCTCTTTTGATAACTGGCTGAACTCCAACTAATATTACCATTGTTTGTTAATTGATTTTGTCTTAAATATTCTTTCAATATAATTCAACAAATGAGCACATTTTTATATACACATTTTTGGATTTGGATGCAGTTTTGTACAATTGTTGACTTTATGTAACTAAACATTTCCAAAAAAGCTCAATATGTCATTATGTTTTAAGATATAATTTTAATTTACCTACTGAGAACAAAATTTGTCAGTAAATTAGTATACAATTTTAGCTTTCTTAATAATTGCAGAAACTTTCAGTTTTTTTCCAAAAAATTGAGCTATACAATTTTGTGTAATATAAAGATTTTCAGAGATAATCGCATATTTTGACCAAATATTCCCAAATATTGGTCTGATGAGCGGCATAACTGCCGAAAATTGATAACCATTAATAAAATTCTACTAGTTCGCCATGAAATATTTTATTTATTTCCTCATCCAAATATATCACGAGCTAAGATGGATGCATTCATTAATAGTATTCAAATATTCCCCCTATAAGTTTCTTTTTTTGGGGGGTGATATGTTTAAAACATTAATATAAAGCTGTTTAAAAACAATTTTTTAAAACTTAATGTTGATGTTTTTGTCATAACTACATTGAGAAGCCGATATATTAGGTTGCATTGTAGAATAAAAAAATCAATATTTTTTTTAAACCTGAGTTTCAGAAATTATTTTATAGATTTGTACTCCAATATCTGCATGACACCCCTTTTTTCTTATTTCTATTTCATGGGCTTAGATAAGAAAATTTTTGAGGAAACAATAATAGAAAATTGTAAAATATTGTGTATTGATTATGAAATTTCATTTTCAGTAGAATTATTAGCCTTCGATAAGTCAGGTGAAAATGTAAAAAACTATGATTTTGGTAATTTTTGCAAAACCCTAGTAAATAATGTACTTGATCTGAAATCCTGAAAGTCTGTTCACAAATGTTTTTGAGGCATTTACAGCAATACAATAAATTGTAAATTTTGTAAATTACTAAATCAACAGGTCTATCAATCACTACAAAAACAACAGCAGGTCCAAGCAGGTCAGAAATTAAATTTAATAAGTGTATTTTGCTAATTAAAAATCGACTTGTCCGAGGTTTGCTCAAATAACAAACTCTTTCAGAGATTTTGTCATGTTTCCATACTTTTCATGCTCACTGTATGTTTACAAACTTTAATATGCAATAAAAAAAATTCTCAGAAACTCACTTGCGGTATATACCAGGAGAAACCCATGGAGAATGTTTGAAAGTAACAACTATTCCACTTCTCTAGCTTCTCTTGGTTTTTGACAACCTTATAAGAAGTTTACCACAGCTAATAAAATAGTTTATTTTTACATTAAAATAATCAAAAATATACAATTAAACGTTTGTTCTTAGGTATAAACTAATATAATATAATACTATTTCTTTCATATCCTAACAACGTCGGATCTATTACTCTGGCTCCCCATGCACCCTAAACCTGTATATGCATGTAAAATTCTTGTTCCCATAGTTGTTCAAAATGCGCAACTCCACAGTGTCGAATATCGAAAACTTTGCCTCCAATTTGAAATTTTGCAATGCCGTATCATTTATTTTATATGTATATCTCCCCAGGTCGTGGTACTCAATCCAACCCCGCAAAGGGTCAATACTTCGCACACCCTGAAAATGAATTAATTAATATATTATAAACGTGTAACTTATTTAAACGAACCAAAACATTGAAGTCTTTGGGACAACACGTCCTATCTGATTCTAAAAATCTGTGCGAGTGCTCTAACGTTACTGAAGTTATGTGAATTGTTTGCGCTAGTTTGATGATAATTCTTCCAAAGTCGCCGTGAAAGGAGAAGCACTGTCCGGGAAGTGTTCCAGGTTGAATTATTGTTCTTGGAGTGCTGGGGGTAAATATTTTGACGACACCCATTATAATGTAAGCTGGTTTCGGGGGATACGGGTAGGGGATGGTATCTGGAGTTCCTTCTATATGACCTCCAGCAGATTCCAACGCATAATCTGTTAAAGAAAATATTTTTATTAGTATGTATAATTATAATTTGTGGCAAAGTTAAGTTGATACATAGGTTTTTTTCTAAAAACGTACCGGTCAAACTTATTTTTATATTTGATCAGTGTTTGCACGGCAGCAAATGTGTTGTTTAATTTGCTATTAATTTTCACAATTCAAGAATCAATTTTTTGAATACAAAAGCAACCACAAACTAAATTTTCATTTGTGATTTAGATCTGTCAAATCTAATCTTGTACCGAAAGATTAATGACATGATCGTACGTACCCATCATCCCTACTTTATCAGCATCGTAAACTTTCAACGTAGTCACAATTTTATTTTCCAAATGTGCAATATAGCGCATAGTTTCCCGTTTGGTGATATTCTGGGCCTTCCTAAATTCATATTCTAATTTATTCCTACAAGACACAGTTCAAAAGATTATAGAAAAGTATAACGAAAACAAAACCTCCAACGGGTCATATTTGAGAAGCTATCGACGATGGCTGCGATCTCATTTTCTAATTTCTTCAATTTGGTATGAATTGCCTTTAATTCCATTGATTGTAGATCAATTTTGCAGGAAATATCGCAATCTTTACCTTGTCGTTCATCATACACATATTTTACAGCTCTATATACCGGAGTTGGGTCCATAGCCAACGCTACAAAGAACAAAACATCAATATTCTAACACCATGACTTTTAGAACTTACACGCAATATTAACTAGGATTATCGTTATGAAACAGCCTTTAAAAAGGGCCCAGAAGACATCTTTTGCCACTTGTATGAGGTTTGGAGGCGTTCCCAATGGATCGTTTGGTAATAAATCCGCACGATTAAAATGTGGCCCTCGAAAATCGCCGCTTTCATGTTGCCCTCTTATCCGAAGATGATGATGACCATCTTCCATTGAGTGTATCAAATTCGGTAGAGATCGGCCTGAAGAGAAACACGGATTTCACATTTTAAAATAATGTGTTTCTATCGAGATCGCACTCACTCACCACCGAGGTGATTCGGAATTAGACGCTGAGGGCCTCTTTGCATGGTGCTGCCTCATTTGGGTTGCTAAAAATTGGGTTAGGAAACTGTCTAAACTGACATCCATTGAACGTAGTACGTGTATCTACCGCAAAGCGGGAATTTTAAACAAGCCTATAAAACTATAAACTTGGAACAACAAAATTTATGCGGGAATTTTTTTAATTTGGCTAAGATGTTTGTTTGACTCACTATACTATTGAAAATTCAAGTCGGACAGCATCAAATTTCACAATAAAATTATGCATGTTACATAATATAGTCTCAATCGTCTTCGTTCACCTCCCGAAAATTAAAAATGCACGAAACTTAAAAAATAAACTTTCAGCAAAATTTATTATAATTTATATTTTAACCATCTGCTTACAACTGATACGTTATTACGAAAGAACTACGTTTTTTTTTTCACGAATGTCAACGAAAATATAATCAAATTCGTAAGCTCCCAAGAATAATCTCGCAAAAGGGTTCGTACAGTAAACAAAATGTGTCGCTACAAATAATCTTCTTTATAATAGTATATTGTGTACCAAGCCGAGAAAGTGGTTCTTTTCCGGGGCCAGAGAAGAGTTGCACAGGCGAGCGTAGCGAGCCTGGGCACTTCTTGAGGCATAAACTCAAAAATGATGCATTTTATAAAAAGATGATTTTGATAAAACAAATTTAGAATTAGTCCTAAAATTACAAAATGTAAAAGTATACAAGGTGTTCCATTTAAAAAAAAGTTTACGAAATTTCCATAATAAAATGATATATTAAAAATAAATTTGAACGATAGCTTGTTTAAAGCCAAAAACTTTTGCTTGAATGATAAAATTAATTAACATTAATTAATTTTTTTGCGGTTGGAGAGTTAGGTAGGTGTTCTGGTAATTTTGACTAATTTTAATTAATTGCTTATAATTCAAAAATGGTGCATTTTATAAAAAGATTATGTTACTAACAAATGTTTGGAATTAGTCCTACAATTAAAAAATATAAAAAACATAGGTACAGCGTGTTCCATTTGAGAAAAAAAGGTTACGAAATTTCTATAATAAAATGCACACTCTGTATATTAAAAATATATTTGAACGATGGATTGTTTAAAGTCAAAGAACCTTTGTTAGAATTTTTTTTTTAAATTTCTTACCGTTGGAGAATTATTTGGGTGTTCCGGTAATGTTGGCTAACCGTGTATAATTTATTCTTTATACGGCACCTTCCACTAATAACTTTCTGACAGCTACCTTAAAAAGTTCAATTGGGAGCAGCTTTATATCGTCTCTAAGTATATTAAAAAATTTTGTGCCCTGGTAACCTATACATCGTTGAGATGTTACTAATCGATGATACGGTATTGTCAGATGATCTCTAAACCTCGTGTCATACGCATGGACTTCTTGTTGGCGGTGAAATTCTTTCATATTTTCCTTAACGTATACCAAACATTTATACAAATACAAACAAGGAACAGTGAGAATTCCTTCTCTAACGAGCACTGGCTTGCAGCTGTCTCTAGGAGGTATCTTAAAAAGTGCGCGAATAACTCTCTTTTGCGAGATAAACACTCTTGGGGCATGGCTCGAGGAACCCCACAGCAGTATGCTGTAGCTAACAACGCTTTGGAAATTTGAGAAGTAAAGCATTTTGGCGGTGTTTACATCTACTAGTTGTAGAATTTTTCTAATTTGGAAGGTGACGGCGTTCAGTCTCTTGCAGAGCATGGTAACCTGATACTCCCAGCCTAAACAGTTGTCTATGTAGACACCTAGCAACTTAATTTGACTTTTCTGATCAGGTCTGATATCAAAGTACAAATTTTGAGATTTTTGTACATTCAGTTTTAAGTTGTTCGCATTGAACCAGTTTTGGGCTTCCCCAAAAGACCGTTCGCTCGTCGCCTCCAAAGTAATCTGCTTATCGGCGATGTCGAAAATGGTCGTGTCATATGCTTCGTACTCAAATATTACATGTTTTAAAATGAAAAATCCGCCACAAATTTCTTTTTTTCCTGTTGTTGAGGGTAAAGTAAGTATATTGAGTTATATCTAGTACTTGCAAAATCTTTCTATTATAGCAACATGTTGGTGTAAACGAAAATTTTATGCTTGAGACTTAATTTTATCACACTTAAAAAGTAGCAGCTCAATTGATTTATTGTACGTCAGTGCCCATATTTCGTTAATTAACAAAACTTAAGAAAATAATTTAAAGTTAACTTTTTTAGAAGCCCGGGATTTAGATTTATAATCCCGGGATCCCTAAAAATTCATTATTTGTCGGGATCCCGGGGTCTCGGGATCCCGTAATCCCGGGACTGGAAGCCCTAGTACGTACACGTACATATTTCTATATTATTTATTCAACTTATGGTTGAATTAGGTACTTAGAATTTCTTAATTTGTTTTTAATTTACATTTGATGTCTTTTGAGTATGCGGGAATTTAGCGGCTGCAAACGTAAGAAATAGAGCTCTCCAGCGATATAATATAACACGTCATATGTTGCGATAAAAAATGACTTCTTAGTTTCCACGCGTTCATTGTGAAAATTTGGCGAGAAAATACCTAGCCAAACATCTTTTATGTTTAAAAATATGATGTGGCCAGGCACATGACTTTATCATACATTCCAACTTATGATACAATGTTGCTGCATGCAACAACCTAGTGTTATCCATGTTCAACCACCCCAAGTCGCCCAGCCCATTCGATACATGATCATACTTCGTCAAACCAAAAACAAACAGAACACATGCATTTTGGACACGCTGAACACGCTGCCTATCCGACGGCATCAGGCAAGGACGGTACACGGTATCACAATATGAGATCTTTTGATACTATTAACTACTGTCAATATTAATTGTGAGATATGTCATAACATTAGCATTTGGCACTACCGGTACTGTCATTAGAATGAAAAATTTGCAAATCCTGGGTCACTATATAGTATTAAAATCAATGCAGTTGCGATCGATCTCGATCAAATAGAATTTGCTCTTGCAGCTAAACTATTAATTTTACCAAAAAATGTCATAGGCATAAATTATTCAAAATTTCCTCTGCTTTAATTTATTATTTAACTATTTTGTCGAAATGACAGAAATGTCGGATCATTTCTAAAATCCTTGAAAAAGGCTTATAGTAAACAACCAGTTGCTTTGGACCCTTTTGAACCAAAAGCTTTTCAACTCTAAGTTTGGTCATGAAAATTCTAAATATGAAGTTCCGTGCCGATACCTTTAGTAGTTTCTCCGGAATCGGATTCACAAAAATTCAGTACACACACACACACACACACACACAGACATTTTTTTGTACCTTGGTCAAATATGTTCAGGGGACCCAAAAGGACATATTTCCGCTAAAATCTCAACAAAAAAAAAATTCGGCACGATTACAATACTTTACATACTGCGTATGATAAAGTAAAAAGTTTTCATGAAACTAATAATATACGCTGTGTAGAGAATATTCCATTTAGTTTCCCAACCCTGTATGTTAAACTATAGTTTTGAATATAGCTCGTTAGTGGTCCAGTAACTAAAAGTGTTGATACTTACTAGGGCTTCCAATCCCAGGATCCCGGGTTCCCGACAAACTGAGCTTTTTCGGGATCCCGGGATTATAAATCTACATCCCGGGATACCGAAAAAGTTAAATCTAAATTATTTGCTACTTTTTTTATGAACTTCAATCTATAACAGCACCCTTTCTGATTAAATTAAGTATCAAGCATAAAATGTTCGTTTACACCAACATGTTGCTATAATAGGAAGAACAGATTTCGCAAGAAGTACATATATAATTCAATGTGGAGGCAAACAGGAACGTTTCCAGCTTGTTTAAGTTTTTTAGTTACCTCAAGAAAAAAATACATGCTGTATTTAAAACCGAAACAAAAAACATAAACGTAAAAAATAAAAAAGATTAGTGGCGGATTTCTTTACCTGTGATGTGATGAAGAATATAAAATTAGTAAATAGGTATACAATATTCAAAAGAATATTCAAAATAACTGTAAAATGAAGATACAAATTAATCCCGATATATTTGATATATTTTAAAATGGAACTCAAATTATACCAAAAATGACTTGCTATTAATCGTTGTGATTAATCTTTCGGTGGTTCCCTCCAATCGAACGATGTTATTTCTTGTTCCGATTTTCAAGGTTCTTCCAGTTTAAGGATTTTTCCTTAAACCAAAACACGAAATATTAAAGTACGGTGTTTCTCTGTCATGGGGTGTACGCCGTAGATTGCGTCTCGGTTAAAACATCTTGAATTTGTGATGACCTGTGACAGCAGTAATATGGTCATTTTTACGTTGCTTCATCGCACAATTATCGCTTTTTTCGCTTTTTAGTGGAAAAGTTTTATCAAAAAGAGCACTTAGATAAAAAATATACCTATTTTATAATGTGTGTTGGGCTATTTGAACTATATTTGACAAAACCGAAAGACGTACAAGTAATATTCATTTTATTCTTGACTTAATATTCTTAGAAGTTACACTGAATGTTTCATGAATTTTGAACCATAAATAATGGTTTACTTGAAGACGCGTTTAGAACTGGGTATAAAAGTCATTTACCTATCATCAAAATGTATATTGGCAATAATTTTGAAAAGTAAAAATTTGACTTTGGTCTAACTATTTCTGTGACTATTCTTGAAAAATTTTACAAAGTTTTTAAGAATCTCCAAGGCCAGTGCTAATTAAATATTGCTGACTGTGGTGCTGACTAAATAGGAACAACAGCAGTCTTCGTCCAATATTTTAAAATAACCTAAATAACACACAACAACTTTAAATAATGCATGTAAAAATCTGTTTTAACTGTTCGCCGAAATATGTGATAATAAAACCAGACAGTACCTCACTGTCAAGTGTCACCTACAGATAAAGAACAGCCGAGCCAAATTCTCTATGGTTTATTCATTGGAACAGATTTGAAGATTGCTTTATGTAAATAATAAATATAGAGTATTAATATATACATGAAAATACAAATGAGATTTCAAAAGATGTGTTTATAAGGAGAGATGCTACTAATTTAAATTGTAATACTTCTTCACTGAGGTACCTAATAAGGAAAATTGCTATTGCTTCACGCGTATTTGTTGTCATCAATTTACATTTCTGATGAAACTTCCATTGCTCATCCATTCATAATTGACTTGGATTCAAACGCCTTTCATGGACCACAGTAGCCATTGCAAAAGAAGGTGCAATTGTTAGTATAATAATATATTCCTATTTATTCTTTACTCATCGATTGCCATAATGGTACAGGTGCCCATTAAATTAGATTAAATTTATTTACGTTAATGTCACATGCTTATCATTATTAAATAGCTGGATCAATTAGCAATCATACAGAACGAACACTTATAATCTCAATGTAGCTGATAAGATATACATGTTAAATATTTATAAACAAGCTATAAAACAAAATTCTTATGAGCCTATAGGCCCAACATTTTGTTAAAAATAGTAGTGATTTTGAATGTTGAAAACAAAATTCATTCTTTTAGTAATTTACAATCGTACACAATGTGGCAAAATTGCTAATCGCCAGCAAGTCAAACAATATGAATTTGCTTGAGGTTTGTCGCTCTATGCATCATGGAACTCTCTTAATTGCAATGGTTATTGTATGCCCCAAACGAGTTAAAAAATAGACAATTATAAACACTCTTTTCGACATGTTGTAAAACTAACAATTTATGACCTGCCGTGAAAAGTACATATGCATTGAAAATATCAACTGTTTATAAGTAGGTACTTTTTAACAAGGAATGCAGTGTCATTTTTTAATTTGAAATAACATCAAAGATGGCGGCGTAACAATGGCCGATTTTTGATTTTCTTATGGGCGCCATGTTGAATTTTGGTATTTTCCGATAGTCGTGTTCTTTTTCATTTCCGCAATGCATAACAAGTTTCATTGTTTTTTTTTTAAATAATGGTGTAATAATAAAAAAAACTACAGGTACCCAACTGGAGCTTGGTTACAGACCGCTGCGCTGGTGCCGGACTGACCAAGAGTGCTTTGGATTAAAAACATTCAGATTGTAAAAGAAGCAAGTTTATACAACATAAAGATTATTTCTTAAGTATAAATGTTCAAATTGTCCCCTATTTTCTTAAAGGCATAAAAGCGTGCCAGCTTTTCTACATGTTGTTATGCTCTTCTAACTGTTCTTCCCGGAATAGCATTGACCGCATTTGTTATTCGATCCCGCAGATCGTCGATATTTCTGCGAGTATCGGGATAAATTTCGTCGTTCACAGTTCCCCAAAGAAAATAGTCCAGAGGACTTAAATCAGGGAACCCACCCCTCCACCATTACCAATCCAGCGATTTGCTATTGTTGATTTAAATAACTTCGTACAATTGCAAAGTTTGACTTGTGTGGGGTTTGTAAGGTTTCAATTTATTGGTTCGTAATGGTCTGCAAACACGTGTTTGCGGCAATTCCAAATTAAGGGCTACTTCCCGCTTAGAAATCCGAGGATCGTCATTTATCTAAAAACCAGTAGTTGAAGCATTGCAAATTATGGTAATTTAACGTTTACCATTTCTAAAATACCTCTTTGATCAGTTTCAACGTTTCCATGAGGATTATAAGAATTGCAGGGTTTACTAAACGATCCATGGTCCGCTAAATTTCCGTCCAATGTTAGGAATATAGTACGATGCGACATTTCTAAGAGAACAATAATAAACCCTTATTATATCACGCTTTTCGGTATTGGTAAACGGCATTTTACATCCACAATCAACCACAATTAAGGTTTATTTGGTTAAATGGCAAACCTTACACTGAGGGCGCCGCTTGATCCAAGTGCATTTTATTGGCGTTGCTTGGCAACGACTCCGGCGGTCTGTAACCAAGCTCCAGCTGGGTATCTGAAGGTTTTTTGATTATTACACCATTATTTTCAAAGAGAATGGTAACATGTTATACATTGCGGAAATGAGAAAAATCACGACTATCAGAAAATGCCAAAATTCGACATGGGGCTCATAAGAAAAACAAAAGTTGGCCATGGTTACGCCGCCATCTTTGATGTTATTTCAAATTAAAAAATGAAACTTGTTAAAAAGAATGTTTTTGTTTCAAATGTCTGGCTACATTTGGTTTTGAATAAAAAATTAAAAACGATACCTTAACATTTCAGTTTTTTGTGGATATCTTCAAAATGAAAAGTGATAGATTAAATTTCTTTTCAGATAATTGATGAGCACAAAAATACGAAACTTTGCCAAATTTAAACATAGGCTCCACCTCCACTAATAAGCGAGATCCCCATGGTGAGGCTCGAAATTGCATCACCCGGTATAACAAGTGTCCATAAAAGATTGACAGCGTTTCTGACGTACACCTATTAAATTTTCATTCACAAAACCTACTGTTCACAGTTTAAAAATCTTTCTATTTTTTAAGGGTTTTTTATTCGTCAATGTTCTAAAGTAGGTAATGTTTATTCCACCATCAAGACAATTAAAAATCTATTAAAAATAATTTAAAAATTGGTTGTTTATTGAATTCACATGTGTACATATGGACACACCTTTATAGGACAAGATTAATTGTTCTTAGATAAAAGGTAACTTTACGTAATCTTGTCCCTGGAACAGTAACCGCCACTGCTATTTTTTGCTTCCTTCCGCAGAACCTTATGACGATATCCGCGCAACCCCAGTGCTTCGGGGAATCCCGGTTGAGAAACGCTGGTATAGACCAATTCTTTTAGGAGGGTGGTTTACTTTTCGGAAAAATTCAAACCCAGGTGGTTTTATATACACCATTGATTTGGTTGGGCATTAAAAATATCATGCAAAAGATCTCCCCCGCCACCCCGTATCGGTAGCGTGTCTATGTCGTGAGCCGTGACCGAATTTATCTTTTATTACTTTACAAAAATATTTCTACACATAGTTTATGAACGAGTTTTCAAATTATATGTCTGGAAAAACGTCAAAAGCAAGTAAGAGAAACAGACTTTAGTTATTTTCTAGATAGATAAGTCATTGAAAACATGATAGAGCAACATATTTTATGATAAAAAAATCTGATGTGGCAGGCACATGACTTTATCATACTATATATAAAATTAATACTTTAGCTGCATGAGTTTCTATTTGATCAAGAGCGATCGTGTCTGCATTAAAATAAAACAAGTTAGCCAGGATTTGACAGATATTTTGATATTATCATATCAATACAAAATAATACAAAGACTGTTGGTAACAGCAGGCTGTTCCAACACTAGCGTTGCAACATATATCTCTATCTCATCAGACGTTGTGCCACTGAACACACGTATAAGGTTATCTATGAGCTGTCACCGGTTTGGGGTTAGTGATGCCGAATGTTACCGGCTAACGTCCGCGGTAATACCAACCGCGCACTTTAAGCTACAATAGCGCCATCTGTCGACGGTCCTAATAACTACTGACCACGCATTTGCAGTTTGATCCCGGGTACCACATCGATAGACAAAATATATATATATCTCCGTCTCACATTGTTGGAAACGATACTACACATTGGCGCTATAGGATAAGCTTCGTATAATCCCTAATACGTATATGGATAATATTGACAGTAGTTATTGTCAAAAAAACAGCCTTTGGCACTACCTACTGTCAGAATGAAAATAATTGTGAAATCCTCGCTAACTAAGTTTTAATGCAGACACGATCTCGATCAAAACGAATTTGCTGATACAGCTAAACTATGTCATAGACATAAATTATAGAAAATTTCCTTTACTTTAATATTATTTAACTGTTTTAACGATATTACATAAATGGCGGCACATTTGCAAAATCAGACCATTTTCAAGATATGTCGGTCAGAAGGTTGAGAACTAAGAAGTGCTTTATGTAATACTCACTTTGTTTTTTTTGGTGTAAAATGCAACTCGATTTCTGTAACAATATGTGTCCCTGAATATGCAAAGGGACCAGTTGACCGAAATTGAGTTATGAGTGTTATTAGATAGAATAAGTTATGGCAAAGGTACTCCAACACCACAGAGAGAAATTAAAAAAAATGTTTGTAATGCCCAACCAAAGGTGTGTAAATACGTTTCCAAAGTTCTGTCTTTGTCATTAAAATTATCATAAAATCATAAAAGCAGTACTTGAAAATGAATAACAAAAATAGATCTAATTTGCTACTTCACCATTTCTCTATTGATAGATTTATTATTAGTAATCTTCTTGCGTTCTTGTGTCGAGCACTTGTATCGCTCGTTTCCATGATGAATGGCTCGAGCGCCGAAAAGTAACACTTGCAGGAATCAACATTCAGCCAAGGTGTTTCTGCCGGAGAATGGTAAATGTTAATACACCTTATTCCCGCTCGTCGTCGGGAGCTTTCTAAATGCCGCTAAAGTCTTGTAAGAGGCACAGGTGAGTCGCACCGGTCTGGGACAGTTACTTAGTCCGCGGTAAGCAGTCATCCACTTCGCGCTGAAGAAGTCCGATCCGCGAGTAGTGTGCATTTCCCGCTGAAAGTATTCCGGTTCCGCTCCGTACCGAAAAGACGATCGATTTTCGTTTTTAATTTTTCGAGATGGGGTCGTAATCTCAGGGCGCCAGTGAACTCAAAAAACTGTGTACATATTTTTATATAAATTTGGTGGTATCAGTGTTGGGATTTCTGTATATTTTTGCATACACATCAACATGCTGCAGCCGAGGAGTACCATTAGCGTTTTAATCGCTGTGTTCTTAATTTTCGGCACGGATTTTATTCAAGGTATGTGTATTCTACTGTATTTTAACATGTAGTATAACTTGTCTCGCTTTATTGTTACGATAAATGTCCTTCGAATGTGTTTAAATTCGGCCGATAATGTAGAAAGTATTCTAGATAGATCGATTTGCGAAGTGGCCTACAGGAAATTTTGGAATGTCACTTTATCAAGGATATCTAGATTTCGTACATACCAGTGTAATTATTCCTGGAAAGAGCTAATTTCTCCTTGTTATTAGATATATTTTATGATGTCAATTTTAAATTATGATTTAATAATATCGCTATAATGTCTATTGAAATTACCATACATGATTAGATTTCTATTGTTTAAATAATAATTAGTATCATACTAAATTTTTTACCTTGCTTTTATGGTACAGGTTTTGTACAGAATGTCTGCATTTTTTTTGTTGGTGCTACTTTGTTTGTGTTCAATATTATATTTTGGTATTTGTGTTATGTTGTCCACTACAGGAAAAAGGAAAGTATCGTTTGTGGCTATATCATTAAGAAAGTATTTAACTAATTTTAGTGCGGTATATATTGTCAAGCATGACAAATTAAGGTATACTCAACTACATTTTTTCACTATGAAACAAGTAGGTATATTCTTTTTTAATTAATTAAATATATGTATTACAGAATTATTTTAATATTCCTTGAGGGCTGCGGAAATACAATGATGACAATTAAACTAATTACGCAATACTTAATTAAATTAAAAACGGCGGTTCACTTGTTTATAGAAAAAAAAATATTTTAGTTGCAATTCTTACCATCTCATTAAAAAAACATTATCATTATTATTTTTTTAAATCTGATGTGCCAGGTACTTTACTTTATCAGACAATATATAATATTAATAGTTTAGCTACATGAGATTCTATTTGAGATTCTATTTTACCAAAAAACTGTCATAGACATAAATTTTACAGAATTTCGTCTACTTCAATTTAATATTTAACTATTTTGACGAAATTACAGTAATGGTAGCTCATTTTCGACATAAAACACACACACACACATATACACACACGCACACACAGACATTTTTATGATAAAGTAAAAATGCTCCACGGGCAACCGATCTCTCATTGTACATACTTGTGTTCGATTGCTGGCCGTGATCAGTTCAGTTCAATCTGGTTAGTAATCATTTGGCTAAAAGGCCGTTCGATTGATCGTTTGACGTCTGACTCAAACTTATTCCACCAATAGGAAAATTCAAATTTGTATTTCAAATTCGCGATCATAAAGATTGAAACTCAATTCACTTCAACAATACGCGGCCAGAACTCGAACACACCTCATATTATGTAAATTCGACTATTTTTACCCTAATTTGTCTTGCCAAACAAATGACATATAATTTATTTGGGGTTTCGTAGATTTGACTTAGATTTTGTCACTGTCATTTGTAATACTTTTCCTCTAGTGTGCATGTGTAGCCAGCATTTGAGGAATATATATTGCGAAAATCAGGTTAAGAATATATTGAACAGAATGTTCCAAGAGAGTGTTGATTCATAGTCATTATACTATGTGCCTACAAGTTATGAGGAAACTACCAATTCTTAGGAAATCGTTTTCATTATTGGTAGTACCTACCTATTGTTAAGAAGAGAATACAAGAATTTTGAATGGGTAAATATTAAATTATTTACATTTATGTTTAAGACAGACAACAATTTTATCGGTAGGCACACACCCATTTTTATCGTGCACAATCAATTTGTTGTATGGACACCTTGCAGTTGAAGGTTATGTACAGGATGTATTGAAAGCAATGAATGATTACTATGACTGTTTTAATTGCACATAATTGTTTAAATACAGTGCACGCCGCTTAATGTGAACACATCGGGACTCGGAGTTTTTGATAACAATAACCGATTGATAGTAATAGCCGAAGAAAAACAAAAATTCGAAAAAAATATGTATTTAGAAAGTTGATATTACATACATATTAGTCATAAAATAAAACAAATATTGATGCTTTACTTTAAAACTAAAAATATTAGAGATAATCCTCGATAGTTGTTTGTGTCAGGTGTTGCGAAAAAGTGCGTTTATGTAGAGTGCATACTCGCAAGCGGCTGAAAATTTGACGATCTATGCTGGACACCACGACACAAAACTTCTAAAGCATTCCGCATTTCTTTATTTGTTAGAGCTGCTTATATTTCTGTAGTATCTTCGTCCACTTCCTGTTGTTCACATTCGCTTTGGGAGATTGAAAACTTTACAGATTAACAAATTTCATCTTCTGTAGGACGCTCCGCGGTAGTTACGGCGTATACAGTGACGTGCCAAAACGAATGACCGCTCGATTCACCAAAACTCGCACAGCTTATTTGATTTTACCGCCTCGGTTCTTTGCCGAGCTTTCATTATATTGGTTATTCGTTGCTCAACATAAGAACCTACGTAAGAAAAAGTGATAACATAATCCGATGTGATGATTGTAATAAGCGGTGTTTTTCCTATGTGGAATATACGGCGGGCCCGTTTTTGGCAAAAGTGATAATAACTCTTGGGAACAATTTAGGTAAATTTTAAGCAAATCGGTGTTTTCTAAAATTTTGGCATATACCAAGGAACAACCTTCTAGGATTCCAGGAAACATACAAAGTACAACTTGCGATCCTGTTGATGTTTTTATGGGATTGGTTTCATCCGCTGTAGATCCCCAAAAATTTTTAAAATCACGTTTTTTTACCTAAACTTTTTCGAAAAACTGAAATGGGAATTTTGAGAACGCTTTCGTATTTAGGGAAGGGATAGTTCAAATTCAAGTTTGTCTATTTCTATTGAAAATAAGCGGAAATAGGTCTTTTTGGTTCCTCTGATCATTTTTGACCCAGGTACAAAAAAATGTCGGTGTGTGTGTGTACCCGATTTTTGTGGCGACGATTTCGGTGAAACTACTAAAGGCATCGGGACGAAACTTCATATTTAGAAGGTTCATGATCACACTTTGGCGAAATTGGATTTTACACTTCGCATTTTTTAACAATTTTGCAAATGAGCAGCCATTTCTGTAGTTTCGTCAAAATAGTTTAAAAATAAATTAAAGTAGAGGCAATTATGAATAATTTATGTCTACGACATTTTTTGGTAAAATTAATAATTTAGCTGCATGAGCAAATTGTATTTGCTTGAGATCGGTCGTGTCTGTATCTTAGTTAGCAAAGATTTGACAAATAGTTTCATTCTAATATCAGTAGGTAGTATCAAACGCTGATGTTTTGACAATACCTACTGCCAATAGTAAAAATATCTTAAAAAAACTGTCAGTTTATTTGTGATCTTTGTATGTTGTTTTATGTTCTCCGCGGGCCGCACCTGACGAAATGTAAATAAATAAATAAAATAAATAAATTGATTTTTTGGAGTTTGATTTGATTCTAAATTGTGTAATTTATATAGCTGAAATAAAACAAAAATAATAAGGAATCCGACCACTTTTTATTGTATTAAAATATCTGTCAAATCCTGGCTAACTAGTTTTATTTTAATGCAGATACGACCGATCCCGATCAAATAGAATCTCATTGATTATTAATTTTATAAATAGTATGATAAAGTCATGTGCCTGGCCACATCAGATTTTTTACTTTATTTATTTAGTCACCATGTGACTTGTTAGGGATTATCTATGATCTTATAAATTATAAGCCAAAACTTAAATTTAAATCAAGCATGTCAACAAATGGTCAGACACTGGGAAAAATTAAAAAAAAAAAACAATCATAAGGCCTTGCATTGAGTTCTTAGGAAACTCGCCAAAATTTCTTCTCGTCATAAGAAATTCAAACTACTAATAAACTTTGGAACACTGCACGTGCATTTAAATTATTAAAACCAAAGTTCCCATGCAGAGAATTATTGCAATCATTAAACATAGCAGTTCTTCCATGTTTTTCTATACAAATGAAGTATTATGTTATTGGTAAATAGATAAATAAAATCCTTATACTAACCATATAGTTTTTGGTTCTCTCATTGCCTTGCTACCTTCTTTGGCCTTGGGCGTAGGTTTTCAATGCTGGCTTAATTTTTTTTTTCTGTAAAGAGCTATAAAAATATGGTTAAACGTATTGTTGACTATAGGTGGAATCTTCATGCATAAAGATTTTCACGAGGTGTGACCAAGGCCTATGTGGTGATAAATTACAAAAGACGAACCACACGCAATTTTGCATACCGGCAGGACCTTCAAATCTAATTATGCTATGTCTTAGGCTGAAAGATTTACATTTCCCTTTCTATCTTGAATTAAAAAAAACTTTACAATGTTTTTTTATGTTCATTCTCCATAAGTATTTTTGGGTATAAATAATCAAGGAGTGTTCAACTTAAGAACCTTGAAAGTGGAGAATCATTTTCCCAGGATTAAACAATGTCAACAAACTGCAACTGACCGCTGATATTTTTTTACCCATTTTAGATTCACAATTGAATAACTTCTGTCACTGGTGAACCGTGGTAAAAGTAAACCACCGATATCCTCTGTCATTTCAATTGCTTTTAGAGGAACATTGACTCTGAATTATTCATGGCGACTTTTTAATCACAAATCATACAAATTCCGTTATACAAATACAAAACGAACGTTACGCGAAATTCCCCCCCCCCCCTCATTTTCAGCATTTAACAAATTATCCTGCATAGTCGCAATTTTAGCCTAATTAAATCAGTATTGATTTAATTGGAAAATATTACATTCTAACCTACAAATGACCAAAAATTCCAGCGGCAGCGCTACGAACTAGGTTAATGGAATCCTGACCACTCGAAGAAAGACAGCGTTATACCACTATACTTGTTTTAAAACGGACCTGCGACTGAAACTGCGATACGCTCTACGAGACTGATGTAACATGTAATTTAACTCATTCGTAAACGTTCCCATTAACGCTTCTTTAACATTGTGGTGTACTTGGATTGGGTGCAAATGAGTTATTACCACATCTGTAATTATGGACATAATGATAATTAGGTGGATATTGCGTGTTTGATAAGTTCCTAATACTAGTAGTGTGAAGATGCGTGTATCTTATGATATATCAGCCTTTCAATCACTTCAATAATTTAAGTTTTAATGGTATGTGTCAAAAAAGAATTTCCACGAACAAGAGACTCCAGTATTAACACCGCTATTTAATTTGGCACCAGAATTAATTAAGAGAAAGTTGAATATATGAAGGAAGCGGTTATTTATCTAAAGACACCAATGCTGAGCAGACGAGGATGATTAGTACTTCCGTACTACATTTGATCAAGAAATAGATAATAGAACAGACGTTTCATTCTAAATATGTTTCCAGATATCAAATCCCAAAAATGTACAGAATTATTATTTTATTGTATAGTTTAAAATGGAAAATCTTTTTCATTTGAAAATAATTAAAAGATTTCAATTTGTATTGTTATTTAACCAACAAGCATATCAAACAGAATGGTTAATGATGGACTTTTTAAATTGTCGAAATTTTGTTCGGCGATCTTATAGTTCTTGCTGCGTCTATATAGATTTCTTCACATGTAATCTGACGCTTTATGACCTTTAAGTAAGTTGATACAAATATGGATGACAGAAGACAAAGACAGGATACTAAAGACTATGTTCTATTGCGAGCTGAAAACACCTACCAAAGATGTCTTCAGTAAAAGTAAAGAACTGAATGTACGTGAAAAAAAAAAAAAACCTAAATAATCTCCTATTACACAAAATAAAAACAAAATGATCAGATTACATCTAACACTAAGCGAAAACCAACACATCCACAACCATAGTACAAGACACAAAGCATTCCTAAGAACACATAGATTTAGAACAGCAACGACAAAAGAGGATTTGCTGATGGAAGCCATTCATATATATATATAACACTCTATCCGAAAATATCAAAACACTGTCATACACCACATTCAAGAAAAAATAAGTCTTCTAATTTGTAGCATAAAAAATAAAAATAAACTTAATAAAAAAAGGATTACAAAACCAAAACAAAAGAACAAAAAAATATATTATACAAATGAAACAAAAAAAAAACAATTAGAAAAAAATATATAAACAAAATGGCCATAAATCAAATTTCTTAATTGTTAAATTCCAAAAAGTAAACCAGTTTCTGGTATAGGTAAAGGACCGATGTATTAAAATGCGGCAATATTTTCTCACCTGAGGCCTGCGCCACGTGTTCTTGTCAGCCAAAAGTTTTACTATGGCTGAAAACAGATGCACATAAGTTGACGCTCTTGAAACCGGTTGCAATTGTTTTAATGAAAAATTAGATTTTTTTGTTATACATTCTTTAGAACCAAGTATGAAGTTTCATTCGACATTATTCTTATTAAAATTTACCCACAATTTTGTTTATTGCAGGGCCGAGAAGATTCGCTGTAATAAAAAAAAACAGTTTTATGCAGAACTTGAGTGTTTTAGTTTAGTCTTTAGATTAATTAGGCTTTTGAAAGTAGTTCAAATTATAGTATACATATTTGACATTACAACGACTGGAAAATTGCTGCGGATAGGTGCGGATGTGGTTTTTGTGATTTTATTTCTAATACGTTGTAAAGGAAAATCCAAAAATTGATGTACCGGCTTAGATGTAATTTGATACAATCTCTTGAAGCCGTGATGGTAGAGGTAATTTAGAACACTTTTAACCATCTTTAGCTATATACAAATGGTTACGGTTATCAAGATATTGACAGTTTTGTGTTCAATGCATCTTGTATGTTGTAAATGCCATTCTGGACGTATATTTCTTCGTTTTGGATCATGTAAAGCAAACAACCCCGATGACCTAGACTCAACTTAAAAATCACCCGAAAAAAATGAATTTCTAGGAAATTTGTTGCTTGAAGCCAATCGGATTCATATTCAAGGCCAGAAAATACATCGAAGGAACCTACTCGCATACACAGTTCACTGCTTTAAAACAGATTCTTGTTGAGGAGAGACAATAGTAAGTTTGTGAATAGAAACTGGTTAGGCGTTTTCGATAAATGTGTTTATGCAAAATGCGAAACCGGTTTCAAAACAAGCGTATTAAGGTCATATCACTAAAAAACGACCGTTTCAGCTTGAAGTATGATCCAATTTTGGAAGTTTTTATGGAAAAAATAAGTATTAATATTAGACAATTTTGAAATAATACTAAAAATAATAGATTTTACAATGATAAATATGGTAAAATAGGTTCTTAATTGCCTCTACTAGCACGTCTTAAAAGGAATGTATCGAACGGAAAATAGTAAAAATAGCGTATGTACCGATTCAATACACAATATTGACTGGTGTAGACTTTCATTTTCTTCCTCTACACTGGTCATAAAAATAAAACTTTTTTCAGGATTTTCTTACTACACAGCAAATCGATAATATTAATATATGTATTAACAATAATTAATAAGATAAGTAATATATTTTAAACATGAAGTATTTTTTAACCCATTTAACAGGATGGCCCTCGTTATCTCAGTTTTTTTTGGAAAGTATTTGTATTTGATGTTCATTTTGAAGTCTTTCTGAATAAAATGTTTCATATGGACCTCTAACACAACGAACATTTTAATAAAACAATAACTCTCTAACGACGTCCGACATGAGTTTTTTTTGTCAAATGTGAGTCCAAAAAACTGTTAAAATAAACTTAAAATAGTTTACCCTTGTTCTGTATTACCCTGCATACATTATTATTATTTTTTTCTTAAGAATATTTTTGTTTTGATTTATAGCGTGATAACGGTTTTTCCCTTAAAATAGTCTTCTGAACCTTCTGTATAACCGCACATTGTTCTTCACCGAATTGTCATTCTCTAGTCGTCAATGGTCCATCATTAGTATCGAGAGAGATTCCAATTTCTTTCTAATTTCTAACGTCTACCCAGAAATAAAATGGATTAAAGAGGTCTACGTGGGCAGAACTAATCATATGTTTGGGATCACCGGCCCTGGTATGTAGAGCATTTCTTCAAAGTAAAGACTATAATTACGACATTCACGCTTTTACCGAAAACCGAATCAACTAACGAAAGTATGGAAACACTGAACACCTTCGTCACGACTATCGGCTCATAAAAAACTAGCTACAATGAAGAGCGCTATTGAACAGTCATTGCACAGAGCCAGTACAGAGAGGTTTTTGTCCGTACACCTTTCCTCTCATTTGGAACTAATGTTCTATTATATCTAACGAGATCCTTTTCGGATCAATAATAAGATTTTTGTTAGGTAGGTACCTCTCGTTTTCCTGTCGGTGACCCAAATAATTCGGCGCTGCAGATTAAACTTTTAATTGCGGAGCTTTTTTGTACGAATTGAGCGTGTATTGAGAGAAAGAAAGTCAGTTGCGCAATGGCTCGATATAAATATAGTGCCATATGTCGATACCAAGAAAGCAAACTAACCCAACCGACTAGAAAGCTATGCGCCTGTTTTGTTAAATAATAATTATGTCACACGCGTTAATAGGTATGTCAGTACGAAAAAAAAAACTAATTTGTTGGCATATTTTGCTTTCAATTTGTGGTATAATTAAGTAAGTCCAATCCATTGTCGATGGTCACGTGTTGGAACAACACTGCGATGGCTGAAAGCGAAACTTCACTTCTACACTAAAACTTCTTTTAGAAACTTCACTATCAGAAGTATTGTGTCTGGGACTTAGGGTTACCAGATGAAAAAGTGAAGAAGGAGTACAATTAAGCTAAAAAGGGAGGACAATTAAAATAAAAAGGAGGACAAAAAACAAAATAAAAAAAAACTTTAATGTACGCAATAATTTCGGTGCAATAAACAAAACAAGGTCATATTCTACAACAACAAAAAGTAACTTTTGTTTTTGATTTTTAAATAAAAGCTCTTCAAAATAAAAAATAAATCTAATATAAACTTAAAAAAAAAAAAAACGTCAATAGCGTCCACTTTACCAGAATATGTGAGTAAATTTGTTCATATTTTTCAGATTTGCCAATTATTAACAATAGATCTTCCTTTTTTAGAAGATAACTATAAAAATCCTTGCAATCCATTGCTTTAAAGTTGTACTGTACTAGTATCAACGCCTTCACTGACTCCATAGTAAGTTTATTGCACTCTTTCGTCCACTGTGCATTTATTAGTGAAAAAACCCCTTTCAACATTTGCGTTGTGAGCAGAAATACAAAAATAAAATTCTTAGATTTGAAGCAGTTCCGAATAGCAATCAATACTGGAACATGATGTAAAAAAGATCCTCCATTAATCATTCAGTCTATGCTTTTGGAAAAATTTACACCCTTCTTATCGGATTTGAGGATAGAAATAAGGTTCTGAAATTGGTCGTATACTTTTACATCATCAATAATTACGCCTCTTTTCTTTAAGTATTCAATGCATGGAAATAAATCTTCATATGTGTACTTTTCGTAATCTTTAAGATTCGTCCATGGAAAACATTTCAGTTCTTCTAACGGACGTATCCATTTTTCTAAGTACTGCAAAGATGCTTTGTAGATAGTAAGTAGTATGATTATGTATAGTTCACGACCCTAGAGGGCAACAGTGGAGTAATTGCAGGTTCTGATGTAAAATCCCAGTTGCTTAGTAAACTTGTCTTGGCGCCTGGGATTCGTTTTAAAAAGGAGGACATTTTTCGGGAAATGGAGGACACTGTATTTTAACTAAAAAAGGAGGACTTGTCCTCCATTTGGATACCATATGGTATCCCTTGTGTGGGTGATGTGTGTAAAAAAATCGATTTGGTCAAATTTTGCTTCTGATTGATCAGATTGACTTCCGGTTGTTGTATTAAGATCGCATAGCACCGACGGAAAGTTTTAAAATTTAATTTTAGAAACTTTATTTTTTTTTTCAGTATAAAATTTATCAGAAGTAAAGTGTCTGGGTGATGTTTGTCAAAAATTTCTTTTTTTTTCGATTTGGTCAGATTTTGCTTCTGATCGATCAGATTGACTTCCGGTTGTTGTATTAAGATCGAATAGCACCGACGGAACGTTTTAAAATTGAATTTTAGAAACTTTTTTAATTATAGAATATATCAGAAGTATTGTGTCTGGGTGATGTTTGTCAAAATTAATTTTTTTTTCGGTTTGGTCAAATTTTGCTTCTGATTGGATCAGATTGACTTCCGGTTGTTGTATTAAGATCGAATAACACCGACGGAACGTTTTAAAATTGAATTTTAGAAACTTTATTTTTTTTATTATAGAATTTATCAGAAGTATTGTGTCTGGGTGATGTTTGTCAACATTTCCTTTTTTTTCGGTTTGTTCAAATTTTGCTTCTGATGGATTAGATTGACTTCCGGTTGTTGTATTAAGATCGAATAGCACCGACGGAACGTTTTAAAATTGAATTTTAGAAACTTTATTTTTTTTATTATAGAATTTATCAGAAGTATTGTCTCTGAGTGATGTTTGTCAAAAATTTCTTTTTTTTCGATTTGGTCGATTTTGTTGTTGTATTAAGATCAAATAGCACCGACGGAACGTTTTAAAATTGATTCTAAACTTCTTTCTTTTCTACCACTGAAACACCACGCAAGCAATAAAGTGCATACTCATCACAAAACCTAATGAATATTATCCAAATGCCAAATATATTTTACGTAACATTTCAGCAAAATGTAAAAGGTGAAAAGAAACTATTGACTCCAGCAACTTTAACTCCACGCGAATATTTAGCATTGGTTTGCCTCTAGCGGTCAGGGTAATTTTTCAAATAATTATGCAATTAATATCGCAAGTGATGGTTCCAGTGGTGAGCATGCTACAGTTCATGACAGTTACCGTTGGCGTTGAGTTGAATAGCCATCGAGAGAGCTACTGGAGTGTTTCTTTTTCACGTTAATCAGTTACATTTACCATGAGAACCTACTGTAAATCAAACCAAATTATAGTAGATTATCCGATAAGTGTATATATCATCATGATATGCAGTATAATAAATAATAATAACGTATTTAGTATATTTTGTGGTGTAGTAGCACGTATTGTGTAGATAGATCCGTGTTTGTATTTAAACTTCACCTTTCACATTTCGCGTTGCTATGTTTGCGATGAAACATCAACGCGATTACGTAACAATTTAATTCCCAATTTACGTAACAGTGCAGAGATGAATCCGTGGATGGAGTTGTTTAGTTTTCGTCTCCTATGTGTATATCGGAATTTCTAGAAACTTTGATCACCTGTTTGTCGTTTTTCCATTTTTCTGATTATATAAAAATCTTGTTCGCAACAAATGTTAAAAATATCGGACATTTCAAATATGAATAGTGTCTGATGTAAGCATGTAATAACTTTTTATAAAAAAACTGTTATTGTGGGATATTTTAGGCGGACTTGTTTTGTTCCGCAACTAAATGATGTTGATTAGTAGTGTTTGGGTGACTAATACGAAATGTTATATAATAAGAAATAAAACAGCAAGTTTTTTTCTTGTTTGGGTAATCTTTGTGTTAAAGTTTAATAGATTAATTAATATTAATTATTTATGTAGTAAAGTTACAGAAAACAACTTCAGCAAAACATTGTTATGACAATACTGTAAAAAAGGTAAATTGTATGTATGAATTACAAAAAAATTACTTTCTAGATATATACAATTGCGTTTTTTTTACCACAAGATCGCTAGTGATTTTTGGTTATTATCTATATTGGGTGGTATGTTGACTTTTACTTTAGTATGAGCTTTTACTTCATAGTATTTGGTGGAGTATAATCTATTACATAAAGTAAATACTCCAATGGGTAGTTTTTACTTATGTTAGAAGTATAAACTAGTAGTAAATGCTAGAACATATTTCCAGTGAAAACCCAGACGTGAAAATTCCTTTAGAAGTGCGTGTAGCTTGCACATTAATGCTACAAAATCCTTTACGGTTGAAATATTCTTCCCATATACTTTTGGTTTCATTATTCGGATATGGGTACAATCTATAGCTCCTATTGCGCCAGATATCATCCTACCCTCTTTAGCTAATTCAATTTTGAGAGCATTTTGAGAAAAAGAAATCCAAACATTTTTCTTCAACACTATTTTTTTAAACTCCGCTAATTATTTCTGAAATCGTTATTTGAAATGTTGAATGGGTGGTTCGGCAGCCACCCATTCAACATTTTTTGCATTGAAGCTAGGAGATACTATAAAGTTCCTCCCCATGCATTCTACAATAATATATTTCCCTCCTTGTCCTAAATTCACAAAAACAGCCATTTGTTACACTTTTTCAATTGAAGTAATAGATGTGAAGTTGCTCTATGAGTAGCTTCTTAAAAACTACACAAAACACTCCCAGATGGAGTAAATACTAGACAACAGTAGTAATTACTCTAATATTGACTTCTATATATCGAAGTACAAAAAGCACAGCATGAAGTAATTGCTATAATTTTTAGTATTTGCTTGAAGTAAAAGTAAATACTTTTTTTAATCATACCACTCAGTATCTCTAAATACAATACATCCCTGTAATACATGTGAAATTATGTTACAGTAATTATTAGTATATTTGTGCAGTTTCACGGGAAATTGCTCTGTAAGGTCTACAAAAACGATAGACTGTGTAATGAATTGTGCACCCACTTGGTTAAATTATCTTTAATAAAGAAAAATTTAAAAAAGAAACATAAAGCGAGCCGATTGTTTCTACTAGTTCAGAGAGAGCTCAATGATTGCCTAGAACATAAACCCAACGAGGAATTAAGATTTCCATTTCTTAGTTTATTAGTAATAAATATTTAATTAACATTTTTACCAAATACCAAATACGAAATTATAAGTTTAATAGTTATTTTAGAATATCATATCATCGTGTTGGTGTGCATTTAAAACTTAGAAAGAAGTCAAAAGAATTTAAAGCAAACCCAATTTCTACAAATTGACGGGAGAGCTCAATGGTTAGTTAGAACACAAACCCTTGAAGGAGTTAGATATTTGGACTACTCAGCAGTAATAAAAGGACGATACGTTATGCACACAATCAGTAAAAATTATAGAAGACATATTCAGTCTTCTAAAAACACATCACAAAACTATTTCTATATCTCCTTATTGATAATGGCAGAGAATTAAGCTAATGGGGTAAACATTTTATCGTTTGTTAAAAAAAAATTGAGGAGAAAACAAATCGAAATATTGACAGCTGGATCTTTTGTGACTTTTTCTTTGATTTGAAATCAAACTTATTATATTATATTATTTATTATTTTTATTTTATTTTTTATTTTTGAATTACTTTTTCACTGAAGACGAATCCAGACAAAAGTCTGCTATTGCGTGAAGCCATAGAAGAAAGCAATCTGAGGTAAATGTAAAAAACAGAATTTTGACAATTTTTGCGAAATTATTCAAGAGGAAATCTACACAGATAGAAAATACTGTAGAACCGAAATTTGAATTTGAGTAAATTTTAATCTTGGCAAAAATAAATTTATTTGCTACAGAGAATGTTTATTTCAGTCAAAAAACATTAGTTTGGAGGAACGTAATATTTTTTGTACTACTGTATCACTTTTTGATTTTCCCAAAAACAGGAAGGCTGAGTTGACGCTTGAATATTGTCCTTGCGAGGCAAATTTGGCAGAGTTGCTTTAGGTTTTTCTTTTTATAGATTTAAAGTACAAACTCAAGCTTTGATTTCATCCTACTTAAATAATTCTGTCTGGTCTAGAAGTTCACTATCTTTTACATCCTCTACCACGCCAAAAGTATGATAGACTTCTCTTAACTCTTAAGGGAAACAGAAATAAGTTAGCTAGTCAATGACCTAATAATAGTCAATAAAATACATTACACTCTGTTGCAAAATCGTTTTTATTATCATTGTCCTCGCGAACTTCTATCGAGGTTATAATGCACACGGTTTACCTATACTTAAAAGCACGCAGCCACATTTTTGCAATTCCCCTGTCTGCGTAAACTCGCGTTATCCGAGAAAACACAATCATCCGCTGCATCTGTTACATATACCGCTACATTCATTCCAAAGTGAACGTAAGGTCTGGCACCATCATCATTTTGCGTTTTATTCGTATCCATTTATTGCATCTTCGCGTCAGCTGCCTCCATATATCATTTTGTTTGTTCCATAGTAATTCAAAGATTTGATAAATTATCATAGCCTCGGCACGGTCTAATGTTAAAATGAGTATAAAAGTAAATTACTCTTCATCATGAGTATGATTATCTCCAGTACATCGAAAAAGCTATGAAATGTAATGAAATAATGAAACTTTAAGGTTACTTTGTGTTGGCGTTCCAATAGCAAACGAAGGAATGCGCAAGAAGGCCATCCACTATAGCAGTATTGCACCGAAAAAATGTGATAAAACGGAAGTAATTTATTCATAAATTTGTATTATACCGGGATCATGTAACTCTTAAGATAGGATATGCCTATGAGTCGAGTCACATTTATGTCCAACGTGAGTTGCTGGTTATGTAAGTCAAAATGAATGATAAAACAGATAGTTGTTTTATGCATCAGCTGCTTATGGCAACGTTGTATCGCAACTTACTACCCACGTGAGCAAATCGCGTATATTTTCAACCGCTCCCATTTATCTGCGGAAATACCTGCACAAGGTCTTTGGCATCTTTTATCCAAAACAATCCATAGCAATACTCGTTAGAATGCTAAATATAATGCTCTGTTTCTCTGATTATTTAATATATTCTTTTAAAATAGAAGATAAACTTAAAAAAATATTGAATTGCACCAAAGAAATAATCCGACTGATATCCTCATTGAATCGCAATGACTCCAACCCTGATTATCGATCAATTTAGAAGTGGGATAGAGAGATCTCCCACGTCTCATTCGTGTGATTACCTTTTAATTACAAAAAAATACCTTTTTAAGGCAAACTTTTAATGTAAACTACACATTCTGCCTTTTCCTAATAATCGACTGACGTTATTATGATTAATTCTGAATAACTTTTTTAGATTAGTTAGTTTTTATTTACTGAATTCCTCTAAAGTTAATTTGCATTTCACGGTTTTGAAGAGACTTAGATTTGATTGACGTTAAATATTTCGTACAAAATTTCCACTACTTTAATTTATTATTTAACTGTTTTGACGAAATTACAGAAATGGCGGATCATTTGCAAAATCTTTGAAAAATGCTTAGAGGAAACATCCAGTTCGTTTGGACCCTTTAGAACCAAAAGCTTTTCAGCTCTAAGTTTGGTCGTAAAACTTCTAATAATGAACTTTCGATACCTTTAGTAGTTTCTCCGGAATCGTCGCCACAAAATCGAGTACACACATACACACACACAGACATTTTTTTGTACCTTGGTCAAAAATGATCAGGGGACCCCAAAAGACCTAAATATAATAAGATAAAGTAAAAATAGACACATATATGATTTAAGATATACAAGTAGGTATCAATATTGTGTTTGTGTTTGCAGTATTTTTCATATTATAGGTAATGAGGGTTTGTCATTTCACAAATTTCCGAAAGATCGACAGTTGCAAAATGAGCGGCAACAAATTCGACATTATATTAATATTGCAGCTCAAACGTCAAAATTATTTTCTGAAGATATGAACAACACCATGCTGTAGCCGTTCAAAACCATCTTAAGTATAAAACGGAATGAACTTTAGAATAACACTTGACAATGGTTGAAGTCGATAAGAAACTATATTTTGTGACAATTCAAAATAAATATATGTACTTTGTTATACCCTTTATGAGTATTCCTACACATGGATAAGATATTTATAAGTAAATACTCTCAAAGCACTTTTATAAACTTGCTAACTCAAGAATTGACAAAGTACTCTTTATTCACACGACAAAACTCGTCAATATCAGCTTGGTCAGAGAATTTTTCTTTTTTACTCAAACTTGTTTAACAACGTAACAACGTTTAAATACTTATGCGGCTTATCTGCTAATTTTGAGGTTAAATACATCGCGATTATTTTCTGTCACACCGCAAACAGGTTCCCACGTTCTTCAAGGAGTCCTTTTTTAGTCCTCCTTAGACCTTATTCCGCATAGAGCGGCAAAAACATATTTTTTTTTCAGCGCCCTCTACATTTGCGCGTTTAGACGAAGATAGGCAAATTGAGACACATACTTCTAATAAAAATACATATTTTTATTAATACAAAAGGCAGAAGAAACGTAAACTTATATAAAGTGGTAAAAAACATAAATATTTTAATCTATACATACTTAATATAATATAAGGAATCATAAATATAATACATAACAACATAAATTGCCGTGTGAACAATTAGGTACAAAAAATAATAGACACATAGAAAATAATTTTTATTATTCTCATTTAATAATTCGTCTCCTAAGTTCTCTGGTATTTTATTGGTTGTCTCAAAACATGAAATTTTCGCATTTTCTCCTTATTTCTTCAGGTTCTTTCAACAACGTATAAATTGATTTTTCCATCACTTTTAATTTTCCCTGAGCATTGCCCGCCTAATTATACCTACTTTCTTTTATCTATGATATCGCTGGTTTGCAATGCTAGTGGCACGACAAGAATAAGTAAGTAAATTTTACAGGAGAAACAATTGAAAAATATGTTTACCCTTGATCATTGTTTATTCAACTGTGACAACTCTTAGAGACATACGCCAATAGCATAAAGTGTGCTTTTGAAGTATATTTAAAAAAATTCGATGTTTGCACTGAGCTCTTACGCCCTTCTGCTCCTTGATGTTAGATTCATATTGTAGGTAATAAAAGAAATGGTTTTATCCATGTAATAAAGTGTAAACAGTTTTTTTCTAGCATAAACAATTTTGTGCGATAATAGAGATTTTTTAAAGATAAATTAAACTGTTGCCAGTCAACCTGAAACCAGATGCCAGTGACTGGTCAAATGCACTAAAAGTAAAAGTCACGGCAAATCCAAATTCAATTTCACTTTATATATTTTATTATTAATTGTCAATATTAGGTAACTTTTTACGTAATTATTTATCTAATAGTTTCTGATATCTCGCGAACACCATATTGTATAAGTTAGCCACCAACATTAGAACTAGAATACAAAAAGTATATGAGTCATTTTGCAATTTCATTGGATCTCACGGAATTATTCAGTAAAAACAGCAGAGTCATGCTGCTTATGTTTGCACTATATTTAAGCCCCTTTCAATTTCTGAAACAACGCGCGGAGTTATCTAGCAAAGTAATCTAAAAACCAAACACCACATAGTTGTTTAGAGCACGGTATTTTAATTTTAAAACTGTATTTCCTGTCCGTAAACCATGCGTGCTGTATTCTTACTACATTCCTCTAAATAACAATGTTATGAATTATTTCATGTTCGACTTGCCATTTAAAATGCCGATTTCAAAACAAGAGCTCATTTGTCTTTAAACGAATGCCATATTCACTTTGCCGTGGTTCCTCGACGAAAAAAGAACCGTTAAAATACTTGCTAATTCCTGGCGACTTTCTTTTTACTAAAAGAAATGCCAAAGAAATTTATTTGTGGAAACTGTTAGTGAAACCTACTTTATTTCTTTAACTGACTTTGTGGCTTTGACAGTCTCGTGTACTGATTTGTCACGGCTGGCCAGTTCAAAAACATAATCGTTTGAAATTAATAAAAAGCTTTCATAATTCTAAAGAAGTTTGATACAGTTTTTTTGGTTTATTATAATATCTGTATCAACTTCATGGTTGTTCTATGTTCTGCTATTAAGAATAATAACAGTTCAATTCCGGGTGTGTTATTTTCTGACTTCTCGTGATGAATTATTTTTTCTTCTTCAACAAATTGCAGGAACAATTATCTTAATAAAAATATTCTTAAGAGAGCTTATTAAAGATTCGTGCTATTACGTTATTTTGTATTACCTACGTTAAGACAACGACAACGTTAAGACAACGACAACGTTAAGACAACGTACAACTTACTTCCGTAGAATCTGAATCTGATACAGAAATTGTGAATAGTTTTAGAAAATCAGCGCAAAGAGTTTTCAACACGCATCTATTTGAATTTGTTTTTCTCAAATAGTACAGGGAATTTATAATTTCTGTTTTCAGATTTATATTTTACAAAGAGCAAACCAAAATTGGTCATCATTTGTTCGATATTTGTTGTTGTTGGCCAGTAAAGTCTTGGATTCTTGTATTTTTGGCTAATTAAGTAAATAATATGAAACCCGTCGTAGTTTTGAGATCTACATCCTACAGACAAAAGTTTATTCATTTTTTTCCGGTTAAGTTAATAAGTGTGTGTAAAATTAAGAATGTATTAACATAAATCACGAATTATTTTATTTATTTTTTTAGTATATGATATTTACAATTTCTGCTTTGTTATAATGTTGTGTTTGAAATGTTTGCAGTAAAATATAACACATAAAATATAAAACGTAATAATAAAAATTATAATAATTGTCACCACCACGGACAATAATATTTAAACGCCATTTACGTGGAATACCTTTTAAATTTAAATTTGGTAACACTTAAGGAATTGTTGGTCTAAAACTGCGTGTTATGTGATATCTGCTAAGCTTGAACATAGGTTATGTATAATGCCCATGTGTGAATGCCCACGGTTGTGACTTTAGTGCAATTTGAGCTCAACGACACAGACCACACATATTTATTTTAGATTAGCAATCAACAAATTACACAAATAGACAATAATACAATGAAATTGTGATTCTTGATGTTACGAAAATTACCCTTATATTATACCGTAAAATTGTCTTTCCATCTTTTAAGATCCTCACTTCAGATATTTTAATGCCCCAAATGTCACAAATAGCAATGAGCAACGTCAAATAGTAACCTGAGTTTGCTGTTTAGATTTCTTTCACTCATGCCGAATAACAATAATTTTGTCATTGATAAAAGTGAAAGGAACAATGCATTCTTGAAGATATTTTGAATCTCTGTTTCATTTTTGAGCGTTTTACAGAGATATTTACTGATTTTGTTGAAGATATAGTAAATCAATTGGTTAATCAATAATTGAAAGAAAAGCATCTATCCTTTATTTGTAAATATGGCGTGAAAGTTATTTTAGATATTTAGAAACTATGAGTTTGTCCAATACTTAATAAAAAATTTTAAATTATAATTTCTAAGTTGTGTGTGTTTTAATTATGTGTCTATAAATGGCCAGACTATTCGAAGCCCACACAAAAGCGTAACGCCATTTCATCACAAGGATTTTAATTACAAAAATCGATCTTGTTAAAAATTTCTTTATTGTCTATTGTTGTCGGCTGTGTTACTCGCAAGCATTATTATCGGTTATGATCAACAATGTTGCTGTGGTGGTTTTGCCGGATTTTGACGGAGCGAGTTTTCGAGAAACGAGAGTTGAGTGCACTTTCACTTCACTAAACCTGCATTATAACCTTTCTACATAATTGCATCGAAATGAATTTTCAGTTACCGACGACATAGTAAAATATTCGTCCCTATTATATACGCATTAGTATCCGTTTGGTAATGTACTGTTACACGCGGGAAAGGAAATAAAGGAAGTAATAAACTACTTGAGTATGCTGTGATGACAACAAACAAATCGTAAAAGCGAAATGAGAGAAAATCACATAAATTATATTATTATACTTTTAATATCTTTTTATTGTATAGTAATCTCCTTCTTTTTAACTATATACCAAGGATTTTACATCATTATAATTAAAATTGAATCACTATTGATCACTTTTCTTATATATTCCATAGCATTGTAACTAAAATCAAAAATGTGTGATCAGTACGGGCGCGTGCATTTTCCAATACGGAGCGTGAGAAACAAAGAAATTACGTCGTTGTAAGTACCACAAGGTGTGGTGCATTGCCAATGGCGATCTACATTTAACACAGACTGCTTTGCTCAATACTATTGATAAAGACAATAATGTCATTGCAATGTTTAATAGTGAAATAAAGATGATGTTGCTAAATATTGATTTCATAATAAAAAAGGTTACATGGTATTGCCAGATAGACGACGCGAGCGCCTCTGGTGTCTGTTGGGAATTCAGGACATCACTTGTTGTCCTTTTTAACGTATGTAGTTGTAAAGCTTGTTCATTTATTATGTTTTTGATAGATTGCATCACTAATTGACCACAGGGCCAACTCGTTGGGTGGTAGTTTCTGTTTATCAGCTGCGGGCGCCCCGATCGTTCTAATTACCCCACCATATGGCTTGCACACGGTCAATATCGTAGGTATCGCAATGTATGGGAATGTTTGGCTGGATTGATGTTTGAAAAATCTTCAGTGTTTTTTGTATGTTTTATTTATATAAAATTAAGATCATTAACAGAGAATCTTCATGATGAATGTGATGCGCTGCGTCTTTCGAAAGTATACGAGAACTATTTGAGAAATATGAGATAAGAAGAGAAAGAAAGAACAGATGTTTTTTTTTCTTGACGTCTTGTGGCTCTTTATTATTTATTATTCAGGAAATTGTTTTTTCAATAGAAGTTTTATAATTTTATTACCAACAGGTCCACCTAAAAGTCTGATAAGAATAACGCTCAAACGCAGTACCAAGCGAACGAAATTGTTTACTTTTATTAAATATTTGTGTATTTATAGTGGGAAAACTGAATGCCTTAGTAAAATAAAATAAATGCCCAAGTAAACATTAAACTTTGTACTTTTGCCTTATATCCTGATTTTTTTATTTAATTGATTTTAGCCTCTATAAATTCAGAAACTAAGGACAGAATTACAATGTTCTTATATTTTGCTACATACATGCACAAAAATAGCAAAAATTTACATCTCATCGTTTTCGAAACCTTTACGTAATAGAAAACGGATTCGTATTCAGAGTGATCAATATTTGTCAATATTTTCAATATGTTCATTCGTTCTCCAATAAATTTTGGTCAAGAATATGTACCGTCCCAATTTAATAAACAATATATATATTTTACAATTGAAAAGAGTATTGTGTGGAGGAAAATTCCATATCCACTAGTTTATGCTATACAATAAACATGAAAAATAAGCAAATAAGTATACAGGCTTTTTTAAGATATAGTCATTAACAGCTTGCTAGTTTTTGTTTTCTAATGTTACTAAACTTGTGTTCAATTATCAATTATTTATTACCAGTTTATATAATATTTATTATTAAACATATATTATCAGGGCTGGGGCCATTCTTCTTGTTTCTGAAATGATATTTATTACACAATGAATTACACAATAAACAATAAATTATATGTCATTTTAAGGAGGATACATGTGGGTATACATGAGAATTACTGAAAAATATTGAAAGACGGGTGGTTAAAAATGTTCCGATAATCGAGATATAATCGGCTTCAGCGGGCCGCTGGAATTTTGGCATCGTTATCTTTTCGAATTTCTTTCTGAGCTTTTTACAGTGTGCAATCAAAATTCACAATAAAAAATCATTAATTATTGAAAATATTGCACTAGAATGTACCCTTAAATATTGAGCAGTTAAAATACTCTAATTCACAACACCGCTGTTTAATTTGTATTTTTTGCCTGACCTGCGTCTATCAAGTTCACGGTGGTTTAATACTTGGCAACAAAGAGTAATAGTTATTTTATTATTTAATTTCTTAGGTATTGCTATTAATTTAAACAATTAAGAAAATTAGAATACAGAAACGGTCGAGTTCATAATTGTATGATCATATTTAATGAAATATCATGTATAGGCTACAAGAATATTGGTATAAACAGTAAATTATACTTTTTAATTGTGCACCATTCGCACCAATAAATAAAGAAATGCTTTCGATTAAATGGTATATTTTTAGCAATTAATGCTTTATGCCAAAACACATTTTGTACCAGGAAGGTTACCAATTTGTTTCTTTGAACATTTAAAAACAATTTTAAACTGTCCCTCCTAGGTCTAGAATTGTCATAGTGTCGTATGAAAATTTGATAGTTATTACGGACGGACACTACCATCGTTTCTTGGAACAATGCAGATGCAGTATATTTAATATCAAACATTTCCTTTGTTCTTCGCCACATACATTGAACGCTGATTCTAAACTAGGTAACAAAGAGCATGAATACGCAGTAAAGGCTGTTTCACATTCAAGAAACGTGATACGTCAAACCGTGATACTTTACTTATTAACTCTAACAATCAATCTCGTTTATCTGGTTTAGTGAAAATATCCCACTAAATAATGTCATAAATTGATAATGTGATAATTTCTAATGATTTAATGAAAAAATGTTTAGTGCAGTGGTTCTTAACCTTTTAGTGATGTAGGACCATATACTTATATTAATTTTTTTTAAATTTTTGTAATGTTCTGTTTAATCAACTAAAGAAGCGAATGATAATTAACCCAGGTGAGGATAATTTTTGGAAAAAACACCTCCGCCTGGATTTGAACCAGGAACCCTCCAATTGCCGGTTGAAAGCTCTCCCAGTTGAGCTACAGAGGCGATGGAAATTTATAGGTTTTATTTGTCACTTCAGGACTTGCAATCCGAGTTTTCGAATTAAACAAACCCGTCGTGACACCTATTGGGGCTAGATGGAAGTTTGGTAACTAGACATCGCTAAATGTTTATTGCTAAACAGCTCATATAGATGAATAAATTCAAGGGAAAATGGTTATTACGTAAACTCGTCAGTAATATAGAATCAACTAAAGAAGCTATTTGGCTTCGCGGACCACTTCGGGTGCTTTCAGGGACCACCAGTGGCCCGTGGACCACCGGTTAAGAACCACTGGTTTAGGGATTTGTTTTGTATTAAACAAAATATAAAGACCAGGCGACGTTTTCTACCAGAATTTATCTGAACTCTTTTGAATACTGAAGTAAGAATATAAGCAATTTTCTACTTTAATGATTGATTTCAGTTTTGATTAGAGTTATTGATTTAAATTACACAAAATTAAGAAACAAAACATAATGAACAGTGGCATGCGTGAGTATAGTACAGAATATGAAGCAACCTTTATGTTATTCACGCAGTGTGGGTTTGATAGCCGCTGCCGTCCGTCCGGTTTGCCAAGCTTATTAAAGACCGACTTGCCGAATTAACAAACAGCTATCGACCGAAAATCGAGACACGCAAAAAAAGAAATCTCTTTCTCCGCCCGCGGCCATAACGACTATGTTATTTTTCATGCCGTGTATCTTTCAAAGCATGCATAAGTGAGTTAAGTAAAGCTGCCTGTCTGCCTGCTGGGCTGTCCATTTCGTACCCACTGACCCAAACCGAGGCTGAATGACTGGATAATGATTTTTTCAGTCGGACGCAGAGTAGGTCATATCAATGTTATACGTCCATTAACTCGTGTGCGTAAGTGGCCCTAATTAATTAGATGTAAAATTAGGAATATGTACGTTTGCTTCTGGTGGGCGATGAGGAAAAATAACAGGATTCCTAACGGCATTCTTCAGTCATTTACATGCAGGTCGCAAAAATCATATGAGTAGGTAGTTGTTTTACGACGAAAAGAAGATAAATTAAGATTTTTATTAGTTTATGAAATGGCAACAATAAAGAAGAGATTACAACGGTCATATTAATCCTATTATATGTCTTTTTTACTTTATCATACGCAGTATGTAAAGTATTGTAATCATGCCGAAAAAAAAAATTGAGATTTTAGCGGAAATAGGTCTTTATGGGTCCCCTGAACATTTTTGACCAAGGTACAAAAAAATGTCTGTGTGTGTGTGTGTGTGTGTGTGTGTGTGTGTGTGTGTGTGTGTGTGTGTGTGCGTGTGTAAACGATTTTTGTGACGACGATTCCGGAGAAACTACTAAAGGTATCGGGACGAAAGTTTATATTTAGAAGTTTTATGACCAAACTTAGAGCTGAAAAGCTTTTGGTTCAAAAGGGTCGAAAGGAACTGGTATTTTATTCTAAGCCTTTTTCAATGATTTCGCAAATAAGCCGCCATTTCTGTAATTTCGACAAAAAAGTTAAATTATAAATGAAAGTAGAGGAAATTTTGAATAATTTATGCCTATGACCTTTTTTGGTAAACTTAATAGTTTAGCTTCAAGAGCAAATTCTATTTGATCGAGATCGATCGCATCTGCATTGATATGAAATTACATAGTAGCCTAGATTTGACAAATATTTTTTTACTTTATCATACGCAGTATGTAAAGTATTGTAATCATGCCGAAAAAAAAAATTGAGATTTTAGCTGAAATAGGTCTTTATGGGTCCCCTGAACATTTTTGACCAAGGTACAAAAAAATGTCTGTGTGTGTGTGTGTGTGTGTGTGTGTGTGTGTGTGTGTGTGTGTGTGTGTGTGTGTGTGTGTGTGTGTGTGTGTGTGTGTGTGTGTGTGTGTGTGTGTGTGTGTGTGTGCGTGTGTAAACGATTTTTGTGACGACGATTCCGGAGAAACTACTAAAGGTATCGGGACGAAAGTTTATATTTAGAAGTTTTATGACCAAACTTAGAGCTGAAAAGCTTTTGGTTCAAAAGGGTCGAAAGGAACTGTTAGTTTATTCTAAGCGTTTTTCAATGATTTTGCAAATGAGCCGCCATTTCTGTAATTTCGACAAAATAGTTAAATAATAAATTAAAGTAGAGGAAATTTTGAATAATTTATGCCTATGACCTTTTTTGGTAAAATTAATAGTTTAGCTTCAAGAGCAAATTCTATTTGATCGAGATCGATCGCATCTGCATTGATACGAAATTACATTCCGGAGAAACTACTAAAGATATCGGGCCGAAAGTTCATATTTAGAAGTTTCATGACTGAACTTAGAGCTGAAAAGCTTTTGGTTTCAAAAGGGTCCAAGGGAAGTGGGTATTTACTCTTAGCATTTTGCAACGATATTGCAAATTAGCTGCCATTTCTATAATTTCGTCAAAATAGTTAAATAATAAATTAAAGTAGAGGAAATTTTTAATAATTTATGCCTATGATATTTTTGGGTAAAATTAATAGTTTAGCTTCAAGAACAAATTCTATTTGATCGAGATCGGTCGCATCTGCATTGATATGAAACTAGATAGTAGCCTGGATTTGACAAATATTTTTTTGTGCTGTCACCACAGAAATGTCTATGGCTGTCACACTCGAAAACAGCTGATTTCATCATAGGTTGAAGAACCGCTATAGAACGTTGCCGCTCTAGTGCGGCAAAGTACAAAATACAAAATTCAAATAAAATACGATCACCAATTTGATTGTTTGTTGATAAGAAATATCAACCCGTTGTTATATCTAATTGTAAAAACGATAAATAGAGAAAATTGTAAATAAAGTATAGCGATGAGTGTAGTTATATTTTAGTATGGTGGTACGGTAGTATTTGTAGTATTACGGAATTTGAATTAGCTTTTCAAACTTGACGTTTCGTAGAAGTGGTAGGTATCAACCGATTATCAACCTAACATTTCCTATACAGAAATATAACCATATTTTTTTTAAATACTTATTTCTCAAAACGCAACACAAAAAACGTTGATGTCACTCCTGCCGAAAGTACGGAATAGCGCGACTCGCTCACATGCGACGGCGACGCGCCGCCATCGATGACGCGCCGCGTCAGCGCTCGTCGCGTTATTCCGTACTTTCGGCACTTGTGAGATAATTACCTATTATTCTGATGACAGTAGGTAGTGTCAAATGCTGATGCTTTGACAATACCTACTATTGATACTATTGACTATCAAAATATCTGTCAAATCCTGGCTAACTAGTTTAATTTTAATGCAGACACGATTTATCTCAATCAAATAGATTCTCATGCAGCTAAACTATTTTATATTTTGTATGATAAAGTCATGTGCCTGGCCACATCAGATTTTTTTAATAGAAGCTATCAATCAGTTTTTATATTCTGGTGGCGGGTCTGTTAGCTGATATTTCGGTTATTTTGTTAGATTTACTGCGCATAGTATAGGCCACTCCAGGTGATCTGAAATAAAAATATTGAATAACGGCCTACTTTATACATAAGTAGTTATCATATGTTTGATGAACCAGAAAATATAAATATTTATGTTTGAGGAAATGGTGAGTTGTCAAAGTCAAAAAATCGAGTTTTCTCATAAAAATGTACAATTTTTACTTTATCATACGCAGTATGCTAAAGTATTGTAATCATGCCGAAAAAAAAAATTGAGATTTTAGCGGAAATAGGTCTTTATGGGTCCCCTGAACATTTTTGACCAAGGTACAAAAAAATGTCTGTGTGTGTGTGTGTGTGTGTGTGTATGTATGTGTGTGTGTAAACGATTTTTGTGGCGACGATTCCGGAGAAACTACTAAAGGTATCGGGACGAAAGTTCATAATTAGAAGTTTCATGACCTAACTTAGAGCTGAAAAGCTTTTGGTTAAAAGGGGTCCAAAGGAACTGGTAGTTTATTCTAAGCCTTTTTCAAGGATTTTGCAAATGAGCCGCTATTTCTCTAATTTCGTCAAAATAGTTAAATAATAAATTAAAGTAGAGGAAATTCTGAATAATTTATGCCTATGAAATTTTTTGGTAAAATTAATAGTTTAGCTTTTTAGGTTATTCTAAGCCTTTTTGAAGGATTTTGGAAATGAGCCGCCATTTCTGTAATTTCGACAAAATAGTTCATTAATAAATTAAAGTAGAGGAAATTTTGAATAATTTATGCCTACGAAATTTTTTGGTAAAATTAATAGTTTAGCTTCAAGAGCAAATTCTATTTGATCGAGATCGGTCGCATCTGCATTGATATGAAATTACACAGTAGCCAGGATTTTGACAAATATTTTTTTGTGTTGTCACATTCGAAAACAGCTGATCTCATCAGAGGTTGGAGAACCACTATGGAACGTTGCCGCTGTAGTGCGGCAAATTTTAAAATACAAATTTCAAATAAAGTAAGATCACCAATTTGATTGTTTGTTGATAAGAAATATCAACCCGTCTTTATATCTAATTCCAAAAACGATACATTGAAAAAATTATAAATAAAGTATAGCGATGAGTGTAGTTTTATTTTAGTATGTTGGTAGGGATGTGTCATGAACAAATATAAATCTGTCCGAATTTGAATTACCTTTTTAAGGTGCGTTTTCATTAGTGATGATGGCAGTGGTAGCAGACGCCGTTATAGTATTTCCAATAGATAATTGATAGTGACTCATGTTTATGCACATGCAAACTAATATGTGTCATTATCACGATATGTAAGAAACACTATAATTTCGTATTCTACCACCGCCATTAGCTACCATTACCTACTAATCGGAACGCACCTTTAAACTTGACGTTTCGACAAAGTGGTACCAACCTAGCATTTACTATACAGAAATCATTTATTGTTTTTTTAAATACGTATTTCTTAAAAAGCAACACAATAAACGTTGATGTCGCTCCTGCCAAAAACTAGATAGCCGACTCGCTCATATGCGACGGCGACACTCCGTCTTCGGTGACGCGCCGCATCACCGCTCGTCGCGCTATTCCGTACTTTCGGCATTTGTGACATAAATAACTATTATTCTAATGACGTAGTGTAGGTAGTGTCAAATGCTGATGATTTGACAATACGTACGAATTATCTCAATAGATAATTCAATAGAATAGATTCTCATGCAGCTAAACTATTAATTTTATATATTGTATGATAAAGTCATGTGCCTGGCCACATCAGATTTTTTTAAAATGTAAAGTGAGTACTAAAGTGAAGGGAAGTTTCAATTTTGAAATAGTATCAGTATTGCAGTGGAAAGCCCTGAGATTGGGCACACAAGCGGGGCGAGTATTCGAAAACGAAATAAACATTTGCTTTTTAGCTGTTGGATACCACAAATTTGGTTAACATGTGCGTTCACCACTATACAGTCTGTCTCACGGGAGGTTGGATTTTATGAGTATATTTGTTCGTAGAGCTAGAAAGTCGGTTAAACTGACAATGTAGTGCAGATTTGCGTGATCTCTAATAATTCGCTGCGAGAACTGTATAACTCCTAAATCCTAATGGGTTCAGAAACATTTCGAAGACACAAAAAATTTCATTTTTTAATGAATAAATGAAACTTTTGTTTTTCATATTAGCTTTATACATATTCGGGTTCAGCAGGCATATCCTGGTCATTATTTTCAGCAAAATATCAATTATTTGTTATCATTATAATAGGAAAAATAAGCGAATAATCGAGGAGTAGCCATGGGGTACACGTGAAAAATAAACGGAAGTTATGCTAACCTCAAAAAAAAAATGCTTGTTTACTAGCACTCTTACTATGTACTTGCTATGTACCATATTCGAGTTATTCACATTCATACAGCAGTTCTACCCTCATAAGGAATACAGTTATTTCTTATTTTTTAAATAAATATTCATTGCTCGTACGTCAAGCCTCGTTTATAAAAATGAAAATTATAACGTGGGTACGGGGGCGGTTCATATTCGTGTATTTGCCAAGTATCTCTTATCTCAAACTATTGTAAAAAACGTTAATATTTGTCAAGTATCGGAATGTGAAGCACCGCATTTAGTTGAAGACAATGTATAAAAAAGCCATAGGAAAAATAACATTTTCTGAGATATGGATTCTTTTTCTTGACCACACATCGATTTTATTCAAAATTCCCACATCAAAATCATGTGAAATTCAATTTTCGACAATCGTTTGTCAATTGTATTTACTTTATCATACATAGTATGATAAAGTACTGTAAACGAGCCCAACATTTTTGACCAAGGTACAAAAAAATTTCTGTGTGTGTGTGTATGTGTGTATGTGCTTGTGTCTGTGTGTTTGCCAGTTTTTTGTGGCAACGATTCCGGACAAATTACTAAAGGTATCGGCACGAAACTTAATATTTAGCTTCATGACTAGTTTCATGACTTAACTAGAGCTAAAAATAAGTTTTGTTCAAAAGGGCTCAAAGAAACTGCAGGTTTAGTTTTAGCATTTTTAAAAAGTTTTGCTAATGAGCAGTCATTTCTATCATTTTGTCAAAATAGTTAAATAATAAATAAAAGTAGAGGACATTTTTTGGTAAAATTAATAGTTTAGCTGCAAGAGCAAATTTTAACTTTAAAAGTATGCATAGCAGTTCACGCTGTTGGTCACTCAGCGCTCTGTGGATTACGTATATACGCGAAAACGCAAACTGGAGTAAATGTATACACTTAGTAGTCAGTGTACACATTTACTGGCTATTTTAGTAACGGTATCAACTCTGTACAAAAATTTATACTATTCCTAGTAGATGTATACACTTCCTAGACACTGCATACACTTGCCACGGAGTAGTCAAAGTATCAACTAAACGTACTAACTAATACAAATAGAGAAACTTGTTGAAATATACATATATTGCGATACTATCATCATTAGTTGAATCTATATGGAAAATAACTGATTGTGAAAAGAAGTAAATGAACTGATCAAAGCTGGATGACAAAATTATTTTAATTCAGAACGGTTTGACCTGGCTATTTCGTTTCATTTGGTAGTTTTGATAGTTTTGAATTTGTTGCACTCTGGATTAATTAGCAATGTATTATAATTAGGCAATGAAAGCATAATATAGATAAAAAAATACATATATATATATATATAAATATATAATTGCAGTGGTTTCGTCCCTCAGTCCTCGCCTCGGGGTTGGGGCTCCGCATATGAGTGGGGTCCACCTCGGGCTAGCGGTATGGAGGGTACTTCTGTGCGTGTATTATCAGTTGTTCTTATAGCTGTTGCGTCATTAATAGGTACTTTATCTTTATCTTGAAAGTGGCGATTGTGAGGTTTTTTATACAGTTTGGAAGGCCATTGTACTTCTGTATGGTTTCTCTCAGTTGTGTCTGTGAGCAGGTTATGCTGTGGTATCTGTTTGGTCTTATGTGTGTGCATGTTCTGGTTTGGTAGTCGTGGAACTCGTGATTTAGTTTAAGAGTTGTGTTTGTTTTGATTTTGTTGTTTTTTATTTTGTGAATTAGTAGTAAGTTATTCAGCGCTCTGAGTTTCTCTATGTTAAGTTCTTGTGAAATTTTGTAGACATCTGTGCTGGGAGTAAGTCTATTCAGGGAGTATAATAATTTTAAGACTTTGTTTTGTTGGACTTGAATTCTGGTGATGTTTCTCTTTGTAGTGTCTCCCCACACATGTATTAGGTAGTTGTTTTGGGTGGTAGATGGATTTTCTACTTCTGAGTGGAATGATGTTGTTAAGTTTTTTGATGATAGCTATTGTTTTAGAGTTTTTTACTACTAGGTTATTCACGTGTGCGTCCCACTTCAAGTTAGATTGTATTTTGAGTCCTAGGTATGTAATTTCTTGGGATTGTTTAATGTTTTCATCATTGAGTCTTATTGATATGCTTACATTGATGTTTCTTCTTCCAAAGATGATGTATTCCGTCTTTTTTGTGTTTACTGTTAGTAGATTATTGTAGAACCACTCCGTCAGTATAAGCATGTCTTCATTAATTTTATTTTGTAATTCGTCTTGTGTTTTGGCTGAGTATATGAGGCACGTATCGTCTGCGTACATGTATGGCGTTCCGTTTAGTTGCAGTTCTGTCATGTCATTAGTGTAGACAATAAACAACGTCGGTGGTAGATTTCCTCCCTGTGGTATGCCGTATTCTCGTGTGTATTGGGGGTTGCTGTAGTGTTCGGTTAATCTGGTTTCTTGTGGTCTGTTTGTTAAGTATGTTTCTATGAGTTGCAAGGGCTTGTCTGTGATGTTTATTGCTTTCAGCTTGTGGAGGAGTTTTTGTTTGGAGATGGTGTCAAAAGCCTTCTTCAGGTCGAGGAATAAGCCGACTACTATGTTTTTCTTATCAAGGTGTGCCTTTACTTGACTAATCAGATCATAAGCCGCAGATGTCGTTCCAGAGTGGGGTTGGTATGCGTATTGCTGCGTACTGATTATGCTGTGACTTTGTAGATGATCCATTAGTCGTCTCTGAAGTATTTTTTCCAGAACCTTATTCAGAGTAGATAATAGAGCTATTGGCCTGTAATTTTCTGGTTTTGTTTTATCTCCAGATTTGTGGATAGGTTTTATTATTGTTCTTTTTAGGTGTTCTGGGTATATTCCTTCTTCCAGTACTTTGTTTGTTAGCTTTACTAGTATAGGAGTTAAGGCTGTGGCGTTTTCTTTAATGACCTTCGATGTGACCTTATCAAACCCTGGAGCCGTGTTGTTTTTTTGTTGTCTTATTATGTTGTTGATTTCTGCATGGTCGGTAGCTTTAAAAATTGCCGGTCTCGTAAATTTTGTTGTAGTTGTTGTTTCTGGTTTCTTTCTTGATGTACTGATTGTGTCTTTTGCCAGAATTTCTCCTATTTGTATGAAATATGTGTTAATTATTTCTGCTATTTCCTTCTGGTCTGTTGTTGGTGTTCCATCTTGTCTCATCATCGTTTCTATTGTTTCTTGTTCACGTTTTTGTCCAATTACATTATTTATGGCGTTCCACATTTTTCTAGGGTTATCTTTGTGTTTTTCCAGGTTTTGTTGGTAGAATCGTACTTTTTTTTCCTTTATTGCTTTCTTAGTGATTTGTTTCTTGTTGTAGTACTGTTCTCGTAGTATAATGTTGTGTGGATACTTTTTGAACCTCCTGTATAATTTGTTTCGTTCTGTAATCTGTTGTATAATATTTTCGTCTATCCAGTCGCTTTCTGGTTTTCTTTTTCTTTTCATTTTGTGCTGGTTATTAGTTATGATTGCTTCCAGTGTCTTTGACAGTTGCTCATAAGTATTTATGTCGTCGATTTGCAGGTTGGTGATCGTGTTGTTAATGTTTCTGATGTTTGACTTGGTGTACTCGTAATACTCGTATTTAGGGTTATTCTTTGGTTGACTATTAATTGTTGTGAGAACTGCGTTGTGGTCTGATAAATCTGTGGTGATGATTTCTATCTTTTGTATGTTTTCCTTCTTATTGGTTATCACATGGTCTAGTATTGATCCCAATCCGTTCGAGTTTGTTCTTGTGCAATGTTTTGCCGTAGTTCGATTGGCTATTTGATAATTGTTCTCTGTTAAAAGATTGAGGTATTCACGGGTGTTCACATCTTTATTCCGTATGTTTATGTTGAAGTCTCCAACAATAATGTGGTTTCTTTTACGGTTTATTATGTTTTCTCGCATCGTCCTCATAAAAGTTCGAAATACTACCTGAGGGGGTTTGTACACTATGGTGATCGCTGTATCGTTTTCTTCAATTTTTATCTTTAATAGTTCTATTTTGTTTATTGTGGTGTTTGTCAGTACTTTGTATTTTATGTCGTTTTTTATGTACAATGCGATTCCGCCTCCTCTCTTTGGTCTTGAGTTAAATTCCGCTCGGTAGTCGTTTAGGAGGTGAGTCCGTTCTTCGTGGGGTTGGAGCCATGTCTCTGTGATCGCCAGGATGTCTGGATTGTGGAGCTTTGCAATTATTTCTAGTTCCTCGAACTTGTTTCTAACGCTTCTGACGTTGTGAAGGTATATAGTAAATTGTGTCATTTCAGCAAGTATTTGTCATGTTTTTCTTTTAATATTAAGAAAAGTTGTAAAATATGTTAATAGGTTTTTTTAAATAAAACTAAAAGTTAATATGTCACGAACATTTTTGAGTTACAAAAAATGCATTGTGGTTAAAACTATTACCTCTCTTATCAGATGTTTAAACAAATTGTCAACTTACCAGTTGTCCTGTATCATAAACAATTGATCCTGTAGGAACAACGAATTACTATAAACAAATTTAGTCTATTGTGCATTCATTTGCGACTGATATGACGTGAATCTGATGCTCATTGTATAATAAGGGGCAAACGTTTGTTAATAGTATATTATAATACAAGTTTTATAAGACAAAAATTGGCGCACGAGTAGTTTTGGGCACGACGAGCGTAGCGAGGAGTGCCCAAATCGAACGAGTGCGCCAATACGTCTTATAAAACGAGTGTTATATACTATTTTTTCTACTTTGCGACATTAAATTTACATATATTTCAAAAATTGCGGTTGTCATCTTACAATCTAGAGTAGTTTCATATTCAACAGTTGGTAGTTGTACTAAAATTCACAAATACGATTGACGCGAGCCAATAGCGATTGAGATGTCAGCCAGATGTCAGCCTTATTTGACACTTGACGTCAATATCATCAGTCGTGGAAAACTAAAAGTTACCAAATGTTTGTGACCTAGTGTTTTCATAACGACACCGAAACCGGTTTCGTTATGAGTTCATAACGAACGCAAAGTAGAAAAAAATTATAATAGCATGTAGCATGTGGCCATTGATTCATGGGATGCTGAAAAATTATCAAAAACCGGTACATGTCATATTCGTGTCCATGAGTTTATTTATTACAATACATGATAAACAATACAACATGGTTGGATACTTTAAATTACATAACCATTTCATTATGCATCATTATTCTGCTTTAGTATTTTGCAAAACATTATGTTCACTGGTTGTTCTGGGGCAACTCTTGAGTCGGAGTGTTTGTATTGAAATTAATTACTCAGGACATATCTGCACTGCATGAGACCTTGACTATACTTTTAAGAATGCTGTTCAACATATTTATTTCAATGGTTTCCTTCGTATTGTGCCTCCTTTCGATCATAATGGTTTTGTTCTGGTAATAATTATATTAGGTTATGTTGACCACAGCGGGAGCCACTAGAATTCGAGGTAATTTTGTTGTGTACTTCTACTAGTAAAAGTATACATTTAGATTACCGCGTGTTTTATTTGTGCATACTTCTACGAAAGTTGGTTAGAAAATGTATGCACCTACTAGTAAAAATGTACACTTTATTTGTTGTGAATACTTTTACTATACAAATCAGTAAATGTATGCACTGATTAGTAAGTTTATACATTTACGAAGTTGATGCTTTTACTGTAACATATACAATAAATAGTATAGTAGTTTTTATTCGAACCAACGCTGACCTTGTCACTATTTGACAGATATTTTGATTATATTGACACTATTGTCAGTATTGACACCTGGTTATACAGTACATACATTTTAAATTCTCAGGGTTGCATTTTTGGTTTTATTAATTTTATTAATTGTTTTTCAAAATTTCAGAAAGTCATATTTAAATAGTTATTTTTTCCTCAAAGATTGGCGGTGTACTGTATTCGTGTAGACGTTTTTAATTGTCAACGCATTTTTGTCAGAGAATACCATCAGTCCTTATTTTATACCATTAATGCTCAGCAGTAAATTTGACAAATGCGACACGTTCTAAAATTGCTCATGTAATCGGGGATAGAAATTGTTATCCCAAATATAAAAGAAACTCTCTTTTCAAACGTTTCCACCAGTTAGACACACAACGGGGTGTGTTGAATAAACACTATGCAACCCGTATAGGAAATCCAGTTTAAGGCCTGGAATCTGCTATTGTCGAGCGCTGAAATCTGGAATTCTGGAGAAATCTGGTATTTTAACGTTTCTCCAACTCCCGAAATCGACAAAAGGTTTCGGGAGATTGAGCATCAAACAGATTCTTGCTCTGGAGATCATTGCATTAATCACTCCCGTGGTTTAGAAGACATTATAAGCTTCAAGGTCCACCAGTGACAGTAGAAGCCAACAATTATGCACAGAGAAGTATAGTGACAGTAATTTTTCACTGCGCCATTGTCATCTATCGAGAATAATAGAATAATACAAATAATAATAATAACACTGCAGCGCCGGTCATACATAAACGCACAGCATCGAAAGGTGCAGTATACCACAAAGAGCCGAACGATAATGACGCAAGATTGAGGTTATGAGAATTACAATTCAAAGCGAGATGGTGTGCCACAATACACCGCGGGCCTTATTATTCTCGCCGCTTTTCTCACCTACTTCACATCGGTTTATTCGCGTTTTGAATACACACCACGTCCGTCCGATTCGTGCTTAGACCTAAATTCGACTCCAATTTGATGGAATTACCTCATGCCCCGGTTTCGGTTAACCGGAGCACTCTCGCTTTCAACGCGTGAATTTGCTCTTTTTATGATTAGTTTTTCTTTCCCAGTCCTTTTTTACTTTATCATACGCAGTATGTAAAGTATTGTAATCATGCCGAAAAAAAAAATTGAGATTTTAGCGGAAATAGGTCTTTTTGGGTCCCCTGAACATTTTTGACCAAGGTACAAAAAAATGTCTGTATGTGTGTGTGTGTGTGTGTGTGTGTGTGTGTGTGTGTGTGTGTGTGTGTGTGTGTGTGTGTGTGTGTGTGTGTGTGTGTGTGCGTGTGTAAACGATTTTTGTGACGACGATTCTGGAGAAACTACTAAAGGTATCGGGACGAAAGTTTATATTTAGAGGTTTTATGACCAAACTTAGAGCTGAAAAGCTTTTGGTTCAAAAGGGTCGAAAGGAACTGGTAGTTTATTCTAAGCCTTTTTGAAGGATTTTGGAAATGAGCCGCCATTTCTGTAATTTCGACAAAATAGTTAATTAATAAATTAAAGTAGAGGAAATTTTGGATAATTTATGCCTATGACATTTTTTGGTAAAATTAATAGTTTAGCTTTTTAGTTTATTCTAAGCCTTTTTGAAGGATTTTGGAAATGAGCCGCCATTTCTGTAATTTCGACAAATTAGTTAATTAATAAATTAAAGTAGAGGAAATTTTGAATAATTTATGCCTATGAAATTTTTTGGTAAAATTAATAGTTTATCTTCAAGAGCAAATTCTATTTGATCGAGATCGGTCGCATCTGCATTGATATGAAATTACACAGTAGCCAGGATTTTGACAAATATTTTTTTGTGTTGTCACATTCGAAAACAGCTGATCTCATCAGAGGTTGGAAAACCACTATGGAACGTTGCCGCTGTAGTGCGGCAAATTAGAAAATACAAATTTCAAATAAAGTAAGATCACCAATTTGATTGTTTGTTGATAAGAAATATCAACCCGTCTTTATATCTAATTCTAAAAACGATACATTGAGAAAATTATAAATAAAGTATAGCGATGAGTGGAGTTTTATTTTAGTATGTTGGTGAAACAAATATAAATCTGTCAGAATTTGAACTACCTTTTTAAGGTGCGTTTTCATTAGTGACAATGGCAGTGGTAGCAGACGCCGTTATAGTATTTCCAATAGAAAATTGATAGTGACTCATGTTTATATACATGCAAACTAATATGAGTCATTATCACGATATGTAAGAAATACTATAATTTCGTATTCTACCACCGCCATTAGCTACCATTACCTACCAATCGGAGCGCACCTTTAAACTTGACGTTTCGTCAAAGTGGTACCAACCTAGCATTTACTATACAGACATCATTTATTTTTTTTTAAATACGTATTTCTTAAAAAGCAACACAATAAACGTTGATGTCGCTCCTGCCAAAAACTAGATAGCCGACTCGCTCATACGCGACGGCGACACTCCGCCTTCGGTGACGCGCCGCATCACCGCTCGTCGCGCTATTCCGTACTTTCGGCATTTGTGACATAAATAACTATTATTCTAATGACGTAGTGTAGGTAGTGTCAAATGCTGATGCTTTGACAATACCTACGATTTATCTCAATAGAATAGATTCTCATGCAGCTAAACTATTAATTTTATATATAATATGATAAAGTCATGTGCCTGGCCACATCAGATTTTTTTACTTTATCATACGCAGTAAGATAAAGTATTGTAATCATGCCGAAAAAAAAAATGAGATTTTAGCGGAAATAGGTCTTTTTGGGTCCCCTGAACATTTTTGACCAAGGTACAAAAAAATGTCTGTGTGTGTGTGTGTGTGTGTGTGTGTGTGTGTGTGTGTGTGTGTGTGTGTGTGTGTGTGTGTGTGTGTGTGTGTGTGTGTGTGTGTGTGTGTGTGTGTGTGTGTGTGTGTGTGTGTGTGTGTGTGTGTGTGTGTGTGTGTGTGTGTGTGTGTGTGTGCGTGTGTAAACGATTTTTGTGACGACGTTTTATGACCAAACTTAGAGCTGAAAAGCTTTTGGTTCAAAAGGGTCCAAAGGAACTGGTAGTTTATTCTAAGCCTTTTTCAAGGATTTTGCAGATGAGCCGCCATTTCTGTAATTTCGTCAAAATAGTTAAATAATAAATTAAAGCAGAGAAAATTTTGAATAATTTATGCCTATGACATTTTTTGGTAAAATTAATAGTTTAGCTGCAAGAGCAAATTCTATTTGATCGAGATCGGTCGCATCTGCATGGATATTAAACTACATAGTAGCCAGGATTTTGACAAATATTTTTTTGTGCTGTCACCACAGAAATGTCTATGGCTGTCACCACGCTGTCACACTCGGAGACCCGCTATGGAACGTCATCTACAGTGTCATGAACGAATATACATCTGTCAGAATTTGAATTAGCTTTTTAAACTTGACATTTTGTAGAAGTGGTATCAACCTAACATTTTCTATACCGAAATATAACCATTTTTGATTTTTTTTAAATACGTATTTCTCAAAAAGCAACACAAAAACGTTGATGTCACTCCTGCCGAAAACTACATAGCGCGACTCGCTCACATGCGACGACGACGCTTCGTCATCGGTGACGCGCCGCATCACCTCCATATCACCTCTCGTTGTGCTATTCCGTACTTTCGGCACTTGTGAGTTAAGCAACTATTATTCTGATGGCAGTAGGTAGCGTGCTTTGACAATACCTTCGATTGATACTATTGACTATCAAAATGCATACACAATTTATCTCAGTCAAATAGATTCTCATACAGCTAAACTATTAATTTTATATATTGTATGATAAAGTCATGTGCCTGGCCACATCAGATTTATTTTACTTTATCATACGCAGTAAGATAAAGTATTGTAATCATGCCGAAAAAAAAATTTGAGATTTTAGCGGAAATAGGTCTTTATGGGTCCCCTGAACATTTTTGACCAAGGTACAAAAAAATGTCTGTGTGTGTGTATGTGTGTATGTGTGTGTGTAAACGATTTTTGTGGCGACGATTCCGAAGAAACTACTAAAGGTATCGGGATGAAAGTTCATATTTAGAAGTTTTATGACCAAACTTAGAGCTGAAAAGCTTTTGGTACAAAAGGGTCCAAACGAACTGGTAGTTTATTCTAAGCCGTTTTCAAGGATTTTGCAAATGAGCCGCCATTTCTGTAATTTCGACAAAAAGGTTAAATAATAAATTAAAGTAGAAGAAATTTTGAATAATTTATGCCTATGATATTTTTTGGTAAAATTAATAGTTTAGCTTCAAGAGCAAATTCTATTTGATCGAGATCGGTCGCATCTGTATTGATATCAAACTACATAGTAGCCTGGATTTGACAAATATTTTTTTGTGCTGTCACCACAGAAATGTCTATGGCTGTCACATTCCCAAACAGCTGATTTCATCAGAGGTTGGAGAACCGCTATGGAACGTTGCCGCTCTAGTGCGGCAAAGTACAAAATACAATATTCAAATAAAATAAGATTACCAATTTGATTGTTTGTTGATAAGAAATAGCAACCCGTTGTTATATCTAGTTGTTAAAATGATAAATTGAGAAAATTGTAAATAAAGTATAGCGATGAGTGTAGTTTTATTTTAGTATGTTGGTAGGGATGTGACATCTGTGTGTGATGAACGAATATATATCTGTCAGAATTTGAATTAGCTTTTCAAACTTGACGTTTCGTAGAAGTGGTATCCTAACACTTCCTACACAGAAACATAACCATTTTTGAATTTTTTTGAATACGTATTTCTCAAAAATCAACACGAAAAACGTTGATGTCACTCCTGCCGAAAACTAAATAGCGCGACTCGCTCACAAGCATTACCGCTCGTCGCGCTATTCCGTACTTTCCGCACTTGTGAGATAAATAACTATTATTCAGATGACAGTAGGTAGTGTCAAATGCAGATACTTTGACAATACCTAGTATTGCTCCTATTGACTAACAAAATATCTGTCAAATCCTGGCGAACTAGTTTAATTTTAATGCAGACACGGTTTATCTCAATCAAATAGATTCTCATGCAGCTAAACTACTAATTTTATATTTTGTATGATAAAGTCATGTGCCTGGCCACATCAGATTTTTTTTAAATAGATTCATTAGTTTGTGCTTCTTTTGGATTGGTTGCATCCTCAATATGGATATGGCATATCCAGAGGGGGTAAGGGGGGCAGCTGCCCCCCCTTGAGTTCTTTGGTATTATGTTTAAGTATTACATAGCACTCTTTCTATTATGGACACTAGGGTGGTTACTTTTATTTAGAAAGCAACCATCCCCTCCAAATCGTTTCTCAATTCAAAAAAAGTGTTTTTTTCGAAATTTCGAATGGTCCCTATCGAGGCCACAAATGCACATGGGAAAGACATTTCTTGGTATTTTTCAAATATGTAATTGTTTCGGGTTTGGGAAAACTTATGTTAAAATTATAGGACTTTAGAAGAAGAATTTGCCCTACTATACATATGGATTAGTTTTTCTCAAAAATCTGAATTCTGTTTTCTGTGTTCGAAATGGCAGTTTATTATCTTAGAGTGACAAAATTCACTAAATTAATAATTCATTTTAAACTTTCTAATTATAGTAGAAAAGTGTTTTTTTTGTGTGAAATTAACTTATAATTTAATGTTTGCGATATCGAACCTATATTACCTAATAAACCCACATTTGTTTAAACAAATACTATTTCTTTTGGTCTGGCCAACTGCTATTCTCAAGTGACATATTTTCCATTTTGGGATGATTTCCATTGTTTAAATAATAAAATAATATTCGTTTTAAATATTTGATTGGCAACTTAATTATTTAAAACGATAAAAAGGAATTCACATTATTTAAATTTTTTCGAATAAAAACGAATATTGTATTATTTAAACTATGGAAATCATTCGAAAATATAAATGACGTCACTTGAGAATATCAGTTGGCTAGCCCGATCTAAAAAAATTATTTTAGGTGTAGGTTTATTAGATAATATAGATAATAGGTTTATTATATAACTCGAACATGAAATTTATAAGTTAATTTCAGAAAAAAAAGCTGACTTTTCTACCATAATTAGAAAAAAGTTGAAAATGAATAATTGATTGTTGAAACAATAGGTAGAAATTTTTAATGAATAAAGTATCTCTAAGATAATAATTTGCCATTTCGAACCCAGAAAACAGAATTCAAACTGATTTTTGAGAAAAGCGAATTATTTAAAAAATAGAATTTCTTTAAACAAATGTGAATTAACTGACAAATGTTTATAAACATTCCACTAGACTTATGGTAATAATTTTTATGAGAAAAAAAGAGACTGAAATGATTAGTAAAATCAATTATTTGAAGAATGTAATTTTTTTCATTTAAGGGTAGTTTTCAGGGCACTAAATTGTTTCTTGAAAAAATAAATTCTTCCTGTGGGGCACTGTGGGAATGGGTTAGGGGCGTCAAATCCCTATGTATAATAGGCCACCTTCTTCCTTGGAAAGTCCTTAAGTTTTCCTAAACTACGAACAATTATTTGAAAAATACCAAAAAATGTCACCGGCACGGTTAAAATGAAAATTTCAATAAAACAAAATACGTGTTACCTTTTGTTGGATTTGTAAACGATTGGGGGGATCGTTGCTTTCTTTCATCGCAAAAATTTTTGCAATGCATGTTTCAACTCTAATGAGCCTTCACCCACACAGCAAGTTAAATTTGGAAAACTGCCCTCTTCCGATTTGAGCTGGATACGCCCATGCTGACTCAAGCATATACCTATTATTAATCATTCTCACGTAATTTGAATGTTGAGGGAAATAAACCGTTATGCAACTGCGAGTACCCTAATAAGTCAGCGGTTATGGCGTCAAAATTAGGTGGACTGTTGCCGGAAGTTGCCCGACTTGACATAGTGCATGGCGTACAGACCATCCGTCCGGTTTCAATTCTTTGCACGCTTAGACGACCGACGGTATGTCGTCCAAGGTTAGAGGTATAGCTAACTGTACACAAGCCTGATTTGACGCTCAGGTTGAACGAGACGTGATGATCGCGTATTTTGCACGACGTCCGCATGTGACGAAGATGGTTAGACGGGGAACTGAAGAATTTTCACAATTTTACAGATCCAGACTTAAGATATGTTGTAAGACCAGTGGCAGTGGTTTTCTACAAAGGGCTTGATAAGTTGGGTTGTAATGTAGTTGACAAACAGTTTTATCACAGTGATCATTCATCGAAATATTTATTACTTTACGTTGGTAGCAGCATTTTTACGAAATTGGATGGTCATCACTGCCAAGTGTGCCGCAATTATACCAACATTAAATTTAGAATTTGAAAATAATTGTGCAAGGCGTGGTTGAGTTAAGAACTCATGTGGCACTCTTTCTGTTTAAGATTTCCATCCATGTTTTATAAATTTTGCGCCAATTATCCTCCTTCTTTAACTTACAGCTCTTTTAGATCTACTCCCAACAAAGATGCATACAACAAAAACGCCACACATGTATTAATAACATAAAACGGTGGCATGTATTTATGTGTAGATGTACCAAATGCAAAATTGCAAAATGTAGCAAGACATACATATCTTTGTCGACAACATCCATCAATTGACACAGTTGTACTTTTTGGCGGTATCACACAAAAGCTTTGCTTGTAACAATTTTTTTTTTATTTTTACGAATTTTTTTAATTGTAAATAAGCCTATTCTTTAGAATTATAACTCAATATATTATAGCAATAGATCATTCAAAAACTTGTTTTGACTTTTTTGCTATTCAAATTCATTAAATTGTTATTTTAACACTTAAATGTCACATTAAATAAAGGTCAACCACGAATACTGCCAGATAAAAATGTGGTGTATTTTCAGAGTGCGGGTTTGAGTCACATTTGCGGCGTGAATAGAGTGCTGCAGGGTTCGTCACTTTTAAAAGTAGCTTTTTTGAACTTAAAAACCGACGCTTAAATACAAAAAAGAACTTAAAAACACTCTAGAAGTCGAGTCTAGAATAGTATGCATATTATTATATTGCTTGTATGGAAACAGTTTATAGTAAATATATGTCGTACATGTGCTGCTTTGCTGTGAGCATAGTGTCACATTTTTGTTCTTTTTTTTGGGTAATTTTCAAAATAACTTTGGTTACTACTGGGTGACCCACGCCATAGGTATTCCCGTTTATTTTTGTTGTTTATAAAGCTGGACGAATGAAATTTGGGAAAGTGGTAGTAGACAAAAAATTCCATTCTTTCGGATACTCTTCAGGTTAATATGGCTTCCGGTTTTTCGGATATGACATCATCATTGAATTTTTAAATGGCACCCTATATTCTTTGTGTGATTTTTTCAATCAGGATGACATTTTGATCACAAAAATATATCGATCGTTAATATTTATCACCAAGGCAACGCAAAAATAACTTTTTTGTGTGTTAATCTAGGTGGCTAGGGATTGGTGAAAATAGTCGAAAATTGTCAAATAAACACCAACTAAATCGATTTTGGCCGACATTGCATTACTGGCGCCCTCTAGCGTGATTTAAGTGATTTTTGACACCCTGATTATTCGATAGAAAATATCTTTCCGATTACAATGATACCAAATACTTGGTATTTTATAATTTTATTGAAATTCTTAGCGTACAAGTCAATCTTTAACCAGATGATATTTTTTAATGATTAATTATATTGATTTTGCCCAGAAAACCAAAAACCAACATTAACTGTTTTTTTAAATTTAGTTTTGTATTCGCAAGCCGGATTTTGTATAAATCAGAGTGTTGTTTGTCGTATGCATTTTTGTAACCTAACCATTTGGGAGTTTTAAACTGTTGTTTGTAATGTTAAGAAGTTAACTTCTAGATAAAATGGACATATAAAAAACAATTCGTTTTCTAGCAAAACCAGAGTTATTCTATCCATAAGGTAAACAATAACAATAAAAAGAAACATCCAAATATTAACGTGTATCCAATGTTCTTTTCATAAACCATTCAAAATAAAATTGTAGGGAAACAACGAAAAAAAATCTGATGTGGCCAGGCACATGACTTTATCATACAATATATAAAACTAATAGTTTAGCTGCATGAGAATCTAGTTTATTGGGATAAATCGTAGGTATTGTCAAAGTATCAGCATTTGGCGCTACCTACACTACGTCATTAGAATAATAGCTATTTATGTCACAACTGCCGAAAGTACGGAATAGCGCGACGAGCGGTGATGCGACCCGTGACCGAAGGCGGAGTGTCGCCGTCGCCGTCGCATGTGAGCGAGTCGCGCTATGTTAGGTTGGTACCACTTTGACGAAACGTCAAGTTTAAAAAGCTAATTCAAATTCTGACAGATTTATATTTGTTCATGACACTATAGATGTCACATCCGTACCAACATAATAAAATAAAACTACACTCATCGCTATACTTTATTTACAATTTTCTCAATTTATCGTTTTTAGTATTAGATATAAAGACGGGTTGATATTTCTTATCAACAAACAATCAAATTGGTGATCTTATTTTATTTGAAATTTGTATTTTGTAATTTGCCGTACTAGAGCGGCAAAGTTCCATAGCGGTTCTCCAACGTCTGATCACTGATGAAATCAGCTGTTTTCGAGTGTGATAGCACAAACAAATATTTGACAAAATCCTGGCTACTATGTAGTTTCATATCAATGCAGATGCGACCGATCTCGATCAAATAGAATTTGCTCTTGCAGCTAAACTATGAATTTTACCAAAAAATGTCATAAGCATAAATTATTCAAAATTTCCCCTACTTTAATTTATTATTTAACTATGTTGACGAAATTACAGAAATGGCGGGTTATTTGCAAAATCCTTGAAAAAGGCTTAGAATAAACTACCAGCTCCTTTGGACCCTTGCGAACCAAAAGCTTTTCAGCTCTAAGTTAGGTCATGAAACTTCTAAATATGAAATTTCGTCCCGATACCCTAAGTAGTTTCTCCGGAATCGTCGCCACAAAAATCGTTTACACACACACACAGACATTTTTTGTACCTTGGTCAAAAATGTTCAGGGGACCCAAAAAGACCTATTTCCGCTAAAATCTCAATTTTTTTTTTCGGCACGATTACAATACTTCATCTTACTGCGTATGATAAAGTAAAAATCTGATGTGGCCAGGCACATGACTTTATCATACAATATATAAAATTAATAGTTTAGCTGCATGAGAATCTATTCTATTGAGATAAATCGTACGTATTGTCAAATCATCAGCATTTGACACTACCTACACTACGTCATTAGACTAATAGTTATTTATGTCACAAATGCCGAAAGTACGGACGACGAGCGGTGATGCGGCGCGTCACCGAAGGCGGAGTGTCGCCGTCGCATAAGAGCGAGTCGGCTATCTAGTTTTTGGCAGGAGCGACATCAACGTTTATTGTGTTGCTTTTTAAGAAATACGTATTTAAAAAAAAAAAAATCTGATGTGGCCAGGCACATGACTTTATCATACCATATATTAATAGTTTAGCTGGATGAGATTCTATTTGATCGAGATCATAAATTATTCAGAATTTCCTCTACATTAATTTATTATTTAACTATTTCGACGAAATTCCAGAAATAGCAGCTTAAAAATGTTTAGGGGACCAAATAGACATATGTCCGCTAAAATCTAAAAAAAAAATTCGCCGCGATTAGTATACTTTGTCATACTACGTATGATAAAGTAAAAAGGTTGTTGATTCTGATGATTGCTATATTATGGTGGCTTCTAGCATACTATATTTTCGGGTATTACCACGTCTTCAGTGCTAACTACAAAATATCATAAAGAATTATTCTCAATATTCCAAATAAGTTTTAAGGTTAACATACCATCTTGCAATATTTCTTGCGTTTATTCGCGAAAACATAACAACATTCCTATCCGCACTTGAAATACACATTGAGTTTTGAACACCAAGATGTTCCAATATCGTTTCACATAGCGTACGTGCGCGCGTGTTTGATCGCATTCTCCATACATTTGCTTGTTGAATTGACGTTTCGCAATCGCTGACGTTCTGAATACTGTCAAAAGTTCAAAATATCCTAGCTACCTACTATTCATGCAGACACGATTTCGATCAAATAGAATTTACTCTTGCAGCTAAACTATTAATTTTACCAAAAAATGTTATAGACATAAATTGTCCAAAATTTCCTCTACTTTAATTTATTATTTATCTATTTTGACGAAATTACAGAAATAGCGGCTCATTTGCAAAATCGTTGCAAAATGCTAAGAGTAAATACCCAGTTCCTTTGGACCATTTTGAACCAAAAGCTTTTCAGCTCTAAGTTTAGTCATGAAACTTCTAAATATGAACTTTCGGCCCGATACCTTTAGTAGTTTCTCCGGAATCGTCTCCACAAAAAACGGGTACACACACACATACACACACACACACATACACACACACACACACACACACACACAGACATTTTTTTGTACCTTGGTCAAAAACGTTCAGGGGACCCAAAAAGACCTATTTCCGCTAAAATCTCAATTTTTTTTTTCGGCACGATTACAATACTTTATAATACTGCGTATGATAAAGTAATAAGTGATTTCTGTATAGTAAATGCTAGGTTGGTACCACTTTGACGAAACGTCAAGTTTAAAGGTGCGTTCCGATTAGTAGGTAATGGTAGCTAATGGCGGTGGTAGAATCCGAAATTATAGTGTTTCTTACATATCGTGATAATGACACATATTAGTTTGCATGTGCATAAACATGAGTCACTATCAATTTTCTATTGGAAATACTATAACGGCGTCTGCTACCACTGCCATTATCACTAATGAAAACGCACCTTAAAAAGGTAATTAAAATTCTGACAGATTTATATTTGTTCATGACACATCCCTACCAAAATACTAAAATGAAACTACACTCATCGCTATACTTTATTTATAATTTTCTCTATGTATCGTTTTTGGAATTAGATATAAAGACGGGTTGATATTTCTTATCAACAAATAATCAAATTGGTGATCTTACTTTATTTGAAATTTGTATTTAAAAATTTGCCGCACTACAGCGGCAACGTTCCATAGTGGTTCTCCAACCTCTGATGAGATCAGCTGTTTTCGAATGTGACAACACAAAAAAATATTTGTCAAAATCCTGGCTACTATGTAATTTCATATCAATGCAGATGCGACCGATCTCGATCAAATAGAATTTGCTCTTGAAGCTAAACTATTTTGTCGAAATTACAGAAATAGCGGCTCATTTGCAAGTTAGGTCATAAAACTTATAAATATGAACTTTCGTCACGATACCTTTAGTAGTTTCTCCGGAATCGTCGTCACAAAAATCGTTTACACACACACACACGCACACACACACAGACACACACACACACGCACACACACACACACACAGACATTTTTTGTACCTTGGTCAAAAATGTTCAGGGGACCCAAAAAGACCTATTTCCGCTAAAATCTCAAATTTTTTTTTCGGCATGATTACAATACTTCGTCATACTGCGTATGATAAAGTAAAAAATTCGATAAACATAATTTGATCGTACAATTTTCTTTCGCCATTAATTACACCGTGTTAAAACTGGACTACGACTACTACAAAACGTATGCGGTCCGGTCCTGTTTTACAATAATATTGTTCGTCCGCGAGAAGATGCTATCTTCTCATCATGAGGTATCAGAAACTGGGACGGGGCATAGTGCCTCACCGCGCTGGAATCAGTAGGTCATCTGCCGAGGAATCCGTGAACCTTCATTGAGTATTGTGCAAATTGCAATTGTACGATACACCATTTTGTAATTAGAGTTATTGAATTCGAATGGCAATTGTACACTGCGCGCTGCAATCAAACGTGACGTTAGTATTCCAGATCGTTATGATAAATGACTCCTCATTATATTCTCTTTGTCACTTTGTGTATAAAAGGCAAAGAAAATTGCGTACAGAAGTACATAGTTGTTAGTGCTCGTTTGTAAATCTAATTGAAATACATTTTAACGTCACTATTTGAAATATTTGGGTTGAGTTTATAGGAAATGTCACCATATTATTAGTGAGAATAAACAGCTTTTCTCTAACTTCTTTTCTCTAACGGAAAATTATGTTGGTACTTTTGCTTTCACTCATCTATAATCGACACAGAACAATGATACAATGAAAAATATAAACAAGCGACTTATGAGTTTCATACGTTCGCGCAAAAAGTATTGCGCAAGCGTTTTGTGAGATAGATGAATGCCATCCGAGAGAATATCAAAAATTTCACCTATTATTTAGTGGCAAATTGGAGCCATTGTATATTACGGCGGCTCGAGGATGGTACAATTATTATTATTCTTATGCGATTAGGATTTCGCACGCTGTGACTTAACATTACGTGAGAGACTGACGCTCGGGACCTACCCATGCACTAGTTCTTCGGCAAGAAGGTAAACACTTGTAAATGCAACTTTAATTGCGCCTTCTTGACGTCTTGAATGGCCACTGTTGGGCAACACTCAACCTGTGTAATTGAACGCAATAATATCAGTATTTATCGTGAGTACAAAGTTTTTGGTTTATTGTTCATGTACATAGAGGCAATTATTTTCCTCCCGTTAGTAATAAAACAGATCTACATTTCACATTTTGAGAGAACGGATTCATAGTGTCTGACTATCACATGTCCTTTCCTTTCAGAGCCATGTAAATCACAGAAATAAATTCACAAATAAGGTATCAAGCCCGAAGTAAAAATAATATTTCTGCTTTGGTTTCATAATTAATACATTGTGACACTGTTTTCCGTTTAATAATAGACGATTTTTATTATGATACCGTAACCATGGTTACGGCTGCATATTCTAACCGTAATTTCTAAATGTATATAATATTAATGACTCAAAGTAAAAAACATACCATGTTCTACGAGTTTCATAAGACGTCAATTGCCACATGGGAGGTTTGGGGCAGAAGGGGGGAAACGACGAGTACATTAGAAGACATTTTGAAACTTTTTTACATAAAATTTAAAAGTGGTGTATCTGTATTTTCGGTAATTTTAAATTGTGAAAAACCATTGTCATTGTCAGCTCTTTTGTTTATAGTTCTATCTTGCTGTTGTTATTTGACGAAAGGGAACTAGAATGAGTCTTTTGTTTTGTAGTGGCCAACTGAAATGAAGCATTGCCAAACTAGTTTTGTTTTTTGCTTGCTTTCTGTACTGAATTATTTGGCCTTGATATCAGCCAATTTGCTGTCTAGAGATCCTATTAGTGCTAAAATTTATGTGTGAGTATCTCTATTCTAAAAAAATAAGCAAAATTATAAAATTTTATGATATTATATATCCCTATCATGATACACGCCCATGGACGCCCGCAGAATTATTTCCTGGGCGGAGCAAAACAAAGACCGGCCATAGGTTGGGTTAAGAGTTGCCAACTCCAAGAAATAGGGTAAAAGGAAACCGAAGCCTTTGGTATAAAATGCCAACCGTTTACAACTTTTTCAAAATTGTTGCATAAATTTCTATCAAGCTACAGATTGTAGGTAATTACTAGACGTAGAGTGGAGTTTTACTCCATGGACAACAACCCCTAAATGGCGATAATGTCCGTTCGAGTATCAAACGTATTTCAATAAGTTCTTACAGAAAAATGTTTATACCTTTTGCATAAATTTCTATCATATCTCGAATTGTAGGCAAAGTACTGGAGGCCCTTCGATGCTCGGAGTTTTGTCCCATGAACAACAACCCTTCAATCGCGATAATGTGCGTTCGAATAGCAAACGTATTTCAATCAGATCCTACAGAATAATGTTTATAACGTTTGCAAAAATTGTTGCATACATTGTTGCATAAATGTCAGAAATGTAATTAAAAGTCCTAGTAACACTTCGACGTTTTGAGTTTTGCCCTTGGACAACAACCCTTAATATCCATTCGAACAGGAAACGTATTTGAAATAGTTGCGACAGAAAAATGTTGCAATTGTTGCATAAATTTTTGTCATTGTATGTAATTAAAAGACCTAATAGCCCTTCGACTTTTTGAGTTTTTCAATCAGTAAACTTTTATCAAATTTGATTACATAATCAGTTGTTACTTGTTTGTTTCTGTTTTTTTTTTTTGTAATTGAACATCTGTGAATTTTTATGTGTAAATTCAGAGGTATATTAATGTTTGGGTTACATAACTTTCAGTGAAATATTGTAAATTAAAATATCTGTCTTTTAGAAGGATTTTTAATTTTTTAGAAGGACTTTTTAACGAACGGTGAAAACCCACTGAATTTAAATAATACAACTAATACAATTAATACAATGATCTATTACATAACTCTTATTTTGCATTATTACAATAAAGTCTCCAGTTTCCTTACTGCTTATAATTTTTCTTCACTATTATTATTCTATCGCCGCAATTAATAACTTCATGTAATTACAGCCAGCGCCCACCGTGATCTACGATAATATTATGTAAAATAATCACTCTAGTTTCTGTAAACGGTGCAGTGCGGTTGAGTACGTTGGCCGCGAACAGTCATTTTAGCAATAATTAATCGCTCTTGCCACGGATAAGTACTCTGCTGATTATGCTCGATTAGTATGCTGCTGGTGCTCATTCTTAGTTACGCAATTGTTTTTTCTTTTTGTCGAGCGAAGCGCGCATATATGCTGAAACGAACGGCTCTAATTAGGATTAATGCGCTGAAACGTTACTCAAATAACGACCAATGTGCCTTCTAATCGATTGCTGCAGCAAGAAGAACCAAACAAAAAGTACAGTTTTTACGGACGTGGTTCATGTTTATTTGCTTTATGGTACTGAAACTGGATTATTACAAAATTGCCGAGTAGCGTAGGGAAGTTTCCGGTGAGACAAACATGAAAAAAAAACGTTCACCTGCCTACACAGGTGTGCCATAAACTTACGTCTACAGGGACTACAGAAATGTTAACGTAGACCACTTTTGATAAAAATTTCTCTTCTATCTGAAGTTTGAAAAGAATTAAACAGAAGATATTCTGTAACTGTTCTGTAACTGCAGCTTGCACACGGTTTGTTTCATCACATACATGAAATTCCTATCTAAGGAATTTTTGGAAACTAAAGCAAAATTATACAAAATTTTGTAGTCTTCCATTTCTCTTCCCAGATGGTTGGGTGATCCAGTTACACTACATCTGGCTATCATTATATAAAGGATTGTTTGCGATTTCAAGTCTTTTAAAAAACGATTTCATATATTTCTTTCCTATCGAGGGTATAGTATTGTTTTAACATTATTAGAAAAAAGATTTTTCTTATATAGCTTAAAATCATAATTTAATAAAAAATTAGGTATTCCTATTTAAAAAAATTAACTTAACCTCATTTTCACCGATTGCAGCGCCATTTGCAATGAAACTGATATCGCCATTTCATTTCCCCCTTTGCGGCCTACAAGTTTATTTAAGACACTTTTGTCCTACCATGCATATTTCTCAAGATGTTTAGGAGTGTCAAGTTAATACGACCACCCGGAATAGTACATATATTTTTCATTAAAAAAAAACATTTGAGACCTACTGCCAACAACATGAACCAATGAAAAATTAATATGGGCTTGTTCTATTCTTGAACAGGTACGCACACGCACACGTTTTTTGGACCTTGGTCAAAAATGTTCAGGACAATTTAGACTCAAAACGACATATTTCCGCTAAAATCTCAATTTCTTTTTGGCACGATTACAATACTTTATCATACTATGTATGATAATGTAACAAGTACTTAACCGTAAGTACTGTAAAATGTAAAAAATATGATGTGGCCAGGCACATGACTTTATCATAAAGCCATTTGAGTATAACATTTTGTTCTACCTGACAATATTATGATAAAATATATATTTTAAAAATAGTAACTAAAACATAGTTTTGTATTGCGATCTTGGCACGAGAAATCCTGGCACTATTTATGTTTTATGATATTAGAGCACCATTTTTGATGATCAAAATTAGTGAAGCTACACTTTCACAATTCATATATTATTTGGCAGCTATTTTCCAGGAAGTCGATTCTTGTGATGGATTAATATCTCCAAATATATGCCTCTATCGAGTTGACAGTTAACCTCATTTACACACGCGAATTTGTGACATATTAATAAATTTGAAAATTATAGTTTTTACAGTTGAGTTACCGAGTGAGTTTACTAGTAGACCACTTGGACAATCAGCTTTGATTCTCCCGAGATTTTTCGGTATCCAGTTCCCAGATTTGATTATCGGATAAGGTCACCTGGGGTTCTATTATTTATTTGATAAGTTTCAAACTTCTAGCTTCAACTTGATTTTTGTGCAATATCTGCAAGGATTAACAACATTTTGCTGAATAATTAGAACTTAAACTAAAAATATTACTTTCAATTGTATAGATGGATTTTTTCAGAGGGTCATATTTCCAGATTGTGTAAATAAGTTTTTTCCACTATAAATCAGGGCTTGAAAACCCCGTTTTTTTAAACCCAACCCACTGGGCCCTAGTGGGGCTTTCGGGGTTTTTCGAGCTTTTTCGGATAAAAGTGGGGAATAGTAAATATTAACCAAAACCATACTGTAACCGATTTTTTTTATGACCCGCAACCGTAACCAAACATGTATAAAATACTGAAACTGTAATCTCAACCTTTGCAAAGATATTCAAAACCTTGGTAAAACCGAAACATATCTATTGAAAATTCGACAGTTGGTACTTAGTGTACGTAAATGGCAGTGTCGACTTATTAACACACTTATTCACAAGACTGAGTGAATAAGAATACAAGTTAAGTTTTGTTCTGAGTTATTAACTGAAAGTGTCTATATTTTTTGTATGCGTTTTAAAACTAAAATAAAAACTGTTTTACTCTTTGAAATTTAATTTTATTTAATACTCTAACAAGTTAGTCTTATAGTCTTGTCCAGGTATTTTATCAACAATTCAGGATTTCCTTAACCAGCAAGGATGTTCTATGCACGAAGCTGCTCGAGATCATGTAACACATGAAACAGGCTCGAATAATGGCTCGTTAGCTTCCTCGTCTCGCATAATAACGTATTCACAGGTAGATATTCACACAAAACCGCGGAAAGGGACAAATTAAAAAGACAGCGAGTACTGGTGGAATCCTTAATTCTCGGATCTCTATTGTTCTGCGTCGCAATGGATTCGCTTTCCAAACCAGCCTCTGCCTCATCTGCGTACGCTGAGATCCTATCTGCCTTCCGTTGATTATTCAAAAACAATACGATACCCCAATTGTCATAGCTAATGGAAGAGAAAGGTGTTCATGCGTTGTTCAAGAGTTGTGCAACCTTGTACCTAAATGTATCCATGTATATAATGTACTTACATACTCCACTTATAAGAAGAACTAATAGAATATTATCTATTGAAAACCTCTAATTGCTATTCATTCTCGATTTTTTTTTCGCTGTGTTATAGTTCGCTAAGGGATTTTTAATAGTAAAAAAAATTGCTTATTTGTAAGTAGAATTTAGTACAAAAATCTCTACAGAATACAGATATTCACTTACATTTTCTATATCTGTATCTTATTCCATGAGTAATTGTATTACTTGCAGATAGAATTCTATACTCATAGTCGTATGTGAACTATTTGTAATTAATGATTAATAGTCCTACATTAATGGAAACATTAATCCATAGAGATAGAAAATGGAAGTAACCTATTTCTGTTGGGCATATTTTTGATTATTAAACTTACGGTGAGAGGTCAAGGTTTCTTAGAACTGCAGGCAATTTATGTTTGGAAAAGCGTATGTAACGCAAAAATATAAAAAATAGAGTTGTGATGTGTTTTCACAGAAATACGACGATTTGTGAAAGTGCTTATTTATCTTTGCCAATAAACATGCGAGGAGTGGACAATAAATTTAATACCATTACATAATGATGGAAGAATGTTCAAGAAAAAATCTGTTTGCTCAATTTTCTTATTTGAAACAACACAATAATCTTAATATGATACATTATATTTCATACTAGTACCAAAGTTCTAAAAAAATCTGATGTGGCCAGGTACATGACTTTATCATACAATATATAAAATTAATAGTTTAGCTGCATGAGAATCTATTTGATTGAGATACGTGTCTGCATTAAAATCAAACTAGTTAGCCAGGATTTGACAGATATTTATTTACGTTCCATAGCAGTTCTCCAACCATGCTCCAACCTCTGATGAAATCAGCTGTTTTCGAGTGTCACAGCACAAAAAAGTATTTGTCAAATCCTGACTAGTATGTAGTTTCATAATATTAAAAGAATAGACAGAGTCAGAAATGAGCATATAAGAAGAAGAACTGGACTAAATCTTCGGCGACATAATATGTGACTGTAAATTAGTATTGCTCCAAACTTTGTATGGCTTTAAATAATTTTTTGTACTGTTTGTTCAGAAATAAATAGAGCTTGAGCCTTCAATACTTTCTATTAATTTAGAATTTTTCAGTAGAGAGGAACCGATAAGCTTTCATTTTCGAATAACTCCTAAAATAAATAGGAAACGGAGGAAAAAAATATTAAAAAAACAATAACGAAAGCAAACGTTCTATACCATTTTTATTGATTTTATAACTTTTTAAATTTCATTTTATAACTAAAATTACAGCCACAACTTGGATTTGAACCAGGACCTTTGCGTTTCTAGCAAAGGAAAAAAGTAAAAAAATATATTTTCTGTATGTCACCATATTATTAACCTATAATTACTTTGACAAAGTATGTCGTTAAACATTTTCACTTATATAAACTGTTATTCCATAGATCTTAAAAACCACGTACCATTACAAGCTATTTTAAGGTCGCCTTGTATCGAAAATAATTGACAAAAAATCACAAAAAAATTCGACACAGTATCCATTAAGAATTAGCGTTAAAATATCATCATAGTTAATGTGACGAGGCATCATAACAATAAAAATCCGGTCCGTTAAATATCATAACAATACGTTTTAATTGCCAATTTGGCCAGGAAATTAGTGATGCTCTGATAGTACTGGTACAATAGACATCTCAATTATTGTAATATAACTCAACGGATACCAAAAGTACAAAGTAATGCGACCGATTAATACATTTGGTAAACGATAGAGATATATTTGCAGATATCATTGACACCATTACGAAAATGTACAGTTTAATATTAAACAAAATATCTAGGTTAGATTTGGAATCGTAAGATCGTACGACAGATGGCGATAGTCGAAAAATATTTAACTAACTGTAGCGTCATAAAAGAGAAGAGACCAGACTATAAATTATGTCATTTCATTTTATTGTTTTTGACGAGTATCTGTGATGACTGATGACATCTTTAAGTACATTTTCCGTTAAGCATTTCTGCTATTTGCTTATGAAAAAAACTTATTATCTTTGTATTAGTGGTTTGGCGTACTTCAATGCTATATATCAACATCTGTTTTTCTTTAAGACGGAAGGATTATCTATATCGATTGAATTAACATGTAGAAATTGTGAGAAAACACAATAAGATTAATCTTATATAAGTAAGTGTCTTTCCAATAAAATAAAATAAAAGAGAAATATCGACGAATGCTTATGTAAGAACTGGGTACTTTCAAGTAATTGCGGTTTTATTGAAAGTTCATATGGCACATACTCACATTAATAGTATGCGTCCTTGACCTATGGAGACATAGACGTTTATATAATGATACTTCCTATGAATAACATGTTCACCCATTGTTCAACTCAAAAAAGGAATGTATAGAAAGATTCTAATAATCTATCAATATAATCCCAATAAATATAATCAATTCTTCACAGATCTGTGGATTATGGACAAAATTATTATGTTTTGCAATATTTAATGATGTGACGTGTTCACTTACGTACGTGCAACTTTGTTAGATTTCTTAGGCATGTATTACAGGAGCGTATATCACAGAAAAACGTGGAATGTTTGTTACTTTGAGAGAAAGTTTCTTGCGGATTTCATCTTCTATTAGAGTTGTTAATAAGACTTCCTTTATACGACGGTGAGGTGTATTCTCTCATATTTCTTAATTGTGTAATATTAGATAGGTGGTCATTAGAGAGAAATTTGTATTAAGTTTAGAATTGCTACTTTATACTTTCATAGTATTCAGTCAGATTAATACGAGAAATATAGTAAGCTGGTACATAATTATTAATAGTAGAGAAGATGCATTAGACATTTGAGTCACACTTTACACAAGTTATGAGTAAAGTTAAGTATCGTATAAATTGTATATGTATATTATTTATTCTTAGGTTAAGGTTAAGAAATCTTAACGTATTCTCCTGAAAACTTTTGAAAATCGAAATATATTTACATTTTGCAAAGGTCTTCTGGTGAACTTGATTGATTTTTATATATGTAGTATGTTGGGTTGGGCAGCTTTTTCTCGTTCATTCTTATTTTCACCATCAGTGTCAAATACAGTGAAGGTGCAGGATAACAGCGTCGTTTGCCTTGAGTGGCCGAGCTATTATTGCCAACATGTTCCAAGTTTGGATTAACAGCTTTCATAACTTAGAGTTAAAGGGTTTATTGCTTAGTGTCACATACATTTTATATGATTAACTTCTCTTTTGTTTTTAAAGCCATACTCTAAAGCCACTGATTCGGCCAATAAGTTGATGACTCCGAAGCTGAAGCAGAACATTTTTGCTATAACAGTCAAGTATTATCTTTCTGGTCTTCTTCTGAATCGGATCATTGGGTTATATGCATTATTGCTGCAAATTGTTTAATTACATATGTTGTTTTATTAATGCCACAGGAATATTTCAGTTGATAGGTAAATGTTTTGTCTTTTAAGATAATCATATTTTAATAATGGTTTATTAAGAGTTGTATCATTTTTTCTGTCCATTATTGTGAGGTTCTTCTATCGTACTTAATTTCTCTTGCGGTTTGATCACCTGCCATATGTCATTTAACTTCAGTTCCGGATTATTGTTTATATTTATAATTTTATTTTTATGGCTACTTTATATTTTATTGTTACTTATAATATAATCATGTAGTATAAAGGTAAATTGGCAATTCTAAGAGAGATTTAACGGAGTATTATAATTAGAATGAACGAAATGTCAATAGTTTGCGGTAAATCGTTTGTAGGAATTTCTCTTTACGTTTTGTGACACACAGCGGGTCTGTAGCGTCACTTAAGGTATTTGTTTTGTGCGAGTTTAATGTTTAGATTGGTAAGAACAATATAGAGTTTGTGGTGTGAGAGTTCAAGAGTTGATTCCTTTACGCTGTAAAATTAAAATTAAGACCATTTTTGATACAAAAGTTAAACGGAATAAATCGTGACTAAATAGAATTGCACCGGATAAATTGGAAGCATTAAAGCAAATGTTAGCTTAGATACTAGAATACGTAAATTTTTTATAATTAAACTACATATTTCCTTAAGGGATAATGCCACTCTAGCGCGAGAAAAAATAGCATCCTTTGTAGGTGTATTTTTACAATATAGTAAATGAATTACAAAATCTCTTCGAAGCCCTTTATTGTTCATATTTTGAGGAATATTCCCAATAAGAAAAACAAAAATAAATTTAAAATTAAAGCGTTAGAGAATATTAAAGGAAACCTCTTCCGGCGGACAGGGTTGCACGGCCGGAAAGATTTTGCACGCAGTTTTTCACTTAGCCATAAAACAAAAAAGGAATTGATTCGATATAAGATTGTCTCGGGAAGTACGTACGGAAATTAGAAAATTCCGCTTTAAAACAAAATGGCGGACGTTTGAACACGAATTATCACTTTTAGGTACTAAATTATGTTAAGAAATGTACTTCTCTAGATACTGTTGTTCTGAAACTGCATATTAAATTTCAAGTGAATTGACGGAGATAAGTTGAAGTTATCTTTCCGGCTAGTTTGAAAAATGCGGTTTTGAGGAAACATGGTTTAAAGTATTGTGTAAATTTGGCGTATAGAATTGTTATATTTTGCTATAGTCGGCGATGCCTGGACCATATAATTAGATATCTTTTCAAATTAATATTTTCCTCCTCTTGTTTTTTTCTGTTTGATTTTGACGACAAACTGTTTTGCAGCATCAGTCAGCGATGGCTCTGAAAACATGATGCGCCGTGCGTCAGCATTCGCGCAGAAATTATTGCAGTTTGGCCCGATGCTCATACATAATACCTCCATAATCTTCATAAGGCTGGATAATGCATCATTGACAAAACATATGGCTATACTTGCTGCAATATGCACAATTACTTTGCCACTTGAACGAGAAAATGAAATCACCAGGTGGACAATTCTCGTGCTGCGACGTTTCATCGGTCAGAATGTATCGAGCAGTGTCGCCCAGATCTATTTTCTTCACACACTACAACTTGTGAAATAGCAGAAAACACAGCAACAAAGTCCAAAAGATGATAATTAAACGCCATCCACTTCAACGTTGTAAAAACCTTCAACCGACATTACATTTTTGCAGGTGTGGACTGTGGATACGATCAGGCAGAGGCGACTCTAGTTTCAAACGATTCTATGCTTGTCATTTTAATTCTATTTGAAAATCTGCTTCTTCCTTTCGACTCCTTTCGATCACGATATACACCGGGCATGTCACTAATTGTTTCTGGTATTTATTAATCAAGAACAACACACGTTACATCAGACAGCTGTAACATTGTGCGGTTAGCGTCAGTTCAACGAACCTACCGAGGATATTTCCTATTTTTTCATATTTTTTAAATGAAATATTAAGTGGTTTTTCTTTTTCAAAGCCCAGATGTCTGCACATAACAAAATATTTAATGACAAATGAACGTTTATCAACACATTTTTTAAATTATACGAAAATAGTCATTTTTGTAAAAATTGAATCGAATCTAAATAAACTGCAGGCGATCTAAATATTGCATTAGAGTAATATATTTTTGTATACGGTAGTTTCACACTTTATAGTTAAACTTTTTGTTTTTGAAAAAGAAAAATTACTTATACCTTCATTGGAAAAAAAATATAATTCTTAAAAAAAATTATAAACTTTAGGCCTTCTGCGGGAGACCTAAAGTATTTTTCAATTGCGCCATTTTTTGTAGTATATGTGTATTGTAAAATCTGTATCGAGTAATAGTGTATTGACAAGGTACCCTGAAAAAAATCGATGTAAATTACCAGTAAAACGTTGTGTAACTTTGTTGTCCCATAATACATATAATATATTTCTAAGTAAATTTAAAGGGTCAACGTAAAATTACAGTCCCTCAAACTAAAATCCACATTCTACACTCTGTAATTTTGAATTGCCAAATTATGCAGTTTACAGTTTATTCAGTAATAATACATTTAGATCCATTAATATTCAGTTATAGTACTCTTTTGGTCCTTTTTGCCGTGCGAAAACCAGTATAGTTTTAGATCCGAGTTATGTCTTTACATTGTCATTGTATATTCTTTGCAACGTGATTTTACAAGAATTTGGCCGGAATTTGCCTTGATATTAATGTAATTTTAATTGATTTAATACAATTTTAAATTAAATATGGGGCAATACGTAATAATTTTACATGGATTTCAATGTAATGTTGAATAAAATAATAATTGTATTCAAAACTACTCAGCATGTCAGTTATAGGTAAAGAAACATCCTGTGTTTCTTACACTGTACATTATATAAGGAGCTGCAGGATGCATCTTTATCTGTAGTAGAACACATATTGGAGAGACAATAAGAAGGTTACCCTAAAAGGATTTCACATTTTGATTTGTTCTCCAAATGGTGTTATATAGTTTGAATATATCTTTCATGCTATGTGGGTATAAAAACCTTACATTTCAACGAATATTTTCAAGAAAAAACATAGAAAACTATGTCTTTATACTTTCTGTCATGCATGGCGTTAAGACATCAATTGATAACTCAATTTGTTTTCCAATACTACATTAAAATTACTTCTACATATTTTACAGTTAAATATTGTTACTTACGTGATACACACTACGTCGCTTCAACTATTTCTAGCACTCAGCATTAGGTACGTTACGGAATTTTTGGACTTACAACACTTACTATTGTAATTTATACAATGATTTATGCGTAATTTAATAGCTATTAAAAGTAAAATACGTTAGAGAGGCTAATTTCCGACAGGGCATGTGGTAGGTACCTACCCCCTACCTGTTATCGTGAAAATTATAGACTCTCATATCTAAAAGCGAATAACATCAAAATAGTTGTTAAAATTTTAAGAAACATTTTACATTTATCAACAAATTATTAGAATAACAATATTGGATAAAGTGCCCTCAATCCGCTGAATAAAGAGCAATTTTATAGTGGAGGCATCAATGATAAAGCAGGCAACGAACCCATTCACAAACACTTTATTAATAATTTAAAAAAAATTATCGCACCGGATGCTGGAATTAATAAAACAAGATTAGCCATCTAGTAATTAACTTTTTACAAGCATTCCTCCCATCAAACAAAGACTCCCCGTGATTGGAAAATTCGCAATCCGCAACCTAATAACCAGCCGGCTTTTGGCAAGTAGTCATCGTCGTCGTCATCGATATAATTATCACGTCTATCGAGGACCGGCGAGTGCTAGATCTGGCGGTCGCTGTTCCGGCTGCGATTCCTGCTGCAATTCGCAGGAATTCGTCTGGTATCGGGTTCACGTGCCGCCATTAGTGTGTCAGTGGGATTGGGTCCTAACCGGCCGGCACGTCTCTCGTAGCCGGGGCTCTCCGTGGTGTTTGGTCTTTTGCTCGAACGAAGACATCCTAGGCCTCGAGGCTCGCATTCGACCTACAGACGAGTCAACCGCTACTTGCCTGACCCACACTCGGCTAACGGTTACCATGACACCTCCTTCCACTGCGCGTCATCTTGTAGACTCCGTTTTTTTTGCTGGATGTGTGTGCGCTAACGCATCGCGTTATGGAATAGCCGTACTATAAGTCACTGGAACAATTAAAACGCTTTTGTGGAGTTTGTTAAAAAAATATTTAAGACTAAGTACGGAGTATGTAAAATGTAAGTGCCGGTTTGGATGAAGAGATTAGATGGTTGAGTTTGCAAAAATTGATTTTTATTTGCTATAAATTATTACATACGAAAACTTTTGACTGGATTGTTGAAAGAAATGTTATGAAATAACTTACTAATCAAATAATCTTGACAAAGGATGAATTAACCTCAATCAACTAACTATGCAAAATAAAAAGAAGATTAAATGCAATTTATATCGGAGACATCAATGATGATGCAGACGACAAACCCACAGATAATACATTACTTAATTAAATTGGATATTGAATATTATTCGGGAAATGGTTATTAACTATAAAGAGTGGCATTTTTCGGCGCGACAAATTAGGGGTTCGCACGACAAATTTTGGTACCTTAACGACAAAAATGCATTTGAACGACCAAATATGTGTTTTAAGTTTTAACGACAGAAAATGTAAACAAACGACATAATATATGTTTTTTATATTTGTTTATTTATATCAACAGTTATCGGTTTGGTTTGTTTACTGCAATAAATTTACATACCACAGTTATTAACTTATATAAGAATAATAATCAATTAACTATTGAGTCAGAGCACTTCACATATTTCCCAGTAGATACTTAATTTATCAAACATACAATAATCTAAGCTAAGTACCACCAATAAACACAATCGAACAGTCTATGGAAAAACCTATCAAAAATAGTTTTTACTTGCTCGATTTTGTTCATTGTTGGCCAGGATAGTCACTTAGCTTCGACCATTGTATTTTTGATCAATTAAATACTTGCAAATATGTGAAATGCTTTGATATCGAGATGCATTGTCACTTAACTATGAACAATTTTACTCACAACAAACAACTTCATTAAATGACTGGAGCGAAGCATATCAATGGCTACAATTAAACAAAAAAGTTCTTGAAGTAGGTATTCTACTAAATCAAAAGATAAAAATATTCAAATACACAAGAATTCAAGACAATAATTCAAATATTTGTTTATTTTTGTAGGTATAGAATATGCCGATATATATTTATTGTACTTGAATTGTTGTTTTTATAAAATTTTGGCATACCCCACACTACAGCTTAAGTTTTAAAAACCAATATTAAATCATCAAAACTCAAAAATCAAATTACTATAACCAATACTTTTCGCAAACAGCTTAAAAATGTAAAATTACATAATCTGCGGTGCTAGTCAATTAACTGTCGTTAAGAATCCCTAATGTGTCGTGCTGAATAGATATTCTGTCGTGTTAACATTTGTCGTGGGGAATACCAATTTTTTCGGGCCGATATATATTCCCCTTAACTAAATAATTACTAGTACCTATGTGTAATAGAACAAATTGTATATTTCTAGTAATAGAACAAATTGTGTTGCTTTAAAAGAAAAGTGAATAAAATCTTCTTCATTGTCATTATCGATATTTTCCGTTTGGTAGAATATGATGTAGGCAACTTCTGGTGTAACGAACTTCAAGAGACTGTCAAAATTGGTTCGTAATACCCGATGTTCTTTTGAATTTGATCGTAACAACTGAAGTTTTAGTACAGCCGGGGTTGTTATAACCGGAGTTGACTGTATTTGTACTGCTTCGTCTTATTGCGAGAAATCAAAAATCGTTGTGAAAAATTAAAGAAAAAAGTAGTTTATATTTAGGCCTACAGAATATTGATGCATGCAGATATTAATTTGACGCATGCAGATATTAATTTAATCTAATTAAAAAATATTACAACTTGTTTATTTTTACTACATGAATTGTAACTTATTTTTCGACTGAAAATCTACACATCTTTCAAATTATGAGTACCCATATGGAGAAATAACTTAAAACATCAAAAATCAGGATCCATTTTGTAGGAGCTGTCAAGGTATTTACTAAAAAAACAAGGCATTATTAATAAAAAAAAAAAAACTAAGTTGGTGTTAGTTTAGTGTTTTGACAAAATAATACTGTACCTACCATTTTCCATTATGGTTATAATAATGATAAACTTTTTCATAGTTTAAAGTTTAAACAACATTGAATTTAAAAATCAAGTTGGCAGCTTGTGTCGTCATACGTGAAACAGAACATATATTTTGTAAACCACAGTTTTGGAGCAAGTATGTTGGTGTATCACAAACTTATTTTTCAGCTATAGGGATTTATTTGTGTGTCCTAACCACTGGTACTATATTTATAATATAAGTAGCTGTGATGAAAGCAAATATGTTTTTAAAGAGCTGTTTCATATCGTAAATTTGCAGATATAAAAAAAATGAAAACACTTCTATAGATAAATTTTATAGAAAAATAAACACCAAGAGCTTTATGAGCAGTAATCTAAAAGAGAAATTAAATCAAATTTATTTGGAGCGACGTTTTTAACGCATGTCGAATAGCATTTAGTCGTCTACTTTTAACACATTTTTATTTCTGTATTATTGATAACATACAGTATAAAAAATACAAATTTTGTAAATAGCTGCAAAATAATGTTGGCTAGGTATAGCGTTTGACTTGCGGTTTTAATTACTCAATCATGCCATTGAATATAAATCTTTTTACCACAAATTATTTAAATGCCTAATTTAATTGAAAATCTACAATTAATTCATATTTGCGTTTGTCGTTTAGGGAATATGCGGTAGACCTCTGCGCACATTATTACTTTCATTTTTAATAGTAGTCGTATGCAATCGTATGTAATCGTAGTAATGTGTTCTAATTCTAGTAGTTTACTTTAGAAATGGCCAATAGCAACTCATAATATAAAAGAAATTATAAAATCTAAGACAGTCATCTATAAAACAAATACACTGCAACTTTCCATCTTTATACACTTGCACATTTATAAGTTTTTGGTTATTACACAAAAGCGAAAGTTTTCTTTTAAATATTACAGGTCTTCTTGTTGAATGCGATAAGATACATGTTGTTTTCTAACACGCTCTAATCGAAATTTCTTTGTTACAGGTAAGCGACACGTTAAAGACACAACTGTAAACGAATCCAGTTACACATCAGCGCAGTAAGTATGTATGTAATACACAATGGTATACGAATGATATAAATTTAACACATTTAAAAACGGTTTATGAGAAATAAATATATCTATATCTTCTGATAATACAGTAAAGAACAAATCGATAATGTCCAGATTGCTGTTATGCGCAACACTAGAAGTTCTCGGCCTGTCAACACATAATACTGCGATAATCACTGCAGAAATTCCACCGTAAGAAAGTATTTTGTAATTATCAGTTTACGCAATACAATTATCTTCATCTGAACCATCTGTTTACGCTTCTAATCTAAACAGTTAATCAATTTCGTTTTCAATTCCTAAACATCAATCTGCTGTTACTGCTACATAATATATGATCGGATTATAAGCGTTCAAAGGATTCTTCAATTAATTATCCTTCAACGCGTGCGTTTACTTCGTTTTTGATACTTTATGAATAATGGAATATAATTGAATTAATGCGGCAAATATAGAAAGTTTTGTTAAAACTTATCATTTTTTGACCGAAGGAAAGTTCCGTACTAATTGTTGAATAAATATTTGTTTATGTGTTCGACTGGTTGGTTTTCAAGTCCGGAAACATTGAATTTTCACCTGTAATAGTGTCAGGAATGTCCAAGGTCAGCGAGAGATAATTTATGCTTCTTGTATTAGCACTACCCAATTGATTTGAATACACTCACCAACCTGTGGCAAATATGTGTGTTAGGTAAGAGAGATTTAATTTATTTTTAGCGGTTACAATGTTCCTACATATCTTATTTTTATTTGTTACTTTATTTAATACACTAAAGAGTTTTTCTTGTTTTTAACACATCCAAAATAGTATTATTGTTGATGTTGTTTTTATGTTGGTTTACGTAGTTACTAGTTAAAAAAACGTGTTGTTTATTTCACACAAAATATAATTCTAAAACAAACAGTTCTATTTTATGAGAGACGTCAATAATATTAAACACTAGGAACCCACTCATAATCAGATAATACCTACATTAATGTGATCAGTATATTTGTGTTGTTGATATTAATATTATTGTATGTTAGTAATTACTGTATGTTAGAATGACGTAATATCGGTTATAACATTTTGTATGAATTACCCTAATATAAGATAATACATCCAAATAGCTCTTTCATTTAAAAAGCAAAAGTATTTGACTACTTATGTATGTCGTAGGCAAATGGCTATTTTAAGCAAAAGGCTTTTGCCTAGGCAAAAGCTATTGGCCTGGGCAAATAGATATTGAACCTTTATTTATATTTTTAAAGCTATTTGCCTGGGCAAATGTATTTGCCAAGACCGTTGTCAGGCAAATAGCATTTAATTTTCAATCACTTTTGTTTTAAAATTATGTGACTTTATGTGCGATCCGTGCATGTTAATTCTCAAATACGTCATAATTATTTTTTAGTTGTTGATTACTTTTGAGTAATATCGTATTCTAATCATCATGATTCTAATAAAGTTACGCCTGATTTGTTGTGCCAAGCGTCAATACTCATGAGTGCGGTGATACTAAAACAGGACTTTTTGGTTAGGAATGTTTACTTTCCATTTTACCAGGAAAAAATTATAGTAGACTGGAAAACACTAAATTTCTGAATTCTTGTCGACTGGACGATTTTACGCATGAATGCAGATGATGATATCACCTAACTCCTATTTTGCATGCGGAAATCATGCGAATCAAATGTACAACTCAGTGAACATATGGTGTGTTAAAAAGTTTGCATGTCTTCATAAATGGTTCACCGATATGCTGCAGAGGTTACTGTGATATTCCAAACACAGTAGCTGAACCAAGTGCCTATTGTTGTGATAAGAAATGGAGATGAACTTAATAACGCTGTCAACAATCACATAACCTCACATAATTTGAAAAACCAACAGTATGCTGCTATGCATACTGTCACTTGCGATTGCGGTTACACTCTGTTCGCTAAAACCATCCGCTTACGTCATTATTTTTCTCCCGTATAAATCAAACGGGCACAGAAAAAAAATTGCTGCGATATGTATGGCAATGCCTGTCGCCAAAAACTTTTGTTATACAAATGAGCATAACCGACAGAGAGGAAGGACGAGAGACCCCCATTAATTGATGACTCTACGGACTTCTCTACCCGTACGGAATGTAGTTTAGCGCAGCGGAACCTAACCGATCAATTTCTAAACAAAATGCTATTTTCCTAACAACTGCTTGGGCAAATGCATTTCCCTAGGCAAATAGCTTTAAACATATTAAAGCAGACTCAATGTCTATTTGCCATGGCAAATAACTTTTGCCTAGGCAAAAGCCTTTTGCCAGAAATAACCATTTGCCTACGACCAAAATAAAATGATGCTTATTAGTGGTTTGTATGATTGGTAAAATTAAAACTTGCGTGCTTTTTACATAAAGAAACAAATCGCTTATTCAAAAGCAGGTGCATCGTATTAGAATTAGACTCTAACCCTGATGTTTCTTATAAAAACCTACTTTATTCATTTTTAAATTCCCTTAAATCCAACATTTGGTTTCAAACTCTATTTTTAACTTTAATTGATTATAAAAAATGTAATGTTTGTTGTATTCGCTTGGAAACTTTATTAAAGGGTTGTTGATAGAAATTTGTCAAAAAAAATCTTTCTGAAATTCCCTGTAAACTAAATTTATGGGGTTTTGATACCTAAATATTGAAAAACTGTTAAGAGTAAAGTACCTTTAATCTAAAATCTATGCAAAAATGTGATTTGAAATAATATCCTTCGTGATTCCAAACACTCGGTATATGGAACGTCGAAGGTCACTACAATTTCGTATTTAATGCCTTCTAATATTTTAAACACTTTTTCAAATAATTATATAAAAACATATATAATTTTTAATTATAGCTTACCTGAAGACTGACAACAACAATTATACACAGAATAAGTTTCAATTATAGTCAACATCCTTCTGCGAATTTAAAAACAAATTACACATAACCACACTTTTAACGGTAGCACACCGTAAGAGTATGGAAGAAGTTTTGTACGGTTGGCCTCGCGGCGCTGCTTGTCATGGCCGTTTAAATACAAATATTGTCGTTCATTTACATTTTTTGTTGTTAAAACATATATGATGTCGTTTGTTAGCATATCCTGTTGTTAAAAAACATATTTTTTCGTTCAAATGCATATTTTGTCGTTAAGATACCGAAATTTGTCGTGCGAACCCCTAATTTGTCGGGCCGGAAAATGCCACCCATAAAAAAGTATATGGATATATCAATACTAGGGTAAGCGACGAACCCACACAGTACATACCTAAATAATTATAATTATAATTATAATTATAATTATATTTTACGACTTACCCAAAGCCAATCAGTCAAATATTTGTGTGAAATGTCGATGTTTATCTTTTATGTACACCCATAAATAATTTTTCAAACTATATACTACCTACCTAGTAGGTAATCAATTATAGCTTAACACAGCAAATACAAAACTTCAGGAGTAATTTCTTCGCAGTCATTTTTGTGTATTTTATTGTATAAAAGTGCAAGTTATTTTTTAATTTCCTGTTTATAGCTTTCTGTGTCTTATAATAATACTATAATAATTCAAAACGACACTAATAGATATACAGGGTCCTGCAACTAAGCTCCCGTCTTCTGTAGCTCACTTACTCATTAAGCTAAGAGTTTGACATTTTGCAGGCTTACCCTGTACTTCAAGGTACAATTCAAGAAATTATTTTTTATTATACAGGATGTTCCAAAAATGTGCAACGCCATGGTAATATATTTTTTTAAATTGCATGCTATACATTTTTCTACACATTTGGAAGCCTTTTACGGTTGCCTACATATCACCAAAATTTTATTGAAATCGGTTGAGGGACCGCAGAGGAAAAAAATAAAAACCAAAAAAAATTGATTTTGCATCGTAGGCTTTAAAAATCAATAAAAACCACAAAATGCACCTCGTTAATAAAATTTTGCGACGTGCTTATTAAGTTAGATGTAATAGTCTCGTTAACCAAGTGACATTGATCCAAATTATACAAGGTGACCAAAATCGAGTGTCAAACTTGTCAATGTTATTTTAAATTGGAACCCATAATTTTTTTAGGTAAAACGGTGCGGAATTAAAGAATAAATATTGTTTCTGAATACAACCCCATCACAATTCCCAATATTTTAAAACTTATTCACCAAAAACTCATTTTTCAACGTTTCCAACGGCAATTTTAGGTAATAAATATCGTACGTGGCGTTAAAAAACAATTTATTACATAAAATATAACGCAGAGAGGTATTTTAGATTTTACTGTACTTAATTAAGTAGTTATTCAATTGCTAAATTTACTGCAAAATTTACCTATAGGCACATTTCCGTCCTTACCGCTATAGGTAAATTATGCAGTAAATTTAGCATTTGAATAACTACTTAATTAAGTACACTCAAATCTAAAATACGTCTATTATTTTTTATGAAATAAATTGTTTTTCAAAGCCGCGTACGATATTTATTATCTAAAATTGCCGTTGGAAACGTTGAAAAATGAGTTTTTGGCGAATAAGTTTTAAAATATTGGGAATTGTTATGGGGTTGTATTTAGAAACAATGTTTATTTTTTAATTCTGCATCATTTCACATAAAAAAATTTATGGGTTCCAATTTAAAATAAGAACAATAACACGCTTTGAAGTTTGACAGGTTTGACACTCGATTTTGGTCACCCTGTATAATTTGGATCAATGTCACTTGGTTAACGAGACTATTACATCTAACTTAATAAGCACGTCGCAAAATTTTATTATCGAGGTGCATTTTGTGGTTTTTATTGAGTTTTTAAGCCTACGATGCAAAATCAATTTTTTTTTGTTTTTATTTTTTTCCGCTGCGGTCACTCAACCGATTTCAATAAAATTTTGGTGATATGTAGGCAACCATAAAAGGCTTCCAAATGTGTAGAAAAATGTATAGCATGCAATTTAAAAAAATATATTACCATGGCGTTGCACATTTTTGGAACACCCTGTATAATAAAAAATATTTTCTTGAATTGTACCTTGAAGTACAGGGTAAGCCTGCAAAATGTCAAACTCTTAGCTTAATGAGTAAGTGAGCTACAGAAGACGGGAGCTTAGTTGCAGGACCCTGTATAAGCTGTTAATATGCACATCACGTGTACTAACATCAGAATTAAGAAGACAAGAAAGGACAGTAAAATCGCTGCAGTTATAAATAATTTTAGCTGGCTAAAGGTTTATTACTGCCTTTCGTTTTAATTTCGAAAGCTGCAGTGTTGATCATTACCGAAACGACTCATTATTAAACATTCTAAAGGCAGATAAATCCATTTTGAGCACTATAAATTATCCCATCCACAATTACTTTTGCGATTTATTTATTAGCAAAAGTTTCATCATAATTTCTAATAAATAGAAAACTAGATAGGAATTAGCGTTCTTTATTTATATTTGAATATCTATACTATTATTTGTTTTATTGGATTTAAGGTCTTTTGAAAATTGCGACAAGATGTGATTGTTCAGTTAAGATGATTGGCGGTTCGCACTTTCGAAACAGTTGTAGCAGTTTTAAAAAACGAATTGTACTGCATACTAAAGTTACTATTAATTACTCAGCATAGCATTCATTGCGATGTAACCAATACGGTGAATACGGGCCTCTCTGTACAGTTAAGTCCACTTCTTGTAGTTTTTATGGCCGGATCCGTTACAACTACTCGTTATCCAGTAACAATCGTCTTTTTGCAGATCTATAATATACTAGTTCGCACCAATTTCAAAACCTCTCAAACAACTTTGGATATAATTACTTACTTTATATTTCATACACTTCCTGACTAATAAAATTACCATGCATAGCCAACAGGTATAACTACATAATTTGAAAATCTGTTGCGACAGAAGTTGATAACTTAAACATCTGCTAACTTGTAAATATCATGTTTGTAAGGAATAGTAGCTAGGTATTCCTAAACAAATATATACACAAGAAATTATTTAAAATAATAATAAATAACACTGTGCACGAAAATCAAAGTATTTTTTCTTTTGAACAAGCCGACGACCTACCTACTTAGTAAAGTTAATTCGGGTACGCTGAATTCTGTGGGGATAGTCATTTTTCTAGGTTAGGTCATTTAAACGAGTAAAAAAATGACCGAAAACGACCAAAAGCATTTTTTAATGGAAATGGCCCAAAATTTGTTGGAATTTCATTTTCTTTATAAAAATACGTTCCTAAAAATTTCCTTGCCATCAGCGAAGAAAAAAATCTGAGGTGGCCAGGCACTTGACTTTATCATACTTTATATAAAATTAATAGTTTAGCTACATGAGATTCTATTTGATCGAGATCGGTCGTGTCTGCATTAAAATAATACTAGTAACCCAGGATTGTCAAAATGTCAGAGTTTGACTACCTACTGTCAAATTCTAGCTAACTTGGTTATACTGCAGGCACGATCTCGATCAAATAGAATTTGCTCATACAGCTAAACTATTAATTTTATCAGAAAATGTCATAGACATAAAATATAAAAATTTCCTTTACTTTAATTTATTATTTAACTATTTTGACGAAATTACAGAAATGGCTGCTCAGTTGCAAAATCCTTGCAAAATGCTTAGAGGAAACACCCAGTTCCTTTGGACCCTTTTGAACAAAAAGCTTTTCAGCTGTAAGTTTGGTCATGAAACTACTAAATATGGACATTCGTCCCGATGCGATATCTTTAGTCGACACGTCATAATGTCAAGACGGTGTTGTGAAATTTCAATGATGTTGCAACCTGAAGTAAAATTTGTCAGTAAAAATTCGAATACACTTCAATACACTTGTGTATCCTGCTAATTCAAACGTATCGAGGTATATTCATCCGTAGAACTCGGTCTTTTTGGGATGGGTACGGTTTTAGAGTGCGGATTGTCAACTGAACAAATTTCGGTCATTTGTATGTCATCAAACGTAACTCATTTCTGTTGTTCCGAAAACATATTTCTCGCACGCATAAACATTCGTTCGAATTATGTACCTGTGTGTCTGTCATATTACTGGTATACAAAAAGGCATCCATTCAATATGGCCTTTAGACCACTGACTCAATGCTGATGTACCAACATAGCGTACAACTAATGCTCGGTGCCCAATTGACATCGCGAATGAATTTTTGATTGAAATATTGATAATATATTTGAACGATTTCCTAGGTAATTTTACGTAATTTTGCCACACACATAACAAAAGTTATTGAAGCTACACATTGATTCTTTTCTGAATGTTTTGAAAAATTTATTTTGCGAACAACAATTAATTTACGCATTCAAAAATATCACAAAGAGCTTGTCTCGACAACCAAACTACAGCACTAACCAGATAAGACACTCTACCTTGCCCGCCGTTAGAAATTTGCGCCACTGGTCGTCTTTATCTGTTCTCCCGCAGTGCGGCGCTGGTTTATTCATTATTTGATCGTTTGTTCGTTAGGTTATGTCTTATGAAGTTGTGACAGACAGTGACAAAGACTTTTAAATAACTAGTCAGTGTGACAGTGATACACAAATTAGAGTGTTGTGTCTCTTGTTGTAGTCACAAACTACACCCGATAGAATTAAGAACGACACTCATTTTTTGATATTCCTAATGATGATACAATTCTATTGACAACTAATAAGAATAATTTCATTTATAAAAAAATGTTGCACCAATTTAACTGCTTTCTCGACCTGGAAACGGGTTGGGTTGTTGTTTTGGTTTAATTCCTAAAAAATTTGGGCCATTTCCATACAAAAATCAACGTTTCTTGCCGTTATCGGTCATTTTTTTGTTGTTTTTGGATGCAAACTGTACTAAATATTTGTCGGATCGCAAAAATAATGTCAAATTCGAATTCCTCGCACCAAAAAAACACTACAATACGAATTTTGAGAGCAACCGAAAATCGTAAAATTTCGCTCAAAAACGGATCCCGCCTAAAAATTTGGAGTTGATATTACTCGATTAAATGACCTAACCTAGAAAAATGACTACTACCACTGAATTCAGCATACCACAATTGACTTTCCTAGGTAGGTCGTCGGCTTGTTCATTTTTTTGACTAGCACAGGGTAATTATCGATTTGAGTCACACAACTCTAACTCCAAAATAAGGCACTTTAGAATAGAGATAAATTAGGCCTAATCACCATAGAGCTTTTCAGAAAATTGGGAACATATGTATAAGTGTAGAAAATGTAACTTTATATTGGAGACCGCAATGGTAGCGTAGACGACGAACCTACCCATACTACGATAAATTGGCTATATTGCACTTGATATTGGACTTGTTACTAAGCAAATAGTAATTATCGAAACATTTAATAATTATACTTTATGTTAATTATTAAAACTAATCATAATTATCAATTCAAGTACATAAAGCTGAGGTCGCTTGACAACTTACCAACCTGTTTCTTTATACCTACCAATAGAACTCAAGGTGTTTACATCATATCCGTACATACACGAAAAAAAAAATAATCAATTAGAACTAGATCAATGTTAATAAATGTAATGTCACACTTGGTGGATGCATGCTAAAAAATAACCTTGGGTTATCATTTCATATGTATATATTTGTCTTTTGATTTCTTGTCTCAAGTTGATTGCTTGGCTATTAAGCTTTCTATGTATTCACATAATTATTCGGAAACGATAAACAAGAACTATCGAGAAATTACCCGCACGCGCACTTTTCATACTGGAATGTCATTTTTAAATCCTTCTTGTCGCCATGAAACGTAAAGTGAAACTGTTGCGTGTACTCTTGAGGTAAATTAACGCATAAACTACTGCTTGTAATTGGCTAGGAGTTATTATGCTCCAGTTTGTGAATATCGTTTCGTGTGACATTTTATCTGCCACTTGTGGTGTAATGCACTTGTGGTTTGCGCTAATTTAATGACGCAAGCGATACTTTAAATCGATTGATATATTTATTGAATAGATTGTCTAGTCTCGTTATAAATACTATGCTAACAATCAATAAAGATCAAGTATTTTATTGTACAAATAAAATATTGCTATACTTAGTGTTAGTTTTTATAATTTTCTTAAAAAATCTTCTGCTAGTAGGTACCAGAACAAATTACATCTTGTGGAAACAAAACAACTTAAATATTCATTAGCATTAAACGGAAGTAACTATATTGAAACAATTATCTTGTTAGTATGTATTAGTCTCAATTTACAGTTCAATTATTTATAGATTTCTAACCGAACGTGGTTAAAATGACTTTGAAAATTTACGTATTGAATTGCCGTAAAATGTCAAGGTACTTTTTAAGTAATTGTGCGCTAATTCAAAATGACTATAGAAGCCATTGTTCTGCAATTTGTCACGTTTATCAATATAGGTTAGCGGCGCATTGTGATGACGTTAAAGCATATTTAGGATACCGGAGAGTGCTTATTAGTTAAGAATTGCAGGAAATTAAGGATATAATATAACACTTTTGTGATACAAGAACGAAATTATCGAATTCTTACATTACAGCGTAAATTGTTCCGAAACTCCTTTAAAATATTAATAATACTTTATGAAATAAGTGCAATTTAGAGTAGATATTACTTTTATCCGTGCATCGTTTTTGTTGGCATATTTCCGGTTCGGTGATTGGCCGACACGCTGCTACAAGGCCAAAATGTATATCTAATGATAAAATGTTACCATAAAATACATTTACTCATAAAATCAAAACTTTTAACTTAACGTTTAACGCACGAGATCAATTTATTTCCACAAAGGAGGATGTTAGATATCAGGCTAAACATCAGGGTCTACACAAATACAACACAAAGTGATCTGTTAGCTCATTGACAAAAAATGACAAATGTTCATCAATTCTCAACTGAAAGATCCCAGTAGTTTTTACTTTATCATACGCAGTATGATGAAGTATTGTATCGCGACGAAAGCTCATATTTAGAAGTTTTATGACCAAACTTAGAGCTGAGAAGCTTTTGGTTCAAAAGGGTCCAAAGGAACTGGTAGTTTATTTGAAGCCTTTTTCAAGGATTTTGCAAATGAGCCGCCATTTCTGTAATTTCGTCAAAATAGTTAAGTAATAAATTAAAGTAGAGGAAATTTTCAACAATTTATCCCTATGACATTTTTGGGTAAAATTAATAGTTTAGCTGCAAGAGCAAATTCTATTTGATCGAGATCGGTCGCATCTGCATTGATATGAAACTACATAGTAGCCAGGATTTGTCAAATATTTATTTGTGCTGTCACCATCGCTGTCACACTTGAAAACAGCTGATTTCATCAGAGGTTGGAGATTTGGAGAACCGCTATGGAACGTAGCAACGGAACGTACAAAATACAAATTTGAAATAAAATAAGATCGCCAATTTGATTGTTTGTTGATAAGAAATATCAACCCGTTGTTATATCTAATTCTAAAAGCGACAAATTGAGAAAATTGTAAATAAAGTATAGTGATGAGTGTAGTTTTTTTTTGTATGTTGGTACGGATGTGACATCTACAGTGTCATGAACAAATATAAATCTGTCATAATTTGAATTAGCTTTTTAAACGTGACGTTTCGTAGAAGTGGTATCAACAACATTTCCTATACAGAAATATAACCATTATTTAATTATTTTTTTAAATACATATTTCTGAAAAAGCAACACAAAAACGTTGATGTCACTCCTGCCGAAAACTACATAGCGCGACTCGCTCACATGCGACGGCGACGCTCTGCCTTCGGTGACGCGCCGCATCACCGCTCGTAGCGCTATTCCGTACTTCGGCACTTGTGACATAAATTACTATTATTCTAATGGCAGTAGGAAATGGCAGTAGGCTGATGCTGTCAATAGTATCAAAATATCTGTCAACTCCTGGCTAACTAGTTTACTTTTAATGCAGACACGATTTATCTCAATCAAGTAGATTCTCATGCAGCTAAACTATTAAGTTTATATATTGTATGATAAAGTCATGTGCCTGGCAACATCAGATTTTTTTTATTTATTTGCTTACATACATACCCCATGTCTATACTTTTTGAAAATTACGTATAAATATTGTGATTGATATCTAATGATATCAAAGAGAGTGAATAGTGTTAATTTTGGAAACAAAAAGAAATCATTAAAAGGACGTAACGGGTAAAACGATGTAATGCCAAAATCGAAAAAGAGGGACAAGCAGGCGAATAGAACAAAAATGGACGTAATTACTTTTATTTATCATTTTAGTCGATTTTATCATATTTTAGGTGTTTGTTGTGTACGGCCAGTTTGTCCTTTACGTTCTTATTATACGTTCCTTTTTAATGTTCATTTCTTCCTTTAGTCCTTTTTATTATTTTTTCTGTGTAATTTTTGATTTCATCCTTTCTGTTTTCGTTTATCTGGTCCATTATAGACACCTTTTCATTTTATCAATTTTGTCCTGCTAGCCCTTTTACTTTATTTTCATTTTTAGCCTTATACTTATATTCTTTCTTTGTTCTTTCGGCTGTTTTAGTCCTAAATATCTATTTTACTACCATTTCGTCGCTTACGTCCATTTTATCGGTTGTCATCTCCTTATTATCTTTTACACTGTCCTTTTTGTCGTCTTTATCGTTTTCGTCGTTTTATTGTTGTTTATTTTTCCGTAAAATTATTCGTTTCATTTTGCCGTTTTTATCATATTTGTTTGTGAATAAAAAGTGCAAAAGATTCCGACTAAGTAAATTATTGTAAAAAAATCTGATGTGGCCAGGCACATTACTTTATCATACAATATATAAAATTAATAGTTTAGCTGCATGAGATTCTATCGAGATCGATCGTGTTTGCATTAACATAAAACGAATTAGTCAGGATTTGACAGATATTGGCAGTAGGTATTGTCAAGAAATCAGCCTTTAACACTACCTACTGTCATTAAAATAAAAATATCTGGCAAATCCTATATTAATGCAGACACGATCTCGATCAAATAGAATTTGTTCCTACAGTTAAACTATTAATTTTACCAAAAAATTTCATAGACATAAATTATACAAAATTTCCTCTACTTTGATTTACTATTTAACTATTTTGACGAAATTACAGAAATGGCGGCTCATTTGCAAAATCCTTGAAAAATGCATAACAATGCGCGCGTGCTTCTTCTCCTCATCGCATTCTCCATGCATTTGCATGTTAAATTGACGTTTCGCAACCGCTGATGTTATGAATACTGTCAAACGTTTCAAAATATCCTGGCTACCTACTATTAATGCAGACACAATTTCGATCAAATAGAATTTGCTCCTGCAGCTAAACTATTAATTTTACCAATAAATGTTATAGACATAAATTATACAAAATTTTCTCTACTTTGGTTTATTATTTAACTATTTTAACGAAATTACAGAAATGGCGGCTCATTTGCAAAATCGTTGAAAAAAGCTAAGAGTAAATGGCCAGTTCCTTTGGACCCTTTTGAACCAAAAGCTTTTCAGCTCTAAGTTTGGTCATAAAACATCTAAATATGAACTTTCGTCCCGATACCTTTAGTAGTTTCTCCGGAATCGTCGTCACAAAAATCGGGTACACACACACATACACACACACACACACACACAGACATTTTTTTGTACCTTGGTCAAAAATGATCAGGGGACCCAAAAAGACCTATTTCCGCTAAAATCTCAAAAAACTTTTTCGGCACGATTACAATACTTTACATACTGCGTATGATAAAGTCAAAATGGCCACTGTTCTAGAAAATTTAGATGAGTCTCAAAGTAAACATTGTACTTTTACGCAGACTGTTGTCTGCGTTTGTCTGCGTTGTTTAGGACATTTAAGCCACTGAAAATTCACATAAATGATAATTTTTATAATTTTGCCCACTTTTTTAAAAACCGCACATGACACATCAATGAATTAAAAAGAAACCTGTACTATTAAAAAATGTATTGGCTTGAGGATATCACAATGATAAAAACCAAATAAAAGCTTTCAGAAAATTAAAATTTTCTTGACAATCAACGTGTTATAGAAAGGACATAGCTTGAAAAAGAATGGATTTTTATAGCGATTTTTATAGTATATCCAATTTTTACAGTTTTACAAGATTTTTAACACCGTCATCCAATTGTGCCGTCAGCTATGACACTTTGCTTTCAATTTTTACTTTATCATACGTAGTATGACAAAGTATTGGAATCGTGCGGAAAACAAAAATTGAGAATTTAGCGGAAATATGACTTTTTGGGTCCCCTGAACATTTTTGACCTAGGTACAAAAAAAGTCTGTATGTGTGTACCCGTTTTTTTTGTGGCGACGATTCCGTAGAAACTGCTAAACGTATCGGAACGAAAGTTCATATTTAGCATTTTTCAACAATTTTGCAAATGAGCCGCCATTTCTGTAATTTCGTTAAAATAGTTATGTAATAAATTAAAGTAGACAAAATTCAGAATAATTTATATCTATGACATTTTTAGGTACAATTAATAGTTTAGCCGCATAAGCAAATTCTATACCATTGGGATTGCTCGTACTGCATTAAAACTAGGTAGCCAGGATTTGACAGATATTTTGATTCTATTGACAGTATTGTCAAAATATCAGAGTCTGGCACAGTTTGACACAGCTGCATAGATGTCTGGTCACATCAGATTTTTAAACAAGAAAAGTCACGATGACATTAGCAAACTTTTGTTGTTATAATAAATTATTACTTTATCATACGCAGTATGGTAAAGTATTGTAATCATGCCGAAAAAAAAAATTGAGATTTTAGCGGAAATAGGTCTTTTTGGGTCCCCTGAACATTTTTGACCAAGGTACAAAAAAATGTCTGTGTGTGTGTGTGTGTGTGTGTGTGTGTGTGTGTGTGTGTGTGTGTGTGTGTGTGTGTGTGTGTGTGTGTGTGTGTGTGTATGTATGTCTGTGTGTAAACGATTTTTGTGGCGACGATTCCGGAGAAACTACTAAAGATATCGGGACGAAAGTTCATATTTAGAAGTTTTATGACCAAACTTAGAGCTGAAAAGCTTTTGGTTCAAAAGGGTCCAAAGGAACTGGTAGTTTATTCTAAGCCTTTTTCAAGGATTTTGCAAATGAGTCGCCATTTATGTAATTTCGACAAAATAGTTAAATAATAAATTAAAGTAGAGGAAATTTTAAATAATTTATGCCTATGACATTTTTTGGTCAAATTAATAGTTTAGCTTCAAGAGCAAATTCTATTTGATCGAGATCGGTCGCATCTGCATTGATATGCTACATAGTAGCCAGGATTTTGACAAATATTTTTTTGTGCTGTCACCACAGAAATGTCTATGGCTGTCACCACGCTGTCACACTCGGAGAACCATCGACTATAAATCTGTCAGAATTTGAATTAGCTTTTTAAACTTGACATTTCGTAGAAGTGGTATCAACATAACATTTTCTATACCGAAATATAACCATTTTTGATTTTTTTTTAAATACGTATTTCTCAAAAAGCAATACAAAAAACGTTGATGTCACTCCTGCCGAAAACTACATAGCGCGACTCGCTCACATGCGACGACGACGCTCCGCCATCGGTGACGCGCCGCATCACCGCTCGTTGTGCTATTCCTTACTTTCGGCACTTGTGAGATAAACAACTATTATTCTGATGACAGTAGGTAGTGTCAAATGCTGATGCTTTGACAATACCTTCGATTGATACTATTGACTATCAAAATATCTGTCAAATGCTGGCTAACTAGTTTAATTTTAATGCAGACACGATTTATCTCAGTCAAATAGATTCTCATGCAGCTAAACTATTAATTTTACATATTGTATGATAAAGTCATGTGCCTGGCCACATCAGATTTTTTTTTGTTGTTATAATAAATAGTATATTATTTGACGAGCACATAATTAAGGATATGATTCGTGAGCCGTAGGTGAGCGTGTAATCGTGCGAGCGATTTATATCCGTTATGTGTGAATCAAATACAACGTTTTATCTACGACTCATACATTCCATTTTATGTAAAATATTTTAAATGTACTTCTCTTGTGATGGCGAGACGAACTGTCACATAACTGTCATCTACGTAGGTTTTGTAGATACATAAGCAATATACTTATTATACGCGATTCGTAGATAAAAGTTATTTTTTTTCTTTCTTAAAATAGCACCACTTTTGATTTGTCAATCTTGTCAGTGAGCTGATAGCGACCATCTGTAGTGTGTGTTATATGTATAGTTTTTAATTATTATTGTAAAACGTTTTAGATATGTTACAATCTAAAGTATTAACTATTTACTTAAATTATATGAAACTTCTATCTACATTTGTATTTTTTCGAGAGGAACCAATATTAGCATAATTTTTTAAGATCTTGGCAATGTGCTTTGTTAAGTTACAGGAATACAACGTTATCTTTAATAATTCTCTTTTCAACATTTGAATTTTGAATTTCTCTTATAGATTAGTGTTTTGGGCTCCAGTCTATTGATCTTCAGCAGACTTATAAATTCAATATATAGCTACAGAATAAAAACTCGTCGGTTGATATTTTACACAACTCTGAGCTATTTTCTTCCAATCCATTCATCATGGATTCGTGCACGTGAGATCGTTTAGAAAATGAAAACCGAATATTATCAGTTTCCTTCGGAGGTGAAAGTTCCCAATACAGTCAGGAGTAGCTTTCTTTTCGCTCCTTACAAGACCGGCTCTTTCAGGTGGTTTTTTGCATGCACCGAGAAAAGCGACCTTTCCAACCAACCGACCGATACTGCACGGTACTCTGGCTCTGCAAATCGAACCATTGTAACTCATACCTAGCTCATGCTAAAGTTATAACTGACACACTACAATAGATTACACATATTAATTACGAACACGAAGTGCAGTAGCCTATATATTAGCTAACGGTAGACCATAAATAAAGCAAATGCGAGCAACTGGCTTGCGATGACCAGTGACATTTTTAATTCGACCAACTGAAATCGTCGAGCGCCGCCGCGCCGTCAGAAAGTTCCGGGTTTTGACATTGTTACAGTTTGCGTAATGTCCTTGAGAACCACTCATTATGCCTGGTGCTTTACGTAACGGATAACGCGAATTCAACTACCGCCAGGCTTCATTACTTTTCAGTTAATTGTTTCTTTGCATGCATAACTTTTCAAATGAGGAATTACACGCATTTTCTGTCTATTTTGACTCTCTTTCCGCAATTTTCGGGGTTCCGGAAAGATCTTGCACAATATACCGAATGGTATGTCTTGAAAATGATGATGTTTATTACGCTGGTATGGTGTAATTCATAACAACAGATGTTTTGATTAAGCAGCATGATTAAGTATGGTCATGTCGTAAAAAACAACAACTGGAAACAGGGAATTATTGTTATACATGTTAATGTGACTGTTTTTGCGCTGTATATGAATCCGGGCTCAGAAATTGTCTGTGTTTGCCGTTTTATTTTGAGAATATATGGCGCATGACCACAACAAGCTGGAAACTTGAGTACGATCACAAAGTTAAGCTTGAATTGGAATTATTTTACTTGCATAACTCATAGTAAATTTAAACATGTAAAATAGTGTTCAAAATCTAGATCGTGCAAATTGTCTTACAAAGCAAGATAATAAATAAATACTAGATTTTATGAACAAAACTGGGATTTTGTTCATGCGATGTTAACTGTGATTTATTTTTACAAGTTACAGAAAACATCCAGAAAAGAGATGGAATATGGAATATGGATATCTTGGAGGGTGGGACAATTCCCACAGCACCTAGGCCTCATTAGGCCCCTTTTGCTAACCTCCGAGGGGTTCATGTGGCCTAAGCTGTGTCTGCCTCGAGCCATCCTGCGGCCTTCGTAAAGGCGAGGATGTCGCTCGGCGGAACCCCTCTGATGGCGGATAAATCCAGCCATCTTTCACCCAGGAAACGTTGACGTAATGTCGAAAGTGCCGGACACTCGCACAGAAAGTGTTCTGCCGTCTCTTCCTCGCTTTCGCATCCTCTGCACATTTGGTCCTCTAAGATTCCAATGCGGGTAAGATGCTTTTTTAGCCTGCAGTGCCCTGTATAGATACCAGTTAGCAGTCTGAGGTTGCTTCTGGTGAGTTGAAGGTAGTACATTGTGGTCTTTGGGCAAGGGGCTCTTAGGGTTTCCTTTGCAAAGACGCACTTGGTGGTTTCATCCCATCGGCTCCTGAAGAGAGTGTGGGATGTTCCTCTTAGTTCGTTGAGTATTGTTTTTAGGGTCGGTGGTATCGCTGGCTCAGGTCCTATATAGGGAGTCCTCGCAGCGTGTTTTGCCAAGCGATCCGCTTCCTTGTTCCCTTTACTTTTACCGTGCCCCTTTATCCAGTGGATGGATACTTTATTATTTGCCTGTGCTGCTTTTGTCAGGGCTACGGTGCATTGTTGTACAAGTCTGGAGGTTGTTAGAGGTCTAGACAGCGCTTGTATTGTTGTTTTGCTGTCCGTTAGGATCAGCACATTTTTGCCACTTATACCTTTTTCAGTAATAGTTTTGGCTGCGATTGTTAAGGCAATCAGCTCTGTTATAGTCGTGTACCGTCCTAGTGGTAGACCGATTTTCATATTCGGTGCTCGGGAGAACACTCCTGCACCAGAAGTATGTGGGTATTTTGAACCGTCTGTGTATATGTGGACAGATCCTGTTTTTTCCCCCTGGGTTGGTGGTGTGAGGGATGTTGTGAAGGACCTTCTGAAGATATAGCGGGGTGGAAAGTCATCTACCTGAGCCTCAAGGAGAGGTGTGCGTAGGACAGCCTCGCGCCAGAGGTGGAGACGAGCCTCGCCAACCCTGCCAGTCTCCCAGAATCCTGCCGTACGGAGCCGGAGGATGCCCGCCAAGGCCACTTCCTCCACATAAATGTCAAGGGGCGGCAGGCAGAGCATTGCCTCCATCGCGGCCGTCGGTGTGGTGTGCATGACTCCTGTTATGTTTAGGCATGCGGTCCTTTGTATGTGATTGAGGTCTTTGATAGCCGTCTTAAGTTTGGTTCTGGGCCACCATATTACTGCTCCGTAGGTTAGCATAGGTCGTATGATGGCGGTGTATATCCACATTGCGATTTTAGGCGAAAACCCCCACGTTCGTCCTATCGCTCTGCGGCACTGCCAAAAAGATATGTGTGCTTTTTTTGCTCTGTCTTCCAGATGGTCTTCCCAGAAAAGAGATGCAGATACAAGTATATCTCACGCTGGGGCTCGCTAACCTATAAAAATATTTTTGGAAACGGGTTCTGTATTAAACATAATGAAGCAGAAAAAAAACTGAATGGCGAAACTGCTAGTTCCATAACAATATATTCCGTTCAAGGAATTGCAAAATTATCCCTTAGAAGAAGAACATTACAATTTGGAACTAGTAGATCGCATATGTCCAGAGTTTACAAAGACAATAACATTAAACCACGATTTAGACAAAAATTGGATAAAGCCAAACTTTTTGATTTCTTCAGATTCTTGTGTTGACATTGGTAACGAAATATTAATAACCGACACACACCTTTTCAACAAATTCATTTTTTCTTCATAGCATTGTCGTTACTGGTAATAGTTGATTTGTGCACTTAGAAATAAATAATTATTTACGTAGTGTGTTATCACATTTAAAATATTTGTCTCAGTTATTTAGTGCTATTTTTTTCTTGTTTGTACGTATTAATTCGACACTGAAATACCACAGACGTTTCTATGGTTTCATATTTTAATTTGAATTCGACTTTTTTCTCCTTTTTACATGTTTTGAAAAACTGGAATTTATTAATTAACTTCCATAGTATAAATTTCCTCAAATTTATGGGGTTTGAACATATCGGACGCATTATTTAGGCTGAGATGTGTTTGAAAAATCAGTAATAATAATTGTTTTTCTCTTTCCATGTATTACTTAGAATATAAAATGTATACGATTTATGGATTTCTACAAATATCATAAATATCAAATATCACTTTCATAACGAAAGAAAAACTATAATCATGATTAGTTGATGTGTGTGTGTTGTTGATGTAAATTTTGTGACTGTGTTAGATTCTATTTGTTGATTAATGTGACTGAAATGTGTACATGCGCCTCTTTTTATTATTATTTATTGCGTTTCTTTGCAGAGTATATATTAATATGTATGCCTGCCCATTTCTTTGGAATTGGTTTATTTTTATGATCTTTTAAATTTATCATAAAAATGTCTGTAAAAATCGTATGACAATATTGCATATTATAATACAAGTTTAATAAGACAAAAATTGGTACGTCTTATAAAACAAGTGTTATATACTATTTTTTCTACTTTGCGACATTCATTTTACATAAATTTCGAAAATTGCGCTTGTCATCTTACAATCTAGAACTGTTCTATATTCAACATTTGGTAGTTGTGCTTAAATTTACAAATACGATTGAGGCCAGCCAATAGTGATTTAGATGTCAGCCTTATTTGACACGACGTCATTTTCATCAATCTTGGAAAACTAAAAGTCACTAAAAGTTTGTGATCTAGTGTTTTCTAGAGTTTATAATGAAAGCAAAGAAGTCTTCTTTGTAACTCAATCCGTGAACATTTTGTATAATAGCAGCTTTAAGATGAGCTTTACAAGTTCTTAATAATATAATAATCATTAAATACGATTTTAGATGGTAAAAACACTATTTTATTTCATATAGGAATGTGCTGATAAAGTCAATGCGCTTTTAATTAGGATTTTAATGCTTAATATTTTCATACGTTACTTGAAATAGAAAATTTACGCAATTCCGGGATTTCAACAAATACGTCGCTTCCCCTACACGGATATGTTTTTGAAAAATTTCTCTGTATGAAAAAAAAAACTATTACAAAATATTTTGTATTTGCATTCATAGATTTGCTAACTACCATTATTAGCTAATTTAAAAAATAATCCAAAATCTTTTCAAGCTAGATATCACTTCACTTCACATATTTCCTAAAATACAATAATTGATAAAAATAAATAATACCTACAAATAGAAATGTCTGAATTCAGAAACAACGAAAAAAAAATCTTGTTCACTTAAAACTTACTCGATTTTTTACTGTTGTTTTGTCTCGATTATAATATTTTTGACAAATTATGTAAATGGAAATTTGTGAGATGTTCTCATATCTAAATTCAAAAGTTTATCGCTTATAAAATTTTATTAAAATTATTATATTATTATATTAAAACAAAATTAGAACGTTTCGTTCATTTTTTTAAAAATATAAATGTAACTCATTTTCAGAACTGGTCGGGACGCCTAAATAGTTTTTCAATAATAAAAAGATATGTAATTGTTTCTTGCTCACACTATCCCCATACATGGTGGTCACACACTATCCCCATACATATATTAGAATGACATTATTCTAGTAATTAGATACTTCAAATAATCAGTGTTTTGTAACATTGGTATTTGTGAATTCTAAGCTGTCGAAACAATTTATCGATCTTTTATAGACTATTAAACTTGATAGCCGTATTTGCAATTGCTAGTGACTAAGCCACTGTAAATTAAGTAATAAATATCCACAGTGGATATGCTTAGGTACTAACAGTGTACAATTATGTTTCCAACCATAAGAACATCTCAAGAAAATATCTGAAAAAATGAATAAAACCAAAATTGATCCAATACACACAATGTAATTCTAACTTAAATTATACATACATACCTATCTCGATTTTGTAACAGTGCAGCGTAGCATGCTTGGCAAGTTCACATGCATCACGCGAAAAGTCAAACAAAGACAGTCACGTAATTACATAACAGATAGTAGTAATCAGTGCGTATAATTTGTTTAATCCCCGTAACCATAAACGTTTTAACCACGGCGTCGTTTTTTGGTCAACGCGCAAACATTGGTCTCCTTTTTTGTACAAGGAAAATACTGTCCGTAATCGCGGCAATTTTAGGCGTGTAAGCAGACATTTTTGTGCCTTAAGATTGCTGAATATTTTGTTCCTTTTGTCATACCAGCCCGTCCAAATAGTGGTAAGATTTCTGCTGCCTAATTCGCGGTCGCTACTTCTTTTGTTTTTCGCGAAACGCCTGAGCTCCCTTTGACTTTGTTTGTATATTTATGTAAATTGTTATATTTGAAATTGTTCGAATCGAGTACTTTTGCTGGTCTAGTGGAACGCTAAATTTTTCTTTCGTCGGTTTCATAAACTTGGTTTATATTTCAGGAATGCACTGGTTAATTATGCAACAATAAATTACGGACCGCCTCGAAGCAGGAAATTGCGAATTTCAAGTCATATGCCTTATATTAATGGAGTTGTTAGCTGAGGAATGCGAAATGCAGTTTTGATATGAATTGATCAGTTGCAGTAACTTGCAATGAAATTATTCTGCCGAATATGATTTGAGGTTATATTGATGATCATAAAATCAAACATCATTCGCGACGAGTTGATTTTTCTCAAAAGCTTAAATAACTTATTTATTATTGATATTGTAAGTAGCCTAATTCGGAATTAGTAATTTCTACAAAACTATAACCTCCTGCTTTTTACTTTATCATACGCAGTATGTAAAGTATTGTAATCGTGCCGAAAAAAAAAATTGAGATTTTAGCGGAAATAGGTCTTTTTGGGTCCCCTGATCATTTTTGACAAAGGTACAAAAAAATGTCTGTGTGTGTGTGTGTGTAAACGATTTTTGTGAAGACGATTCCGGAGAAACTACTGAAGGTATCAGAACGAAAGTTCATATTTAGAAGTTTCATGACCCAACTTAGAGCTGAAAAGCTTTTGGTTCACAAGGGTCCAAAGGAACTGGTAGTTTATTCTAAGCATTTTTCAAGGATTTTGCAAATGAGCCGCCATTTCTGTAATTTCGTCAAAATAGTTAAATAATAAATTAAAGTAGAGGAAATTTTGAATAATTTATGTTTATGACATTTTTTGGTAAAATTCATAGTTTAGCTGCAAGAGCAAATTCTATTTGATCGAGATAGGTCGCATCTGCATTAATATGAAACTACATAGTAGTCAGGATTTTGACAAATATTTTTTTGTGTTGTCACATTCGAAAACAGCTGATCTCATCAGAGGTTGGAGAACCACTATGGAACGTTGCCGCTGTAGTGCGGCAAATTATAAAATACAAATTTCAAATAAAATAAGATCACCAATTTGATTGTTTGTTGATAAGAAATATCAACCCGTCTTTATATCTAATTCTAAAAACGACAAAATTGAGAAAATTATAAATAAAGTATAGCGATGAGTGTAGTTTTATTTTAGTATGTTGTTAGGGATGTGTCATGACTCATGAACAAATATAAATCTGACAGAATTTGAATTACCTTTTTAAGGTGCGTTTTCATTAGTGATGATGGCAGCAGACGCCATTAAAGTATTTCCAATAGAAAATTGCTAGTGACTCATGTTTATGTACATTCAAACTAATGTGTCATTATCACTTAATGTAAGAAATACTGTAATTTCGTATTCTACCACCGCCATTAGCTACCATTACCTACCAATCGGAACGCACCTTTAAACTTGACGTTTCGTCAAAGTGGTACCAACCTAGCATTTACTATACAGAAATTTTTTATTTATTTTTTTTAAATAGGTATTTCTTAAAAAGCAATACAATACACGTTGATGTCGCTCCTACCAAAAACTAGATAGCGCGACTCGCTCACATGCGACGGCGACACTCCGCCTTCGGTGACGCGCCGCATCACCGCTCGTCGCGCTATTCCGTACTTTCGGCATTTGTGACATAAATAACTATTATTCTAATGACGTAGTGTAGGTAGTGTCAAATGCTGATGCTTTGACAATACCTACGATTTATCTCAATAGAATAGATTCTCATGCAGCTAAACTATTAATTTTATATATTGTATGATAAAGTCATGTGCCTGGCCACATCAGATTTTTAATAGTTTGCATTACGACAAAATAGTTATTTATGTAACAAGGGTATCCGCATTATACACAGATGTTTATGCCCCGTGCGTGAACGTTTAAAAAACTCTCGGGCCTATGGGCCCTCGAGCTTTTTAAGTCGCCCAAGGATATAAACATCAAGTAATGCCCGTGGTATATACAAAATTTTATGTCCTACAAATAGTTTTATCCTCCAATTTGAATATTAATAAATATTTTGACGTAATCAAGTGAAATGCGTATCTACGGAGTTGAATAACAATACAAACAATTCGGAGTTGACTGACAATACACACAATCAATTGTCAAACAGAATAACCTTAATCGCCACAAATGTACATTGACGATTTAAAATTTACAATTTGAATGACATAAATTTGATATAATTGACATATAATAACGCCCGCGCGGGCGTTAAGAAGCAGTTTTTGCGCCAGTGTCTAAGTTGTAAAATGTCACTTTATGATTACGTACGACAGTGATGTCAAATCAGCGGCCCGCAACACCCTCCAGTGCGGCCCGCGAGCCATCGATAAAGATTGTATTACAATACAATCAAATTAAAAAACATAAATCTGATTTGTAACATTCTTTAATTATTAAGTTTGCAATGAGCTTCCGTTTAAGAACATTAGTTAATACTTATAAGGTAGCAGAGCAGTAACCATTTTTTATGAGTATTCCTACATTACATCGTGGGCTTACTATAAATCGAAATAAATAATTTAAAGGTTCAGCCCAGGCGTCCACTAATGTTGTTCATCGTAGAGAAATTTTACTTTTAAATATGAAACTAAACATTTTACGACTTGTTATGCAACTGCACCCATGAATAGTATAACACCATTTCAATCTTTTATTAAAAAATTTACTACTAATAACCCAGAAACTATGAACAGAATTGCCCGAAATATTGTAATATAAAAAATCATTATTAAAAATTAAACTTTTCTTAAAATATTTTCGTAAATATCATTTGAATGGGATTTTCAGATAAAATCTTTTAAGATTTTTAATGTTCTTGAAACTTTGTATTTAGAGATTGATGGTAATTCTGAAGTAAACTGGACAAAATAATTAGGTGTTAATGAAAAATATGTTAAAAACTAAAAGTTGATTTTCTCCTCAACCATTTTTATGATTCTTTCACTCACTACCCAAATCTTCAGAAGATACGGATGAAGAATTTTTATTTGCTCTTTCAGTTTTGACTATATACAGGGTGTAAGAATGATGTTATGATATTTGCCAGAACTTTGAAGCACCATATGGACTTTTCCAGCTATAGCAAACTGGCAATAGCTGGAATGACACAGTAATATTTTTTGAACATGTTATTTTTCGATTCACTTCATTATTCATTATTTACAAAGAAATAGAGTTTTTAGGTAATTCTATATTTCAAATGAAAAATGTTTGATAAAAAATCCTGAGGGATTTGATAAAAAATCCTGAGGGATTTTTTTTAATTTTGTTAACTCAGAACTTGCGTTCGCATGCGCACGCAAAGATAAATGCAAAATATTGATGTAATAAGGCAAAAACTGTATTACCGGTTAATCACTTTTTTGAGTTATTTTGTTTGTATGCGGCCCGCCGAAGTTCAGATCAGCTTTTTTTTGGCCCGCGCCGATATATGAGATTGACACCACTGATGTACGACATAAAAAAACAAACAGGGTCTTTGAAATAGTTGCTAAAGATCGAACTTCACAATTTTTTGGTGAATATAAGTTCAGTCATATGACACTACTCCATGGTACCTACATTGTCCTAATTCGTTAGTCAAAGTAAATCATTAGTCAACAATTGTAAACATAATTAAATCACAATATTTGTAACTATGCATTCCATAATTCGATTAAATGAATACTAGGTTTCTTACAACTTACAATTAGTGATAAATTAACAGAAATTCTCTATTACGCAATGTACGATATCATACATTTTATTTAGTATGTCATACTTTGAAATAAACTATACAGTAGGGTATAATTTTTTTATTTTTGATTTGTTTTTTAAATATGATATGATAATAATAATAATAGTAAAAATCCACGCCTTAACATCCCCCAACAGCTTTCGCCACTACGGGGGCACAGGCAGGCCCGAATTATCATTATTATGGCCCGCGTCTGTGGTACGTCTTAAGTGCTCGTGCACATTGGCGAGCGTTAAGCGGTGAGCGGTGAGCTGTGTGCGGTGCGCGGAGAAAAAAATATTTTTAGCATACGGATTATGTGTTTGTGTGCACATCAACAGAGCGGTGCGCGGTAGCGGAGAGCTGTGCCGCTCAAACTTTAGGTTTGCTTGAATTGCAACGCTCACCGCTCAGTTGCTATTGGTTGGTTGTGACGGAACACAGTAATAGATGTTGGAAAAGTAAGGAATGTGATATTAAGTAACATGACCATTGCTATTTACTTTAAAAGGAGGACATTTAAGAGGGCCGTCGTAATAATTCCATTGACGGGCTGGGGGGCAAGTTAAAATAAGCAATCACATGACAAGATAATGTAACTCAGTGACGTCTTGTCTACCGAAAGTCACTACTGTTAAAAATTTGTAACTACGGTATATATGTATTACATTGCACTCTTTTGCAAACACTTTCAGCATCTTGAACATCAATACACGTCATCCGAAATAGAATTTTGAGTTCTACAAATGTCAGCAAGTTTCTGAGAAATTGTAAACTTTTTATTAAATCCACTGAGTGAAAAATAACGCTTTTATTGGCCTTGTGCATAAGGATGAGTTCTGGTTGAACGGTCAAAAGAGAAGACCGTTCATGATAACGGATCAGCTTGATCTTATTGTAAATATTTACAATTTGAATTGTAATAAATTAAGATTATTAAAGAATTCTTAATCTTCAAAGAACTGATACCTTCCCTTTGGAATGATAAGGATGGAATTATAAAAATAAGGACGTTACCGCCAAACTGAGATTTTTGTATGGATTTCAGGCTATAATAAAATCAAATACCTTTATACTTTTATTTAATTTATGTTATGTTTTTTAAATATTTAAATGTACTGTTGCGATCTGTGTTTAGAAACTTGAAAAGTAATTTACAAAATCTTACTATTATTATTTTTTCTGCTTGATTTGCCCTTTGTTGATAAACAATCCAAATTCTGGATTGCCTTCACTTGACAATAATCAAGATATATAAGATCAACCAAATAATGTTTAGTAAATTATTATGTCAAACTTTGCATATCTACGGAATCGTAGTCCGTAAAATCAGTGCTGAAATTCACTATATCTGAGAAAAACTTGGTTTACTTCATGAACAGCTTTTCTTCTCTTTTACCCTCTTTCCAAAATTAATTTAATCAATCGTGGGGTTTTTCTTAATTTACTTCTACGAACCGATGAACATCCTCGTTGTCGACCGCAAACTCACAAATTACCGCTTACCAATATGCACACAACACCGCGAGCGGTGCAACGCTCACCGCTCATCGCGCACCGCTCACCGCTTAACACTCGCCAATGTGCACGAGCACTTAAGTTGTTTGGCTTTCAGCATTCGCCAAGGAGCAAATATACTTAAACATACCGAGCTTCTTTTAAATAAATGGGCTAGCCTTTCAATTATTTTACCAAAGTTTTATAGTTGACCATTATAAAAATCGAATACGAAGACCGGTATACTTTATTATTTTTTCTAACATTTTTAGGTTGGTAATTACCCACCTACAAGTTTGGCAGATGAGTAGTACTACCCACCGTGACCCACGTTTTCCGCCGATCCGGCATTTATCTACTTTATTGCAATGTATAATATAGATATAGATTACAGTCGCGTGTAGCGTTTTACTCAACCTAACATAATAAATTTAATTCAATTAATTACCTTAATTTTTACAATTAACCTTCACGCGATTTACGATTGTTTGCTATGAAAACGGATGTTTTGTGATTTGTTTATCCTTGAGCAATATTGTATCAATTTTGCAAACCCTGCAAAATCTTCAAAATGAAAAATCTTCAAAGGCAACATAAAGAACTTATTTTCATTTCCATTTAATTTTCGGGTCAACCTAAAACGATACAAACTTTTTATTTTAAATATAAAATTATAGACTAGTCTGTTAATCTAGCGGTAAAATAAAACTAAAACACAATTTATTAAATCGAGAACAATCTAGCGCGTTATAGGATTGGTGTAGGAAAATTTAGTTTCTAACGTGGTCACAAAACTGATCATCCCTAAGTTATATTTTAATTCAGAACAAATTATTTCATTTAAGAGCGCCATTTAAACAATAAATTGTTCATACTTCTTAAACAAATGGTAATTTAAGTCAAAAAGAGTTCGAGGTATTCCCGATTGAACTGAAAGTGCAATAGATTGTCCTTTCAATACAGTACGTCGTCCTTTCCTGCTTAGAGTTGGTTTTGAAGGATCCATATATATCATATATTATCCATATCAATATATGTTAACCTGAGCCCCTAGGGGCTCAAAACCGAAACTAGTTTAATTTAGTGATAAGAAATGAGTTATATTTTCGTTTCACTACAATAATTTTACATACAACAGTTATTAACTAATCAAAAAAGTAATCAATTAACTTTTGAGTCACTATTTTCTTAATTCTTTATAATAATACTTACTTAATACATCATAAAATATAAAATACTAAATACTTAATTCGTCAGAAATGCAATAATCTACAAAATCAAACAAGTGAAAATGTATGCTTTTTTCCATAGAATCTGATGTACAAGGCAAAAAGTTTGAATTGGGTATTGTTTTCGAGTAAATTAATGATAACAAAAATCAAGCATACAAAAAATCAAAAACTAAACACAATTCAGACTTTTTGCTTTGAGATTCAGATCGTATATGGACAAAAATTATACCAGAAACAGTTTTTACTTGTTCAATTTTGTTCATTGTCGTCCAGGATAGTCACTCAACTTAGATGATTGTAATTTGACAAAAGACAAATGGAAATGTGTAAAATGCCCTGATATCTATACTAAAAAATCTGATGTGGCCAGGCACATGACTTTATCATACAATATATAAAATTAATAGTTTAGCTGCATGAGAATCTAATCTATAGAGATAAATCGTAGGTATTGTCAAAGCATCAGCATTTGACACTACCTACACTACGTCATTAGAATAATAGTTATTTATGTCACAAATGCCGAAAGTTCGGAATAGCGCGACGAGCGGTGATACGGCGCGCCACCGAAGGCGGAGTGTCGCCGTCGCATATGAGCGAGTCGCGCTATCTAGTTTTTGGCAGGAGCGACATCAACGTTTATTGTGTTGCTTTTTAAGAAATACGTATTAAAAAAAAATAAATGATTTCTGTATAGCAAATGCTAGGTTGGTACCACTTTGACGAAAGGTGCGTTCCGATTGGTAGGTAATGGTAGCTAATGGCGGTGGTAGAATACGAAATTATAGTATTTCTTACATATCGTGATAATGACACATATTAGTTTGCATGTACATAAACATGAGTCACTAGCAATTTTCTATTGGAAATACTATAACGGCGTCTGCTACCACTGCCATTATCACTAATGAAAACGCACCTTAAAAAGGTAATTCAAATTCTGACAGATTTATATTTGTTCATGACACATCCCTACCAACATACTAAAATAAAACTACACTCATCGCTATACTTTATTTATAATTTTCTCAATGTATCATTTTTAGAATTAGATATAAAGACGGGTTGATATTTCTTATCAACAAACAATCAAATTGGTGATCTTATTTTATTTGAAATTTGTATTTTATAATTTTGCGCACTACAGCGGCACGTTCCATAGTGGTTCTCCAACCTCTGATGAGATCAGCTGTTTTCGAATGTGACAACAGAAAAAAATATTTGTCAAAATCCTGGCTACTATGTAATTTCATATCAATGCAGATGCGACCGATCTCGATCAAATAGAATTTGCTCTTGAAGGTAAACTATTAATTTTAAGAAAAAATGTTATAGGCATAAATTATTCAAAATTTCCTCTACTTTAATTTATTAATTAACAATTTTGTCAAAATTACAGAAATGGCGGCTCATTTCCAAAATCCTTGAAAAAGGCTTAGAATAAACTAAAAAGCTAAACTATTAATTTTACCAAAAAATGTCATAGGCATAAATTATTCAAAATTTCCTCTGCTTTAATTTATTATTTAACTATTTTGACGAAATTACAGAAATGGCGGCTGATTTCTAAAATCCTTGAAAAAGGCTTGGAGTAAACACCCAGTTCCTTTGGACCCTTCTGAACCAAAAGCTTTTCAACTCTAAGTTTGGTCATGAAACTTCTAAATATGAAGTTCCGTGCCGATACCTTTAGTAGTTTCTCCGGAATCGGATTCACAAAAATTGAGTACACACACACACACACACACACAGACTTTTTTTGTACCTTGGTCAAAAATGTTCAGGGGACCCAAAAAGACCTATTTCCGCTAAAATCCCAATTTTTTTTTTGGCACGATTACAATACTTTACATACTGCGTATGATAAAGTAAAAATTAAATGATTATTTTTTTGCTGAGTTAACAACTGTGGTAAATATGTACATTTATTAATAAAAATATTTTTAATTTTATATTTTATTGTGATTAAATTAATCTTATTCTTGATTTTGTATAGTACAAATTGAAAATCAAGCAAAATATAAATACAAATTTTTAAGATAAGAACCCTCCCTAGTATACAGGTTATTATTATAGGTGCTACAAAATTATAGAATGAATGACACAATGTCTGTCAATATTCTAAAGAATGCTAATGGAACGCTAACAATAAACAGTAGGTACTCAACTTCTGTTGAAGAGTAGGTTCTTCAAAGCGATATGCCTTTCACCTTATTGTACATACATGTCCAATGTACATTTATCAGGTAATATGATAGGGAAACACGCATCCAGTACAGAAATGAATCTAGAAAATAAAATAGTTGAAACAATGATATACTGTCCATTGGTTTATCACCCTCATTTAATAATTGATACGCATTAACACTGGAATGTTAACACTGAGGTTACAAGAATTTGCAGCTATTATACCCAATCAGAGATAATTAGAAAGTGTAAACTCATAGGCTATCACCGCCATATACAGGAAAGTTTTAACGCCGGTGATATCCATTATACATCCATAAACAAATACCTTACAATGGCAGTAATGTCAGTATAAAAACAATTGCGCATTACTATTCATTTGTTTTTGTTTGGTCGGATGGTCAGATAGTCTAAAAAGTTCTTCTTAATATATGTTCAATATATTTCAGGAATTTCAAGAAATGTCCTATCTTTCTCATCGTTTTCTATCATAGATGTGGAGTCTAATGTGTGGAACATTAGACTTGTTTATTACGAAGTAATTATTGTTCTTGCTAACAATATGTTATTTTTGGCTTCTTATTGTGTAATTTCATCACGGTATAATAGATCTTTAGTTTGCTAATAGCCATTTAATATAGGAATATGCACAGTTGCATAAGTCTCCGCCTATTTCTTTATTAATTTAGCCCGGATCGACCTTCTGTCCAGGAATGAATAGAAAGCATAGCAAATCCAAGGCCGATCGTGCACATTGTCAACGCGTTAAACGCTGAACACCGTAACATACTGGTACATAGACCTACTACAACTTTTTCTTACTATGAAACCCAACTAACGAGAGTAGTCCATCAAATGTTGTATACGTGTTTCAAGTTAGTTAGGGTCGGATTATTACATCTAAAAAAGTTCTATCCTAAAGAAAATTTCAAAAGAAAATATGATGCTACATGCCTGAACTTCCTAGTTGAATGCTCTCTTAAATGTTCTCTAGAAATAGAAATTATATATTAAGTAATTTGTAAACTTAAATTGTGAGACGGGTTAGTTTTATTTCCACAGTGTATTGAAAGTAGTGATAACTGGCATAGGGTTTGAATTGAAAACTTATAATTTATCATTGGATAAATATTTTAATAAGACACCAAATTTGGTTGAAAACATTGTTTATAAATACGGTTTACAAAAGAAACCATAATCAGTTATGGCATAGCTGCATTAGCTGTAATCATGACGATAAGTTTTGTATTTACTTATTAGAGAAGGCTAGTCATATTATATCGACAGTCAAAGATTTGGCGCATCTGACAATGGCGATTGTAAGCCCTTTAAGTCAGTTTTGGAGAGTCAACATTCCCTATATGGCTGAGATTCTTTTCAGTATTTTTCTGCATATCTAACGACTATTTGAAGTTCATTTACAAACAACCATAATTTTGATCTGATAATAGTGCAAAATGAACCACTGTGCGCCGTACTATAGAGTGCTGGCCTAGATATCAGATATTAGTTACATACTAGTAATATATTAAATATTTTTATTTTTATTTTTGTTTTAATTATATTTCTCAATTTTTGTAGTGTATTATGTTGTGTATGGAGCAGGTGATGTTTATATTTTTGTAAGTCAATAAATATTATTGTATTAAAATATGCATAAATATTTAATACTGCTTTATTATTATATTGATTCTATGAGCAAAATTCGAGAACCGGTTTATTGGTAATTTTGGAATAGAAAAGTTGATATTGACGGTTTTTGAGTAAACCCTAGTTACTGGGTTTAATATCACAATTCTACCAATATCTATCAGATTATGAAATGGTGGTTGACTGTTGGTCAATATAATATGGTGTTACACATTTGGATGATTTTCTAAATAAGTAACTAAATAATTGAACAGTAATTTAACAGACTACAGACGATATTTCAGTAACCTTTATTGGAACTGGAGTGCAAAGTCAAAAAATAATGAAGCGACTGAATCATTAAGAAATAAGATATAACGGCCCAGTAATAAAGATGATATTCTAAAAGTAATTGCGTTAAAAATGACTGAACTGTTCTATACCTCCTGTCTTTCGGGCACAATACACAGCGAGCAACTAACATATTTCTTCTATAGAAATACATAAATATTTTATGGCCTTCCATTAGGGAAAGTTGCCATCCCGAATTGGTAGGGACAGTCCCTAATGTTGACATCTTGTCCTGTTTCATAAAACGTCTCGCTTTTTAAATATTTCTCCAAATTTAGTAAATAAACTGCTTCCGGGATATGCCGTGTGTCAAGATTTGTAAATGCTGACGTTTCGCGAACCATGTTGCGCGCTTCTTCAAACCTAATTGAATACTGAAGACCTACCAAGAAAATCTCCCTTATATACTAAAATTTACACCTCACTGCGCACATCAGGAGCTGCCGCTTCATGTGCTTTTCCACCTGACCGCGTTAGGATCGATTTCCAGACCCTACTAATGTCAGTACCGTCCTCGCGATTGATGTTGTCAGGATGTTTGTAAATTGCGATGGGTTCTCTAATAAGCCTTCGATGATAATTACCCACCCTTGCCAACATCTTCACGTCATCGAAATTCATTGTGTGTCCCGACTCGTGGCAGTGTTGAGCAACAGCGCACTGTTGAATCTTGCGTAGCCGGGTGTCTCTACTATGCTTCTTGACTCGACATTCGATTCTTCGTCCTGTCTGTCCTACATAGCATGTTCCACACTCACATGTTATCTTGTATACCCCTTTGTTCTTTAGGAGTGGTATGATATCCTTCGGGTTAGGCAAAAGATCCTTTACCTTTGCTGGGGTTCTGTACCTTACCGTGATACCCGATGTCTTCAGTAATCTACCGAGTCTTTCTGATATCCCACTTACGTATGGTAAGCAAGCGAACCCCTTTGACTCTTGCCGCTCCTCTGAGACTTGCTGTTTTCTTTGTGTGACATCTCGTATGTCAGACTTGGTGTGTACATTCTGACGTAGGGCCAACTCCAAGTGTTTCCGTTCGTCGTCCAAACTGCTGGAGTCGCACACCTTCTCGGCTCTGTTGAACGGAGTGTTAATAACACTTCTCTTCTGTTAGAGATCGTGGTGTGATTTCTACAAATGACCAAAATTTCTAAAGCAACAAGCAGTTTGCGAGGCTTATCCTCGTTATCATGCATGTGTCGTTCCGTCCTCGGCGTGACACTATTGGCCTCGTGGTACATACTTTCTTGCAAAATTTTATAATTATTTACTAGAAATTATTTAAGGTATACGAAATTGAGGTAAAGTTGCGCTCAAAAATTTTATCAGAATGAAATTTAACCTGTTTCTTAGGTTTGAATATATTAACAAGAATCGCACGTTTTTGTGCCATAGCACAAAAATAAGTTGACGTTGACGTCAACTTATCTTGTCTCGATGTTTAGCCGTAGTTTTAACTCGTTTCTGTTTATATAATACTCAATGTATCAATAATGAATCGGCCAGTTTGTTAAAAACTAGATATAATTCACAACCTCTGACAGGTTCAATATCTACAGAAAAAAATCATACCGAATCACTTGTAATTTCTTCAAAATTGTGGTTGTTGTTTTTTACTGCGCGCTTGCCCAAATCATTGTTACAAACGCAGAATTCTAGGAGTATTCCATAGTAGTAATAGAAAATACGGTATAAATTCATACTTCCATGCATGAGTTTTATTGGTATTTTAGTTATAACAATGTAGAGGTTATAATCACATTGTTCTTATTATGGGTTGTCATCTTCTTGAAATGAATAAGATTCTACTAGTTCTAGATAATATTATGAATTATTATATAAGGAATTTTACAAGTAATAAGAAAATAAACTATAGAATGTTAAACAATACGGTTACTACAATGAATGGTTTAAGATGCCGAAAAGTAAGATGTAACGCATATCCTTAAACCTTTCCGTACCAATTATTATAATTTAAATTATGTATTCAAGTGCAATTCACGTCAGATACATCTTGACACTGAAACTAAAAAAGAGCTCAAGCTTGAGTGCGCATACCAACAATTCGCAAATGCAATAGTTAACATTCAAAACATACGTTCGTGATATAGATCGACAACTGAGTTGAATGCCAATGACGTAATATCATCCATTGAAATCTACTGCATTCCATTCGTATTCGAATTCTGACCGTGTACGTCACAGAACTATAGATATCTTCACGTAACCTACAAAAATTGGAAAATTTTTATTTACTCACGATGAAGTATGTTGATTTGCCTTTAGGCGCAAAGGAAAGTATCCACACCTACAATAGTGGATACCAATAGTACCAGAAGAATTTGTACTAGAAGAACTTGAACTTTTACCCATTAACACATATACCTCAATTTAATACAGAGTAGGTATGTATACCTATATTCAAATATTAACGTTATTAAAATAATTAAACAAAACATAAATTGCAGAATCTCACAATATTTTGACCGTAAAAATTTAAATATTAGAGCAAGTTATTATTCGCCCTATTTACCAGCAATGTTAATTAAAGGCCTTGGTAATTGAAAATAATTATCAGAACTAATTGCTGAAAATATGCTAATTGGCATCTATCTGTACCATCTACATTTTCGATTTCTATTCATTAAAAAACAAGGCCGGCCCTTGTATTACTACTGTTGTGACTGTTTGAGACCGCCTCCGTGATCAGTCACATCAGTCGCGCCTTTATCTCCAGCAAGACCGAAGGAGTTTCTAATGCGCTATGTACATAAATTATTAGAGAATGCTGTAGAAAGTAAGAATGGTCGTCTAGATGTCCGTGTTATACATTTTACAGCCTCTTCTGACACTACATAACGATCCAGATGTGCGATGTTTCAATAAACGTGATATATGAATAGAGGAACGTTAGGTAATGCACAGAGTTCATTATTGACGGCAATGAAATAAAAGAAAACAAGAAAAAGCACTATACAGTGTGATTGAGATTCGAGAGCCTAGTGTTACTGGGTTTAAGACAACTTTAAAGATGGTGGAGGAAACGTGTGTCACAACAAACTGTCATTTAAGTCAGCGTAAGGATACCCAAACTAAGAGAGATAGGACCATGCTGCCTAGTAATACCAATTGTGGAATTAAATTTTCTATCGATCAACAAGGACATATTGTATTCTTGATCATTTATATCTATTTAATTATATAGTAAATTGTACTTAATAAACCAAAAAATAAATTAAATAAAACTAGTACATTGTACAATGTACATTAGGGTGGTCCAAATTAATACCTTGCAAAATCTTTTTTTTTGCTGGTGGGCAACGATCGGTTACTTTTCCGGGAAAAAATTCCCCCTAAATTTGAAAAATCGGTTAACCACCGAGCCACCGAGAATCTCAAATTTCCCGTTTAAAATACATTTGAAAAATGCATATTTTTTTCCTTTCTTTTTGACGTTTCGGATTTAGGAAAACTGTTGCAGGAGATTATGAGAAATTGGTCAGAACTCCTCAACGAACAAATCAACAACCACTATTTTTTTGTTCACCACCCCCTACCATCCCCATAGTACCCTAAATATAAGATAAAAGTTTCCCCAAATTTACAATTTTACAATGTTACGTGTTTTATTATTGTTTTTGGCAGAAGTTTTTATTATTATTATTATTGGATTATTGACATTTTTTGTCATTTATTAAGTAATTCGAAATTGTTTGAACTATTAGCATTTGTTTAAACAAAAATATACGATGGTCCGAACATATTTAGCTATTTTTTGCAGAAGTTCTTAAATTATTGGCTTTTTTGTATTTATTCACTAATTAGCAATTATTTAAACATATACCATTTGTTTAAACAAATATATATATATATATACAATTTTGCTGGCATATTTTCTATTTTTTTAAGGAAATTATTATTAGTGGCATTTTTGGTCATTTACTAACTATTTTGCAATTGTTACAAACACCATACAAATACAATTGTTACCATACCATACAAATATACAATGATACGGATGTATTTTTCTTTTTTCTTGGGAAATTATTATTAGATTGTTGGCATTCTCATTAATTAACTAGCTTGCAATTGTTTGAATAAATGCCATTTGTTTAAACAAAAACATACTCTAAGCCTTTTTCAAGGATTTTGCAAATGAGCCGTCATTTTTGTAATTTCGTCAAAAAAGTTAAATAATAAATTAAAGTAGAGGAAATTCTGAATAACTAATGTCCACGACATTTTTTGGTAAAATTAATAGTTTAGGTGCATGAGTAAATTATATTTGATTGACATCGGTCGTGTCTGCATCAGTTAGCCAAGATTTGATAAATAGTTTCATTATAATGTCAGTAGGTAGTGTCAAACGCTGATGTTTTGGCAATCGTAAAAACATCTTTTAAAAAAATCTGTTCTGCAGTCTCATATATGTTTGTATGTGGCTTTTATACATTTTTTATGTTCTCCACGGGCCGCGGCTGACAAAATGTACGTTTTTACAATTGAGTTTTTTTGAGTTTGATTTGATTGTCAATTGTGTAATTTATTTCTCATTTCCTAACCGCTTGAAGAAGTGCCTAGTAGGACACAAAAAATATAGCGATTGCTAAAATAAAACAAAAATAAGGATTCCGACCAGTTTTTATTGTATTAATATATCTGTCAAATTCTGGCTAACTAGCTTTATGTTAAAGCAGATACGACCGATCTCGATCAAATAGAATCTCATTTACTATTAATTTTATAAATAGTATGATAAAGTCATATGCCTGGCCACTTTAGATTTTTTCGGTTCTCATTTCATGGCATAATTCTTAATTCTAATAAATCTGCAAGCAAAAACGACCTACAATTGAGTAGGATAATAGTGTTAAAATATCAATATTTAAAAATAAATTAAAACACATTTATATTAATTATCCTGTAATAATTTAATTCCTTTTGTAAAAACTAAATAATACATATGTTACCGCCAAAATAATAAATAACGATGACTGAAAAAAAAATAAACAGATACTAACGTTTAAAACGTTGATCAAAATTATCTAAAAGCAGTTTTGGAAACAAGATGGTTTTAATTAGTTACTAAAGCATGTAATACTAAAAATTAAAAACAACACATTTCTAACCCAATCGTTATTAGGATTATGTCTTTAGAAATCTGATTGGATTTTAAATATATGTAGCTTAGATAAAACTAATGACATTCTGCTTGCAATTGTTTAACGACCAGATCTCGCATCCATAAAATCATATGTTCTATGAAAGGATATACAATAAGTTGACTGACTTTCTAGATGAAGATCCAATACGCCAAACACTTGCAAGCTACTGTCAGAACTTCTACTGGCTACTGGCTTCAAACACAAAACAAAAACTGAACTTTGTAGGATAACATCAAGTGTGATCTTTGGAATGAAATAACAAAATTATATTAGATAATAGCAAAATCCAAAAACAAAATTTTTGAGATGTGGTTTTCCCGACTTATAGAATTACCTATAATAAATGCATTAACTACTAGACTATGAATGTTAGTCAAATGCTGAACATCTGGCATAAAGTAGTGAATATTGTACAGTTAACAGTATAGTCTGATCGGATTGGATTGTCTGATAAGCGACAACTTCTATATAGACAATATAACGTATTGTAGAAAGTAAAGTCGAAAAGGTCATCAGTCTAAGGTAGAGAATATCTGCTTGTATGTATTGAACATCAATGATTTGTTAATATATATATATATATATATATATTACTACAAAAAGATAGTTCGAAAGTTCTTGTGATATATTAAGTATACAAAAAAAAGTTGAAACATGAACTATCAATTTAACAAAGGCGCGAAGAAACATCGAGAAAAGTGAATTAAAGCATTTAAAATATGCAGTAGAACTTTCGATTCGGAAAATGTCCTCTATAAGGATAGTCGTCTATACGAACAATTGACACAATTTCGCCACGAGTATAGAGAGTTTTTTAAAGAATCTTCAGGCCATATTACGTGATATCTAACGATAAACATATTCCAAATTTATTGCATGAGCATTGAGCATACTAACAGCAGAACCAACAATTAAAATTATGCACTTACTACTTTAGTTTATACATCCTGTAACCTTAAAATGTTACGAAATTAAAACTATGAGTTAGCTCCTCATTATTTAAAATTGAAACCCTGTTATTATAGCAAAATTAAATTGCGAAAACTATCCACCAAACTAATATGAGATATCAATGGTCGTTCAAGCATGTTACCAATTCTTTTCATGCTTCAATGTCGATTTCACCGATTATTCCGGAGAGTTTGCGGTTTTGGGTATTCCTCAAGGTCCATACTTGGCATCATTGTTTTGTCGTCATTATCTTCGGATTATTCTCATTTAACGGATCCATAAGAACCTTCCACAGGAGAAATTTGTGACAATATTGATCTGTGATGATTAGCTTTCACTTTTCAAGTCTCTCAATGTGATCCTGTACAACTGCGACAAATGTACATTCGGATGATAATATGAGATGCAATAACGTGTATGTAAATTAGCTTTCTACCGAAACTAATGCCATTGTTTGCGCGTTAGGTCACTTATATAATGGATTATGGGAGCATTTTTAGTTTTAATTGCTGCCTCGTCATTGCCCTCGTTGTTGAGTTCACTAGATTATAAAGAAATGGTAAAAGTACCATAAATAACTCACTTTCATGTCGATAGCAGGGCTTTTTATTTAATGGTTTATACGAACTACCTATATTCTATTTACACTGGAACACAGCGCAATTTTATTTAATAGGATTAAGTAGATTAGAAAGAAAAAGTTGCTTTTTATGGGTGACAATTTCACTTGACTGTCTTTTACATTTATAGGATTTTTTAAATCTTAAAATAAATAAAATTATTATACATTATAATTCACGTGTGGTCATATAAATTCGTTCTCTAGCGGGTCTTCAAAAAGTAGGTAGGTTGCGAACTATAAACTCAGCTGCAAGTTCATTTTTGTTTCATGTTGTTACATTTAATTAATAAAAACATAAAAATGAGGTTAACTGCATATGTCATTCAAACTGGCTCATACCAACACAATATGTTTGCTAATAGTTATGTCTTTATCAGAGGACATAACTCTTTATCGAACACTCTGTATCGAAACACTCTATGTTAAAAAACACGATAGGTACAACTAGAACGGTAATATTTCTCTCTACCGTCTTTTAGTTTCATTTTTCTTTTCATTGTTCCGTTCATTAACCACAAAAAAACGCGCGAACCTGACGTAATAGATAATTTTCACGTTCAGATTCGTATTCAGGGCAAGGACCATGGGCGTATCCAGCTTAAATCTAAACGGGGGCAGTTTTCTAAACTTATCTTGCTATATATGGGGGAAAAGTGTTCACTGTGGTGGTTCGTAAAACATTGGAAAATTTTTTGTGGAGATAGAAAGCAACGAATCCCCCCAAATCGTTTCCAAAACCAAAAAGAGTGGAGAAGGAGTATCTTAAACAAATTTCTTCCTATTGTTTAAACAATCAATTATTATTCTATTTCCACCTTTTTCCTAATTATCGTAGAAAATTCAGCTTCTTTTGTGAAATTAACTTATATATTTCATGTTCGAGATATCTTGCCTATATTATCTAACACATCCAGATTTTTGAAACAAATTCCATTTGTTTGAAATTTTCTTTTTGCAATTCACCTAAAGTTCATTTGTTTTTTAGATCGGTCTGGCCAACTGTCATTGTCAAGTGACATCATTTATACAGGGTGTCTCACGGAACTGGTACATTAGAAGTTTCTCATGTTCTACTATTTCTGGCAACGTGAAATTCTGGAACTAGAATTTACTCGATCTGAGCTCTTCAGCTAAAATATTATCAAGTTAACTGTCACGTCCGGTCACCGGAAGTCGGGATCAACTTTGTTATTTTAAATGGAATAATATAATTTTTATTTTATTTTTGGTTTCTACATATCAAAATACACCATTTTTGATAATATTTCCATATACCTAAATATCACCATTTTTGAGTTCTTTTTTGATTTTTCTATTTTTTTGCTGATTTTCGCGGTACGTTTAAAATTGAATATCTCGGTTATTATTGAAACTAGAAGCTCCATTATTGGTTGCCCAAAACTAAAAACATAATCAAATAAGACGATGGTTAGTTCATCATGATATCTTATACAGGCTGGTCAAAATTTACAACACTATATATCAATTTTCAAACGTTAAAAACTCACTTTTTTCAAATGGAACACCTTGTATACCGATACTCAATTCGAAATGCAAATCTTATTCCCTATCAATCAATATTAGGTTTCCCTATTATCTTTAATCGTTTCCTATCTTTAATAGTTTCCGAGATATTGGTAGAAAAAAGAAAATGAATTGATAAGAACTGTTAATTTTCTGAAGAATGTAAATTTTTTCATTTGAGGGCAATTTTCAGGACACTGTGGGGGTGGGTTGGGGGCTCAGATCGATACGTGTAATAGGTAAAATTCTTCTTTGGAAAGTCCTCTATAAGTCCTATAACTTTAATTACGTTTTCCCATGTTAATTTAAAGCCTCGATAAACAGCATTAAAAATCAAAATTCCGAAAAAAATGCCACTTTTTTGGATTTGGAAAAGATTTGGGTGTTCGTTGCTTTCTAAATAAAAACAACCACCATAGGGTCCATAAGCAAAAGAGTGATATGTAATAAACATAATAACAAAACGCAAGGGAGCCAGCTGCACCCCCTTGCCCCCCCCCCCCCCCCCTGGATACGCCCATGGCAAGGACATCAATCGAACCCGTCAATTTGTTTCCTTAGACAAACAAGTTATCAATGTTACCCTATCTGATACTCTATATCTGATGGCCAGAATATTTGAAGGTTTCAGAGATGTTTCCCTCGATTGATAAATTGTTTTTTTAGAGAAGGCTAGATAGCGCATATTTTGGAAAACATTCCTTAACTTATCACTGCTTTTTTAGTCATTTTTACTTTATCATACGCAGTATGTAAAGTATTGTAATCGTGCCGAAAAAAAAAATTGAGATTTTAGCGGAAATAGGTCTTTTTGGGTCCCCTGAACATTTTTGACCAAGGTACAAAAAAATGTCTGTGTGTGTGTGTGTATGTATGTCTGTGTGTGTGTAAACGATTTTTGTGGCGACGGTTCCGGAGAAACTACTAAAGGTATCGGGACGAAAGTTCATATTTAGAAGTTTTATGACCAAACTTAGAGCTGAAAAGCTTTTGGTTCACAAGGGTCCAAAGGAACTGGTAGTTTATTCTAAGCCTTTTTCAAGGATTTTGCAAATGAGCCGCCATTTCTGTAATTTCGTCAAAATAGTTAAATAGTAAATTAAAGTAGAGGAAATTTTGAATAATTTATGTTTATGACATTTTTTGGTAAAATTCATAGTTTAGCGTTTTAGTTTATTCTAAGCTTTTTTGAAGGATTTAGGAAATGACCCGCCATTTCTGTAATTTCGACAAATTAATTAATTAATAAATTAAAGTAGAGGAAATTTTGAATAATTTATGCCTACGAAATTTTTTGGTAAAATTAATAGTTTGGCTTCAAGAGCAAATTCTATTTGATCGAGATCGGTCGCATATGCATTGATATGAAATTACATAGTAGCCAGGATTTTGACAAATATTTTTTTGTGTTGTCACATTCGAAAACAGCTGATCTCATCAGAGGTTGGAAAACCACTATGGAACGTTGCCGCTGTACTGCGGCAAATTATAAAATACAAATTTCAAATAAAGTAAGATCACCAATTTGATTGTTTGTTGATAAGAAATATCAACCCGTCTTTATATCTAATTCTAAAAACGATACATTGAGAAAATTATAAATAAAGTTTAGCGATGAGTGTAGTTTTATTTTAGTATGTTGGTAGGGATGTGTCATGAACAAATATAAATCTGTCAGAATTTGAATTACCCTTTTAAGGTGCGTTTTCATTAGTGACAATGGCAGTGGTAGCAGACGCCGTTATAGTATTTCCAATAGAACATTGATAGTGAGTCATGTTTATGTACATGCAAACTAATATGTGTCATTATCACGTAATGTAAGAAATACTATAATTTCGTATTTTACCACCGCCATTAGCTACCATTACCTACCAATTGGAACGCACCTTTAAACTTGACGTTTCGTCAAAGTGGAACCAACCTAGCATGTACTATACAGACATCATTTATTTTTTTAAATACGTATTTCTTAAAAAGCAACACAATAAACGTTGATGTCGCTCCTGCCAAAAACTAGATAGCCGACTCGCTCATATGCGACGGCGACTCTCCGCCTTCGGTGACGCGCCGCATCACCGCTCGTCGCGCTATTCCGTACTTTCGACATTAGTGACATAAATAACTATTATTCTAATGACGTAGTGTAGGTAGTGTCAAATGCTGATGCTTTGAGAATACCTACGATTTATCTCAATGGAATAGATTCTCATGCAGCTAAACTATTAATTTTATATATTGTATGATAAAGTCATGTGCCTGGCCACATCAGATTTTTTTAATGGTGCGGTATTTCATTTTCTACTCTTTCTTATCTTTCGCCTTCCAGTTGCTGTGTGGTCGTGTCTCATCTGTTTACACTTGGTCTTTTCATCTTTCCTTTCGCGTTCCTCTAGACCTCTTCGTCTGTGTCGCCACTACTATCAAATGCCAACCACCAAAATTTTCAAGGTTGTGAAAGCGCAAATTTCACGACCTTGACAATTTCTTCTTCTTCGCTTTCTATGTTTCTGTAACTAATTCAGTATTTTCTACAGGCCTAGAGAATCTGCTCATTTCAGGCAACATCTATTTTGTTGAGAATACTTTTCTTCCTGTATTGCTTTATGGGTAATTTATTGAATGTTTTGAAGCACCAAAAACAAATATCAATTTATTTATAGTACGCAGTTTTATTCGTTTCCGACATAGGCTAGCACAACAACGTAAATTTAACATAACATGTCAAGTTGCTTATACTGAGACCGAATGTTTTGAAGAGAATTTTGTCGCGAAGTAGGTCGGCGAATAGTCGGTCAGTCAGGTTGTGCCTAGGGCTACATTCTTTAATCGCCGTTTCGTCTGTGGGGATCTTTCTATCTCTCTTCTGCACCTGTGGCCGTTTTTGACGGTGATGTAAACGTAAAAGTTGCCGTGCGTTGGACAACACATCTACCGAGATAGCCCATAACCAATTCAGATACTAATCCTGTCTTCGGAAGCGATTAAGCGTACGTTTATTGTTGTCAAAGTTCAACTACCATTCTCTTCGTCTTGATTTTGACGTCGACTCGTTAGAAGGGAATTTGCGATTTGCGTCGGGCATAAATTCGTTCGAAAATGTATTAGAAACTGCGTTTACATAATTTGCAAACCTGCTTTTCAAATAAAAGTAGAGATACAGCGGCTGCGAGTACCTCGCGGAATGTACACCGGTGAAGAAGGGAGGAGGGGCAACGCCATAAAGGATGTGAAGTCGAAAGTATGTCAAACTAGGCGTTACGATCTCACACACTCAGCAATTCTGCAGGAATCCGAATATTTTTATCGAATCTGATCTGATGATTTATGAGTACTTGGTCTGTATGGGAAACTGGACTAAAACATATAATTAATGCTTCTTGAAGGTTGATTTTCACCAAAACAACGCACTTGATGACAGGTTGTGAATGCGATACTACTATCAACATGGACTGTTTCAAGTTTACGTTGCTCCAGGTGTCAATAAGATAACTCACTGTAAGTTTATAAGATGGCAGGTGATTTTGATAAACCAAGGTCTCCACCACAACACATTTCTTAAATATATCGGCACAAAGTGTCTCGTTATTAGCCTATTTTGACACCCTGCAAAAATAATACGTCATGATAATTCTTTCAGGAGGCTCAAAGGATCTTCTCTAGTTTAGCGTGTTATACTCGTCGTCTTCCTTGCCTCTTAGAATCGTCCTTAGATCGCCACCTTATATATTTCACCTCCCTTTCGTTCTGAGCATTGTGTTTATTATATTTTTCCCTCATTTCCCATCTCCATTATCATGGCCATCCTCTTATCCTTGCACTTTCTAAACTCGAATAACACATGATTTTCTGGTAATTACAGTAGTATCCATATCCGAACAATTCTTGTCTACGCCAGTGTGAGCTGCATGCCATTCTACTGTTCTACTTACGAATGTCAGCGATCAACCTTTTTGGCCATGACCGTTGTCAGCGTATGCGCTCTATCTCTTCTACTATACCTTTACCGAGTACCTTGTCGCCCGTTGTGGCGGCTAAAGTCAGCCCATGCTTCTCATCCTTTCATGTGCCCTCAAGTTTATCGGTGAAATACCTACAATTACCCCCAGGGCTTCTTTTGCTCGATGTTGCTTCTTACATTGCCATAATTCCAAGTGCCCTTGCATCTTCTGTAGCATTTCCATATGCCTCGCATACGAGGACCTTCATGGGTCGCACATCGACCTTCTACACGGTGTCTGACAGGTCTCTTTCCAATAATTCAATACATCTATACTTCGCAATAATGGATACATAGAAGAGGACCAACACCGATCCGTGTGCCACTTCCCTTGTGGCTGGAAATCTTTCTTCCTCTGTCTCGAAAGTAATCCTTCAGTATCCTCAAAAAAATAATCCTCCATGCCTACTGCATTGAGTTTGGGCGACTAGTCTCCTTCACGACGCCCGCAGTATTGAACATTCTCTTCTCAAAGCACATCATGACGTAGAATGCTCTCTTACACCTGGCGCAGTTCTTACAGGCTTCCACACTCCCCTTAACCTACGTCAGTACCTCCAGTGTGGATCTCCCTTTCCGAATTTCGTGCTGACTTTACGCCAGGTTTTCACTTCGCTCGTCGGGTTTTTCTCTAATTCAGGAGATGCTCCAGCTGCTTTGCTTTGCAACTGTCAGAGACCTGTATGTAGTCATTTTTCTTTTCCTTGGCTCCTCTAGTAGCATCTTTCTTCCATTTTATATGATATTGGTATCTTTTCTATTCGTAACCTTTTGCCGGCCCTTTTACGTCTTCCGTGGTAAGAAGAGATGCTCTCGTCTGCTCGGATGGCTTCTCACTCCACCCGTTTGACACATAGAAGCTGTAAATCTGTTCTTCCGTCCATTTAACTTTCTCTCAAAATATATGTATTTGTATGAGTTAAGTACATTAACACATTACACTCCACCAGTTTGACACATAGAAACTGTAAATCTGTTCTTCCATCCATTTAACTTTCTCTCAAAATATATGTTTTTGTATGAGTTAAGTACATTAACATTGCATTGTGTTGTATTTGACCAGTTTGCAGTATTACTTAAAACACACATATCTCCGATTAGACGATTAGACTTGCCCAATCCACCATGTATAAATTGCTTATAAAACAAAGAATATTGTCAATAGCTTTGCAACATCTAAGTAAACTTCATTATTTTATGGAAATGTTCAATAAAAACCTTTGTTTTTCCTTTGTTTACATGGAATTATTTTAATGAGCACATGTTTCGTCAAAGGACATCTTCATCCCAAATCAATAAAAATCACAAATCTACACTAAAATGTAACTTAATCTAGGTACTACATGTGTTTTAAAAAATTACTTAAGTTCAAAGATATAAATTGTTATACACAACAATATGTGCCTATCGTTTAACCGAATAACAAGACGGCCGTTGTGAAGTTAGTAGCGTAATAAACCAATAATAAATCATTTAAAGAATAAATCTTAAATCAAATAAAATAAACATAGTAACTATAACAAATTAATGCCCTAGGAGATAAAATATTTAAAAAATAAATTGCTTCCGGGTTATGCCGTGTGTTAAGATTTGTAAATACTGACGTTTCGCGAACCATGTTGCTCTCTTCGTCAGAGCTAACTGAATACTGAAGAACTACCAAGGAAATCTCCCGGATATACCTAAATTTACACCTTACTGCGCACATCTGGAGCTACCGCTCCCAAGTGCTTTTCCACCAGACTGCGTCAGGACCGATTTCCAGACCTTACTAAGTCGTGCTATCCTCGCGATTGATGTTGTCACGGTGTAAATTTCGATGGCTTCTCTAATAAGCCTTCGATGATAATTACCCACTCCTGCTAACATCTTCACGCCATCGAAATTCATGGTGTGTCCCGACTCGTAGCAGTGTTGAGCAACAGCGGACTGTTGAATCTTGCGTAGCCGGGTGTCTCTACTGTGCTCCTTGACTCTACATTCGATACTTCGTCCTGTCTGTCCTACATAGCATGCTCGACATTCACATGTTACCTTGTATACCCGTACGTTCTTCAGGAGTGGTGTGTTATCCTTTGGGTTAGGCAAAACATCCTTTACCTTAGCCTGTCCTCTGTACTTTGTCGTGATACCCGATTTCTTCAGTAGTCTGCCGATTCTTTCTGAAACCCCACTTACGTATGGTAAGCAAGCGAACCGCTTTGACTCTTGCCGCTCCTCTGAGACTTGCGATTTTCTTTGTATGACACCCCGTATGTCAGATTGGGCTTTAAGGAACCGATCGGTATGTGTCTTCTTACGGTAGACTGTATGTCCAAGCGTACCCTTTGACGTTCTGTTTACCAGCACATCCAAGAATGGCGGCTGATTAACCTCTTCTGTTTCCATCGTGAATTTGGTAGAATGACTAACATAGTTCAGGTGGCTAAGGAAGATGGCATCTGACACTGATCTTAACCTGTATCCTGCACGCATACAATCTTAGTAACACCAAATGCGTTCAAAACTATGGCGAGAAATTAAAACTGTTCGTTGTTTTGTTTCGCTCTTTCAAATTGTTCTCATAAATCTTTTTTATCGCCCTTTCTACATCGGTGAGTTAACTTGGGTGTACCTATTATAGTTAATATGATGACGAATGACCTGTGTTTAATTATGTTCAAATAAGTTGCATGTTGCTCTGTTTTTATGCTCCGCTATCCGTTTTGCTAACTTTCTTCCCGTTTGACCTACACATATGGAATTACATTCTGAACATTTGACTGAGTATTAGTCTAGACTCATCCATAGTTGATAAATTGTCAGTTGCATAAAAGCTCTTAATCACTGATTATCTCCTTAACAACCGATTAAACAAGTCGTATCTGCATTTTGATTGGGTAATAATGAGCTAATGATTAAAATGATTAAAAACTTGATGGGCACCTGCAACTGCACATTAGCGTTTTAAAGTTTGAGAGAATATTATAAATAGTATTATTACTTTTGAATGCATATCTTGAATTTATGCAGCGTATATGTCTTTATTTTATGCTTCCAAATTTTCAAGATATACACGTATTGATGTTCATAAATTGTATAAAACTTCTTAGTCCAAAAGAAGAAGCGACTATTAACCTTGACATTCTAATGCAAATATTCTAGTATTTTAATCACTTTTTTTGGTTTATCCCACAAACACAACATGACGTCTCAGCAGGTAAAATTAATTATATTAATTGTCGATAATACGCAGATTCATAAGCAACTAGTCCAGCTTGTCTAAACCGCATATTTACGCATAGCATCTTTCACTTTTAACCGAGTTTCCAACCGTCCTAGCTCGTTCAGTCTAAGCACATCGCTATCTCTCCAACTATTGACTTTCAACTAAAAAAAGTAAAGCAGCACCAGCCAGCGCGGCGGAGGCAGAGCGTTTGCCAAATCAAAAAGTGTTCGAATTCCATCGGTACCATTTCTCTGCACGATTTACATGCCACCTGATGCGGAAACGCGCCCTTTTTAATTGTCGCGTTCGAATGTTTTGAAAGGTTTGTAAGTCGATGCAAACATAACATTATCTCGCGGTTGTTTATTGATAGGCGGGCCTATTGAGCATGTGGGTCACCGATTTTTTCTTCCTGCGGCCTCCTAAAATGTAGCCGCTGGCGCTTCTTCGATTCACTGCCGGGCTAAAAGTGCCGATAGTTTAAAATTCAGTGACCTAGATGATTATTGCGTTTTTCCTGCCGGTGATGATCCGGCATCGCTTAGTAGGAAAAAGTTGATAAGTGTAGAGTTATAGGTTTGTTGAAATAGCCGTGTTAATTGATCGCTTGAGTTATGTTTTTAAATCGAGATTATGCCAACTATTCAACAGATACAAATAAATCGATTGGCAAATATAAACTGGCAGTTCAAATCTTTAAATTAACAAACCAACACACAACGTAACCAAAACAGGGTACACTAATTTTATATATACAGACAAGCATAGAAAACATTATTGCACCTAGACCAGTGCTAAAGCATTTGAAAAAAAATAATAGTAGAATGGAAAAGGAAGTGAATATAACAAAAATGAAAGGAAAAATAATTTACGAGCGATCTGAGGGTAATATCGAAAAGGCACCCTAATTTTCAATCGAAAATTCTCACGTCAAAATATCTGCTTTTTTAAAGTCGGTGAGCTTACGTTTTTCGAGTAATTAAAGTATAAATTTTAATAAATAGCTCAAAATTGTACATAATGATTAAAAAATCGGATTCGAGTATTTTTCTTTCTTTGCATTTTTTGAGAACATTTACCATAGTAATGTATATTTTTTACACCGTCAGAAAGTAGAGATTTCAGCGAAGAAAAAGTCCACCGGCCTTTTTAAAAAAGCAGATATTTTGACGTGAGAATTTTCTATTGAAAATTAGGGTGCTTTTTCGATATTAACCCATAATTTGGCGGAAAACTCCATTCCATACAGTGGGAATTCTAAATTATGCGTTGAGAATCTCAAATTTGTGTAGTACCTAATCAATCGTTTAATTTTGTTAAGTAGTTATATGTTACTCCATGAACAACGCAATGCATACAATTTTCATCATTCCTTATTTTCTTCGTTTATGAACGAGCAATCAGGAGTTTTGAAATAAATGCCTCTGAAATGCAAAAAAAAAAACATTTTCTAGCCAAATTTGTAGTGGATAAACCCAATGTCCCAGAAGGTTCAAACACAATCTTTTATTTCTAGCTTTGTATAAACTGTACTTCATATTAACTTAGAGATGTTTCAAAATAAGATGAGGGTAACACGTTGTGTCCGGCTGAATTTATTCTAGTGCAGAGGTAGTGGTGGGATTCTATCTTCTTAGGTTGAAGCAAGTCCGATTTCTTTCCGATTTGTATTCAGCACGAAAATAATTAAAAGCACCAAATCACTTTCTATTTACAAAATCCACGTTTTCCTGCAATCTTATCAAAACTATCATAAAATTATGATAGATGAAACCCTATTCCCTCGAATAGGGTCACAAATGCAATCGAAACGAGCTTCATTCAACGCTACTCTATTTTTTCTTTTCAACAAACAATCTATACCAAGTAGTACTGTGCTATGGGAGATCCGGCAATGTGGCTCCAGTATAAAAATATGAAACGATCTCTCCGACAAATAATAGTTTCTTCAAAGCGAGAGTATAATGGACGTAGAGTTGCTCTTTCAAAGAATAAATCGCAAACGGTTTGGCGGAAAATAAAATAAGGAAAATACTCTTCCACCATCGGGGCGGGCTTCTATTCGATTGCTGGTTGAGGATGAGGTGGTTGATGACATTGGCATGCTGTCAACAGTGTTCCATGAAAAGTTTTTTGCAGGATTAGCTTGCTTTCCTGAGCTTTCGGGGAGGCATTTGCCGATGGGTTCTTCTCGAACCGTATTTTTGTACCCAGTGGATGCTGGAGAGATGCAGTGTGTGCTCAATGCAATTCGGCCCAAGTACTCCTGCGGCCTGGATGGAATACCATCCTTCGTTATGAAAAGGTCCACAGCTCATGTGGTGCCAGTGCTTACTTTCTTGGTCAACTTGATGTTGTCGAGTGGTGTTTTTCCGGATTTACTTAAGTCTGCGAAGGTTGTCCCAGTCTATAAGGGTGGTCCGAGGGATTGTGTCGATAACTACCGCCCCATATCAGTTCTGCCTTGCTTTTCCAAGGTGTTTGAGCGGGTTCTGTATAACAGGCTTCTAAATTTCCTTGTGGGCAATGAAATGATTTCCCGGAGTCAGTTTGGGTTCTTGCCTGGATCCTCTTGTGAACGTGCACTGTTCGGGGCGATTACGGGAATATTAACATCCGTGGATCGTAGGTCTTCGGTGGCCGCGGTCTTCTTTGATCTTTCAAAGGCGTTTGACACCATTAGCCACAGATTGTTGTTATCGAAGATGGAGCGTTATGGGGTGAGGGGCACTGCGCTTGGTCTGATAGAGTCATACCTGCACGACAGACAGCACAGTGTGTGTGTAGCGAATGCTGTAAGTCCCCTTTCTTCTTCTGGGTCCTTTGCTGGAGTACCGCAAGGATCGATTTTGGGCCCTCTGTTGTTCCTGATATTTATGAACGACTTGGCGGCGAATTTTCCCGATGGTGAACTGTACCAATTCGCTGATGATACGACATTGCTTATTAAGAGCCACAGCCTGGCTGGTCTTTCTGCCGCGACCACTGATGCTGTTACACGAATGAGTAGTTGGTGCAGAGACAATGGAATGATTCTGAACTGTAAGAAGACTGCTTTGCTGCAGTTCTCATTGGAGGCACCAACTACATCAATCTTTGTCAGAACTGGTAATGGAACACTGCCTGTGGATGAGAGCGTGAAATTTCTGGGGATTTATTTGCAGAGTAATCTGAGGTGGGACCAGCATGTACAGTATATCCAAAAAAAATTAAACAAAACTTACTATTCCTTCTACAAGTTGAGAAGCATTGTTGGCCTTGATTGTCTTAGGATATACTACACCTCCAGCGTAGAGTCGATCCTGAGCTACGGAATTATATTATGGGGTTCATCACCAAAGACGAATTCCCTCTTTCGTCTACAAAAGAGGTTTCTGCGCTGTATGTTGGGCCTTTCTTTCCGCGAATCATGTAGAGAGGTGTTCAAGACATATAAATTGCTAACTTTGCCATGCCTGTATTTGTTTCGACTGTTGTCTTTCTGCAGGGATAATGAGAGTAAGTTTGCTACGAATAAAGATATCTCTGCATCGATGCAGACGCGCGGTGCATCTCTGTTGATCTACCCGCGGCACACCTCGTCCGTGTTTGAGAGAGGACCATATTACATGATGGTCAGGACCTTTAACGTACTTCCCACCGATATTCGAAGCTCATCAACTAGTAGTAAATTTAAGAAAAAACTTAGGGAATACCTTATTGCTCGAGCATTTTATAGTGTTGATGAGTATTTGACTGAGACAGGTTCGCAGAATCATTGATGATGTACTGCACGTTTTGTTTTTTTTGTATTGTATTCTGATTGTACTTTGTAATATACTCTGACAATTGTTCATGTCCACTACGGATCAAGTGACAAATAAACATTATTTATTTATTTATTTATTTAGTAAATTGTTTTTAAATTAAAAATTGGAAAATGCCGTATAGGTAATTATAAATTTGTATTTAAGGGAAATTTTACGCAATTTAATGTTTTTATTATTAATAAAACAAAGAAACAGGGCGAAATGAATAAAAATGAGTTTATTCATTTGCTCCAGATTTTTATTACATTTCTCTGAATTGGAACATTAACGTCAATATATTAAGCATAAAGTATGTACATAATATAGTCATTTTATAGACATTTAACATTTTATTGATGACCCCCTACATATTAAATGAAAGGTTTGCAAGTTAAATAAAATAGAACTAATATAACCAAACTACTAATGAAGTTAATAACAAGTTAATATTGCATATATTATTAGGCGCTAAACTTATTTATAAATAATAAAAAAGTTAGTCAAAATTATGTTGTTTTGCGTTCACCTTAAAAACAGTGATTTAATCAGCAAGACCGAACTAACAGTGAAAAAACTCTCATAAACAGGGTTGTTATGATTAAAAAATGTTAAACAATTTTTTAAACATGTTTATAAACCTGATGTATTTTAAACGATTAAAACGTATTCCGATTTTAAACATTCTTTTTATCTTAGTTTTGTTCAAAACTTCTAAGTAATGAAACTCCATGTTTTACTCATTGTTTAAAAACATTCTTTTGTAAAACGTTTTAGGACAGGGTTCAATAAAAAAAAAACATTTTACAAAAATCATATTCGTTTTGTTTAAAAAAACGTCATGTTGCCAAAAACTTCTATTGAGTATAATTGCCAGGCTTTTTAACTTTAACTGTAACGGTTGCTTCGTTTCTGAAATACACCCTGAACCTTTTTAATGCCTAATCATTCTTGTGTCCTTTTAATGTATGCAAAAGCATAGATTAGTAGAAACTTTACCTACTCCTTCCAGCAATGCGTAGCACCCCACAAAATGCTACGGAATTTTGATATTATGTATTTTTGTTGTTAAACCTTATGGTTAATAAAGTATCTTTACAACCAATCACTAATGTTATGACAAGCGGTAACTGTAGTAACTTATGGAATACACGATTGTGCCAAAGTTTGTGATAGATTTTTGCCACATCCAGGGAGTCTACTCTCGTCGTCTTTTTGAAGCAAATGCGAGACTTTTTGAATGGAGGGGGGATATCACCGAATGTCCTGTAGTTCGTATCTAGGAGCAAGTTTGCTTGTTGCTAAGAACATTAACGCACGCGCCAGGCCCATACGTTTCAATTAAACGTATGGGAACGTATGGGCGTGGCGCGTGTGTTATTGTTGTTAGCAACAAGCAAACTTGCTCATAGATGCGGGCAACCGGTCATATCCCCACTCCATTCGAAAAGTCTCGCATTCGCTTCAAAACGATGACGAGAGTAGACCCCCAGGAACATTTCCTTTTTTGTTTTTCTTTTTATGTTGTATTGCCGTTATCATTCTGCAAAATTGTCTATCTCAAATGTTTGTTCTTGATGATCACAATGATAAAAATGCGCAATTTGTTTTTAATATAGGATTGGCTACAGTCTATTTCCGGTATTGGTATCAAACAGATTGTACAAGAAGCAATATCTAGTTGCTGTAGGATTAAGTATTACTACAGCCGTAATGAAACTCGTGTAACGATGTTGAACATGTGTTGAAAAAATGTTTCCGTTTGTAAGTTTATTGTTAAACGTGTTTTCATTGTTAAAGTGATAGATTTAATACAATCTAAGACAATCCACACCCAAATCAATTTTCAATTAAGAAGTATCGAATTACATATTGCCATTGATTTGATCCTTGTCGGAGTATCAATAATACTGGTAATGTGTTTCTGCCTCGAGCTCAAATAACTGCTGCTCTCTTGGCACGCTACATAAAGAAAGCACCCTCGGTAGATATCCAACAGTAATAATTCGTATCTAATCTAGAATATTATGGAAATATAGAAGATTAACCATTTAACCTATAGAACTGATCATAAACTCTGAAATGACATAGTTCTAAGAAGAACACGTGTAAATTAGTTTTATTAGTTTCTTCAGAAAGTTAACAACCATGACATAATACGATGTTCTTAATGTATTTGAAATTATCATGTCATCTCCAATTATTTCAACGACTATTCTAAATAATCTTCTTAATAAGTACAAGCACTAAACCTACTTTGACATACTGTACAATATTAACAAATATCTATAATCTACTAACAAACAAGAATAGTGCATAAGAAGCTAGTGAATGCTAAATTAAATTACATAACGCTCGCAAAATTAAATGGTATATAATATTTCTATTTTTTCTATTTCAGGTCAATACATCAACACATCTCCCAGACAGAGACGACAGAATGGCGAAGGTAATATCGGATTTCCTAATCTTACTTTTTTTCTTTATTGAATTACTAACAGCAACTTGCTTCTGCTGCTTCTACAGCTTGCAACATTGCTTATCTTTAACAGCGTTTATGGAATTGGAATATGTATTGGCATATTACTAATTAAATCGTTTTTTTATCTGTACATATTTCTTGATGTTTCAATTCGATAAGAATTCGAGCAATTACCTAGTTAATAACACAGAGAGGTAATAACTCTGGTTCTGTAACAATAGGCGTGCCGCAAAAAATCGCTCTCTTCTGACTCAGTGGAGTCAAGGACTGTGAAAAATTAGAACTCTTACTTATGTACATTTTTATGTTGTATATATTGAGATAATCGGCGTATTCCTGAATGAATAACCGAACTATTTTTATAGAATGCATGACTGTACAAATTAAAATTGTAAAAATAAATACAATGACAAGACACAATGATCTACTTCCTTAAACTTTTTTCTAGATCAATTAGTTAAATTTTCTTGTATGTTTTCCTCCATACTAATACTGCATTTTCAAACTTAAGTCCCCCATAGTTTCTCTGAATAGCTTGTTATTCTTACTGTAGGATTGAATATACTTTGGATTATATATTTTTCCTATTTGATATTTAATTGAATACTATCAATTTTATTCGTGTTCCCATCCCACTCCTTGGTATTTCGATACTCATTCTTTTTGCTTGTAAATATTATAATGTGTTTTGTTTATTTTGTAATCTTTTCTCAACAGATATTTTGGCAGAAAGATCTTACATGCTTTGGAAAGATTATTCTACCCAATATCCAATAACAATGTAGATATTTGATATTTAGTGTCTCCCCAGATAGACCTATCTAATATAATAGGCCATAATTTTCATTTCTCGAGAAAAGGTCATTCGTTTGGATGTGCTAGAAAGGCAACGAATTAGTTTGATTTATCATACAGGATAGTTGAAAAACAAAAAATAGTTAAATTTGCTTAAGAATACGGTTACAATTTTTCACAATTAAAGTAAAATGTCATAGAGAGAAGTTGTTGTAAATATAATTGATAGTGCCCTGATATCAAATTTGAATATTTTCTCGTTTGTTCTTATTTTAAGCGAGATCTAGAGCTAGTGTTAACCTATGGTTTCTGTAAAAAGAAAAAATGTTAGAATCAGCAAATCTTTTGTCTGTTTACACCCTTACAAGTTTTTCAAAACCCATTAAAAATATAAAAAAATCATTATAAGACGGAAAATCATACATTCATTATGTATTTACATTTAATTTGGTGTCTTGCTTTTAGAATTCGGGGAATAAATTACTTGAAAGAAACCGTTGGAACGTATTTTGACACTAAATGTGCTGGAACCAACTTTAAGATACTTTTTTCGAAATATTTCTGTATTGATGTTATTTAGTATTGATTTTTATTTATATTTATATATTTATTGATTTTATTTAGGAATAATTCCAGTATTTTTTTAATTTTTCAAGTTCTGCTTTCAAATACTATGAGAGATTTTGACGTCGCAAAATGTGAATAAAAAAATTATTTTTAGGACATCGATTTGTAGTAGGGGCATTCCATGCTAACAGTGAATACACCAGTGTAGTAAATAGGCAGTTGAGTTTTAGTATGGGCCACTCCAGGTGATCTGAAATAAAAATATTGTATAACGGCCTACTTTATATATAAGTAGTTATCATATGTTTGATGAACCAGAAAATATAAATATTTATATTTGAGGAAATGGTGAGTTGTCAAAGTCAAAATATCGATTTTTCTCATAAAAATGTACAATTTTTTCTCTATGAAAAGAAATGTTCATATTGCAGTTCTGGTTCATCAAACGATAAAGGGATGTTTACTTAACATTCAGTTAAAATTTAAAGTCAATCGGTCAAATAGTTTTGAAATATCATTCGAACCGTTCGCGAAAAAACGGTTTCTAGAAAAACATGTTTAAACTTTCAAGTACAGTTTATAACGTGACATCGAGTACTTACAGTATTTTTCTGCTAATAAGTTACACAGGGCCATACTTTATTCCTTCCTCCACTTCGTAGAATATATTTGCTCATTTCTACGCCTTTTTTAAGCATATTTTGCACGTCTCGACGACATCACCAGATGTTGGTTTTCGCGCACATATCTTCGTTTCCGTGCCAATAACGATTTCTATTGTTGTCATAGTTTTAAGGACGGCAGAAAACCCTTTTTTATACATTCTTGCTCCTGCATAAGGTTTCTCTTGCGTGTTTCGTATCCATTACTGTTCACGACAGAATTTTGCTTCTTGAAGAAATTTTAACTCGAGCGGAAAAATTGTTGAAGGCGCGATCCGACCGATCCGCGTGCCCCGTATTTTTGGCACCTGCACGCCGTCAACCAATTGCTTATAATTTGGCTAATTATACAAATATTACATTGAAACTTCGTACACAAATTCTTAAGACATTAAATAATAAAGTAACATATAATTTTTTTATTATTATTATTAAAATTTATTTAGGTATTATAAACAAACTTTATCTCTTAAGAAGTAAGGATAAGTTAGTGAATGGGCAAAATCGGTTCACTTGTTTTATTTGTTGGTTTTCTTTGTTGCCTGATCGTCACAACGCCCTGTCGCGACCGTCACGTTCTTTGAAAATTTGTATTAAAAAAAGGCTAAATTACCTCGGTGTCAGAAAATGAGTTAATATGTCCCGACCGTCACTATGAAAGTTTGATTCTAATACCTGACTCCAACATTTCAGATCTATTATTTTCAATTACATATAAAGCAAGTATTATCTAAGACATTTTTTATTAAAATGCAAAAAATGATAGTTTAAACAAAATGCTGAAGAGAAAATTTAAGAGTTTGTTATTTTTGACCAACCTGTAGGTTGAATCAAAATTTTGACTTTTTCCATAGCCTTTTTAGACCAACCAAGCAAACACTGAAAATAAATCATATTAAAAAGAGATTAGAAATAGATTAATTAATACTAAAATTAACACTTTCTATATTTTTGGTAAATATTCATTACTACCTATTCATTTAGATTTCACTACTTTCTATCTCATAGTGACTTTATCGAGTGAGAATTTCCATAATTTGTCTCATTAATATTCCGCAAATGAATATGAATAAAGGAACAAATACCAAACCTAATCATTTTGCTACCTAACGCAGAACTATAACCGATATACTTACATATAGTGTACAAATAGGTGTATTTTTTAATAAAATTGGTACCGGTATGTATCCTGACGCATAATTGAACTCTGTTCGTCGTAACCAATTTTATTGCTTTAAAAGTGAGCGGTGAAATAAAATGTTCCATTATATAATTAAGCGCATCCTTAGAGAGTATTAGCAATGTAAATAGTTGCATCATAATAGACAGCTCATTCAAAAACAAGTAAAAGTGCATCTGAAATGCCAAGGTTAGGATGGAAAATAACACCGGCATTGTACTTACTACGCATTCCTTGATAATTTCACGTTTATCGTACACATCTATTTGTGGTTGTATACTGTTAATAACGGAATTAATTTTCAGTTCGTATCCAATCATTACCGCTACTTTTTCAATTGTGTAATAGTGTTTATTTTCAGTTTTACGTGCTTTATTTGATTCATCATCATTATCATTTACGTAACCACATATTAACTGAATTTAAAACCAAGTTGTTTCAAACAAGAATACCTACGTAAAAAGGGGGTTGGTGTATTTTTAAATCTGTCAAACAACAAATTACAAATGAAGAAATATTTATAATATAAATTATTATTTAAGTATTATCTCAATTTGTTCTTTTATATCCATAATTAATACCTGTGAAATTTGATATCGATGATATTGGACACGTGTTCCAATGGGCTAAAAATCGAGAAGTGTAATTTAATAAAAAAATTCTTGTTGTTTGGTTTTAGCATAACAAATTTACATACTACTGTTATTATTAACTTAACAGAAAAGAAATAATCAATTAAATTTAGAGTCTTGATATAAAAACAATTCACAAATTTTCAAGTACTAAATTTGGCAAAAATGCAATAATCTAAGCTACGTGATAGTCAGGACTAACAAGTTATAAATGCACTTCTGCTTTCAGATTCAGATTGTATGACGGAACAAACCATATACCAGAAACGGTTTCTAGTTTACTCCGATTTTGTTCTTTGTTGGCCAGGGTAGTCGCTTAGCTTAGATTCATGTCTTTTTTACAAATAGTCATAGATTTTTTTAGATTACCCTAATAACCATGGTATGTAAATTGATTGTGGTAAAACAAAACACAACTTTTTTACTTTATCATACATAGTATGATAAAGTATTGTAAACATGCCAAAAAAAATCTAATGTGGCAGGCATATGACTTCATCTTACTATACAGGGTGATTCACAACGTACGGAGGAAATTGAAGGAGTAGCAAGAAGACCAAAATAAGCATCTTTTCTTAGTAAACATTTGACCTAAACACATAAACTAGGAAGTTATAGCAAGTTAAAGTTGAATTTATTAATGAACATTATTTACAAACTATGCTAGTAAGAGACGTTTTAAAATTAAAAGAAGATACCTGATTGTTATTTAATACACATGTTCGATTTAAAATGAAGAAAAATTTATAAACATAAAAGTTACAGCTATTTGTTTATCTTTAAAATGATGAAATAATAGGAGTTAACTTGTTGAGAACCGCTGACTTTTTCATAAAACAATTTGGAAAATTTATGACAGTTTGAATGTGACACAAGGGTTTGCTAAGAGGGGTTTCCATGGAAACAAAGAGCATTATTTACGAAAAACCCAGAGGTTCTTAACACGTGGACGTTAATTTCTATGAATTTTAAACGGATGTAATTGTCTTGTTATTGATCTTTGGTTAAATAGGTTATTATGAAAATACTTTAGATTTCCCGTCTCTAGCTCCCTCCTCAATCTCCTCCGTACGTTGTGAATCACCCTGTATATAATACTAATAGTTTAGCTGCATGAGCTGCCATTTGATCGAGATCGGTCGTGTCTGCATTAAAATAAAACTGTCAGCCAGGATTTGACAAATATGTTTATGCTATTGACAAGGTATTGTCAAATCATGAACGTTTGACACCGACAAATCCTGGCTAACTTGCTTTATATTAGTGCAGACACGACCGATCTCGATCAAATAGAATTTGTTCATGCAGCTAAACTATTAATTTTACCAAAAAATGTCATGGACATAAATTATTCAAAATTTCCTCTACTTTAATTTATTATTTAACTATTTTGACGAAATTTCAAAAATGCCGGCTCATTTGCAAAATCCTTGAAAAATGCTTAGAGGAAACATCCAGTTCCTTTGAACCCTTTTGAACGAAAAGCTTTTCAGCTCTGTTTGGTCATGAAACTTCTAAATATAAAGTTTCATCCCGATACCTTTAGTAGTTTCTTCGGAATCGTCACCACAAAAGTCGGGACACATACACACACACACACACAGACATTTTTTTGTACCTTGGTGAAAAATGTTCAGGGGACCCAAGAAGACCAATTTCCGCTAAAATCCCATTTTTTTCAGCACGATTACAATATGTACATACTTTATCATACGGCGTATGATAAAGAAAGTAACGAGGGGTTCAAGGATTTTGCAAATGAGCTGCCATTTCTGTAATTTCGTCAAAATAGTTAAATAATAAATTAAAGTAAAGGAAATTTTATGTAATTGAGTCTATGACCTTTTTTAGTAAAATTAGTAGTTTAGCTGTATGAGCAAATTATTTTTTGTCGAGATCGCGTCTGCATTAAAACTTAATTAGCGCGGATTTCACAATTATTTTTATTCTGACAGTAGGTAGTGTCGTATTAGGGATTATACGGAGCTTGTCCTATAGCGCCAATATATATATAGTCTTGTTCCAACAATGTGAGACGGAGATATTTTGTCTAACGATGAGGTGCCCGGGATCAAACTGAGCATGCGTGGACAGTAGTTATTAGGACCGTCGACAGATAGCGCTATTATAGCTTAAAGTGCGCGGTCGGTATTACAGCGGCCGTTAGCCGGTAATATTCGGTATCACTAACGCCAAACCAGTGACAGCCCGTACATAACCTTATACATGTAGCAGCCCACTAGCGCCAAATCACTTACAGCCCATATATAACCTTATACATGTGGCAGCTCACTAACGCCAAACCACCGTCAGCCCATAGATAACCTTATACATCTGGTAGCCTATTGATCCAATCCAGCCAATCGAATGCACGAACATGACGAATGCGTAGTGTGTCCAGTGGCACTACGTCGGATGAGATAGAGAAATATGTCGCAACGCTAGTGTTGGAACAGCCTGCTGTTACAAATATTTTTATATCATTTTGTATTTATATGATATTATCAAAATATCTGTCCAATCCTGGCTAGCTTGTTTTATTTCAATGCACACACGATCGATCTCAATCAAATAGAATCTCTTGCTGCTAAACTATTAATTTTGTCTACTCTATGATAAACTCATGTGCCTGGCCACAACAGATTTTTTTTTAATTATCTATTTATAAATTTAATTTATTCTCGATTTTGAGCCCTTTTGGGCACAAGTTAATATGTTTTCATCTATCTTATTTTCACATGAATTAAGTAAGAATATAAAAGAACAAACTTAGTATTAGTATTACTATTTACCCACAAGCACAAATAAAATTTATATTTTTACATATAAATAAGGACGCATTCGCATTGTTGTACTCAATCATTGGATTGATGTCACCCAAAAAGTAAACCAATACCTAAGGGTTCCCCCATTTATTTTGAGCTTTTGATGGATTTCATTGCACATCAAAATATTCAAAATAGTGTAGAAATTTGCTCTAATTTGTTTCCTAAAGTCAATAGTTTTAGCGCTAAGTGGAAATAAGTCGACCTGACGTTTTACCGTTTTTATTGTTTCAAATCTATTACACACTCAATTATTATCCGAAATGGTACTATTAAGAGAATAGTAATTAGGTACCTATCATACTGTAGACAACAATGGTTTCTATTATGGAATTTGTAGCAGAATTGTTTTTCATATTTTTATATTATATTATTTAAACTCCGAATTATTCCAGCTAAAAGAATTAATCGATTTTATTTAATCATAGCAGAATTTCCTACTAGTAGTTTGAGTGGAACTATGTAAAAAAAATTATCGTAAAACTTAATAATCAATTATTAAATTATTTATCGTTGACATTTGGACGCAAAAATACGATTTAAAATATACTATAGTCAGTATAGTGTACCAGCCAACAAAATGTCTTTTTAGACAACAGAAATCGACCTTGTTATGCGGATTTAGTAATTCAACTGCCGAGTAAATAGCGAAAAGGAAAATAACTGTTTATGATAGATTAGCTACTTTTTAACGCTCTATTGCATCGTCTATTATATAAATGTGTTTTCATAGTTTTAATAATTTGAAGTCATCTATGATCATAAACTGCTTCCGCACGCAAAATCTATCCAGCCATGAATTGCTGTGATTTCATTTCAAAGCCAAAGCTTTACCTCAAAGCAATTAATGTATTCAAACAATTCAAACAATCTCGCAATTATCTGTTAATTATGCAAAAGAAAATAAAATTATTAAGTTTTTTACCAGAAACTGTTTTTCGATAAACATATTTTTATTTTCAACTCCAATAGACTAAACTTAACCTGCTCTATTCTGTAGCTTATGATAAACTCTGTTAAAATTATATTATGAAATAATCGGAAAGTTTTGAAACTTACAGATAGATGTTTATTTGGCCTTAATATTCCCTTAATACTAACCTGTTGAAATTCCTGAAATCTGATCAAACAAATATATCCACCAAGTTTGAATACTTTTCATAAATGAAAACATCATCTAGAATAAGGCCCAGTCTCAAAAAAAGAAATTTATAAATGGGGTTATGGTAGACTAGAAATGGTGGCTTGTGGTTCGCTACTTCTGTTTTGCGTTAATTTTCGACTGTAAATAATCTCCTACTCTTTCTCTATCGGCTATAGATGTTACGACGGTGTTACTGGTGGATAGTCAGGGTCGGTCGACCTTCGGTCGTTTCCTGAGCGTAAAGCCGGACCTGGGCCTTCTAACCTCAACAGCTCGAACCTTCATCCAAGAGGGCGTTACCACAGAATACGCCACCCAAGTCCTAGGCACGACCCTTGACAACGGACGACTGTACGCTCACCTACTGACTAAAAGCTCCAGAGTACTATATGACAATGACGCTCCCACCAGAAGCCATGACACCGGCAAAAAGTGGAAGATCGACAGTAACGTTGACCCGAGCAATGTTAACTTTGTCAAAAATACCGACTATATTTCCCCCAACCAGATCGAACCTTACGTTGTCTTTCCCACTGTCATTACCTCGACAAAATCCTACACCAAACCCTTGAAACCTTTTAATGAGGAATCCGACGAAGAACTGAAATCATCGCCATCGAATAATCCAAGAGTTCCCTACGGCGATTCCAACCGCGAAGCCAAGTTTATCGCCATAACAGCCAACAAGAACAAACAAAAGTCGTACAGAAACGACCCCAGAATCGCAGAGACCTCTGAAAACGACATCGTCAAAGATGAAATTATTATTGGTGCGTCAAAAGTCCGCGAATGGAACAACCTCCCAACATTTACCGTTCGAAACGAATTCTCTCCTAGTGGTTTCTCATACCTTGGCGATTTTCCTGATTTTGAAGTCAACACGGAAAAAAGCAAAGCCACTACCGCTGCTGAACGCAAAGCTAAACTATTATTCAGACCGAGACAACCTGAAAAGAACGAACTAAAAACGGTTACCTATACCGGTTTTGCCGACTTCACAACGACAGTCGGTGATACCGTCATCATCTTTTCTCCATCCACTGCTGAAGCTGCAAAACCACAAACGGGTCATGTCACGAAGATAAAAGGTGAACCAACCTTGTCACCTACAGCTACTTTACCGCAGTCCCATAAAACTGTCCGTCCGTCAACACTCAGCGAAAAGGTATACACTCCATCAATTACATTTGAAGGTCTAACAACCACAACGGAAAGTATAGAGAACGTAGAAGACGAGGAGGAAGAGGAGGAAGAAGAAGAAGACAACACAACCGAAAAAGAAGACAGGAGAACAACATTATTCTCTATGGTCTTAGATTCATCAGATAGGCCTATGAAGCAATCCGAAGAAAATGACGAGGTTGACCTAGACGCAAAACTATCAATTCTTGCCAAAGAACAAGGGTTTGTAAATACACCAAACTTACCAGACACAACTACTAAACATTCTGATTACAATGTTGTTCTGTACAGTTCAGATGCCATAGAACCATCTGAGACCAATACACCTATGTTGTCAACACCATCCGATGAAGATGTAGCCAAAATTCTTGCATCCCTAGACGCAAGCAAACAAACCAAGAAACCAATGCTATCTATCCCTTCGCCTGATGACATAGCCAAGATCTTTGCATCTCTCAAACTACAAACCAGTTCAAGCACTGAAGCAACGGTACCACTAAACAGTAAAAGCACTATCTTCTTTGACGATGACCCTCTGACAAAGCTAAATACTGAAGAAACAAAGGTACTTAGCGGAGCTAAAACCATATTTTTCGATGATGTCTTCCCCACAAGCTTAGAAGAAACTCTGACAACTGCTCCAGCGGATGAGGGAATAACAACACAACCTCCCGTCACAACCACAACTGAAACCAAAGAAACAACAACTGAATTCAAAGAAATCACAACGATTAAGGAACCAACCACTTTAAACGAAATCTTTAATGATGAAACTACCATAGTACAACAAACGACTACAGAAATGAAAAATGAACCTGAAACTGAAAAACCTGAAACCACAACCATCATCACGACGACAGAATCTGAAAAAGAAATAAACGATATTTGTGTTGATGGTACTAAAGTCCTCCCGACTACATCATACCATCATTTCAATGTCCTTACCACGTTCTATATCAAAGAAGGTGACTCAACATCAACGTCCATTGAGCCAGGTGTAAGCGTTTCAGCTGAAGTTGGTTATCAAACAATTCTGTGCAATGACATACTTCCAACCAACGTGGTTCAAACTGTTCAGCCAACAGTCAACGACGAAACTACCACGATCAGAGAAGAAGAGTTTACGGAATCTCCCATCACTAATTTGGAACCAACTACTGAGCAGGCTACCACAATAGAAGTAGCTCAAGAAACCACCCCAATGACCACAACACCTCGTGAAATCACCACCGAAAAATACGAAGTCACCGAATCAGATGGTGAAGTTACAGAAGGTACAACCGAAAGTGGGGAAGAAGTAGAGCTGTTGGTGAAAACATTATACACAACATTCAACTACCTAACGACCTATTACTTTGGAAATACATCCACTGTGTCAACATCGAAAACAATACAAACCAATATGATCACGTCAACCTTATACCCAGGAAAAGAAATAGAGCCTTCTTCTGTAATTGATGATCTTGAAACGAGTAAAGTTACATTTGACGACTTTGACATAGCTGATGATATCCCTAAGAAGGAAGAAGACAATGAAACAAGTAATCAAGAAACGATTCAAGCCACGCCTTCTCTCAGTCCTTATAAAGTGAAAACATACTTCACAACATACACCTATTTCTCGACAATTTTCGATGGAGAAGATGATTCCCGAGTATTGAGCAGAACTGAAGTTAGGTCCTCAGTGTACACAGACTATGGTGCCCCAAATTTGGAACCTACTAAAACTATTGATATCAGTCCAACAGACATCTTAGAGGGATTGTTGACTACCGAGTCGGATGATAGTGATGAGAGAAGACAAAACTTAAATGATAAGTTTAACAATTACAATACCTATAATAAAACAATAAGTAGGTCTAAAACAGCATCTAATGAACAAACTGATTCTTACGACACTGTCACTGATAATGACAATGATATCTTCCCCACGCAGAAGAGTAAGTCTTATGTAACATTGCACAGAGCGCCAGTTTTGGAATCGTCTGAAAATTCCGTAATAGATTTGACAGATTACGAGATTATAAGTAATATGGTAACTAATGTTAAAAGTACCACATCTAAAGGCGACACGAAACTTATTGAAAACCTAGATAAGAGAAATGTTTTAGATGACCAAGTATTTTCTGAATCTAACAATGAATCAGAGGTCGTTCCATCGCCGACTCTGTTGCTCCAAACAAGCTATACAACCTTTACTTATTTCACTACTACTTATCATGGAACCACATCTAGTGACGTCAACAGCAGTTTGAAAACAATCACAAACATTGTCACAGAAACATTGAATGCACCACAAACTTTGAGGCCTGATGACGTTGATCTGCCAATAACTTATTTCACCACTTTCACCTATTGGACAACCAGCGTTAAGAAGAATACCACAATCGTCACCAGTTCCGAGAAAACCATTACCAATGTAGAAACCCCCACTCCGATCTTAACAGCAATGCCTACTAAAAGTATATTACCCACGCAAGCATCTGAAATTCAGCCAACACCAATTGTGGAAACAATCTACTCAACGTTCACTTATTTCACAACCTCCTACATCAACGATAATAGCTCGACGGTATACAGTAGTTTGGCAACACAGTCTAAAGTTGTCACCAAGACTCCAGAACTTGAAGTCAAGCAAGGTAGAGCTATTGGGCTAGGAGCTACGAGGAATGAACTCAGCCCAGATCAAAAAGTTGGCCTATTGTCCACTGTCACGAGAACCGAGGAAAATTCCGGTACTGCCACTCTGTTTTCTACCGATGTTTATGGAACTTTCATAAACGGCCGTTATGCTCAAGTTGAAGAGAGCACGTCATCAATCGTAACACCACCAATGGAATCCACAAAAACGCCAGAAATTGTTGTGAAGCCAACTGGGGTTCTAAGCATTAACAAAGGCATGATTGTAGATGCTGACAGCGTAAGCACACTGTTCTATACAACACAAGCCATTGGAACGTACATCGACAATAGCTACGCTCAAGTTATCGACAGTACAAGCTTTTTAAAAGTAGACGAAGAGAAGAAAGCACTTCTACCTAGTGATTTACCAACCAGGAGAACTGGTTTAGTCAGGTTTATCGAAGGCGCAATTGTACAGAATGACACCACAACTTTGTACCATTCCAATGTCCTAGGTACCGTTATAAACGGCAGTTACGCTCAAGTTATTGAAAGTACCTCAAGCTTTATAGTTGGAAAGAAAGCTACTATATCTCCAAGCTCTGCAAGTGGTATTTCTCCAACCCCTACTAAAGCTCCAGATCAGCAGATTACCTCACAAGTACCTATTTCACCGTCACCAGTAGTCATAGAAGGTTCTGAAACAGCTAAGAACGACGACGAGAACACAACTGAAGATGATGATGATGAGCCTAAAGGCACCAAACTCAGATTACCAGGAAATACCAGAAAGAACAATTACACCCCGGCGATTAGACCGTTCAGTTCAAGACCGTCAAGACCTGCTTTTGCTCCTAACTCAAAACGCAAAGGAGCATCTACCGTCACAAGAAGTGATATCACCACACCAACTGTAACTGTGGTTCCCGCATCTAATAAGCAACGATTTGGACAAGGAAGAAAGAGTTCGTCAGCTAACAATCAAATCCTTCCAACAGCATCAGGCTCAAGAAGATTCTCTCGGCCAAAATCAACCAGTGGCAGTTTCAGTTCGTCCGGTTTTGGAGGTGGTAGGAGGAGCTCGTCGAGAATTCAACCAACATCCACCGGATCGTTTGGATCCAGTTCAAGGAGAGGTGGATTTAGGTCATCAAGTTCTGGAGGTCTTCGCTCGTCGTCTCTATTTAATCTAAACCGACCAAGAATTAGACCAACTGCGGCTGTAGGTTTGAATAGATTTGCTAGTACCGCTGTCACCCCGTCTGATGCAGAAAACGATATCACGACTGATGTCACAGACAATCCAACCGGATTTACTGACGAAGATTCCGAAGAGACTCTACCAACCACGACTGAAGGCAGAAGAAATCCGTTACTGAATAGATTTAGAAGACCTAATATAAGACCGGTGGGAACGCCGAGACCGGCTGCAAGAACTACCAAGAGCAGCAGAAATGCGAAAACTACAACCCCAAAACCGAAGCCAACCACTAGACCGTTAGCCACCTTGCAGAACAGACCAAGACCACCCAATGCTTTATTCCCAAGAAGAGGTCTATTTACCACCACAACACCAGCTCCAGAGGAAGAGGAGGAATATGAGGAAGAGGGTGAAGATTTAGAACAAGAAGGCGAAGCCGAAGATTCTGATTATGAAAACTCCGATGGGGAAGCTCTGGCAGAAACATCGCAGAACGCAAGAATTGGAAGGTCCAATGCCAGAAGTGATAAGAACATAAATAAGATCATTATCAAGCCATTCGCTAGAAGAAGGAGTAAAAGGCAAGTTCAGTATTCCAGATTTCGCCGACCAGGCGCTAGAACAACCACACCAAAGGAAGAACCAACAACAACAGAACCGACTAAACCACCACGAGCGAACAGGTTTTCAGGAAGGCGGAATAAGGCTGAAGCTAAAACTACTACCCAGTCGCCTAAAAGAATAGCTCCAACCAAAGCATCTACTCAAGGCAGGTCGCAATTTACCTTAAGGGATTCTTCTTCTGGAAACAGACCAAATTTTAAAAGACCTACCAGTGCTAGGAGAGGTTCTCCATCTAGAGCATCAGTGCCTAAACTACGAAATGGCCAAGATTCTGTAAGAAAAACAACAACAAGATCCAGAACATCTAGTAATAGGGAAGTCTCGAGGAGTAGAGGCACTACCAGAGGAAGAAGGCCATCATACAACTCTGGCGAACAATTCGACAATTATGTCTTACCTGCATTTGATGGAACAATCACTGTCACTCATCAAATTCCTACCGAAGTAACTATACCGGTGATTAATGGAAAAATAACAGAGTACAAGAATATAGTTACTGCTAAGTACAGTACTCAGATTTTAAGCCCAGAACAGTATACCACTAGTTTGAATGCTTTTGGCAAAGACGTAACTGTATTACTATCAGAATCCACTGGCATTAATAATATTGGCGCTACCCAAATAACTCAATTTGTTCTAAATGAGACGCCAACTACTAGTGTCATTTTCACGCCTACTACAATAAGAGGAAGGAAAACTTCATTCTCTCACGTCATTCCAAGCACTGTGTATGGTGTTGAAGAGGTTGTTAATACCTTGCAACCAGCTTTAGCAGCACAGGCACCTTTGGCTAACATCTTGCTATCGCAATTGCTCCTTGGCAATGTTGGATTTCAACAACAGAATCCTCTAGGTTTCCAAAACCCGTTAGGTTACCAAAACCCAGGTACACCGGCAACACCGACAACAGAATTTAAAACGAAGACAACAACATACGTCACCACGGTTACTCGTGCAACATCCACAGTTATTCCATTAACATTCCGCGGCAAAGAAATCTTGACAACCATCGTCGATACAAATACTGAAGTTATAACAGCAACAGAATTCATTACTGATACAGTCGTAGTTACTCCAACAGTTCCATTTGCTGCACCAGGCGCTAATCAATTAAACAGTTTATTGGTCCCTCTATTATTGCAACAACAACAACAACAAGCTATAAATCCACTTCTCCAACAACCTGCTGGTGTTTTCAATTTACCACAAGAACAACAACCTATATCTCAAGCTCTGCTGCAACCCAATTACATCGACCCTATCGATGAGAATTCAGCATTTATCGATGAACCATTGAAAGAAGAGACAACACCTAAACCACCAAAGAAACGCAAGAGCAAAAAGCAAAAACCAACACCAGCTCCAACACCGCCACCAAAGGAAACCAGCGTCGTTACGCTGTACGTATCTGGGAGACAACCAGGTGAATTCACCACTGTTCTATCAACATATGTGGTTGGCGAAGAAAATAGAAGAAAACGAGAAATCACATATATACCATTACAACCATCTGCGTTAGTTGATGACTTGAAGACATCTGATTCTATTGACTCTTTTATAATGCCAACTAACAAAGATCTTAAACATGCAGAAGATAATTCAAGACCAACTGAAAGCTTAGAAAGCGTGTTAGGAGATGTTAATAAGTACATAACATATTCTGCATACGCACTAGATGCTAAGCCTACCAAAACAAAGAAGTACCATGCAGACAAAGACACCAAATACGTGAAGCACTCGAATGTGCCGTCCGGTTCTTTTTTAGAACAGTAGACCTTGATGGGGTAGCCCCTCTCATGCATAAGGTCGGAACCCAACGGGGCATTCAAAATTACGAACAATTCGACACATTCGACCACACAGAATTTATCATTAGGCAGAAACGTGATGTAAATAATAGTACTAATAATAATAGCAGTACTCGTAGACGCGTAGTTAAGAAGTTAGTTAGCATTAGGTTAAGAACCAGCACCACTGAGAAAAATGACACCACTCCTAAACGTAGGAGGAAGATTGTCAAAATTAAAAAGAAAAAGAGACCCATAAACAGAAACTTGGAGGCGACTGCTGAGCCCTCCAAGAGACGAAGGAAAGTTATTATAACCAGAAAGAGATTACTTAGTAAACCTCCAGAAACAATCACTGATAATTTCTATACGATTCCAAGTGAAGCCCTCGAGGCAACAGAAATTTCACCAACAGAAGTTGTAGAACAAATGGCAGAAAAAACATTGCCACCTGAAGAGAGTATTAATTTAATATCAGAAGACATCGAACAAAATTCTAATGAAGACACCACTGAACATGTTGAAGACCCAGAGCAGTTTGATGAAATAGACGATTTGGGAGAAGACGGTTTCAGAGAAAAGGAAGAACCCGAAAGCAAAGATGAAGATCATGGAACTACTAGGTTAGTGATTACACCCACAAAAAGTGTGAACCAAATGCAAAAGAAAACGCCACCACAAGAAGATAACATTAACTTAATACCAGAAGACATCGAACAAAATTCTGAAGAAGACACCACTGAACATGTTGAAGACCCAGAGCAGTTTGATGAAATAGACGATTTAGGAGAAGGCGGTTTCAGAGAAAAGGAAGATCCCGAAAGCAAAGATGAAGATCATGGAACTACTAGATTAGTGATTACACCCACAAAAGGTGTGGACCAAATACAAAAGAAAACGTTACCACAAGAAGATAACATTAACTTAATACCAGAAGACATCGAACAAAATTTTGAAGAAGACACCACAGAACATGTTGAAGACCTAGAGCAATTTGATGAAATAAGCGATTTGGGAGAAGATGAATACAGAGAAAGAGAAGATCCAGGAAGTAAAGATGAAGATCATGGTCCCACTAGGTTAGAGATTGATATTGACAACGAAAGCCTATACGAAGATGATATCTATGGGAGCTTGGAAAAGGTTAAAGAACTTAAAGAAAAAACTGAAGAGAATGAAGACGCACGTAACTCCAACTACGATGTCCTTTTTCCTGAATTATCCGAATCTTTTGATTCTCCCAGTATCCTTTTAAAGACTACAATCCTTACATCCACTGAATACGAAACGATAACATCCCTTCAAAGTAAAAATAAGACTTACACACTAGTAGTCACCCGTGTAAATGGTGACGAACAAATTGTGACTTCATCCACTGAAGTTTTACCCCATACAAAGACCGTCATTGTGACTGAACCTGTTCTCCGATATACCACACTGACTTTACTGGACTTGGACACACGAGACACCCTACCTCTTATACCAAACTCTGCCACTCCCGCCAATGACACCCAAGAAGGTGAGTCTCTTTAATAATTCCTCATTCTTCCATTGATGTAACATAAAACAAACCCCCAATGATTTGTATAGACTTTTCCAAATTTCTTTATTGTTCTCTTCAATGTAAATACATGTAAAAATTGGATTTGACTTTCTAGAAGCTAAATCTTTGAAACGAATATTTTGTATATTGTCGTTTGAAAATTCCCTTCAATTCTCAACTAATTAAGAAATCTAAATACTCATGAATCGTTAACGTGTTTCTTTATTACCACATACTAATATTGTTCACCTTAGAAGGTAGGGGTTTAGATGAAGCAAGATACAACTTGGCAACCAGAGTGATGTCAAATGGTGTGGAAGTAATCGTAGCTGGTGACAAAAGTACCTTGCCTGGAGAGCCTGACGTCAGTAGAATATTGCCATCATCCATCTATAAACATGTCACTTTAAAACCCAGCACTCTTAGTGACCATATGATGATGATTGCACCGCAGTCGTCTGAGGTAAGATTGTTGTGTGAAAATTTTACCCCACACCAATTTACTTTGATCTGTAGGGTTCAATCTTGCCAACATCTACGTATCCAAATCAATTCGTGACCAAAACATGCTTAACCACATTTACCTACTTAACAACATATGTGGAAAATGGCACGACAACAGTATCTAGTCATGAACAAGTTGTTTCCAATATTGCAACTGAAGAGAGGAACACAGGAAAAATTCTGCCAACACCCACAATGGGCATTACTTTAACTCAGGTACAAGACCATAGTAATTCTGAACTTCACAGTCTAATGTTTCTTGTTGTAGTTTCCAAACTTATCGGTAGGTATCTTCCCGACAACATACACGTACCTGAACACGATCATGGATGGAGAACAACCGCTTATTGTTCAATCCAAACATACAGTAACGAATACTGTGACAGCTCCTGATGACTACCTATCTCTTCTTCAACCGCAAGAGAAGGCTTCTGCTGTGAAGGAGACAAATACCTATTACACAACTGTAACTGTGAAGAAAACATTGGAGGATAATTCAGCAACGAACGTTATTAGCTCTGAGGAAGTCTTGACACAAGTGGTTATCACTGAATCTGTGCCACCTAAAGCCACTTCTGTGATGACGTCCTACATAGCCTTAGATGTTGAAGATCCTCCATCGAAGAATGACATAACAACCACAGACGTTCTCAAAACTTACTTCATAACGTACACTTACTTCAATACCATAATGCAAAATGGAAACTCGTACGTCCAAACAAACATTTCAACATCCAGCGATGTGGTTACGGAGAAGCTGTATCTACATCCAAAGAGGACATCTTCCAAAAACAGCGCATCCACGACCAATAAAGACTTGAAGAAGAAGCATAAATTTGAGACGGAGAATTTTGATATATACGCGACTAAGACATACTTAACAACATATACAACAACCACAACCTTATTAGAAGAAGGTGGTGATAAATCAGATACAAAACTGATATCCCAATCAAGAGTAGTAGAAAATGTTATTACTGAGTCTATAGAACCGACCCTCTTAGATAAAAAATTCTTGAACTCTATAAAGAAGGAAATTAAGGACACGAACACACTGACCAAAGCTGCTACGGTCAATGGTGAAAAAATAGAAGTAACGATTATAGCAAAACCGAAAATCAAACCCACCAGTGTCCTACCTATCGAGAAAACCCAAATGCCCCAAATTTCCACTAGTGAAACTATTCAACCATCCAGTCCAAATGTCATCACAGGATCAACGATAGTATTTGTAGACGAGGACGACGACCCGTTCAAATTAGCAGCAAGCGAACCTACTCCAGTATTGACTACAGGAAAAATCGCAAAAACAACAACGCTAACGAACAACTTAAACTCACTGCTGAGTTCAGAAATTGTAAACAAGTCGTCAAAAAACTCGAAAAGGCACACCAATAAGGAAACTTTGAGCCCATCCAGACCCACAATTACATCTTCATCAAAAGTGAACAAGGAGAACAAAAAGAAGCCAGCCAAAATCAACCGCCCTGCTGACCAAGTTAGCGACTGGGGCTTAGGACAGTTAAACATCAACAGATTAACCCCAGTTTTAAACGTTATGGCAGATTTAATACAAAACAACTTAAAAGCAACTAAGAGGAACGACACTGTTGTGACTCACAAGCACGAGAAGCCTCACTATAAAGAAGAAATAGTTGCTAAAACACCAATAAGGCAGCCAATAGGAAATGATAAGAATCGACCTATTTATATCCCTGTTGGTGGCTTCACTGATATTGAATTGGCTGAAAGTCAAAATATAGCCAACTTTGATATCAACGAACAGATTCCTTGGCAAGACTCTAAACAGAAGATAAACGAATCACCATTGATTAATGGTGGCATTCCTATATCTCCTGGCGAGATTATCACTGCGAATTCAGACGTAATAGTTGGCAGACCTGGATTGGTCAGACCGAGAATTCCGGCAATTCCCGTGAGAGATATCAACGACGTACCTATAGATATGAAACCGCCTCCTGAGCAGTTCCAGCATGCAGAAAGCAATCACGTTCCGATTAGGCATCCTGATTACCCCACAAAACATCCTGAACATCTGAGACATAGAGAGCCAGCAAGACATCCCGAGCATCCGATTCATCCTATAATTCATGTCCCTAATAAGGACGATTATGTTGGGCCACCTCCACCACCCAGTTTCCAGAAGAGAGTTCCTTTGAAACCAGAAAAACCTATCCATCCAATAGTGCATGCTCCAAATAAGGATGATTATGTTGGACCACCACCTCCGCTAAAGGTCCATCCGAATAAGAACGAGTATATACCTTTAGCGGCTCCTCCTGTTAACCCGGGTGATCAGTTCTATCAAGTGAACGAACAAGTTTTGGTTGACAATTCCCAAGATTCGACACCAAATGAATCTATATTGCAAAACCAAAACATCCAACCGGCAGTGGTTTTAGGGACACCTTTAAATGACATTAGTCCATCGATCATCTCTCGTCCGTTAGGACTACCTGAAGTCATTGAAAGGTCTACTGGACAACCTCTACTGGTCAACATACAACCATCACAAGTTGCTTTCGTGAATATTCCACACAACAGGACCACAGCTTTGATATATGGCGGTTCCACAGAACCACACAAAAGTGGTCAGTACTTCGATGATCCTTCTCCTTACGCTGAACCAGAATTCTCTGGCATAGAAAGTTTCAATAATGGTGTGCCTCAATTCGCCTCGGTTTACAATCAACAATTAGATAGAGGGCAACAACAAGTTAGTGGTGTAATCAAGGTTGATCCGCATCCCGTTAACCAAGTTCCGTCCGCAAACATTGTCAATAAGGTGGTTATACGACCTTCGAAACCTGGCGATTTCGTCAACAACGTATACTTTGACAGTAACATGAATAATAAAGATGTGAAAATCAACGCTCCTCCAATATCCTTCGGTGCGATTCAAAAGGATAACGAGTTTGATGGCTACATCATCAGGCATGAGATGCCAAGTCCTAAGTTACCACTAGAAAAGCACAACCAAATTAGGTTTCCCAATGATAGGCCAAATCCTAATTTTGCAGTAGTTCATAGTGGAGATAGTTCCAATAATGCGTATTATGAAAATAAGTTTGAAAATAACCAAAATCAAGGACACGTCTTTACTGGTCACATTGGTGCGCAGCATAATGAAAATGCACCGAAGCAACAGGAACAACAGCAACAGCAACAAGGTCATATGTATAATGTGCAAACCAATAACTTCCACAATAAACAACAACATGTTGATCAAGGGCACGTATTTTCTGGTCAATTTGGTGCACAGCATAATGAAAATATACTGAAGCAACAGGAACAACAGAAACAGCAACAAGGCCATATATACAATGTGCAAAACAATAACTTCTACAATAAACAACATGCTGACCAACCAAATATTTTCAGTACTTCAAATTTCAATAGCCAACATGAAAATTTCGACAATTTTAGACCTCCCGTGAATAGACCTAATTTTGCTAGACCACCAGATTCCATCAACATTCAAAATCTACAACAGCATCTGGCAGCTCAAGACCTCCATGATGAGAATAATAACCCAACAATAGTCCACAAGAAACCAAATGTCATAAACGTTGATCAAGGTAATTTCCAAAAAGAACAATACGGACAGGCTAATCAAAATACCGCTGTGGCGAGGCCTAGTCTTTCAAATGAACAATATAGCCACTCCAATCAAAACATTGAGACTACCAGGCCGGGGCTGCCAAAGGAGCATTATGGAAGGCCACAAGCTAACTTCAACTTCAAACGACCTAGGCCAAATATAAGACCCAACCATCGTCCACAACGTCCGCGACCTAAACCGGATATACCTAGTTATATGATTCCTCCGCCAGTAACATCTCACGATACTTTCGACAAAAACATCTTCAATCAATTCAGTGGTCCTAATAAGTACGTAAGTACCTCGTCAAGTACACCAATATCAATTCTTCCCCCGGGAAAAGATGCCTATAAAATCAACGTGGTTGACTCGAACAATGATGACTTTGATGACGATCACAGCGGTGACATCAATGATGCTGGTGAAGTCATACAAGAGTCTAACGCGAGACCGTTAAGGATCGGACAAGTGCCTATTGAAATTCTGAAAGCTAAAATTTCGACTACCACTCAGGCCCCACCAGTAAATCAAAATATAGCAAAGAGTAATAGAACAAATAACGTGTTGATACAACGTCCACAATTTGTGATGCCTGTTGTGCGCCCAGAAAATCATCAAGGCAACCAAATTATGTTCCATGAATTTGATGACTCTAACCTTCATACCCAACCTGGTACTGGCACGGTTTATATTAGAACGAATCTGTCTGTTACACACAAGAATCCTATGGATGTAGGTGTATACATCCACACTACCACATTGAGACCTCGACTTACTACAAGAACACATCATACTACTATAGAATACATTTTGAACTCCCACGCACCGACAACACATCGACCAATAACGCATTTCGTTGAATATAGGAGAAATTTCACAAAACGACCCAACCACAATAAGCACCAACGTCCACATGTTACTTCCTTGCCAATCGACACCGGGTTCTCGACCCACAGACCTTTATTGCACGTGGAACCAATAGAGATCAATAATCTTGGAACACAAACGGAAGAACCGTTTAATCCAGTATATACCAAAACTCCTCAAGGTACTACCAACAATATCTTCTCGAAAAGTGAACCTATTACCACAAATAAGTATACAACCACTACCACCGGTTCAACGATACCTGTAAGAACAACCCGTAGACCAACGTCAAGAGCAACAACGTCGAAGCCAACAACTGTAAGACCAACGACTTCTAGATCTACAACACCAAGACCTACACCATTAAGAACTACGGTAAATGAAGTATGGAAGGAGGATGACTTGAATGAGGGAGAGGTTCCACCAACGATCATCAAAGACAACCAAACGGCTGATTTGGAAGTGTTGAAACCACCACCTCGACAAATAATTGAAGCACCAGATACGGAGATGCACCCACCAAGGATAGAGATCAACTCCCCTAGTGGTGAAATCTTCAGGGTGCCTAATTTGAGTAGTCCCAAACCAGTGGACCTGGATTCCTCCAGTAGTACAGTACAGCCATACGTTCCAAAACCCTCAGAGGAGATGGTACCACCTCCCATAACAACAGAAGAAGTTGTTGGCATGAGTCCACCTCCAATCACAACACACCGGCCATTGTACAAATTCAAGGTCACCACCAACAAGCCATATTTTGACGTTGACGGCAAGATAACAACAAATAAGCCTTTAAGAACTAGACGCCCACATACCAGAAGACCAGTAGTGTACAAGCCAACAGAATCGACAAGAAATCCAGCTTATAATTGGCAATCTAATGTTGTTGTTGTCAGAAATAGCACCGAGAAGCCGACAATTACAACAGAAAGGGTAATAGATAGTTGGCTGTTCAACAAATTTGAAAGCAATAACGTTAACATTAGGGAAAATGTTACGGAAGAAATTATCCGCGAAGGAACAACTAAACATTACGTTGAAACAACTAAATATAGAACAACAACTGAAAAACGGAAGACAACAACTGACGAACCAGTATTGGACTCAGTTGAAGAAGAGAATATCAATATTGAGATAATTGATCAAAACCACACCAAGTTGGCAGAGACTACAAAAATTATACCATCAAAGTCTGTCCACATATCCCCAAGCCATACACGTGTATCTGCTGATACATCTAAGGTAACACCAACCAGTAAAGTAGATATATTATCCACATACGTTGAAAATACCATCCACAACATCAAAGACATCGAGATAGAAAGTTCAATGAACCCATCATTGGATAAAACTCAATTGCCAACAAAATCATTGGAACAAACACCGAGCGTGACTTTCATTGGTCAAACTGAGAGTGTCATAAATAGTTCTCCAACCACGTCGATGACAGAGTTCACCCACTATGGCACATACAACCCCAGCGACGACAGAGGAACACGTATCGCACCTACTAGGCGTCCGGTAAAGACGGTCATTAATAAAATCATTTCGATACGACCTGTATCCACCAAACATGTAACACACACCATTGTAACCACTGTAACTGTAACAGAAACAAAAGTCATCCATACTTCAGGTGGACCACCATCTACCATGACCACTCTAATCACTAAGACAGAAACAACAACCAAAGTAGAAGTTTCCACGTTATTGCAACCAACCAGCATTACTGAGACAAGAACAACTACAATCAGTCAATTCCCTGCTACTTTATATCCTCCTGGAGTGAAATATGGACAGATCTATCCATCTGTAGTCGCGCCATCTTTATCAACAACTATTTATGAAGAGGATGTTGACGATGATGATCAATTCATCATAACGCAAACAGATCCTCCTCTGGACGAAGAATTTGAGCACGAGAATGAATCCATCATGATCGTACTCACCGACAAGAATAAGGGTAGCATTCTACACGAAGACGACACTCCGACTAGGGATGAAATGTTGGAGACGAACAACGTTGATCAGATACAAGTCGGTGGATTTTTGGTGCCACACCTACCATCATTGGAGATACCTAATCTTCAAAGAGACAAATGCAATCCAGAGTGCAGAGCTTCGAAGAACGAGTTGTGCCAGAAAGTTGAAGGGTTGATGAGATGTGTATGCAGGCCAGGATTTGCCAGGATGTTCCCTGACCATCCATGCAAACGTATGTATAGTCTTCGGATTAAATACTTTTAGTACTAAATTTATTTTCTTCCACTTCTAGCAACGTATACATACACTCTTAACCTTGGCTTGGATCGAATTGGAAAGGAACACTTGAGTTACAAGGGTACCTTAGCAAACCACAACAGCACTGACTACCTTAGGTTGGCCTCATTAACCCAAGAAGGTCTACATAGGATGGTAATGCAATCAGACCTGCGGGATATCTACCACGGTGTAAACATCAATGGATTTGAAACCGATGTGAAAGGAACTTTGGTGAACAACTTCAATCTTCAATTGTCAGACAATACTGACGAGACCAGATTGATGGACATCTTTAAGAGATACCTTAGGAATAACAACTATAACTTGGGTGGTACGGAACTCTACGCTTCAAGAGAAGGTCTAGAGCGACTTCAAGCTGAGGACTTCAACGAATGCTCCAATAGAATCTACCATGATTGTTCAGAATTCGCCCAGTGTTTCAATCTGCGTGGAACTTACACCTGCAGTTGCAAGGAAGGTTTTGCGGATCTATCAGTGAATATATTATATCCAGGCAGAATTTGCTCTGCGGAACTGATTGGTTGCGATCAATGTAACTACCACGGCACTTGTTATGATCAAGGAGAGGATAAGGTAATCTGCGAGTGCTTCCAATGGTATGCTGGAGAACATTGTCAAATAAATCTCAAAGGTAAGATTGTCTAAGACTTTTGAACAACCATAAAAATACGCATTTTTTAGTATTACTGATCGGTTTGGTGACATTGGGAACAATTCTGTTGGCGCTGCTCTTGGTTTGCGTGATCCTGACATGCTGCAGAAGAAAACCCAAAGCATCCAGCGTAGCAACTGGCATGAGCTTCCTACCTCAAAGAGTCCAAAACAGGCGAAGCACATTGGATAGAAGAGCTATGATCCAAGACACCAGTTCTGAGAGCGGACAATCAGAAAATAACACCCTGCCATACGTACCGAAGGTAATTAATCCATTAAAATCGATAGGTAATTTAATAGTTTTGCTCTTCAGAAACCCAAGAAATTGAAAGGAGCTCTCAAAAAGCCGAAACCAAGGAACGACGCATCAGATGTCGATCATCAGCATACTCTGACGATGCCTGACCAGAAAGACCGATCTCTGACAGTGATGATACCCAGGGCTAAGTACCATCCCGCCCCACCAACCTCACCGCACATCACCTTGACAACCTTTGATAAGAGAAAAACGTCTGCAGCTAGCAGCAACGAGGCTAAATTGCTGAGTTATCTAGATGCTGGACCAGCGCCTGATAAGACCAATCATCAAAGGAAATATAGTATCGCCCATAGCGAATCTTACATTGAAGAAAAGCCCGTTACAAGAAAATCGTCAGGTATGATATATTTTGAACCTAAAAACCTTAACACCCAACTAATCTCCTTCTAGGTGCTTTAATATCCGCTGGGTTTGAAGTTTCTGCTACCGTCGTGGGCAACAACATGGGTACCTTGGGAACCATAGCCACTACATGCGGAACAGAAGCTGATAGAAGTGAAAATGCGACACTAATTCAGAAAATAAGCGCGGATTTGTTGTCCGATACGGACACACGATCCCAATTTAATACTTTGAGGAACGCCATTTTGTAAGTTGTCTGTTTGATGACATAGCTTGGTTATATTTCGGTGTTTCTGTAATTTAGGGATGATGTGATCGAGGATCCAATGGCCAACTGGATGGATACCCGAATTACGTAAGTCGTATCTTGACTTCTTCTACTTGAAGACTTATTTATTTAAAGACTTACTTAACTTATTTGTCTCATAGGACTGTATCCGAAGCACGATCGTATGACGAAACGACAATACATCCCCCGATGAAGTCTTTTAGAAACTATGACTCGAAGCCTTCTTCGCAGCATCACAACGATGTAAGATAACGTCAAAATGATCTCGTTTTTTCTATAATTTCTTAATTATAGGAGGCAAATACGATGGCGGAGCGAGATCTAGGCTCAACCTTCCTGCTACCTCATACACACCTGTATAAACCAGGAGGAGTAAGTTTTGGTACATAACCTCAAATTTGAGGTTATATCATTGTTTTCTTTTTTTGGGAAATGATATAAAATTCCGATTAATTTTAATTGTTTAATCTGTTACAGGGTAGTGATATATCAGGGTTTGAATCGTTGTAGCAGGACGGTGTTCTGTTGAAAGTGTGATCGCTCCCAAGCATTCCGAAGTGCCTTATTTTGTGTGCCTGTGTTATTTATTTGTAAGAAGGACTTATATGTTGTTTATTTCTTGTACACTAACCCCATGAAGTTGAAAAATTGACGCATATTGGCCATATATTGTAAAAATCGAAGAAATTTTTTTATAATTTTCTGTAAATAAAATGAAAAACTTTAACCTGGTAACGGACATAACTATAGACGCAGAGTGTGAATGATTTTTGTAAATATGTGTACGTTTCTAGTTATTTTTTATTATTATATTGTATAATGTTATTATTTATATTTTTAATTGTATTCTGGTCTGACTTTTAATATTATTTTTTTAAATATACATTTTATAATATTATGATGTATGTGTCTTATTCAACAGACAAAAGGAAGTAATGTGCCAAAATAACTCCTTTCTTATGTACTTACGATTCTTGTCAAAATCATTCATTCCTTATTTATGTTTACTCACTGTATGTTTCATGAACAAATAAAATATACGTTTATAGTATATTGGATAATTTTTCTATAACGCAGTCTTCATAATACTAATAATATACGTATAACCTCGTGAGAAAACTGTGTGACGCCTTAAATTTTCTACAACCTACAACAAAAGCCACACTATGCTTCAAAACCCTAAGAACCCTAAGGAGACTTCCTTGAAGTTCACAAGGTGGGTACAATGTCTACTAATTTATATTTTTAATTACTTAAATGAAACACGGTCATTTCCACAACAAATATATTTAAAAAAGAAAAATTGGAAAAACTCCTGTACAAACCATAATTATTATAAAAAGTTTACTAGTTCAAGAGGAAAGCTTTAGCAGATAAGGCTTAACTTACAAATTGCTTATGGTTTTATCATGCTGGTTGAGAGACCCCTAAAGACACAATATAAACCTCTTACATTTGATGATGGTATCCTCAGATGCGCACGGATGATTAGACAGGTACAATTCTGACTGCATAAATCAAATGGTATTGAATGTTGAGTCCAAGGATAGTCTCTGGCTGCAAAAATATCCATGCGGATTTGGACGGTCTGCTAACACGTCGCTAAGTCGGATTTGGTCCCAATTCTGTCTTATCTTTGCATATTATGCTGATTGACATGGATTTTGAACTGCCAAAGATCCCGAACACAATAAGAGACTGGTTCCTCAAATTATATTATTATTATTGCCACGAGGTACAATCACACCAACAAAACTATCATTAACCAATAGAATAGTTAATCACAATGTGACCCCGTACGAAAGAATCTCCCTAACTGAAGTGTGTTATACTCCTGAATCATTCCTACATAAGATAAGCTGACAGCTGTCCGCGGTTCTCTCAGTTTCGACAGCACCGCTGACCGCTAACGACTCCACTTCCCCGCACCACACCAAAGACCGTAGAGCGTCGGAATTGACACGGCATTTCAGCACGATCTTTTGTAGGGAAAATGCAACATAAACAATGATTATGTAATAAAACTTAAACCTATGGATTATTGGGTAGCCTATAGTCTATATTTCATTATTCTAGCTCTTCTAACAACGGAAGTGCTGGCATTGCATAATATAGCTTTTTGTGCGACAACCACTAATGCAACCATTTTAGAAAAATGCAGATTGAAAGCTACCACTCCGCGGGTGATTTTACTATTTAACTCGTTGAAATCTATGCATTATTTCCGGAGTAATTAATTGCTAAAGTTAGACGAATTAAATTAACGGGACAAAAACAGCGCCAATTCCTCTTAATTTGGAAAAATCGGGAAAATGCCAAAATATACAGCTTTTTAATTTTTATGACATGTGTCAACCACAGCACCAGAATTTTTTAAATTTTTTTCGCCCCTAGATTTGGCAGAACATTAACGTCAAAAAAATGGACTTAATATTTGGCGATAGTACACAATAGTACACCTATCAACATTGTCTGCCTGTCGGCGTAAACCTGAGTGCGTGAGAATAGAAAAGTAAACCGATTGAATTTTTAAATTATCGCTCGTCTTTCCGATTTTGTTTCTCCTAAACCGCTTACCACAAAAATTCTTTTTTTTTTCTTTTTCTTTAGTTTGCATTTAAAGTCTCTTCTCAGGATTGGCGTTTTTGTTTTCTTCAGTGTTTATGTAGTAAAGGTTGTTAACAAAGATTTTGATGGATGTGGATATATCTCAGTAGGTAACGAATATTAGCACGATAACGGAATATACACGTCATATTTTATTTAATGAGGCTGTAGAAAAAGAATCTCATAGAAATTTTTAACTATTTGTAAGGTGTTTTATATGAATGTTCTAAATTTCGTGCAGAGCGCGAAAATACGCGCAAAACTACGGCAAACGTAACGGTAAATGGTAACGTATTTGGGGTAGTACCGGCATGGAAGATCAACTCATAATATAATATCTTGGATGAATGTCTCCATTATCGACCGGATTAAATTGGAAGAAAACAAAGTATTGTCAAATCTACAGTACTTTATTGCCGATAGTTAATAAGTCTATATCACGATCGATTTCGGTTGCGATTATATTCAACCATCATCAGGTGAGCTGGAAAAGAGATCATACAATCAACAATACATTCATGTAGCTAACCACAAAGTTATTCAACTAAATCGACAATCTAAAAAGTTTCATGACATGTAACAAAAATAAAATACAAAGTATGACACAGTTACAATCTCCATGAAAATGTTTCTCCTGTATGAAAAGGTTACGAATTTCGCACGCGAAAAAAATGAGGAAAAAAATCGTGCATGATTGTGCCCAGGCTTAAGCAAGCTGGGTGATAAAATAAGATAAAAAGCAAATAGGGTCGGACAAAACAGAGAGTAAATCAAAACTGGCGATGCCTGCCAACCAGAACGCGTCTTTCCTCTTTTTGATGTCGCTTAATTAGCCATTGACGGTGAGTGTTTTGATTTACTCTCTGTTTTGTCCGACCCTATTTGCTTCTTCAATAGTCGGTATAGTTGTCGAACAGATCAAATTCATTCAAATCTTGACGTATTTTCCTCGCCATCATATTAATACATTTTCTTTTTTTCAAATTTGTTTCCTAGTAAGCTTTTAAATAATTGCTTCTTTCTGGAATATTTTATTGACCATGTTCCTAGTGCGCACAGGTTCTTCCAAATATTTTTTTAAAATTTTAAATTTAATAATGGAAGTAATTGAGTTTAAAGTTATGTAAGACCCGGAAGCAAAGTTATATAGATTTTGAGTAGGCCCAAACAACACAAGAATAATTGAGTACATACATCGCTTTGCGTAAGCAACGCAAGGTTTTGAAAAGGTTATTGTATTAAATATTCAAAATTTGATGCTAATTAATATAAAACATTAATCTTCAAAACCTTTTGGGAAAATGTGTTAGCCGGGAGCCCCCAAATCCCGGGGCTCCTAGGCATGTGCCTCATTGCCTTATAGGTAATCCGCTAGTGGGATTTAGTGACCGCGTGCCAAATCCCACGCGCAAGGAAAACCGATCTGCGCAAAATATTGTTCATGTTTATTTAAGTCTAAAAAATTAACAAATAGCCGGATTGCTATTAACTTTAAAAGATATGTATCGCAGTAAATAAAATGATTATTTTCGTGCTAACTGAGTTCCCGGTCTAACATATCGTTATTGAGATATCCGCTTCCAGCAAAATATTGTTCATGTTTATTTAAGCCTAAAAAATTAACAAATAGCCGGATTGCTATTAACTTTAAGGTATATGTATCGCAGTAAATAAAATGATTATTTTCGTGCTAACTGAGTTCCCGGTCTAACATATCGTTATTGAGATATCCGCTTCCAGCAAAATATTATTGACTTATGAACATAAAAACAATTTATAGAAAACCCATTAAGGCAACATGAACAAAAAGTGAAATTTTTGTGGTAAGTAGTTTAGGAGAAGAACAATCGGAAAGACGAGCGTTAATTTGAATATGCAACCAACGGGTGCGTTTTTTCACAATTCTCGAGAGGTAAAACATGTTGATGGTCATACAACTTCTGTAGAAATGAACTAGTTCATTTTTGTGTTCAGTAATTGTACAGTTGTGAGCCTTCAAACACAGGACACTATCAAAACAAGAGATGGCAACTGCGTCATCTATCGTGCGGGGTCACACATGCAAAGCATACGTTGTGTGCTTTAGAACGCCTTTTGTCCGTGGAAGAATACATGAATACGAATATAAATTTATGACTTGTTTATGCCGACACGAACAAAAACATGTCCGACCATTCTGCATTTTAAACAAATCTGCCGTAATATACAACAATATCCTCGAGCCGGCTCATAGATAGATACATCTGGTCCAACTTTCATCACAGACATGCATACAGTGTCCTATTTGTTTCTAACACTGGGTGATACCATTCCAAAGAAAAAATAAAGACATCAATAATAGCTGCATAATTAAATTTTCCACCAACAATAGTGAAATAAATTGCATATGTGAAGAAATCTTTCAGAAGCATACTCTTTTTCTTTTGTTCTTAACTTATTGGGTTTAGAGTAAATTTTCTTGTACATTTGACTTTTTGTAGAGGTATCTTTTCCAAATTTAACGGTTTTTCATTGTATGTTTTCCTGACACAAGTTTCACCTATCGCGTTTTTGGTTTTGTTCTGTTTGGATTTTCCAGAGCCACTAATTTATTACAATAATTCTATGAAGCGGTGTAGCACAGGTTTTAAAGGGGAGCGTGACAATTTGATTTCCTCGTTTGACAGTAATGAAATACCACTTCACAAAGTTATCACTAGTTTTCCTCGTCATAGGTTTGAAGTTCAAAGTTCAAGATTTTGTATCAGGGCACGGCATGTTTACAGACTGGTCGTGTTATATTTTGGAGGGTATTTTATTTTTTATATTGTGATAGAATTCTATAAGTATGCTAAAACTAAAGCATGGTCCATATACATTAGAGTATTTAAAATTAATTAAATTTTGCAGTATGCACTTACCTTCCTACACTTAACAAATCCAATTATATTTAAGAATATATTTTTACTTTGAAGGGAAGTAAGAAATTTAAGATTAGTTAAAAGAAGACAAGAGTAATATTGTTCTTAATATACTTTATTTTAAACTTAAACAAAACATAAGAACATTCACACATTCTACCAATCGCTTGCTTTGATATCTTCAACAATATCCTCCTCAAACTTATCGCCATCATCATTTTCAATAACCTTTCGTCGTTTTGCATTGACAGTTTTCCCACCACGTTTTCCTCGCTTTGCTTTGACCTCCACTTCTTCTTCTTCTTCAGCATCACTTTCACTATCGCTAGGAAACAGCTCAATTTGACCTTTTTCATTCCTCTTCTTCTCTTCCAATTTTCTACTCTTCTTAATAACTGGTAAATTATAATCTCCAATAATATCGTTCTTAGTCGCTTCCTTATTCTTCTTGACATTTCTAACTTTACTCCAAGATTCATAGAACTTCGTCAAGGGTGTACCTTTGTTCTTAATTGTCGTTTCCCAAGCGTCAATCTGTTTTGCATGATTCAGATCAAATTGGATGTTTTTTCGTTCCTTTAGTATAAATTTGGAGTTTTCTTCAATTTTCTCCATAATCTGACGCATCTTTCTGCAGTAGCTTGCAACAGAACAAGCTTTCAAGAATTGTTTGAGTTGCATGATGCAGAAAAGGCTTAAATCTGGGAATGCTAGAGAATTTGATTTAGCGGATAAATATTCCAAGAGCATTGAATAGACCGTATCAATGACGGTGTCCTTAAAACCATTTTCGGTAAGTTGAGATTTTGATAAGCGCAGCAAACAAGTAAAGTGCAATGGTTTCATCGAAACTTTCTGATGCTTTTTATTGAAATCGTATGTCGTTAATACCTGTTAAAATAAAACTTGAATTAATAAACATCATATTCGCTATGTTAACAATAAATAATGCTTTCACAACAATTTTTTTTTTCTAAAAACGTTATTTAATTCTGAAAATTTAGCAAAAAAAAAATTTACTAGAAATAAATAGTTTTATTAAGATTCACAATTAGAGTTTTAAGAAATACCCAAAACCTTTAATACATACCTCAAGAATGAATGGCAAAATCGGTATAAAAACTGAAGTGGTGTTCGAAAGGTCCATCAACGTCTGCGTAACGTGGAACCGCAACGGAAAATACTGCGTCGTAGGAATAAGTTTCAGAGTTCCAACGCAGACCTGCACAAACGGGTACACCAGCGGCTTCAACTGCGGCTTATTGTAAGACACCGACAACAGATTTCCCCATAACCGCAGCGAGTTGACAAACTGCCAATTGTACACGGCCTGGATATTCTCCTTCTTCTTCATCGTAATCGCGTTTCTCAAATGAATCGCCAACTGCCGTATATACAAAAATACATGCTGATAGGAAACGTTCACGTCCAACATGAACATCTCGACCAAAGAGCGTCGCATAAAGTTGATGCCGGGCAGGGAATTTGTACTGACAAATTTGGAGTTTCTCACGTAGGTCAGGTGCATCATTTTCAAAACGGAATCGAGCAGGCTCTGCTGCTGGTTGCTAGTGATGCGGAGTATGCAGAGGAAGGCTATGACGCGTACCGAATCATCGGCCGTTCCCCAAAGTTCCGTTAGCTTTCGTAGTGTCGGCTTGACGATGTTTCCGTACGAGACTATCATCGGTGCCATGTAGTGCATGTGTTTGAGAAGTACTGTGAGGATGTTTGATGATGTGACACCAGTCAAGATCTAGAAAAAATATTTTCAAATTCGAAGAGATGGAAGTGGTGAAACAGTAAAATCTTAAAATTAAATTTCTTAGAGATAAAATAGTTTTAATTTTACGTGATGTTTAAAGATCGCAGATATTAATTCTTAGGGAATTCCTTCAATTTTTCAAATGTGAATCAGCAATACTGGTTTGTTGGTCCCGCAGTTATGTTTTATGTAGGATTAACAATTTTGTCAAGGAAATGTCTTATAATTCCGTAATGCCTATTTTGTGGCACTTCTGAAGTGGCCCCACTGCACAAGCAAAAATCGGTTCATTTTCTACTCAAGTCCTTGCCATTGACATACTTTTTAACATTTTTCAATTAACAAAAATTAAACTTACTGTCATTATTGTGACTTTTAGACGATTATTCTGTGTGTGTATGTGTGTGTGTGTGAGGAAGAAATCCAAGGTCATTCATTTTCTCACGAATGGTGAGAAATCACGAAGGATGGGAATAGCCCACGACGATAGACTGCCACATATGACCAAAATATTCTATTTATTGTCATTCATTTCTTTACCAAACAAAAACTGACAGACTAATATTGATTCATATATAGATAGGAAAAAAATAAGACAAATCTCACCTTTAACAAGTCCGCGAAATATCCTCTAAACAGCGCCTTAATTTTAACGAACTTTTTGCATTTGTGAGGAGGTTGCTTAGACCCTGGTGCTATCTTCAAATACCGCCGTAATGCAGGTCCCAATTCCAGAACACAAATCTGAATGATGCCGTTAAACACAGAAGATCCTAAAATTAAACAATTAGCCTCAAATCATCAAAGCTCTCTATTAAAACACTAACCATCGACTTTATAAAAAGTAGCCTCATCTTCCTCTTCATTTGTAACCCTAAGCACTGCAGCATGGAACGCTTTGATTAATGTGGTGATTGTCTGGTTTGTCTTGTCAGTTTGTATATCTGCTTGCCACGTTTTTAACATTTTTAGCGTGATTACCCGTTCGTCCTTAGTTTCTTTTGTATCGTCTTCAAAGTCACTCTCATCACTAGCGATTTCCAAGTCACCTGCTGGTTGGTGCGTTGATTCCTCCTCGTCATCGGCTTTATCATCTTCGTCGTCACTGCCATCAGATACGTTAAAATTGAGCAACTTTTTGTCGTTTGCCTCCAAAAATTCGTAGAACTCTGGGTCAGTCTCCTTTAACTTCGCTAGAGACTCTTTGTGGGATTCAAAATTCTCTTCACTGCCATCGGACTCATTTTCTTCATCGTTATTGTCGTCCTCTTTTGCATCACTATCATCCTCCATTTCTACCTCACTGTCTTCGTCCATTTCTAATTCACTATCGTTGTCCATTTCTATTTCACTATCATCCTCCATATCATTATCATTTGGCTTCATTTTTAACTTTTTGTTGGACATGTTTGATATCTAAACAACACGTGCTTATACACGTTTTAGACACAAACAAAATTAGAGGTTAGTTTTTAAAATGAGAAGTTCGAAAAATAGGAAATTGGGGGGGGGGGGGTATTGTAAGAACTTCACAGTGAAGAGTAGACCAGGAATGCTCAAACTGTGCTCAAACTGGCCGCATAGCAGCTTTTATTCGGAAGACTAAAATGTATTTAGATTGCCATATTTTAATACGTTGATAATTAAACTTAAACTGACCCGTGCAACTCAACTAATACCTATTAAAAAGCAATACAGCCCCTACGGAAAGTTTGAACATCACTGCTCTAAAATCGACACAAACCATTCAGAAATGATCATTTTTTATCAATAGAAATATACTAAATACACTTACTAATTAATTAATGTATATACTGTTATACTTTCCCCGGATTGTAAAATCAATAAAATAACAATTATTACGGGATGTTATTTTTAGAAATTAGTTCAAGCATATTCCGTTATTTACATACGGCGCTGGCTTCTAATGTCAAACGCCAAATTAAAAACCACCGAGCACAAACACAAATTATGTAATATAACATCGTTTCCTGTATATTTATTTGATTTTCTCTTTTCCGAAACGCTTAAGGAAATGATCTGACAGATTGGGATGCACGGTGTACGTGTGAAATTCCCATCAAGCGACGGAATATGTGATGTCATGTGTTAATAAAATGACTATGGTACAATAATAGGGTGCTAAATGGTTTGTGTAAATTTGAGATACTGGCATTATAACCACATCGTGTTGGTGGCTGTAATAGTAGTGACTGGAGCTCTATTGTTGCACCTATGTCGACTGTACAACATGAATCAGACCAATCTCAGAATATCTTCGTATAATAAAGACGTAAGTCGCACGATCATGTTTACCTACTTGTGGAGTTTCAAGTCATTGTTTTAGGTGGAAGAATTATTGCAGCGAATGAACCACGTACGCAAGTTGTCCAAGTCAAATTTTGATTTACTACAGAGGATAGAAGGTGTTGTCCGGAATGGCACAGTTAAAAATTTGCACAAAATTAGCTGACGACAATTTTTAAGTAGAATATCAAAGCGAGAATCTCTATTAATTGAAAGGATGTGATGCGCTCGAAAGTTATTAATTTAGTTCAAAAGTATTAATTTTGTTGAATGTTAATGAATAACTGTTATTCGCTTGGAATTTAAGGAATGTTGAATTAGTTTAAAGTTTTATTTATAACAAACTAGATAAAAACTAGAACATTTTTAATCCACTTGGCCAGTTTTATTGATAGTTTAGGTTATCAATTATTATTCATAGTTGCAAGAAAAAGCACAAATTTAGGAGAAAATGTATACTGTTTTTATACAAATATAGTTATTTAGTTATAGAGTTTTATACAATATTGTGAGTTAATTTTATAGATATCTATTTTTTTGTTAATAAAGAAATAACTAACATTTGTTATAGATTTTTATTTAAACCCTTGCACTTATCCTAATGTTTATATAAAAATATAATATTAAAGCTTTATAGTATAGGAACAATAGATATTTGAGGAAGTATCAGTTAACAACATTAGAAGATCTTATATAAATGTCTTAGAGAACAGATGGACGTAATAATACAATGAGTATGTTCCAGCAGCAAAAAAAAATGAGTAAATTTGAAGAGTCAAAATATCTATTGCGCACACGTAGAAGAATAGCTAATTTACATTACCACTGCTCGAACAAACCTAATAATATATGAAACATGCTGTATAAAACAAAGAAATGGGGTAGCAATATCATCATTATTAACCATTGGTTACTTTAGGCCTTATAGTGAAACTAAGGAAGTTTTTTAATAAAACTGTGCTGGTGATGATGGATCAAAAAACCCATTATCCCTGCAGGGTTATCAATATTTTATAATTTTCAGTTGTCATCATAGATATCAGAAAAATCCTGCATAAATTTAAAGTAAAAAATATTGATATGTTTTCATGAAATTTCATGAAAAATTCAATACTAAATAAAATTGAGAAATCTAGTTGTCCAATATCGAGAAAAATAAAACAAACAGGTTTGTTTTTCGATAATATTTGGACTGACATAAGCCTAAATATAAAATAAAAGCCCACAAGCCCAAATATAAAATCACCGATATTTGTCACTAATGATGATGGATGAATACATACTTAATCTAATTCTCCAAGCTTAAACACTGAGGATGTTCTTTAAAAACCCCTTTGTTTTCATAAACTCCATGGGGTGAACATAACCAAGGATCATTTGTGACTATCTGCCATTCGAACAATTTCTTTTGTAGTTCTTGTAAAACTTCTTTGTACGAAGAACTAGCTGCGACATTATTTAATTCAACTGGATCCTTCCGTAAATCGTATAGTTCCCATTCTGGCCTATCATAGTACCCCTCCAAGGTTTTAAACCAAGGTAATGGTTCTTTCGATCTAGTTCTATTCAAAATATCCTACAACAAAAAAATGGGTGATTATCATTCTGCGGAAAAATAGTGGATCTATCTTAAGTCCAAGGTTCTAGTTAATGGAATCAAACGATTAATAATGTAATATATTATAATCATTCAAATGTAAATATAAAATTTTATTTAAAAAACGTATTTGCGTTGAAAATAGCCCAAATATATCAAACTAAATTATAAATTTTGCTAACCTGAAAAGTCGGTGATACGTAAAAATCTTGATCAATTGGGAAAGAAGCTTTATAGTTGAGATTGTGTATTAGCTTATGCTGTTTAGTCCTCACCGCTCGCATGGGATAATACATAGTAACCTCATGTAAATTATGACTAGCGTAAACAGCTTCTGAAGTATAGTTTGTTGGCTCTACGAAGAAATTATTATTTCATATTCTATGTTTTAATTCCCATTCATACCTTCTATTAACAATGGAAGCAAGCTACGTCCTGTTAAAATACTATCTTTTTCTATTTCATTTGTTTCTATATCTGCATCCTCAATTTCCGAATTATCTATTCCATACCAGTCGAGAAGAGTTGGAACAATATCCAACAAGCTCGCCAAAGAATACGTGACCTTATTTCTTCTCTCTTTATGAATCGGTGACTTTATAAACATCGGTTCTCGCATTCCAGAATCATATAAATTCGTGCGACCGTTAGGGAAGGGAATACCATTGTCAGAGCTGTATATAACTAACGTATCGTCTTCGTGACCTGCATTTTTTAATTCTTCCAACAGTAATCCAACTCCTAAAAGTATTAGAAACTTTTATCTATTTGTAAAATTTAATTGAAATCAAGATACCTTGATCTAGGCGAGATATTGTCGTGTATTGAGCAGCAACATCTCTGCGTGCTGGTTCCGTATCAGGTATAAAATATGGTAAATCAATCTCGTCCCATTGGTAATAAATCGGCTGCCAATCAGGTATCGATCCCATTCCAACATCGCCATTGCCAAAACGCTGGCAAAACTCACCATATTCAGGGTTTGTATGACCACAACGATGTGGATCGTGGAAAGCAACATATAAAAAGAATGGCCTATAAAACAAAAATTGTATCAATTCATAAAATAGATGCACGTAATTTGACTATCAGCTATCCAGCTAGTAGCTCTTCTGAAGAAAGTCACTGCCAAATAGGTACTTATTGCTTTCCAGAAAAAATTAAATAATTCTTGCAAGTACGCATGTACATATATTTAATGTAAAAACACTGTAAGTTCCCAAAGACTTGGAATAGATTACCGTTTATTCCACTTCTTTATAGACAACATTATACAGTATACAAATTTGTAGGACATATAATTTCCTACCACTTTTCTATTAAATGTCTGCAGTTCATACTACCTATAGCAACGGAAAGCAGAGCGTCTGCAGATATTTTTCTTTTCTTTGTGAGTTGTTATCTAAATAAAATACCTCCATACAAAGGCTTTCAAATATCATAACAATTATAGTAATTCAAATGTTTAGGGAAATTTTCTTTTGCAAATGGTAAAACGTGAAATATTAAATACAAACAAAATGTGATAAAAAACTGGAAGGAAATTGGAGAAAAAAAATACAACAAAAAATAGTCTGCACAAAAGGCAAGCCAAAACGTTACAAAAAGAAAAAGTGAGCAAACTGGTAAAAAAAGAGTGATAAAACAAAGAAAAAAATGGCCCGAGCACAAAGAAACAGAAAACAATAAAAGAGTGAACATTAATTTGAGATAAATTTTAAAATAGTGAGTTCTAGTTGTTGTTTCCCATAATAATTAGGAGCTGCTACAAAACTGACACAAAACTTTCAAGTTTGTCATGTAGACAATCGTTTTTGAAGTATACAATTTTGGCTTAATCAAATTTACAAATTATAGTTATTTGCTCAATATTTATCTCAAATTGAACAAATGAATAAAATACACCTAATGTACTAAAGTTAAATAAAAGTGAATAATATGGAACCTGCAATTGAAAGGTGCAAGAAACTTACTCTGTTGAATTGTTTAAGAATTCTCTGGCTAGCAACTTTATCTTCGTAATATTTCTTCCAACTTGGAAAATAGAATTATTCTCTTCTGTCTGTTCGTAATCAAATTTATACACGGAACTTGGACCAACATGCTTCTTTCCAATTATACCAGTTCTAATGCCACGCTTTCCTAAAATATTAGGCAAACTCTTAACATTACCGAACGAATCAAAGTGATTTTCTGCTTGGTGAAGACCGTACATTCCATTTTGATGCACAGGCATTCCAGTTAGTAAAGCTGATCGACTAAAATTTAGAATTGAACGTAGTTTTCATTTTACGTAATATTTTTGTAGGCGTACCTTGGAGAACAGCTGCTTACGGAAGTAAAAGCATTGTTAAATATGAGACTTTTCTTTGCTAACGCGTCCAAGTTAGGTGTTTGACATATTCTATTCCTGTAAGCACCCATTTCAAACCCTCCATCGTCCGCTGGAAGAAAAATTCAAATTTGGATATATGGTGCCATCTAGTAAGCAGTAAGAAAATCTCTTATCAGGGGTAAACCCGATAAACATAACCTCAAATATAGCCGGATAAATATATATAAACTACGTGGGCAAGTAATTTTAGCTGATGCAAGTTTTGCATTGATTACCTATTATCAGTAGAGTATTTCTCTTCGTATCTTGAAATTTATCTGCAACTGCAGACAACAACAACAGCTGAAAAACAAGCAACGATTTGCCCTCCATCGTAGCATATGTTAGACTAAATTCTCAAGATATTTTAAATCAACCTTTATTAATATTTTTTATTTTAGATTGAAAATGTCGAGAAAGAAGATTTTGTGTCTGTTTGATGTTGATGGAACATTGACGAAATCAAGACAATCTATAGATCCTGAGTTTAACGAATATTTAATGGAAACCGTAAAGAATTTGTGTTCCCTCGCATTGGTTGGTGGATCCGATTTTAAAAAAATTGCTGAACAAATGAACGGCGACGATGTTATTCATAGATTTGATTACGTCTTCACCGAAAATGGACTAGTACATTTTAAGAAGGGAATACAAGGTGAAATACAAAATATCCTAAAATTTATTGGTGAAGAGAAACTCCAGCAATTTATTAATTTTTGTTTATATTATTTATCCACGATAACACTACCTGTTAAAAGAGGTACATTTATTGAATTCCGATCTGGAATGTTGAACATATGCCCGGTTGGACGGTCATGCTCTCAAGAAGAAAGAGACGCCTTTGAACAGTACGATAAAATCCACAACATTCGGAAAAACATGATCACCGCCATAGAAGAAAAGTTTCCAAACTTTGGGTTGACATATAGTATAGGTGGCCAGATTAGCTTTGACGTGTTTCCTAATGGATGGGACAAAACGTACTGTCTGCAGTTTTTAGAAGAAGAAGGTTTTGACGAAATTCACTTCTTTGGAGATAAAACTGATCTTGGTGGTAATGACCATGAAATATACAATGATAAAAGAGTCATTGGCCATAAAGTTAACGGACCAGAAGATACAAAAAACTTGCTAGATAATTTAATAAAAGAAAAATTTTAGAATAATGTGTCTTTTATATTTACCATAAAAATGCTTATTGCTGATAATTTTGTAATACTATGTAAATAATATAATATTTAGATTTACAACCTGTTTTATTAAAAAGAAAATAGATTTTGAAACCTTGGCAGAATAACAAATGATAAACAATGTCAATAAACAGTTGATAAGGCTAAACAAGTGAAAGCGACACACTACTATAAATATAACCTCAATGTCAACCTAATTTATTTTCAGCCAAACTTTGCACTCTTCATTCTGTTTCAACTAAAATACCAATTCTAACCTCAACCTCTGTGCATGTCTCTGATAAGTGTAATTTTATGTAATAATTATGGCTTTACTAAGAAATTTTTCCAAACTCTGTAATTTTGGAAAAAATACACCTTCAATCTGTAGACATTTCTCTGAAAAATCCAATACAGACTTAATTTTTCAAACGTTGAAGGACCAAGACCTCGGAATTGCTGTCTTTGGGTTAAACCGAGCAAAACAAAAGAATTCATTCAGCGTGAATCTAGTACGAGAGTTAACGGAAGCTTTACAAGATGTGTCTGTTGATAATACGATTAGAGTTTTAATTATTCGCAGCATGGTTCCTGGAGTTTTCTGTGCAGGTAATATTCGTACTACACCTTGTGTAATTTATTACTAGGTACATATTTATTATCCATAGGTGCTGACTTGAAGGAACGTGCAACAATGACGCTACAGCAGGTATCACTTTTCGTTACTGAGCTTAGGGGATTAATGAACAAAATACATAATTTACCAATTCCGGTCATAGCAGCATTGGATGGACTTGCACTAGGTATAAAATATTCAGTTAAATCCACCATGTGCAGAAATAACTTGAATTTTTCTTTAGGAGGTGGTTTAGAATTAGCGTTAGCTTGTGATATTCGAATAGCATCATCCAGCGCAAAATTAGGTCTAGTAGAAACAAAATTGGCTATCATCCCAGGCGCAGGGGGTACGCAACGTCTTCCCAGATTAATAAACCCTGCTGTAGCCAAAGAACTGATTTATACGGCTAGAGTTTTCGATGGATCCGAAGCTCAAAAACTAGGTACTGCATCCTCAAATAACAGATAAATAACTTACAAATGCATAATCTTTTAGGAATTGTCAATCATGCTGTTGAACAAAACCAAAATAATGATTCAGCATATTTGACATCGTTAGATATTGCTAGAGAAATTTTACCGAATGGACCAGTAGGTGTAAAGATGGCTAAAGCCTCAATTAACAAAGGTTTGGAAGTGGATTTGAACACTGGATTATCATTTGAGGAGGCTTGCTACGCTCAAATTATACCCACAAAGGACCGTGTTGAAGGTCTTCAAGCATTTAAAGAGAAGCGTGCCCCAAGATATATTGGAGAATAAATGTTTAAAATGTACTGAAAAATGTTTATTTTGTAATGGCCAATAAAGTTTATTCTGCTTATTTTGTTGTATCTCAGATTTGTATTAAACAAAAATGTAAGGCGCTACGGATATGCATAATTAATCAACGTCATACCACAAAGAACAAAATGTTTTCCTGTTCCACGTTAGATGGAATATTTTCCATGCAAGGTTTTCTTCAGTCCCTAATATTTTAGGAGAGTTAGATGAACTCCACTGGCTTTGATCAGGGGCGGATTAACCGTAGGGCGGATATGGGCGATCGCCAGGGGCGAAAAGTTAAAGGGGGCGAAAATTAAAGCCGCCGCCAACACCAAACCGAAGTGTGTGGCAGCACTCTTCATTTAAAAAAAGGGTAGTCAGAAGACTCGGCAGGGGCGAAATAGTTTTGATCGCCCAGGGGCGAAAAGTCTTAATCCGCCTCTGGCTTTGATAATACTGAAAAACAATTATAGGGAACAAAAGGTGGATCCAAAAATAATCACTTTTTCGAAGAGGAGAACTAAAACGCTTTTTCAGTCTTTGGGTTGTGATGTTTTGTGATACATTTACACTGCCGCCGCAAATACAACCCCTGAGGCACGTTTTAATATCACAGATTGCCCTGATGAAGCTGAAGAACCGCAGCGAAACGTAGGCTAATGTGAGACAATTAAAACATCACAACCCAAAGACTGAAAAAAGTTTTAATTCTCCTCCTCTTCAACTACAACCACAGTCGTCAATCCCCAATCAATCACTTTTTCCAATAATTCACATTCTTTTTTTGCAGAACTGTACATATAACAAGTGAAAAGTGGTTAGTGTCAAAACAAATCTCAAAAAATGTAGGTCTTTTTTGTGAACTTGAACATTACAAAGATTTAAAGTCATATGGTGTAATCAGTAATCACATACATTTCAACATTAAAGTCATCGTCAGGAATGTTGTTTATTGACAGTACTTATGTATATGAATTGAATAATTACTTTCTCAACTTGAATTTAAAAAAAAATCCTTAATATCGTAAAAGTTTTGGTTCAATTTACAATTTCAGTCACATATTTAGATTCTACAGAGAAGAACAAATCAGCATGAATAATTTTTGAGAAGCTCAGCATTAGAGAACAGATCTATTTATAAAAATTCATTTAAAACAAATTCCGCTAAAAATTGTGATTTTGTTTATAAAACAGTTACGTTATTTGAATGAGAAATATGGCTTACACCTATGATTGCTCATGTTGGTTAGTTCTCTATCGCACAACTGAATCTGGTTTGGCAACTGGATGATCTTGGAAAACCATTGAAGTATAATAGTACAATTCTGGACTACCAATACTATAGACTTTGTATACTTACCATAGGTGTCTTGTATTGTGTTATTCAACATAATCGATGATCACAAAAAAAAAACAATTCTCTTCTTTTAAAGATCGAGTAAATCGCATTTAGTGCAAAACTATGGTGCAATATCTCGGATCATTTACCTGTTCTTAATATGGGATTATCCTGACGTGCAGAAAAAAAACATCCATTGATTTGGTATAAAAACCATTTATTCTAAAATATCAACAACAGAAAAAGAAAGAACATTTAAAACCTATCTTAAATACATAAGCTAAATGAGTGCAGCTCATGCTGACAAGACAATACTAGAAATTATAAGTAGAAAGCCTATCTTGTATCGAGACGAGATCGTACAAGTGCCAAATCCAGTCGTAACAATCTAATAAGGCAATTCTTTTCATTTTCAATAATTACATAATAAATAGTTTCATAGTATTTACAGTACCGTAAACGTAACCTCTTATGCGTTAGTTACAAAACAAAAGAAAATAGGTAACTGCTTCGGTGTTATGTTAATTTACTGTGCAAGTGTGCGCGTGACTGGTTCGCAAAATCGCAAAAAAGAAGAAGAGTTAAATAATTTATTTATTACAGTCAATATGTACATATGGCACTATTTACTCTACTTATGTACATAAAAAATAAATACGGTGGACGGTGAAAAAAATAAACCAAAAGAAAATACTACAAGATATAATAATCACAGTTGTGATATTATAATAAATTAAAGACAAATTAGGCAGATTCTAGACGGTAATATTTAAAATTATTTCTTTTCGACTTTATCCTTTTTCTTCCCTTTCTTCTTCTCCTTTTTTTCTTCAGGTTTGTCCTCCATAGGAGGAGAGGCTACCTCACCCGACTCAGTCGGTTCAGTCGGTTGATCAACAACTTCTTCCATCTTTTCCTCCACCTTCTTTTCTTCAGCTGGTGCTGCAACTTCAGCAACCTCCATAGGAGTCACCTCAGCCGTACTAACAATAGTTCCACTTCTTGAAACTCCAGAAACCTCTAAAGAAGCCTCTTCCGGTTTAACTACTGGTGCTTGGTCTTCTGGTATCTTCTCTTCAACTTTTTCTTCAGGAGCTGTCGCCACCTCCATCTTACTCTCTAGATCTGCCTGTGATGCTTTAGCCCTAGCTTCATTTGCATTAGCCTTTGCTTCCAGTATGCCAATACAACCTTCAATACACTTGATGGCTTCTTTTCTAGCCTGCCGGATATTCTCTTTTCCTTCGGTTTCTATGTTGTCTAATTTGATGAGATTCCTCGTCAGCATCTCATCTAGGTAAAGGTACTGCTTATCCCTAGGTTTGCCTTCAAACTTCTCCACTTGATTCATCAGTTCGGAAACATCTTTTTGGATACTCTGGATCTGTTCGATTTGTCCAGGCTTTGATGCTTTAGGAGGCTCCTCCTGAGGTTGTGGTTCCTCAGGTGCTTCTTGAGCTGGCGGAGCCTGCTGCTGAGCTGGTGGAGCCTGCTGCTGAGCTGGTGGGGCCTGCTGCTGTTGGAAGTTCGGTTGTTGTTGTTTTTGGTAGTTCTTCTGCTGTTGTTTGAAGAAATCATCAGGCGTCATCTGCGGTTCTCCTTTATTTAAAAACTGCGTGAAGTGACTAGGATTTCTACCAAAGATTCTATCAGCTTGCGGTTGTTGCTGCTGCTGGTGCGGTTGCGGTGGGTATTGTTGTTGTGGTTGAGAAGGAGGTGGTGTGAAATTGGCGTTTCTGGGTAACACTGGCTCGTCGCGTCCTTCAACGTGGATTGGGATGACTCGTTCGGTAGGTTTCTGAGATTCTGGTTGCGAAGCCCTGGCGCCCATATCACCCCCACCAGTTTGCGTATGTATAGGGATGTTGATGCTGGACACGAACCTCTGTTGAGCAGGGCGGTTCTCCGGAGGGGCAGACATTGATCTTTGACCCCTTTGGTCATCCAACGGTTCCTGATTCTTGCCCAAATCAACAGTATTACTCTGTTGGATATTCTGCTTCCTTACTTCTGGATTTTCCTGGGCTTTTGGAAGCTCTTGTTCAACTTTTTCTGGCTCTTCCGGTTTCTTCTCCTCTTGTTCTCGAGGAACTTCTTTTTCTGTAGGTTGGGGTTGTGGTGGCGGAGGTCCTTCTTGATAGAAATCAGGTTCGTCAAAGTGTCTTCGGAATGGAAAACCAAACTCTTCGAACCGGGAACCAAAGGGGCGCTCGTGTCTCCTTCCAAATTCTGCCTCGGGGGGTGGTTGTTGGCGGTCGTTGCTGCGACGCCTACCACGGAAAGGAAATTCGTTCCCGAAACTCAAATGCTGTGCGAATTCTGGGTGCCGCTGTGCTATGTCGTCTAGCTGCGTTCGGAATGATGTTCTGTCTCGGTCAAAGTCGTCGTCGAAAGGAAAACCACTCTGTAAGAATAAAATCAATATATTAGCGATGTTGAACTTTTGCTTTTGATTTCATAAAAAATGCAGTGATAATTAGATGAAGAAGGGAATGTACTTGTTACAGAGAAATACAGTGATATAACTTGTATGAATGCGGAGGAATCTCCTGACATGGATATGATGTGCCTGTCTTTGTTTTCATTGACAGAAAATTTTAAGTTTGACTGAATATTGCCAAAATGGTCATTTGGAATTTTGACAGTGATGAATTAGACAGACGTCAGCACTATTCTATTCAAGTGTACCAATATAAAAATGTGGCAACGATTACAATTCGATGAAGTGTTCTAATTTAGAAATGTAAATACCAGTAAATGATATTAGTAATAAGTGGTGTTTCTTTTTTTAAGGTAAGAAATGTTGCATATCTTCTACAAGTAGCACTTTAAATGTCTGTAGGGGTGAATGTAATGTATGAAACAAAATTTAAGGTTGGCATCCGTGAAGAGTTTTAGTATACCACGCCATTTGACAAACAACTGTCTGCTAGATTTATTTGCCGATTCGGGTTTTACATGGGTTTTTATAATATAATTTTACGTATGATTCGAAAGTATGGAATATACTGTTAAAAATGAAACAGGTATTTTATATAAACATCTGATACGTCCATTTTATTAGATTAAAATGATTACACATTATTATTCTCATAATTAATTTATTGTATTATGATTATATTAAATTTTTATTACAATTGATTTACCAAACTTCAGTTGTATTCAACTTATGGTATGGTGTTTGATAATTCTGTGTTAAATGGGCAACCCCGTATTTTTCTTATTACGCTTGATATTAGATTTAGAATTATCAAGTTGTTGAACGCTGAATACGATTCCGGACAAAACAGTTTCTGGTTCATTCATCCTAGTTTTGAACAAATGTAAAAACAAAATTGTTCATGATTTTTGCAAACGTAATAATGATCACTTTCCAAAGAAACTTGGTCAACAATATTATTATGTTCTGTTACTTATTTGTTATTACTGGGTCAATAATGACCGTATGATTTACCGTGTAAATCTATAAAAAAAGAACTCTTCACTCGCAAAAATTAAGTTTCAAAGTTGTTATTATCAATTCATAATATTCCTTTGATTTTTCCCCGAACACGTTTTTGTAAAATGAGATAAAATATTTTTGTTTTGTTTCTTACAATAACTTACGTGTGTCTATTATGTGTTCTCTTGTTGAAAAAGAAAACTAAAAAAACTTAAAATAAGATACAAGTGTTGATGAGTTTTGGTTCTTTTTTAACCAAATATGTCACATACATATTAACAATAATAATACAAATTATTTACATTACAGCTCGATATAGTAAAATAAATAAAATTAAATCAATACTTTCGCATTTGTGCTTATAATTTTTGGTCTAATATAGGTTTGAAGGGTAACTATATAAATCCTCCATAGTTTTTAAACTTGGCTACTCTACAGAACGATCAATGCCAAAGTCGCATTTCAAAATACATATTTAATTTCAAGTAAATTGCTTATTCTAGAATAAAAATCATGAAAAGTAATACAAGAACGCCAAATAAGGCAAGCGAAAAGAACACCGCACGATTTATATTAGTAATCCGCTGTCTCCATTCAGCGATGTTTATTGCAATTTGACGTATATGGCGTTTTGCCTTGAATGTGAACCGACCGGGTTAGACGCTCGACTCTCAAAACAACTAATTACTAAATGAAGTCAAATTGCAACACGTTATTCATTTTTGAATCGGGTACCATATTTATTGTAGAACCACAAGGAAATTGATATTTTTTTGCAAATCTCTATTTAAAATTTAAAAAAACAAAACGTCAAACATGAAAATTTAAAAATCAAAAGTAAGACAATATTTTTAAAAGTAGGTATAACTTACATCAGTGTCCATTTTCGTACGACTATGTGGAATGTTATCAACTAAATGCGATGTCATGTCTCAAAAAAAAACTATCACAAACGATATCACAAATATATAAAGTCGTATTCTTAGTTCGGTTTGGTTTCACTAGTGTACGGAAAACTCGTATCTGTGCACTTCACCTTTTGCTCGATTCGCTCTATTGAATAAACTGGCGAGCGCTGTCGTACGCGGCAATTTATACGAGCGCGTGAAAATTCAGTAGTGGGGGTTCGAATTCGCTAGAACTTTCCTGAGGTTTCGAGAATTTCGAGAATTGTACGGTCGAACCAGAAACGAAGTCGCGACTTTTAGCGTAGGCGAGTTGTCACCTATAAAAAGTATTATTTGATTTTTGTGGCCAAATCGGCGCTACCAAGTATTATAGTCTAAAAAATTAACGGTGAATCATACTGTAAAATGCGTCTCGACGCCGACTTGTGGCTTTTTGTTTACTATTGCGCTCAAGACTATTTTTAAATTGCATTTTTAACATGTGCAAATGGATGCTTAATCGGACTTGACTCTTGTTGTCAGAAGTTGTTATAATTAACGAATGATTGATCTTGTTATGCAATAGTTTCTTATGGAAAAATATTCATGTGAGTAATGCGAATTGGTGCAATCGGTAATTATACTGCATAATTCTACATACATATGTACTTCACCTTGAAATGATGCGAGAAGGCACGAAATTGTTCTATAAATCTACTTTTTATGCAGTAATATTGTTCTAATTATAGCAGATTATACACTTTATTAAAGACTACATATATAGTAAGTGTTTTTTAATTTAACTCGTGGGATCCGAACTTCAGGAAATCGCCTCTTTTAAATTAATTTCGTAAACTCTTTGTATTACAGTTTATTTTGTTGGTAAACACTAAACATATATTCTGCCGCGTTGATCATAGAAGTTGTATCTGCAAATAAATAATAAATAATAATAATAATAATAGTACACGTTCTACTTTTTCCGATAAAATCATAAGATGCAATGATTTTTTGTTTATCTATTAAAGTTAAAAGATAGGATGACATGACAGAGAATTTAAAAAATAGAATAAAAGCGCTTCTGACTGCGAACCAAAAAACCAACATATTCTTCATTCTCAAATGCAACATTTTACAACTTTTCACGAACGTAGATATGATTTCTATGCTTAACACAAGACATTAAATTGACATTAAATTAAAATGTCCAACAAAATAGACGCTGAATTTCAGAAGGATATACAGGGTTAGCCAAAATTTCCGGAACACCTAAATAATTAAAATTGTTCAAACAAAAGTTTTTGCGCTTTAAATAAGCGATCGTTTAAATATATTTTCAATATACAATTATAGAAATTTGATAACCTTTTGAGAATTATTTTTTATAAAATGGATTATTTTTTAATTATAAATTAGTAAAGTAAGTAAAAAATCATACACTTTTACTTGAACCAAACATGTAAAAAATAAAAACAAACACGAGAAAATAACAACACTAATAAATAGGATTAAATTAAATGTTCATACTATCACACTAAAATAAATGTGTATGTTTGTTGGAAAATATTTTTAATTTGAGTCAGGAGTTTGGATTAATTTAATCATAACGTAAAAATAATGCATTTAAAAAATAATTCTACAAAAAGTTCTTAGAATTAATCTTAGAATTGATAAAAATAAAATTATTCAGGCTGCTCTATTAGAAAATGGAAAGGTTTGCAAATTTTCATAATAAAACAAACTATATATTCACACTGTATATTCAACATATATTTAAACGAGAGGTTGTTAAAAAGCAAATAACTTTCATTTGAAAAAAAGATTAAAACTGTTTGGAGTTGAAGAATTGTTGAGGTGTCCCGGTAATTTTGACTATTGTTGGTTATTAAAAAAATAATCGATTTTATAAAAAAATGATTCCTAAAAAAATCTTAGAATTAATCTTAAAATTAAAACATGTAATACTGTATAGGGTGTTCTATTTAAAGAAAAAAAGGAAAGGTCACCAAATTTCTATAATAAAATAAGCGCCTAGTATATTGAAAATATATTTAAACAATAGCTTGTTTAAAGCCAAAAAACTTTTGTTTTCACAATTTTTTAAATATCTTACCGTGGGAGCATTATTTAGGTGTTCCGGTAATTTTGGCTAACCCTGTATACTATACCTGTATACCTCTTAACAAGTATATACTGAATTTCTTTATAAAAGTATATGATTGAAGATAATACCTTCGTTTGTTAAGTTAGCTATCCTGCTTTTAACATTCATGTATTTTTGTATGTATGTATATAAATTGATTGGGAATCGTTAGAGTATAAAGACGTTTTTAAATAATATTGTACACTGACCAGCAAAATCAAAGGAACAACTGATACCAAGGTTGCTAAGTTTGATGTTTAGTATTCTTTGTAATCTTTAATCTATTTTCATTATGTTTTCGATATATTGTAATGAAATTGATCAAAATTATCCCATTATGTAGTAATTTTTAATATAAACACTTTTCAACTGTTTATACGGGGTAAAGCAAAGTGTATTGTCAAGATATCCTGTGGAATGAGTGAGGAATTTCGCAAGTTCTGAAGCATTCTCTTACAAAGCCACATCAATTCTCCACATTTTATATGTTGGTTCATTCCAATATCTGAATTTTTGTGGAAGATGCACAATTTCATGTAAAATTTTGTTGTTTTAAAAGTATTACACTATCGTTTTTAAAAACTGCCATTATTTATAACTGAAAGGGAATGATCAGAAGTCAACACATAAACCGACGGGCAAAAAATAAATTTTAATAAGTGAAACTTAACGTGTACTTGATACTTTAATAAAGTATATCTCTTCGATCCTGAGGCATTGCGGAATGTTCAAACTGCATCGCAAAACTCAGTTTTACCAGTGTTTCTAGTTTTACAAAAAAATCAGATATTGTGATAAATTAAAAAGAAATGATAAGAATTGATATGCTTTGTAACTGAGTACTTGTAACTGAAACATCCACAAGTTACTTACTACTTAGTTACCCCTCAGGGGTTAGAGCAAAAACAATTTGATTTTCCCAATATAAGCAACAATAACATTTATTTTTTTTTTTTAATTTTTGATGGTATATGACAGGCATGTACAACATACGCAGACGAACTACATATTTGAATTCGTTTATATTTTTTAAAACAAAACAAAATGGTACTTGGAACCCGAAACCTTTTTGTTTTTGTAGTATGTAGAACTTTTCATAAGTCCCTGATTTTGCAGCATTGTGAAACTTTTGAGGAATTAAATTAAATTAAATTACCTACTGCATTTTGAACTAACGCTTTTTATTCATATTTAGGATTTTCGATTACATTTTAATTACCTACTGACAATAGATTTATTAAATTTATATGTATCACTTGACCATACAACTCAGCATCATACAACTTCTTCGAATAAAACCAAAGTTCTTCTGTTTTTTTTTATTGATTTTAATTTAATTCACTTGGTTACCTGTTTTGCCAATTTGGGTATTATCAAACAAACGCTGTAAAAATGCAAAGAGCAGAAACAAAACTTTTGTTCGTTCCGATAACATTCGGCGTTCTGTCAAGTTAATAATTGGACGTAAGTGTTGTTTTGTTATTTGTAATTGTAGTGTCTGTACTTTGCCTTTGTACAGCGTTCGTGTTGGGTTCATTTGATAATGCTCAAAAGGGCAATACCGATAGCCAACTGATTTAAATTAAAATAAATATAAGCACAGAAGTATAGAACTACTGGAAATACCACAAAATCACACCATGAAAATTCTTTTAATGCTGATAATTATGAAAAACAGACTGATATTTCAGGTAGCGTCTATCCAAGTGTTTAATACGACGTTATGAACATTTGATGTAATTTTTAAATACAAATTTTGATGGTTTTGGTAACTGTTTTCCATTCAAAGCTATTTTTTTTTTAAATTTGGATCTCTATTTGTAAGTCGTCCTGTAGTTGTGTTCGCAGGGATACAAAATATTTTTAATTTGTCGTGGTTTCATAATTCGTTTCTATTAAAAATTCATTTCTGAATGTTTTATAATTATGACAACTTCAAGAAAGAGAAACAAACAATAAAGGTCTAATAAACTCCTAAAAATGTCCGCTCCGCGGTCTAGTCAAAGTTGCACATGCCTGGTATATAATAATCTTGATGATTCTTTATAATGTCCAGAAAAACAACTATAATTGATCAAAGATTATCAAAGTTATTGAAAATCAAAGTATAGATAAATTGGTTTAAAACACGTTCCTTTATTGGTGCCGGCAAGTGTATTCTGATTGGCTAGCTTTTTATAATGTTTTCGAGTATTAGGAACTCCACTTTTGACGTTTCGGAATACATGCGGCATGCCTACTTTAGTGTAACCGCAAATAAAAATAAATAGGTATAAAAGACACCGGCTTTCTTTTCTGATTGTACGCATTTCTTAAAAGAAACTTATCACGTTTTCAAGTATTTTATTTTACTCACAATTAAACAATGGACTTTGAGATATGTATAAAAAGACCGCAAATTGACCAGATTGAAATTCGAATGCTCTAAAACTACCAATAAATATAGGAAAATATATCTAATGAATATATGATCAGATCCAAACAATGCTTAAAACTAGCGGAACATTTACTACTGGAAATACCACAAAATCGCACCATGAAAATTCTTTTAATGCTGATAATTATGAAAAACAGACTGATATTTCAGGTAGCGTCTATCCAAGTGTTTAATACGACGTTATGAACATTTGATGTACATTTTAAATACAAATTTTGATGGTTTTGGTAACTGTTTTCCATTCAAAGCTAATTTTTTTAAAATTTGTATCTCTATTTGTAAGTTGTCCTGTAGTTGTGTTCGCAGGGATACAAAATATTTTTAATTTGTCGTGGTTACATAATTCGTTTCTATTAAACATTAATTTCTGAATGTTTTATAATTATGACAACTTCAAGAAAGAGAAACAAACAATAAAGGTCTAATAAACTCCTAAAAATGTCCGCTCCGCGGTCTAGTCATGCCTGATCAGATCCAAACAATGCTTAAAATTAGCGGAACATTTACACACATCTAACAAATTCAAACGTAAGATAGCCCTGATTTTGAAATTGATCGATTTTCATTAACGTATTCTTAGAGTCTCAAGTCACAAGATTTTATGTTTTACGTCGGAACATCTACGAGCCATTTGTATACAGTTGCTATTTATCTATAAAGTTCCAATATTTCCAGCTATGTACACTGTACAGTATATTTCAAACGCACATAAAATATCTCTCACATCGATCTATGAGATTCGCAAACAAACATATTGTCAACAAACTGTCTCATAGTTATTTATACGTATGAACATGTTATACTAGGTAAACAATGTAATTTTTTTGGTGCTGTTGCATAAGTGAAATGGTTGCACGACATCAATATTGATCGCTGATGCACGGAAAATCTTTGTTATTTAAGTAATAATCAACTTTTAAATAACTAGAGCACTAGAATATATATATATATATATATATACGAACGGTTTTATTTTTGGGGATAGAGGCTATTTCAAAATTAAGAACGTGTACTTAACTAAAGTATATTTTATTGTATTGTGTACATTTCACCACCATTTTAGTTACTCTGTGAACAAGACGCGATTTGCGTCGAAACGTTAGAGAAAATATACTTTAGTTAAGTACACGTTCTTAATTTTGAAATAGCCTCACCTCGGAGAAGTTAGCCATAAAAGATATCCATAACTTTTTTTTATCGAATTTTTTAATGAAACATATACCAAACGATAGAGCTGTTCAAGTAGTATATCCCATAGTTTTGCACCAAAAATTTATCGAAGGGTTTTGCCTAAAATTTGATTTAATTAAGAGACCGGTACCTAATAAGAGCGCCCGACGTTTATATACACAATTGCAAATTACTCCGTCCACCAACATCACAGAGAGTCGACGTCAGCCAATTCGTAAAGCACATGAAATAGTGCATCCGACGACGGTATTAACAGGATACTACTATTAAGACATCCTACCCTAATGCGTCTGTAAAATGAGAAATTGCTGCGCAATTCGCCAGGTGAATGCTATAAATATTTATAACTTTTACAATTGTTATTGCATAACTTTCTTTCATACATCAAATTGTAGGTAATTACAAGGGCTACCCACCCACGAACGCTCGGAGTTTTGCACCGTTGCCAACAACCCCTAAATGGCGATAGTACGTAACCACCCATATAGTAAAAATTCGCCGGCAGCCAGAGATAATAGTTTATAACTTCTACAAATATTGTTGCATAACTTTCTTTCATACACCAAGTTGTAGGTAAATATAAGGGCTAGCCACCCACGAACGCTCGGAGTTTTGCACCGTTGCTAACAACCCCTAATCGGCGATAGTACATAACCACCCACATAGTAAAAATTCGCCGGTAGCCAGAGATAATTGTTTATATCTTTTACAAATATTATTGCATAACTTTCTTTCATACATCAAATTGTAGGTAAATATAATGGCTAGCCACCCCCGAACGCTCGGAGTTTTGCACCGTTGCTAACAACCCCTAATCGGCGATAGTACATAACCACCCACATAGTAAAAATTCGCCGGAAGCCAGAGATAATTGTTTATAACTTTTACAAATATTATTGCATAACTTTCTTTCACACACCAAATTGTAGGTAAATATAAGGGCTAGCCACCCACGAACGCTCGGAGTTTTGCACCGTTGCCAACAACCCCTAAATGGCGATAGTACGTAACCACCCATATAGTAAAAATTCGCCGGCAACCAGAGATAGTTGTTTATAACTTTTACAAATATTATTGCATAACTTTCTTTCATACACCAAATTGTAGGTAAATATAAGGGCTAGCCACCCACGAACGCTCGGAGTTTTGCACCGTTGCAAACAACCCCTAAATGGCGATAGTACGTAACCACCCATATAGTAAAAATTCGCCGGCAGCCAGAGATAATTGTTTATAACTTTTACAAATATTATTGCATAGCTTTCTTTCATACACCAAATTGTAGGTAAATATAAGGGCTAGCCACCCACGAACGCTCGGAGTTTTGCACCGTTGCTAACAACCCCTAATCGGCGATAGTACATAACCACCCACATAGTAAAAATTCGCCGGTAGCCAGAGATAATTGTTTATAACTTTTACAAATATTATTGCATAACTTTCTTTCACACACCAAATTGTAGGTAAATATAAGGGCTAGCCACCCACGAACGCTCGGAGTTTTGCACCGTTGCCAACAACCCCTAAATGGCGATAGTACGTAACCACCCATATAGTAAAAATTCGCCGGCAACCAGAGATAGTTGTTTATAACTTTTACAAATATTATTGCATAACTTTCTTTCATACACCAAATTGTAGGTAAATATAAGGGCTAGCCACCCACGAACGCTCGGAGTTTTGCACCGTTGCAAACAACCCCTAAATGGCGATAGTACGTAACCACCCATATAGTAAAAATTCGCCGGCAGCCAGAGATAATTGTTTATAACTTTTACAAATATTATTGCATAACTTTCTTTCATACACCAAATTGTAGGTAAATATAAGGGCTAGCCACCCACGAACGCTCGGAGTTTTGCACCGTTGCTAACAACCCCTAATCGGCGATAGTACATAACCACCCACATAGTAAAAATTCGCCGGTAGCCAGAGATAATTGTTTATAACTTTTACAAATATTATTGCATAACTTTCTTTCATACACCAAATTGTAGGTAAATATAAGGGCTAGCCACCCACGAACGCTCGGAGTTTTGCACGGTTGCTAACAACCCCTAATCGGCGATAGTACATAACCACCCACATAGTAAAAATTCGCCGGTAGCCAGAGATAATTGTTTATATCTTTTACAAATATTATTGCATAACTTTCTTTCATACATCAAATTGTAGGTAAATATAATGGCTAGCCACCCCCGAACGCTCGGAGTTTTGCACCGTTGCTAACAACCCCTAATCGGCGATAGTACATAACCACCCACAAAGTAAAAATTCGCCGGTAGTCAGAGATAATTGTTTATAACTTTTACAAAACAAATATTATTGCATAACTTTCTTTCATACATCAAATTGTAGGTAAATATAATGGCTAGCCACCCCCGAACGCTCGGAGTTTTGCACCGTTGCCAACAACCCCTAAATGGCGATAGTACGTAACCACCCATATAGTAAAAATTCGCCGGCAGCCAGAGATAATTGTTTATAACTTTTACAAATATTATTGCATAACTTTCTTTCATACATCAAATTGTAGGTAAATACAAGGGATAGCCACCCACGAACGCTCGGAGTTTTGCACCGTTGCCAACAACCCCTAAATGGCGATAGTTCGTAACCACCCATATAGTAAAAATTCGCCGGCAGCCAGAGATAATTGTTTATAACTGTTGCAAATATTATTGCATAACTTTCTTTCATACATCAAATTGTAGGTAATTACAAGGGCTAGTCACTCACGAACGCTCAGAGTTTTGCACCGTTGCTAACAACCCCTAAATGGGAATAGTACGTAACCACTCTTATGTAAAAATTCGCCGACAGCCACAGATAAATGTATATAATTTTTCATATGTTGTTTACAACTTTTTGTACGCCAAATTTGCATTTTACGCCAACCACATGCAAATTATCTGACTAGCCAGATTTTACAGAAGTCAAACTTTTTTGGCTTTGGACCATTGTCTAATACAGCATTTTCCAACATGCTTCCGTTGTCCACCTCCCGCTCACAGGCTTTTAATAACTCCGATCGACTTATTGGGGGTCACGATACACGACCCACCGGCAGCCGTGTAAAGTTAGCCCCCCATGGTCACGAAAATGTTTGAAAAAAATACCATCGTTTGCCTCTCGTTTGCCCTATATTGACATTTAATAGCTTCGTTTGCGTCCTTATAGTTTTCGAGAAAATTTAATTTTTCTTCCGGGGGGGGGGGGGGAAGGCTAAATTCACGCTGACCCAGCCCCCACCCATCAATTTTTAATTTTCAGAAATTCAAATGCATACATGAAATTAACAGCATTTCGGTTGCCCCTTTTTGCTTCACAAACCGATTTTTCCTATTTCCCATCATAAACAAATTATGATTTTTTCCGAAATCTTGTGTGAAATTAGCCCCCCCCCCATATTATCAATTCGGTCGAAATGGAAAGTAACAACGATGAATCAATTTCTCATCGTTTTTCCCCGATTGCCATTTCATATTTTCGCCTAATTCTCCTAATAGTTTTCCCGCAAATTGACTTTTCCTCATAGCAGTAGACCCCTGATACGCTAACAGATGTAAAAGTTATAAACAATTATCTCTGGCTGCCCGGCGAATTTTTACTATATGGGTGGTTACGTACTATCGCCATTTAGGGGTTGTTGGCAACGGTGCAAAACTCCGAGCGTTCGTGGGTGGCTAGCCCTTGTAATTACCTACAATTTGATGTACGAAAGAAAGTTATGCAATAATATTTGTAAAAGTTATAAACAATTATCTGTGGCTGCCGGCGAATTTTTAATGTATAAGTGGTTACGTACTATCGCTATTTAGGGGTTGTTAGCAACGGTGCAAAACTCTGAGCATTCGCGAGTAGCTAGCCCTTGTAATTACCTACAATTTGATGTATGAAAGAAACTTATGCAACCATATTTGTAGAAGTTATAAACTATTATCTCTGGCTGCCGGCGAATTTTTACTATATGGGTGGTTACGTACTATCGCCATGTAGGGGTTGTTGGCAACGGTGCAAAACTCCGAGCGTTCGTGGGTGGATAGCCCTTATATTTACCTACAATTTGGTGTATGAAAGAAAGTTATGCAATAATATTTGTAAAAGTTATAAACAATTATCTCTGGCTTCCGGCGAATTTTTACTATGTGGGTGGTTATGTACTATCGCCGATTAGGGGTTGTTAGCAAAGGTGCAAAACTCCGAGCGTTCGTGGGTGGGTAGCCCTTGTAATTACCTACAATTTGATGTATGAAAGAAAGTTATGCAATAACAATTGTAAAAGTTATAAACAATTATCTGTGGCTGCCGGCGAATTTTTAATATATGGGTGGTTACGTACTATCGCTATTTAGGGGTTGTTAGCAACGGTGCAAAACTCTGAGCATTCGCGAGTAGCTAGCCCTTGTAATTACCTACAATTTGATGTATGAAAGAAAGTTATGCAAGAATATTTGTAGAAGTTATAAACTATTATCTCTGGCTGCCGGCGAATTTTTACTATATGGGTGGTTACGTACTATCGCCATTTAGGGGTTGTTGACAACGGTGCAAAACTCCGAGCGTTCGTGGGTGGCTAGCCCTTATATTTACCTACAATTTGGTGTATGAAAGAAAGTTATGCAATAATATTTGTAAAAGTTATAAACAATTATCTCTGGCTTCCGGCGAATTTTTACTATGTTGGTGGTTATGTACTATCGCCGATTAGGGGTTGTTAGCAACTGTGCAAAACTCCGAGCGTTCGTGGGTGGGTAGCCCTTGTAATTACCTACAATTTGATGTATGAAAGAAAGTTATGCAATAACAATTGTAAAAGTTATAAACAATTATCTGTGGCTGCCGGCGAATTTTTAATATATGAGTGGTTACGTACTATCGCTATTTAGGGGTTGTTAGCAACGGTGCAAAACTCTGAGCATTCGCGAGTAGCTAGTCCTTGTAATTACCTACAATTTGATGTATGAAAGAAAGTTATGCAACAATATTTGTAGAAGTTATAAACTATTATCTCTGGCTGCCTGCGAATTTTTACTATATGGGTGGTTACGTACTATCGCCATTTAGGGGTTGTTGGCAACGGTGCAAAACTCCGAGCGTTCGTGGGTGGGTAGCCCTTGTAATTACCTACAATTTGATGTATGAAAGAAAGTTATGCAATAACAATTGTAAAAGTTATAAATATTTATAGCATTCACCTGGCGAATTGCGCAGCAATTTCTCATTTTACAGACGCATTAGGGTAGGATGTCTTAAGGGTAGTATCCTGTTAATACGGTCGTCGGGTGCGCTATTTCATGTGCTTTACGGATTGGCTGACGTCGATTCTCTGTGATGACGGTGGACGGAGTAATTTGCAATTGTGTATATAAACGTCGGGCGCTCTTATTAGGTACCGGTCTCTTAATTAAATCAAATTTTAGGGAAAACCCTTCGATAAATTTTTGGTGCAAAACTATGGGATATACTACTTGAACAGCTCTATCGTTTGGTATATGTTTCATTACAAAATTCGATAAAAAAAAGTTATGGATATCTTTTATGGCTAACTTCTCCGCGGTAATAGCCTCTATCCCCAAAAATAAAACCGTTCGTATTATAAACAAGGCTAACTATTGAAATTATTACTTAATACTATATATATATATATATATATATATATATATATATATATATATATATATATAACGACAGATACACTGGATCTGTTTTGGAGTTCTTTTTAGACTGAAACCTACCATTATATAGCATTGTATTATGACAAATCCATAAAATTAGTCTCGTAGCATAATAGAAACAATAATTAAAACTACATATTCAAATACTTTTAACCGAGAATTTAAATATCTACTCATGAACCACGATAATCTCAATAAAAAATGCGACTCAAACAATGGTTAAAGAATAATAGAATACCAATGCATTTATTCATACACCTTTTCTAATGTAATGATTAAACGACTGCATTCATTTGTCCATGTTCGTATCAGTGAATCACTTGCTGTTTTCACTATGCAAAAGGTATGGTCATTTTAACGAATAGACATGCAAAGGAAGACTGCTAGAGTTGACAATTTATTTACTAGTGTAAAGGCAGTGTTGGCTGTGAGATCCCAATTTAGCGAGCAAGTGGGTGGCTCTGATGATGTATGAATCCATTATAATCATCTCAATATGGACGCGCAGATTTTTTAGCAAGGCAAACTTTCTTTTTGGTACAGGTGTCCGAGAGATCCTTCAAATGCTGCTTACAAGTGTGGATACAAGTTTTTAATAAATTATTAATTAGCTACACAAGTGTAATAGCTCCCTAAAATTGTTTGGGAGGGGCAAATTTAAATAATCGTGATTAAACAAATTGTATGTGTGGATGGCACGGGTGCTTACTGCTTACTGACTGTAATATTATCATATCTACAACAACCAAAGGTGTCGACTGGTTGCCGAGACCACCGGAGTTAAGTACATCCAAATCACGGTTTAGACAGATCAAATAGTATAACATCTGTGTAGGTACATAGAATGTTTAAAATCAGAAACTTTCCAGTTGTCGGACACAGCCGGACACAGTATGTTTTGATGATGTTTAAACAACATTTGTAGTTTTAAGAAGTTAGTGTAAAATATACAACTACACAGAAAAAAAATCATTTAAAAATGTATATTTTGATTTTGATGCAAAAATATGATATAAAAATATTCACAAATATGTACAATACAATTTCAGTAAAAAATATTGTTTTATATCACAATCACACCATCAAAATCAATTATTGTTAGATATAACAAAGAACAGTGAAGAAACTACACATAAAAGCTTGTCATAACATAACTCATAACCTAAGTAAAAAATGTGAAATAACTTTTTCGGATTTTGTTTTCGATATATTTGACGATACATTTTCGTGACCAGGGTCAACCAGGGTTAAGTTCATGAACACTAAACCCGGACAAGAGCAACTACCTGCTGGCACACTGATGGTTCCTGCCTAACAAATTGTACACTTTTGAGTCATTAACCTCTAACTATGGTTGTTAAGTTTAGAACAGTTTTCTTTAAACCATTAAAACATGTTGTTAACTATTCCAGTTTTAAACATGATGCTAAAATTTTATTCATTGTTTAAAATTTCTTTTGTGGTGTTTTGTGAAACATTGTTTAATTTTTAAATATTTGTTTTATTTAAAAACAGATTGTTCTCACAAATTGTTAAACTTTATTGGACATTTTGGAGTCATGAACCTATTATATTAATTGTGAACATTAACCATTAACATTTCGTGTTCTTTTTTGTAACACCAAAACACCTCAGTCAGTATGGTTATCATTGTATCAAATCAAGGTTTGTCACATCACAACGGTCTCAAGGGTTTTGTTCACAGAATCGTGAAAGCAATACACCAAATTTAAGATAAAAGGTATATAATTTTCCGCATAGTGGTAAAATTTTGATATTTTATTCGTTTATGACATATCGATTTTTTAAGGAGAGACTGAAATTTACAAAAAACTACTACCAAAATTTCACGTAAAAATATCAATATCTGACATCCTTTTTTCGCTCAAAAGTACAAAGTACAAAAGTATACGCTCTTTGAGTACATGAATCAGGAAAATTTTATCACATAACATGGATACTACAACAACAATTAATACATTTACATTATCTCAAGAAGTAAAGCGCCTTTATCTATAATTTAATTAACAACATGAGAAAATTGATACAAAATTCAGCTCACTATGTATGCTATTTTGTACGACATACTAGCTCTACTGATTCCTCTCAAGGAGAGTTCTTTCAAGATATCCTGCATGACTGAATTCAAATGAATTATTTATTTGGGGTGTCAAACTTTTACCTCTATAGGGGTACCTCTGGGTGATTTTAGTTTGTTCTAACTATTGGAAATAATACGTAAGTAAGCTTTATAATTATGACAAATTTCAGCTTAATATCTTTATTCAGTGCACAGAAAATCTATTGTGGCATATATCAGATGGCCAAAGACAGAAAAGAAGAATAAAAAGTGAAATAGTTATTTAATCAACCGGTATATTAAAAAGAGCGATTAATGATCGATACTTTTTAGCTATCGAGATCACTGACGCAATAAATTCTCCAAATATAAATAAAAAACCATAAAATCTTGCAGATGTTTCGAATTGCGAAATTCTTCTTCTGTTACGTCATACGTATGTTTGCAAAAAGAAAATACAAATCCATACCAATCTCATTCTGATTCAAATTGTATGTATTAATTTGTATTTGTTATTTGATAATATTCATTGTTTTATTTACTTTTGTGGAATTATTTTAATGGGTACATGTTTCTAAGACACACTAAAGGAGCATACAACAAGCAGGCAGCAAACAGACAGCGAAAGTGCATCAATGTGCAAACAATGGTTCCATGTATTTAATCCAGACCCGCACACTGAACAAGTATTGCTGCTAGGCGGAAAATGCTTGTCGCTTGCTGTATGCAATTTAGTGTGGTTCAAAAATGCATTGCAAAAATTGTTGTGATAATAGAAAGCAACGATAAAAAAATCAAAATCGTATCCAAATCCAAAACAAGTGGACACGTATTTTTTCCGAAGTTTTGATTTTTAATGGTGCCTATCGATGAATCAAATTTACATAAAAAAATTGTAAAACTAATAAATAAAGGATTTTAATCAATCAATTTTTTTCGATATAAAATCGAACATAAAATTTATAAGTTCTTTTAACAAAAATGTTGACTTTTCTACCAGATTTAGAAAAAAAGTTGAAAATGAATAATAATTTATTGTTTAAACAATAGGAGGAATTTCTTTAATGAATAATGTCACTATAAGATAATAAACTGCCATTTCGAACTAAGAAAACAAAATTCAGACGGATTTTCGAGAAAAACGAACTATTTAAACAAATAAAATTTGTTTAAACAAATGGAAATTAACTGACAAATGTTTATAAATCTCCCACTAGACTTATAATAATGATTTCTATGAGAAAAAAAGAGAATGAAATTAAAGGTAGTTTTCAGGGCACTGTGGGTTGGGGGCATCAAATCATATATGTATGATAGGTCAAATTCTTCCTTGGAAAGTCCTCTACAAGTCCTATAACTTTAGTCTTAAGTTTTTCCAAAACCCGAACAATTATTCGTAAAATACCAAAAAATGTCTTTTCCCATGCATTTTCTTATGTAAATTTGAGGCCTCGACAGACACCATTAAGAATCAAAATTTCTAAAAAAATTTGAATAAGTGTCCACTTTTTTGGGATTTGGAAACGATTTGGGGGGATTGTCAACAATTGTTTGCTGCGTCGTACACAAGCAGCATCCAAGCAATTTGAATTTTTAAATTAGACCGCTATCAACATTTTTCCTTTCAAAACTTTGGTCTAAAATTTCGTATAATTTATTTGTAAATGATATCATTATTTGTAAATGATATATCATAATATAGATCTATATAGCGACAGATGATGTCAATATGATGTAAACCGTAAATTCTACGAAATGAAACACGATTTTGACTATTTTTACATGTTTAACAGAACATAACAAGGTGTTTGAAACACCCGAAATTTTAAGACAACCATACCGAAATCAATATCCTATGACGACGACGACATGGCTACTAATGTATTGCATGACATCGTGAATAAGCAACCTGTTCTTTAATTTATAAATTAGCATAAAATGCAGAAACATTAAAATACTTAATAGGTATATGAAGTTAATTTGCATTGAGTATTTTTTTTTTTACAAATTGTCATGCAATTTTTTTTTATAGGCGACGGTTTCGTCTTTTAGTGCATTTTATGATGAAAATAAATGTCACATTCACAAACGTCATGTTTGAGTGATGTGTTCTCTCAGTGTGCGGGTATGCGTCGTACAAAATTTTCTAGGAAGCAAAATGTGGCCTGCTTGCTGCCTGTATGCTGTTTGCTCGTTTAGTATGTAGCCTGCCTAAAACTACTTAATCTAGGTACGTAACATACAATTGTTTTAAAAAAATACTAACCGTCAAAGATAATAGTCAATAGTCAATATACATAACATGTGCCTATCGTTTTGAAACAAACAAGACCACCGTTGTGAAGTTATCAGCGTAATGGCGGAAACAAGGTCGGGCGATTTAAGAATCTAAAGTGTAAGAAAACATTGGTTTAATATTAAATGCTAATTGATCGTTAGGTGTAACGTTTTTATTTCTTTATATTTCTCAATTTCCAATTGTTCTAATAAATCCATAATACTGTAATATACTGATCAGCTATCAGCTGATCAGTATATTACAAATGGCGACGAGGTAAATGCGAATGTTAAAGAAGAAGTTAAATATAAGTTACGACAATGTCAATTGGGAAAATAAGCGAATTTCAACCAGCTACCAAGAGTTGGAAGACGTACATCGCCCGCCTGGAGCAGTATTTTATCGCCAATAAAATTGACGAAAATTTGAAGGTGGCCACGTTGTTAACCGTCGTAGGCGATGAAACCTACGAATTAATGGTCGATTTATGCAGTCCAGACGGCCCAGAAACCAAGAAATACAAGGAATTGGTGAAGGTACTGCAAGAGCACTTTCAACCCACCCCATCCATTATCGCGGAACGACACATATTTCGTCAAAGAAGGCAAGAAAAAGGAGAATCCGCTACGCAATATATAGCGGCGTTGAAGCATCTAGCCAAAACATGTGAGTTCAAAACTACATTAGACGATAATTTAAGGGATCAATTTGTATCAGGGTTACAAAATGAAGCCATCAAGCAGCAATTATTCGCTAAAAGGGATTTGACGCACGTGTCCGCATATGATTTGGCCCGAAATATGGAAGCGGCAGAAAAAAATGTTGCGGATATGGAATCGTCACATCATGTTCTCAACGTCAGACGACACGGCGCAGGCGCAAACATTTCCACCACCAAACCACGTCCAGGTCCAAGTGGGGAACGTAAATGGAGAGAGAAGGAAGACCATGCATCGCAGGCGTTCAAAAAAGGGCAACGTGGTTCCCCCTGCCAGGTGTGCGGCCGAAGTAACCACAGGTCAACCGAGTGTTTTTATCGCTCTGCAAACTGCGATATTTGCGGTAAGAAAGGACATTTAAAATATGTTTGCAATAATAAGAATAAAAATAGGTTCGGTTCTCGTAAATTTAGAAATAATTTTGTAGCAGATAATAAAAATAATAATACTGTCAACTTAGAAGAATTAGATTCCGATGAAAATGCAAATTTGTTTAATGTTGTTACTAATGACACTTACTCAGCAATTACAGCCACAATTCAAGTAGAGAACATCAATTTAAATATGCAAATAGACACTGGCTCGCCCGTTTCGCTAATTTCTGAATATGTATACCGAAAATATTTTAATCATTTACCAATAAATAATTCAAATATAAAATTGTCATCGTACATAGGGAATGAAATAGATACCATTGGTTTTTTAAAAGTAAAGGTTCAGTTTAAAGGGATTTCCAATGTTTTGAAGTTATACGTTGTGCCTAAAGGGGGTCCATCTCTTTTGGGACGTCAATGGTTATCGGCTTTGCGCATAAATATTGTTAATAACTTACCAATTCACAGTATCACGTTTCCAGTAACAAATGTAAAAGATTTAATTAGGCAATATAATGAAATTTTTGAAAATAAATTAGGAATGTTTAAAAATTTTAAAGCTACCTTATATTTGAAAAATGATGCTCTACCCGTTTATTGCAAGGCTCGTGCATTGCCTTTTAATATGAAACTGAAAGTTGAAAAAGAATTGGAAAGATTAGTGAATGAGGGAATATTGTCACTGGTGGATTACAGTGAATGGGCTAGTCCAATTGTCCCTGTTCTGAAAAAGAATGGTGAAGTTCGTATTTGCGGAGATTTTAAAGTTTCATTAAATCCTCATTTACATGTTCACAAATACCCAATACCGAAAATAGAAACAATTTTTTCAAATTTAGCAGGTGGGAAATTTTTTAGTAATATTGATTTGTCACAGGCATATGCACAGTTGGAACTTGACGAAAATTCTAAGCAATTAGTTACAATAAATACACATAAAGGTCTTTTTATTTATAATAGGTTACCTTATGGAATAGCTTCTAGTCCGGGTATTTTCCAAAAATTAATGGATACTACTTTTGCAAATATTCCCGGGGTAGTTGTATTTTTGGACGACATTCTAGTCACTGGAACTACAGAAACTGAACATATGAGTAGATTGAAATTAGTATTTGACAAAATTAAAGAATGTGGATTAAAAATTAACTTGGATAAATGCAATTTTTTTCAAAAGTCTATAAATTATTTAGGACATTATATAGATGCGGAAGGTTTACATCCAGCAAAAGATAAACTTAACGCAATTTTGAACATGAAAATACCCTCAAATAAGACCGAATTAAAATCTTTGTTAGGAATGGTTAATTATTACGGAAAATTTATTGCTAACCTGAGTACAAAATTAAGCAGATTGTATAATTTATTGCGAAATAATGTTAGATGGAATTTTGATGAAAAATGCTTAAAAATTTTTAACGATCTTAAACAAGAGTTAGTTTCACCGAAAGTGTTAGTACATTATAATCCCAATTTTCCATTGGCTTTATTAAGCGACGCAAGTTCAACAGGTATAGGAGCTGTTATTGCTCATATTTTTCCGAATGGGGAAGTAAGGCCAATTGCGCATGCTTCAAGAACATTAAATGATGCAGAGAGAAATTATTCCCAAATTGACAGGGAAGCATTAGCAATAATTTTTGGTGTAAAAAAATTTCACGAATATTTATACGGAAATAAATTTCAACTTTTTACTGATCACAAGGCGCTAATTACGTTATTTGGTGAAAAGAAAGGAATACCACAAATAGCAGCAAGCAGATTGCAGCGCTGGTCAATAATATTATCGGCTTATCAGTATGAAATTAAATTTATAAACTCTAAAAAGAATTGCATTGCAGATGCTTTATCCAGACTTCCACAGCCTCAGAAATCTAATAGGGAGGAGGATTTCGGACATATCTTTCACATCGAAGAATCTTTACCAATTAACCACAAACAAATAGCAATAGAAACAAAAAAAGATGTTATTTTAAGTAAAGTGTATAATTTTTGTTTGAACGGTTGGCCAGAGAATGTGAGAGAGGTGTCTGAGATAATTAAACCCTATTTTCATAGAAAAAATGAATTGCATTTAGAGCATGGCTGTATTCTATGGGGAATTAGAGTAGTGGTGCCTAGTAATTTGAGAAAACAAATACTGAGAGAAATTCATTCATCTCATATGGGTATAACAAAATGCAAGTCTTTTGCACGGTCCTATTGTTATTGGCCGTTGATAGATAAAGATGTTGAAAAGATATGCCAACAATGTCACACATGTAATAAATTTTTAGATAATCCCGCAAAGGCGACTCTTCAGCCATGGCCTCAAACAGACAAACCTTGGTCAAGAATTCATGTAGATTTTCTTGGACCAATTTTCAATAAGAAATATTTCGTAATTATCGATTCTCACACTAAGTGGTTGGAAGTTTTTCAAATGGATCAGACAAGTGCACTGACAGTCATTAGATGCTTAAGATCAATATTTGCTAGGTTCGGTCTACCCGATACGTTAGTTAGTGATAATGGTCCACCATTTTCTAGTGCTGAGTTTGCCAAATACATGAAAATAAATGGTATAAAACACTTATTTACTCCACCGTATCACGCACAAAGCAATGGGGCAGCTGAAAATTGTGTAAAATTAATTAAAAGAGCAATAAAGAAAGCGGTAGACGAAAATAAAAATATTAATGATACTTTGCAATTATTTTTATTTGATTATCGTAATTTTAATCACTGCACGACAAATACAAGTCCCGCGAGTCTAATGTTTGGAAGAAATCTAAAAACTAGGCTAGATTTAATTAGACCATCACATTCGAATATTGTAAATGACAAGATACAAAAACAAATAGATAATTTTGGAATTAATCCTAAAGATTTAGACGTAGGTAATGAGGTATTAGTTAAAGATTTTAAAAACTGTACGGAACCGAAGTGGATACCAGGCGAAATTGTTACAAGATCTGGGTCCGTGACGTATGATGTACAGGTGGGAAAAGATAAAGTTATCAGACGACATTCAAACCAAATAATGAAGCGAAAATCTTTACCTGTTCCCACTTCCCCAGAGAAAGTATTAGTTTCAGAAAATATTGTAGATAATGATAGTAATGATAAAAGCGAAAATAACGTAACAATTCAAACGGATTCGTTACAGGATACCGCAGTAGCCGAAACTACTGACAGTACTAATTCTAGGTATAATTTGCGCAGTAGGATTAAGTAGTTTAAGTATTTACATTTGTGTGATTTTGATTATTGTATTTCCGATAATAAAGTGCGATTAATTTCTACAGTTTTAAGTTAGGTTTTGTTGATGATATATTTGTAAACATTTATAATGATTGTGATTATATGTACATAATTAAAAAGGGAAGAATTGTGATATACGAATATTTATTGTATGTACATATAATACTGGTTTGGTAAGAGAGGGGGTTTTGAGTTCTATATATGTTATATCTCTACAGGAATAAAGTTTAGTTTACATTGAATGCTTGTTTGAATACACACCTATCAGCTGATCAGTATATTACAAATACTTATATTATAATTAATATGATGTCCTCAGCTTAATTTATGTTGACATAAGTTAGATGTTGCTCCGCCATTCATTTTGTTAACTTCCTTCCGGTTTGACCGACATATATGGAATTACATTCTGAATATTTACATTTAACACCAATATTATCTAACTGAATGTTCATCTATGAAACTCAACTGTTTGGTGCTTGATCACTATGAAGAGGTCATTGATTCTAGCTCTATTATAAACAAATGACACTCATACTACGACATTCTATTTCTGGTACCATAATAACTATCTGCTTAAGGAATTAAACGATGAATAAGAACTACAATTTCAGGCGCGTCATTATATCATAAACGCTTATTTACAATTGGTAGTTTCTTTGAAATCCACGTCACGTTTAAACACTAACAGCCGACGAAAAGAAAACACGCAACTTCTACATGAAAATTGTTCGCAACAATAAAACAATGGAACAAATATATCGAATACTCATTCGTAGAACAAATGCTACCGCAGTGGTCATATTCAAAGCCTACGTGATTCGAGGTCTACCAAAGTCACCGAAACCATTCACGTCACCAACAGCACCAGCAGTTTGTTAAAAACGAACGATGTAAAATAAACTAATCCTTTTGGTAATTCATGAGTTTTGGCGACTCCAAAAACAATTTATATTTAGACTATGGAGCAGCCTTGAGCCAAAGGATCTTTAAGGTAAGGCCTGGTGCATGATCATACAATGAAACACGACCGTATAGTAGCCACTTATAAGTCTTTTTGGTACATACCAGTATATCGCCTTAATGAGTTTCTGTCGACACTCAAGGTGTAAAACGAGACGAGTTCTCAATGGTAATTTGACCATAAATTTAACCGGGCCCAATCGAGAGACATTAAATCTGTTCGAGACGCCTTCAAAAGAAACGGCGAACAGTAGAAAGTATATTATGTTTTAATTACTACTGTGGGACACAATTACTGGCGAAGTTAAGGGTCAGTTCTACCCGTGTGAAATCGTCGAGTTATTTGTTGTTAAAAGTTGAAGGAATTTTGAGAGTAAGATGGATTGATGAACCACATGAACCTCAGAAATATTTGTTTGAAAACCAAAAAGAACAAACCGTTAATATCGAAATACCAACAAAAAAGAAGATGGTGCCAATAAAGAACATACATATTTTTACGTTGTTTTCAGCCATCTTTTTAACTGACTCGTCTCACTCGTCTATAAACTGCATGCTCGCTTGTAGGGAATCCAATCCCGCAAATGCTGGATCCCGCAATTGCGGGATCCCGCAGGGATTTCGCGGGATCAACGTTGCGGGATTATCTGTGCGGGATTCGATATCAAATTTCTGAATTCGTCAATAAAAGTGAAAATGTCGTTCATAGCGCCGCAGAAAGCAATACCTTACTCATCATAAATTACAGACTCGTGCCAAGTCGGTTGACTCTGGATTCGTTCCTTTGCATCAAATACGGCCGGCCGATACATTCCTATCCCACTCACGGTCCAACACGGTCTGCTCACGCGCATCTACAAGAGACGTCATTGCGAGAAGTTGCGCTCGTTGCCATGGTAGACAATATGTTGTTGTGAAGTTCAAACCTTTTTGACAATTAAAACGTTGGCATGGTTGTCAACTTGTTAACCTAAATCACCTACAAAAGTCAAAACTTAAGGATGTATTTGGTTGCTTAGGTATCCGTGTCAACATCCTTCTCGCAGTGACGTCATGCGCAGAAATGAACGAATTTGAGATACGAAGTGAGCAGACCGTAGTGGACCGTGTTCCTACTCAGTAACCAAACCACAGAATCTTATAAGTAGAACGGCAACTCTCGGCGGCACCTTTGATCTTTGTCTGCCAGATTCTATGACCTCGCGCCATCTTGTGTTTGGAACTATCAGGACCGAAATAGGTACTAAGGCCCCTATGTATTTCTTATATATAAGTACCCCAAACGTAACAGATCATATTGATAACGAGTTTAGAAAATATCTGGTTTAGAAGTTGCCTATTGGAAATTATTACCCCACTTTACCAACGACGTCGGCAAACAGCAGCAAACTGAAGAAACGAACAGCAAACGAATTTTTTTTCATCAGATAGAGATAACAGTGCTTAAAGTAATATTTATATGAAGTAGGTATATTTATTGATAGTACTTTTAAAACAAATGTTTTAGGAAAAGAAAACACGTGCTGCTTTATTTTTTTTATTCGTGTTGCCAAATAATTGAGTGCCTTCTACTTTTGTTGGTTTTTAAATGTTTATAAATTTTAACGTAAAAAATAACAGCATTTCATAATATTAATTTAACATAAAGTCATAAGGGCAATCTTGACAAGAATAAATCTCAAGCTTTGTGAACATTTATTTTTTTCTCTTACCAATCAATATCTTTTGGGAACGAAAAGAAATTAGAAACTCATTTTCTGTTTGCCGCTGTTGCTTTTGCAGCTTTGCACAATACACCCTTGTCCAGGCATACTAAACTTATATGACGAACACGACGACGACTAACACTACTACTAACACTAAACTATACCTTAATATATTACTCTACATACACTTAAAACTAACAAAACGTCAATAAAACACTATGTAAATTTGCTATGATAGCAACAATCAAATTCGCAATTGTTTACTACGGACCTGTATCTACCGTCGTTCAACGCCGTTCAACGTAGGTATAACCAACAAATGTAAAAGATGAGACATTATATTAGTATGTTATCTTTTCTCCGAAAATACTTCAAAAATCAATGTAAAATGTAACTTTTAAACTATTTCGATTTGTATTTTGTATTGTATCTATATGCTAAATCCTGCTACTTAACGCTGTTTTTAATTGCATAAAAACTTTAGCATAGTTAGCATATTTACTAGGTTGAGCACAAAGAATATTATTATTGTTTGCGATCCCGCAATTTCGCGGATCCCGCGGGATTGAAAGCTACAATCCCGCGGATTTGCGGGATTGAGGTTTTGGTGCGGGATTGGATTCCCTACTCGCTTGTGATATATGGGTTTTAAATTGCTGTCTTTAAGGTCCATAAAAAAGAGGACAAAATAACGATAAAGTGTCGTAATTGTCGTATTATTATAAAATGCCTACGAATAATAAAATGGCTGCGAAAACTAGTTTTTTTGTACAAACTGAATTTGAGATCACGCTTTTCATCTGTTGTCTGATAAAAGTTTATAAAGAGAACGGAAGACGGCTACCAGATATCCAATTTCAGTGAGAATGTTTATGCTCTATGACCAAGAATGTGCGATAATATGGTTTTCACCTTCTTTGAACATATGTTCATTTCAAACCGTATACAAAAAATACACTTAAAATTTCTCTTGGTTTTAGGTTGTTTTCTGCTCAAATTTGTTCTTTAGTTTTAAATATCTCAACAATTTCACAATTCAATCAGTGTGTAATACCGGGTGACCAACGCCATAGATACACCAGTTTATTTATTTTTACTTTATCATACGCAGTAAAATTAATAGTTTAGCTGTATGAGCAGATTCTTTTTGATCGAGATCGTGTCTGCATTAAAAGTTAAAACTTAGTTTGCTTTTTTCATTCCGGCTGTAGGTAGTGTCAAAGGCTGATTTTTTGACAATACCTGGTGTCAATATTGTCCATGTACGTATTAGGGACTATACGGAGCTTGTCGTATAGCGCCAATGTGTAGTCTCGGTTCCAACAATGTGAGACGGAGATTGTATATTTTGTCTATCGATGTGGTGCCCGGGATCAAACTGCGCATGCGTGGCTAGTAGTTATTAGGACCGTCGACAGATGGCGCTATTGTAGCATAAAGTGCGCGTTCGGTATTACCGCGGTCGTTAGCCGGTAATATTCGGCATCACTAACGCCAAACCAGTGACAGGCCATACATAACCTTATACATGTGGCAGCTCACTACCGCCAAACCACTGACAGCCGATAGATAACCTTATACATATGACACTGTGGCACACTGTTGCAGCCTATGGATCCAATCCAGCCAATGGAATCCACGAAGTTGACGCATGCGTAGTGCGTCCAGTGACTACGTCGCATGAGATAGAGATAAATGTCGCAACGCTACTGTTGGAACAGCTTGCTGTTACCAACATTCTTTATATCATTTCGTATTTATTTATATGATATCAAAATATCTGTCAAATCCTGGCTAACTTGTTTTATTTTAATGCAAACCCGATCGATCTCGACCAAATAGAATCTCATGCAGCTAAACTATTAATTTTATATATTGTCTGATAAAGTCATGCGGCTGACCACATCAGATTTTTTTTTATTTATGACTTTGGACGAATGACGTTTTGAAAGTGCTAATAAACAAAAAAAATCATTTCTTTGGATACTCTTGAGGTTAGCCGTTAGTATGACTTTTTCCGGTACTGACGTCATCATTAACATTTTAAATGCTACTCTATATTAATTCTGACACATTTTTAATCAGTATGACATTAACACAAAAACACCGATCGTCAATTTTTATCTCCACGGCAATAAAAAATTACATTTTTGTTTATTAATCTAAGCGGATATGAACTTGTGGAAGTTGTCAAAAATGGTCGAATAAACACTAACTAAATGAAGGTTGGCCAATATTGTATTACTGGCGCCCTCTAGCATTTTTTGCCAGTGAGTCAATGTTTCCAGTGTACCTTATGTGGTACACTCTGATTATTCGATAGGTAACATTTTTCCGAATACAAAGACACCAAATATGTAAATAATAAATGAAAGAAGAGGAAATTTTGTGTAATTTTGGTCTACGACATTTTTTGGCCAAATTAATAGGTTAGCTGCATGAGCAAATTCTATTTGATCGAGATCGGTCGTGTCTGCATAAATATAAAACTAGTTAGCCAGGATTTGACAATGTTTTCATTCTAATGACAGTAGGTAGTGTCAAACGCTGATGTTTTGACAATACCTACTGTCAAATAATATTTTTTTTGGATTTGTTTCTTCAATTTTGAAACAATGTTTTTTTTTGTAATTCACAATTAGTTAAGTTGTTTGCTATTTAATTAATTAACTTATCTTTTAATGCTGTTGGGTATTGTTGTGTTTTGCATTGTTTTGTTAATTTCAAATTACTTCTTAAGGAAGATGTTGTGTTTTGCATTGTTTTCTTTGTTTAGTTAATTTCAAATGACTTTTAACGAAATGAATAAACAAACAACACACAAGTCGATGTGAAATGTTTTAGTTAGAATGACATTCACGGTTAACAGAATTTTAAGCAACAAATGTGGACGCTGTATATTCATCGCGAAATTTTAAATATCATTAATTATTTTATTTATGTTTGGTACACTTTTTAATAGGCTGCGGGTGCAAAGAGGGATTCTCTCCATTTGTTTAAAAAGGGAACAATTTTATCATATACAATGTCAATTTAAACTTACTTAAATTGCAAGAAAAAAGTTGACAAGCTTCCATTAGTACATTAGGTATAAGATAGCATTATTTTTTCAACTATAGTACTTACATTAACTGAAAAGTATATTTTACACTTTATACCACTATACTATACAACTATACATTTTATGTACATAACTAGAAGTAGGAACCCGACCTCAAAACCAGGTTCATGAAACGACACACAGAGTAAATATAACAAAAAAATTGTGCAGTGTAATTCAAGGTTAGATCTAAACAGTAATGGATTGTTAGATGAGAAAGAATCAGTGAATGAAATATAATGAAAGCGGATATGTTGATACTCACACCACTCACAGCTAATTTTTGGCTAATTTTGAGTTGGGCGGATTAGGCAAAGTCCTGCAGAAGAAAGCGACTCGTTATGACACAACCAAACTAAAAAAATCAACGAAAATTCAACAAGTCGATTAGCAAGTCCATTCAGTAATTTTAGTTATAACTGCATAATTGGCAATTCTGGATCAGATCAGGCACGTGCAGCAATTCAATGAAACATCACCTTTAAAACCCATCTTATAAATTTATTGTTATTTCGTTAATCCATCAACATTTATCATTTAAGATATGACATAGTGTAGCCTGAAAGAATTTCCTAACATTTTATTCAGATCCAATATATGCAGGTTTCCCATCTTAATTATTATTCAAGAATTCTAACATCTCACAAGCTACAGAATCTGAATTTGATGTTGTGGGCCAGATTCGTGTTGTTTGTCAAATTGCTGATAAACATAATTACTTCAAATATAGATTTGAAGAACAGCAGACAAATATTTTCCATGAGTGCCTCACATAGCACAGCATGTTACTTCCAATGAGAAAAGTATTTTGTAGACTAAATAATATAAATGTTATAAAGTTTACGTAAACTTTTAATTTTAATGCATTTTGCCGATTTTGAATGTCTTTTTTTGGTTAATTGCTTATAAGGTACATAATTCCTCAGAAGTGGCAGAAAATAGTAGGTATTCAAATTTCAGTAGTGAGCATACCCACAGTGATATATTATACTTGGATCTCAAGAAAATATATTTTTAATTTTATTGTTTTAAATTAAGACGATTATTTCCTTGTCTAAAGTAATAATAATAATAATAATAACTGTTGCTTCGAAATAGAACAAGTTAAACCTGATGTTGGTATGCCTTTTTATGTAGATTCGGAATCTGAAGTATAGTGACTCGTGTCTAGTTATGGAGGAAAAAACGCGAATTTTTGCATTTTGTGGCACTAATTTTATCAAAAATACTTAATTCACAATTTTTTTTTTCAGATCCCGATTCTTCGAAAAAAAGGCACACCAGAAGCCATCTGTTGATCGATTTCTATAATTGTTACTTTAATCATTTAGTTTCAATTGTTGCATTTTTGACAAATGAAGCAATTGGAAATTACTGTAAATGATATATACACTAAAAACTGTATGGATTATTTTTTATTAGGCTAATCAGCAAATTTATAATAGCTAAAAATAAAAATTATTTTTTATAGTAGCGAGCCTAAATATTCTTTTATTATGAAAAATACTATCACTATTTTTCTGGAAACACAAAAACAAATTTGTTAAAATAAGTCCTAATATACAGTGTTAATCGTGCTACACCATTACATTATTGCCGCTTGCTGCTTATTGCCAAAAAACAAAAATCAAGAAATGATTTAAGTCTAAATTTTTTTAATTCTTTACTTTTGAATTATATAATAAAATCTTGACATCTACACATATCACCTTCTACATCAAACAATTGCCAGAGAACTATTATTATATAGTTCAAATAATATTTATTTACAGATTTATTTGTTTAGTACTTTTAAATGAAATGTCAATTTCCAATTTGCTTCTAGAAATATGAAATAACATTGACTAAGGTCAGATTATATCTTTGGTACTGGTGTATGTGAAAAAATTACATATTAGAAACAGATGAGGAAACACGTATTATATATTTTTTCTAGTTTGCGTTTGTTATAAACTCATAACGAAACCGGTTTCGATGTCTTTATGAAAACGCTAGGTCACAAACATTTGGTAACTTTTGTTTTCCAAGATTGATTAAATTGACGTCAAGTGTCAAGTAAGGCTGACATCTCAATCGCTATTGGCTCGCGTCAGTCGTATTTGTGAATTTTACTATACTACTACCAACTGTTGAATATAAAATTACTCTAGATTGTAAGATGACAACTGCAATTTTCGAAATGTATGTAAATTTAATGTCGCAAAGTAGAAAAAATAGTATATAACACTCGTTTTATAAGACGTATTGGCGCACTCGTTCCATTTGGGCACTCCTCGCTACGCTCGTCGTGCGTCAATTTTTGTCTTATAAAACTTGTATTATAATATACTATTTTCTACTTTGCGTTCGTTATAAGCTCATAACGAAACCGCTTTCGGTGTCGTTATGAAAACACTAGATCACAAACTTTTAGTGACTTTTAGTTTTCCAAGATTGATGAAATTGACGTTCAGTGTCAAGTAAGGCTGACATCTGAATTGCTATTGGCTCGGCTCAATCGTATTTGTGAATTTAAGTACCAGCTGTTGAAGAAAAAAATTACACTAGATTGTAAGATGACAACCGCAATTTTTGACATTTATGTAAAATTAATGTCGCAAAGTAGAAAAAATAGTATATAACACTCGTTTTATAAGACGTATTGGCGCACTCGTTCCATTTGGGCACTCCTCGCTACGCTCGTCGTGCCCAAAACTACTCGTGCGCCAATTTTTGTCTTATAAAACTTGTATTATAATATACTATTTTTTTCTACTTTGCGTTTGTTATAAACTCATAATAAAACAGCTTTTGGTGTCGTTATGAAAACACTAGATCGCCAACTTTTAGTAACTTATAGTTTTCCAAGATTGAAGATATTGACGTCAAGTGTCAAATAAAGCTGACATCTCAATCACTATTGGCTCACTTCAATCGTATTTGTGAATTTTACCACAGCTACCAACTCTTGAAGATAAAACTACTCTAGATTGCAAGATGACAACCGCAATCGTATTTGTGAATTTTACCACAACTACCAACTCTTGAAGATAAAACTACTCTAGATTGTAAGATGACAACCGCAATTTTCGAACATTATCTATAACTAATATTGTAGAAAAACAGCTTCTTATATCTTTGCAATGTTTATTAAATATACTATGTGAACATGTTTCGACAGTTCATACTGTCATCGAAACATGTTCACATAGTATATTTAATAAACATTGCAAAGATATAAGAAGCTGTTTTTCTACAATATCCATTTACTTTGCACAATGGGCTCAAACCAACTATAACTAATATCGCAAGGTAGAAAAAATAGTGGATAACACTCGTTTTATAAGACGTATTGGCGCACTCGTTACATTTGGGTACTCCTCGCTAAGCTCGACCTGCTCAAAATAACTCGTGCGCCAATTTTTGTCTTATAAAACTTGTATTAAAATATACTATATTTTTCTACTTTCCGTTTGTTATAAACTCATAACGAAACCGCTTTTGGTGTCGTTATGAAAACACTAGTCACTAGATCATCAATTTTTAGCAACTTTTAGTTTTCCAAGATTGATAATATTGACGTCAAGTGTCAAATAAGGCTGACATCTCAATCACTATTGGCTCGCCTCAATCGTATTTGTGAATTTTACCACAACTACCAACTACGTTCTGCACTCTGCATAACGGACAACATTAAAATTTGAATACCCATTTCTACCAATGCCATCACTCTTGAAGAATCAACCCACAATGAACAAAAGATCATCAATTCTGGCAGCATTAACAACTTTGAAATAAAGTTCAAACATTTTTGGTGAAACCAAAATCAGTGTTTTATTATTAGAATGTCATGCGTTAAAAATGCCTCCATGTTAATCAAAACGATAGATTGCACAATATCCGACTAAGTTTTAACCGTCGATTAACTCATAACCACCGATTAAACATACATGATCTAAATCGGCTTTTCTGCAACCGGCAGTAAATGCAAAAATTAAAACCCCCATGAATTTAATCCAGTGCCATCTGTCGCAATGTTACAGGACCGTGCACCGGTTGTATTGAATACAATGTCTGGGCTTTAAAAATAAGTAGCGCATGAAATGCTAAAGATGCAAAGATGACGATGCTCAAAATAAGGATGTAAACCACATGTAATGATGTTATAAAATTAAGCATATTTATGACGCTCGAATTATGACGGCTTTTGATAGTTTGAATTTACCATAAAAATGTACGTCACTGATTACATTTCAAAATAATTACGTAACTTTTATACACGTACTACACACGTATCGACTTTAAACAAGTAATGTGGTCAATCTAGGCAACTTTTCGTAAATCTATAAAAATTGCTTTCATACATATTTCTACGCAGAAGGTTTGTTTTCAAATATTTTGGCGCCGGGCCAATTATGACCATACCACCAGTTTAACGTAAAATAAATCGAAATACGGCAGAAACTGCGTTCGGTCAAGTAAAGAGAACGTAGTTTTTGGTTTGTTTACGGAGATAAACAAACATTTTATGAAAATAAACATGGGTCCCCGTAGAAAGATAATGGTGAATGAATGAAAGAACGATGGTTTTAAGGTTATGCTTCTATGAACACCTATGATTAATTACGGGTTGATCGGGATAGGGTCATTATTTGCATGAAAATTAGAAATTTTAGCACCTCAAGCGGTGATTGGTATTAATATTATGCGCATGCTTCAAGCCCAATGAAACCTGCCACCGTTACTTGCCAATTATTACAGGTACATCATATTAGTATTGTGTTAGTTGAATTTTCATTTGTCATGTGTTTATTTATAATTTCGGTTTTTGTTTTACTTACAAATGGCGATTTTGGAAATGACATACTTCAGTCTTGCCTCGACACGAACGTAATGTTAGAGCACTAAAGCATAAATTATCTCTCTATTTTTCGTATGTTTTGTGGCGAAAAAAGCACCCAGCACTTACAATTCTCGACAAACTGTCTTCACAAGACACACACACACATGTACACACCGTATTCTAGCCGATGGGACTTCCTCTACTACTTTAGAATCATCTGGAATATACGCGGACAAGGTTCTATCACAGACTTACTCACCATTATTATCACCGTTGCAAGACGAATAGAACGCTAGGCAAATTATATGAAGCTGTGTCTTGGATTGTACCAGCTGCCGTTCTGCGCGCTTGGGGTTTTTTGCTACACTACGTTGGAAGCAATACACGCCGTAGCGGTTATTATAAAAAATATGAAGTGCTTTATCTCATAATTATGCTCTTAATGAGTAATTATTGTTCCAATTATAATAGAGTAGGTTAATGCATATCACCGGGTGACCGTGCAAACATCTTTTAACACATTACATACTTACATAGTTATAATGTAGGTTTTGCAAAAAACGCAAACAAGAAGAACTTATTTCTTTTGTGCACAACAAATTTTAAAATGTTTCTTGTAATACATACTGGACAATAAATACGTTACAATTAATTAATAGGTAATGCAGTCGATGTATCCGTTTTTTGTTGAATTTTTTTACTTTATCATACGCAGTATGTAAAGTATTGTAATCGTGCCGAAAAAATTTTTTGAGATTTTAGCGGAAATAGGTCTTTATGGGTCCCCTGAACATTTTTGAAAAATGTCTGTGTGTGTGTGTGTATGTGTGTGTGTGTGTGTGTGTGTGTGTGTGTGTGTGTGTGTGTGTGTGTGTGTGTACCCAATTTTTGTTAATTCATTTCCGGAGAAACTACTAAAGGTATCGGCACGGAACTTCATATTTAGAAGTTTCATGACCAATCTTAGAGTTGAAAAGCTTTTGGTTCAAAAGGGTCCAAAGGAACTAGTAGTTTATTCTAAGCCTTTTTCAAGAATTTTGCAAATGAGCCGCCAATTCTATAATTTCGTAAAAATAGTTAACTAATAAATTAAAGCAAACGAAATTTTGAATAATTTATGCCTATGACATTTTTTGGTAAAAGTAATAGTGTAGCTGCAAGAGCAAATTCTATTTGATCGAGATCGGTCGCATCTGCATTGCTATCAAACTACATAGTAGCCAGGATTTTGACAAATATTTTTTTGTGCTGTCACACTCGAAAACAGCTGATTTCATCTGAGGTTAGAGAACCGCTATGGAACGTTGCCGCTCTAGTGCGGCAAATTACAAAATACAAATTTCAAATAAAATAAGATCACCAATTTGATTGTTTGTTGATACGAAATATCAACCCGTCGTTATATTTAATTATGAAAACGATAAATTGAGAAAATTGTAAATAAAGTATAGCGATGACTGTAGTTTTATTTTAGCATGTTCGTACGGACGTGACATCTACAGTGTCAGAACAAATATAAATCTGTCAGTATTTGAATTAGCTTTTTAAACTTGACGTTTCGTCATAGTGGTACCAACCTAACATTTCCTATACAGAAATATAACCATTTTTTATTATTTTCTTTAAATACATGTTTCTCAAAAAGCAACACAATAAACGTTGATGTCTCACCTGCCAAAAACTAGATAGCGCGACTAGCTCACGTGCGAAGACGACGCTCCGCCTTCGGTGACGCGCCGCATCACCGTTCGTCACGCTATTCCGTACTTTCAGCACTTGTGACAGAAATAACTATTATTGTAATGACGTAGTGTAGGTAGTGTCAAATGCTGATGCTTTGACAATACCTACGATTTATCTCAATAAAATATATTCTCATGCAGCTAAACTGTTAATTTTATATATTGTATGATAAAGTCATGTGCCTGGCCACATCAGATTTTTTTAATTTGTTTGAAACAAAATATTCATAAATTTTAACTCAAACTAGGGCTGTGGGCAAAACAATTCTTGTCTCCGACTGCGGATATTTTTGACTCCAACTCCGACACCGGTAACATTACATAGGAAAAATAAACTAACTAACAAATTTAATAAATTAAATTGCTATGTATTATTATATATTTTCGTTAAAAATTAATAAATTATCATTTTAAAAATATACTGATAGTTTGAATAAAACTTAACGCTGTTCAGTCAAGGTAAGTGTATATTTCTCTCTTAATACATTGATTTGTACAATGCCGAGGTTTCGCTGGTCGGTCTCCAGCTTCATCAGGGCATAGAAATATTGTCTTGTATTGTTTCCTATATTACATGTATAATTCTAAGCCCTGATGAAGCTGGAGACCGACCAGCGAAACGTTGGCATTGTACCAACGTATTAAAAGAATAACATTCACTTACCTTTACTGACTGAATAGCGTTAAGTAGTTTATTCAAACACCAACACAGGCGTTAAGCATTTTTGCTTCAATACATCTATACTGATAGCATATAATATGCAGGGTCTTCCACGACGAGCTGCCATTAGAAGTATATGGAGAACCAAATGAAATGAGAGATTGATAATTTGTGAACTTATATTATCGACACATCGGTAGAATTCTTCTAAAAGTTATAGAGGGTGTTCAAATTATAAGATCAAACTTGAATTCTAGAAAAGTACTAAAAGTATTTTTTTTCAAATGGCAACCCTAACATATTAATACATTTCTAAATTCTATGATAAATTTTAGATCTACTTTTTGTAGAATGTCCTATACCTAAAATGTACTTGTACCTACAGAAATCGAAGTTTATTTAGGTCATTTTTCATTATAATTAATTTAGTATTTATAAAATTACAAGCCTACAATAAAACACAATATTAAAAATAAAACAAAACCGTAAACAAAATTGTTTACATTTGCGCCAAGTCAGGGGAACGCGGTGGATATTTATATGGCCCATTAAGCGCCGATCGTCCACTGATCGTCAAACATCTCGTTAAGCAAGCCTCTTACTGCAACAGTTGTGTGCGCTGGAGCACCGTGAATGTAAAATCACCCAATTATTGAGGCCCCAATAACTGATAAGAGAACATGAAAGATAGAGTTCGAGCTGCTTTCAATAGGTTATGTGTTAACTCTATCAGGGACGCCACCAAAGCATGTTTAAGCGGAAACCGGCAACGTTTTTGAACAGTTACTGAAATATAAAAGCAGTTTTTTAAATTTACTTTACGATTTTGTTTTATTTTTAATATTGTGTTTTATGGTAGGCTTAAAATTTTATAAATATTAAATTAATTATAATCAAAATTGACCTAAAAAACTTGTTTAATAAAGTTCTGTTTATTCCAAATTGTTCAGTTATTTTCAAACGCAATCAAGATTTGGCAATGTTTGTAATTTCAACGTGATGTTTAAAAATCGATTTCAGTAGGTACAACTACATTTTAGGTATAGGATATTGTATACACAAAGTTGATCTAAAACTTGCCATAGAATTGAGAAATGTATTCATAAGTATGTTAGGGTTGCCATTTGAAAAAATCGACTTTTAGTACTTTTCTCGAATTCAGCTTTGATCTTATAAGTTTTAGAGTAGTATAACTTTTAGAAGAATTCTACCGATGTGTCGATAATATCTTACCTTCACAACAATTTTGCCGGACAACTTGTTTCCAACGGTGGACGGACACATGTTATATAGGGAAAGTAATATAAAATTGATCTCAAATTTAATGGAGATTTCAAAAATGTCGATAAAATACAGGTGTTCCATTTGATATATAAAATGACATCATTTCCGGTGTAACCGGTACTAGCCGAAAACTCAAATTATATTAGTTGAGACGATTGTGTCCAACCATATAAGTCCACAGATTTTCATACTCGCATTTCATTTGGTTCTCCCATCATATAGATGATATACATACTTCTAATTGCAGCTCGTCGTGGGCGACCTTGTATAGATAGAAAGTCGGAGAGATTCTCAAAAAATACCGATCTATCTAAATGTATTAAACATATGTATGTCTTGTACCATCGAATTACTTAGAGAAAATAATGAACCCAATAATGTGTAAAACCCTAATACAGCGCCTATAAAAAACACACTTTTTTGTTGTCGGTGAATTAATTCATGGGCGAAAAAACTAAACCTAAAACATAATCTGATTGTAAATAAAAAAAGTGCCTGTAAGACGTCGAAACGGGATATTGTTCAGACCACAAATCTCAACAACTATTTAAAATCACTTCTTGATGAATTTTATTTTACATTTGTTAATCATCTTTGCTTTAGTTTGGAAAGTTCTAACTGCTCTAAGTAGGCATCAAAGCGAGATTTTTCATTTGTAGATGACACACAAAAACCATTTGCTAATTATCTCTCACCAACTGCTTTGTAGTTTGATTAGGTACTGTGCATAGAAAATACTTTGGTACTGTGTAAAACACATAATGTGTCTAGTTTTGTTTATTTACTGTCTATGCGGCCACGGACGGCCATCTGTGTTTTTTAAATACAGTAGAGCGTCGATATTCCGAAATAATTGGGACTGAAAGTGGTTATCGGATTATCAAGTATACATATTGCAGCTGAATAGTAGAAAACACTATTATTGGATAGATACAAAAGCAATATTTTTCTGTATAGAGGATCGACAAAAATAGCTTTTCCCTCGGTTACTCAGTGATATATTTTATTATTATTTCTTTTTGGTTGTTCGGATTACCGACCGTTGCAAATGTATTCTAAAAATCTTGTCAACTAGGAATATAAAGGTTCCCAAAATATTTCGAAAAAATTTTGCCAATTGTAATTTAAACGTTGTAAAAATATTACAATAAATGTTACAAACTTGTAATATATTGGCGGTCGGACATAACAAGTAGTATAAATATAACAGTTATATTACTTGTTATATATTACATGTAACAGGGTTACAAAAAAATGTTGTAGTTATGTTTTGTTGTTTAGTGGGAGGGCTGGCTATGATTATGTGTGAGTTTTGTAGTTTTTATGAAGAACCTAAACAGCCGTTGACAAAGCAAAAATAAAAGAACAACTTTTGAAACTTGGTGGATATGTTCATTTGTCCTTATTATAGTTATTACTATTAAAGTTCTTGATAACTTTTGAAAATGCACGGTCAGTTTAACGCTGCCATCCTGGAAAAAGTGGTTTCCACGTAACTAGTTATTTATAATCTAACTTTATGAAGACTAGCCTGTATAACCAGATAAACAAAAACTAGTTTCCCCCTTTTCTGTCTAGAATGAATGTTTCATAAGTTAATGAGTGATAAAAACTTTGATATAAATTTTTACAAGATCAGGCAACAGAAATAGTACCAGACAATTCACTGGTTCACGCTGCTTGTCGTGTTTGTCTATGTCCAAGAATTGCAGGAGAAGCAATTGTATCCCAAGTAGGGAGTTGAACACAGAGAATCTAAACTATGTATCTAATAACGCCCCTGTATTTCATTGATTGAAACTAGGTTGTGCCATCCTCTATCTATATATTGAACCATCCTCTATCCGCAATAATGTGTGGCAGCCTATTTTTTACAGCTAAACTAAATGTAACAATATTTAAAATGCGGTTCTTTTTGTTCGTGTATAATATAATGAGTATTGACCTAATGACCATTTATTGTTACATGTTTATCTGATTATTGAGTATACATACTGGGGTGTACCTATATTATATACTTATAAGGGCATAGAAAAAGAACATTCTTTTGTGCAGAAGTAATTTATTATGTTATATTATTATAATGTTTAAGGCTTGGTCTTAGTGTAACACCTGATGTAATAATATTTCGTCAAGCTGCAATTGTACAAAAGTAAATTCAGAATCAGTTGAATGTAGTGGGAACATAAAATCGAACGGAGAATTCATTTTAGAGGTTCAGTCTTGTCAAATATTCTTTTCTATTATGATAATAATTTTTGTATCACAAGACAGTTAACGTTCTCATCGATTGATGTCCAGCAAAAAGTCTACAAATATTGTCGATATAAATGATGAAATAGGTAATGAAACCTTTGTACAATTGCAATGTCATATGATATTGAGAACCCAGGTTCAGGCCCGGGTTGAGTACCTATCTGGAGTACGCCTAGAGTACCCGTAGATACGAGAGCTATACATAATACAAAAATTTCATGTCAATTTTGCGACAGGTGCACATCACGGGCTGCCTGGTCAAATCCAAAATAACAGATAAAAAGTAACTACAGACGTTACAGATACATTACAATATATGAATGGAAAGGTAGGTTGTTCACTTGTTTTAAATGGAACACATATTTGGTGTAAAGTTTTAACTATTTTAGTGGATAACGTAAAAATGGAAAAAAACACTTAAAACTTTAAACCACATACGTTACTCTAAATGTACAACGACACAAAGTTCCTTCTGACGTAGATAAATAAATAAGTCGTTTTTTAATATTCAGAGTGACAATAAGTATGTCGTTACAAAAAAATTATTACATACTTCAAAATTTTCACACCAAACGGAACACTTCATTCTTCATACAATTTTTTCTTGTTTGTAATAACTGTAATATATACACATTCAATAGTTTATTTATTTATATACCTTAGTAAACAATCATTCATACGCATTGTTAATATTTAAGTTCCTCATTTTATACAGTACTATCTGTTTACGGCTATAGTGATGAAAATATTCTGCCCCGTCGTTGGCGAGATCGATTCTCACACCACATAATAATAAAAACCGACGAAGGAAAGAATACACTGAAATGATTCAACGTTATTATTTAGTTTTTATACATACACGTCAATTAAGTACAAATTTATCTTGGGGCTGAGGGACTTCTTAACCTTTCCTACCTGTCAATAGTAAAACAATCTATATATTTAAACTGTTGCTCTACTATAAACAATCGATCGCCCATACAACAGTTTGAGCGATACTTTGTAAAGAGAGAATATTGACAAGTAGAAATTGTAATATACAGATTTAAGCTAATTTTTTGCCGTGAGCGATATTGAATAGCAAAAATCATTGTAATGATGTTCGTTGCTGAAAAAAACACTGACACGGGGATAGAAATCATCTAGAATATTGCACAGTATGTTACAATATATAATATATATGTAATATATATGTTATATATAAATAAACGTTCTTTTCTTCATCTTGTTTAATATAGATATCGTCTTATCACATGGTTTACTAAATGTCCGCGACTACACGTCGTCTTTTAGTCCAGAGTTGTAGTCCTTTGTTTTTATTTTTGTTTTCTTTTTTTGAGTAATTATCACAAACTTATCCAAGCGTTGATTCTTGAGATTTCTTCAACCACTTCGAGACACCTCCGGAAATATGACCATTCACACTCGCATATTACGATTAGAATATTTTCAGGTTCACGGGATTGTTTGGAAGGAGTCAAAATAAAAAATAAAATACTGTATTTCGTAATGGTTAAGTATACAAAATTAAGTAAATAATATCAGTTTTTTAAATTAATATACTAATCACAATTTACTATAATTAACCACCTATAAAGAGTAAAGCATGAAGCAAGTTGGAATGAAGCTTGTTGAAATGAGTAGAACTTTTATTTCATACTCTTGTGTGAACAATGAGTGTTCGAAATGATACCACACAAAAAGTATAGACATATTAGTGCTACAAAATAATATAATAACATCAATCATGCTCCTTATTATAGGCACTCTTTCTTGTTCTCAAAATCTTGAAGTATATAAACAATGGTGACTGATTATGATTACTGGCCAACATTTCTCAATATCATTGTCACAAACAGTGTGACGGGTAATCAATAGATATAAATAAAGAAGTCCAGTCTTTATAACAGGTATAGATAAAACAAGTACGGAAAAGTTATTTGAACATTGTGCTGGTATGCAGACCTATGATGGAAGTGATATGAAGATGGGTAAATAGACAATCTACTTAAGTAGAAAGTGTTAACTTTTCAAAATAAAAAAAGAGAAACTATTGCCTTTTGATGCTTAATCAGTAGTCAAATGGAATCTGTTTGCCATGCATGATATCAACAAATTAGAGTATGAGGAAAATGTTACTGATTTTGTTTTAGAGAGCTGAAGGCTGACAAATTTGCCAAAAATTTAAGGTGATATATTCTGAAAGTAGCAAAAAGAACTAAGAATAATAATTAAGTTATAAAAATGTCCAATCTAGAACCTACTCTTAAAACCACAGGAACGTTGGCTGGTTGGAAGAGTGTGCTCTATATAGTGTATCACACAAAACTGCAAAGTAAACCAAGGATTATAGCCAAGCGCACATTGAGACACACGCGACACAGCGCACGCAATGCACAGCAACACACGTTTTTGTATTCTGTGGTAATAGATACACACACGCATATTGAGACACAGCGCACGATTGTGCACGAATGTGCTAGACAAACCGTGCGCCACGCAGTAGTAGGGACACAGTTCCGTGCGTTTCGTGGACACAAGTTTCGTTTTTAAAAAGTTTGGAGAGCTATAATCCCGAATATTTAACATCGAAATTGAAAGATGAGATTTGTTGTAAGATTTATAATAATAGTAATCTAAAAGACAGTAAGTAGGTACCATTAAAATTGAGAATAAAAACGGTGTTACATGCAATTATTTTTTATTAAAAGTGTTGTTTAAAAATTGTTTACAGTTCAATAACAGAAACTAAATATTTGTATGTTAAAACTTGTAGCACCCTAGCAACGTCTTTTCAAGATACTTATCCTACCATATTAAAGTATGTTGTAAATTTTTGTCTTACTGTAAAAGCATTCGATGCATCTCTGCTATTTGTTCGCCATTTAATAGCAAATAGTTTCTTGTCCGTATTCATCATAGTGACAGAAAGTAGGTGATCACTAGGCATTTCAACAGGTTTGTCATTTACATAATAATTAGTAGATTTGTTGGAACAGAAGTAAAAACATTTGGGTATTCTTTAACGCATGCGCAAAAAAGGTTTCCTTCATTGCGCATACTTATTTTGGACTGCTCGAACTAACCCAGTATTTTAATTATAATTATTTTTAATTTCAAACAAAAATCATACTCGACGCATTGACGTGCACGTGACGCTCTATAAGTTAAAAACTTTTATTTCATACTGTTCGGTATATTAATATTTACATCATGAATTTAAGTCCGGTAAGCGAGTTATAACACCACAAGGCCGGTTACAAACCGTACCAACACGGTTGCAATAGAAAAAATGTAAACTAAATTTTCACAAAATATATTTGTTACTGTTAAAATATATTTTTTTTGTAACGCAATTGCTGTTCAACCGGGCTCGACAATGTGAAATAAAATGTTATACGGTACACGTCCGGTAGGTTTTGTAACAATTCTCGTTTACATATTCCAGACTCGGCTCCTTCGTCGCCTCGTCCGTAATATTTAACTCGTACTGTTACAAGTCGCCTACCGGACTTAACTGAACGTAAATAACTATATTTTCATGATTACCCATGACAGCTCTTCTTGGGCCGGGTCTCATCAAATTTTCTGCGTACGAAAAAGCCTTGTTGCGCACTGAGACGTATGATAAATGCTCTTTCAATGTTACCAATATAACAGGTTCTAGAAGATGCAAAGTTTTGTGTATCATTTTCTTTCCTAATGACGAGCTGAAGAAAATATTTCCATCACTGAATCTCCTCATAGTAATTTGCATCGACAGAAGTCTTAAAAACCCGAAAAGTCTACTTATAATTTATTATAATATGAGGATCCAGATTTTGACTGTTTCTTTCATAAATAATTAAATAAATATATATTTGCCATCTATTGCTCCCCCACAGTGTGGGGATTGCCATTTCTTGTCAAATTATTCTGTAATCTCCCACATTTCAGTTGTAGGTTGTGGGAATTATATAGGTTGCGTATGCACATTGACATGCACAAGTGACACAAGTCTATTCGGCAATATGCGCTTACTGCATGTACACACTAAATTTTCGTGCATCGCCTGCACTTTCGTGGCTTGCGTGCGCTGTGTCTCGTGTGTCTCAATGTGCGCTTAGCCTATCACAAAAGTCCCCACCACGTCACAATAAAAATGGATCCAAAATGAAAAAAACAGACCTTATGTCCGCTTTTTGATCTACAAGAATAATGTGACGTGATTGAATTCTCTAAGTAGGCTGAATTGCATCCTTAAAGCTTTAGCATTAAAGGGTTTGAAGAAAGAAAACAAGTGATAACTGTTTGAAATGGTGTAGAACAGTTCAGAAACAGTCTCAAAGATTGTACGAATAGGGTGCCTACAACATTTAGCTTCATCTGTACAATATTAACAAACAATTAACAATTTTGTTTTACGTAGAAGTAAATATTTAATAATATTTCCTACTCGAAATCCAACAAGCGTTTACAACCTGTTGATGGTCATGACAACTTGCTTGGTGGTTTATTATAGCAAATTCTAACTAATATTTTTCCTAAGATTACCCTTCTCACTTAGATTCAAGAGATAAAAATCTAACCTAAAACCGAATCAACTTTAGGTATGGTCCAAACTGGTAAGAATCGAATAAACCGCGACAAAACAGGTAAGAAAATACGGTTGTTGTAAACCGTAACGCCATTCGTCATACTACAGGTTCCTCGCGCTTGAAATTGATGTTCTGACTCGAGCAAAACTCGCTCGTCAACGGTATGCAATTGAAGTACGAGCACACTTTGCAATCGTAAACGGGAATTATATAGAACAGGAGGACTAAACAAATGAAGAGGAATGCTGCCGATAATAGACAAACCCAAATTAGCACAACTTTCTTCTGTCGATCGTATGGTCCGAAGGATACGAATGGCAGCAGAGCGTACGATAGTAGAAACCCGAAAACAAAACCAAATAAATGGGCGTAATTGTCGACCCACGGCAGCAGGCCTACGACGAACAAGACAAAGGTAACGGATAATAATTTACACAATGCTTGATTCGGATGTTTCAGCATCGGCCAGGCATTCAGTACTTCCACGATCAAGCATGCTAGTAGTCCAAATTGAGATCCCGATGGTCCAACCTGCAAAAAAACAAGAACATGATTCTCATAATTTAGGTTACAATATTTGTATAGTTTAAAAAATAGAAGTATAGAGGAACATATTTCAGGAGAAGTATTTTCTTATTATTATTGGTTATTTCTTGTATAATATAAATCAAAAAGTTTTCCGTGTTATAATCAGTATAAAATAAAACAATAAATGGTATAATTAAGTAGTTAAATTGTTGTAAATAACAAGTTAAAACTTGTTCAACGTTGAAGCTCTTATGGTCTCAATTACAACATTGTTAGTAGATTTAGCTGTTTATTTAGACAGATGAGTGCTTATAACTACTGTTTATCTGTATTTAACTTAAGTTCATGATTACGGTTTAAAAGATAAATCAAAATGTTGAACAAATTAAACTGTAAAAAATGAATACTGACGTTAAGTTCTAACTTAAAAAATATTGTATGAATGCATATGAAATAAGGAATTTAAGAAAGATATAAGGACACAAGGACCGTTTGCTTCATGTCACTGTATTAGCTCATTTTTAAAAGAGGTCAGTTACGATCTGTTGACAAAAGTGGTAATCAAGTTTTAAACTAAAAAATAAAGACTTGAGACATGAAAGCTCGATATGAGAAAATAATCAACAAATAAATAAATACAAATGACTTATAATACTGTGAGTTGAAAGCTCATAAAAAGGAAGAATTATACTTACATCTGCTCGGTAAGGTACAAAAATAGCACTGGCTAAGTTCCCTGCTACTCCGGAACCAACATAAATGATTCCTATCCGAAGTCCTCCTGTCAACTTTTCCAAATCCCGCATCAAAAAATATTGAATCAGCACAGTTATTATCAGTTGCAGAAACCCTGCGTGTAGAAACAACGATGTCCACAATCGATAGAATTGATCAGGTGTGTCCGGCATAAAGAATGGAATCATTCCGCACACATCATTCAAACATGAAACCTGAAAAAAATTTGTGTTATATTCGATATGGCTAAAACTCGCCTTTAGATCAGTTAGTAGAGCTGTGAAAAGTGGCTATGGTGAAAAATACCAAAACAGTTCAAAATTGGTGTGTTAGTGTACTGTATATATTAAGTGAAAAATGTTTAACAACATATTGTCAAAGTAATAGTATAGGTTAATAATATGGAAACATACTGGCGGGATGTAAATTTTAAATAAATCAAAAATTACAGCCACAACCTGGATTTGAACCAGAGACCTTTGTGTTTCTTTCTTTCCCTTATTTATGACAATTATATCTAACAAATGTTGTAGGACTCAGTAGCTCAGATTGGACAGCATTGTGGTAGAAACGCAAAGGTCCCTGGTTCAAATCCAGGTTGTGGCCGTAATTTTAGATTTATTTAAAACTTACATCCCGCCTGTATGTCACCATATAATTAAACTATGTATATTTCAAGGTTCTGAATAATTTTATTATATGGTGAATAATGTTTTGAATAAAAATTATAGTAGAACAAAAATAAATCACTCCAATAAATGAAATGATTACGGAATTGCTTGAAAACTAATAAAAGTGATGGAACACCTTTAACTTAGATACCACACATACCAATTTTCAATTGCTCTGGACTTTTTTTTTGTTGAAGTCAAGTTGACATCGCGTGAGGAGCCTGTTTGACGTCAATTTGATATCATCCGCTCACGTTGGGTTGTTCACTGGTCTATTATATTACCTGAGAGCAAAGCGAGGCTTCCTCATGAAATGTTCCACGAACAAAATCGCAATACTCCTTTGTTGTAATTCTGCACTGCCCGTGTATGCCAATGCAACAAGGATGTCCGATAACCTCGCAAACCATATGTTCTGCAATTCTGTCCTTGGAGATGGGGTTCTGGGGATTCGTGGGGTTCAGGGGGTTCGTAGGGTTCTTCTGCGTTGATGACCTTGAAATGGTTTTCTTCCGACATATAGGCCATTTTGTGATGTCGTCTGGCCACTCATACGGATGGACACTAGCCGGAGCGTCGCAAAACCTAAAATTTGCAAAAGGTAAATTTTAATTGTTGCTAAAATGATGGTTACTATGGTCATACTTAGGGTCCAAGCCACAAACTGAGCCTGATATCCTACCACCTGGACCGGAGTCGCCTGCTGACCACTTCTTCCATGTGGAAATCGTTTTCTAAGAAAAGAAAATGGTTAATATGATACAACCACGACATTTATAGAATAACAATTAAGTATCGTGCATAATGTGGGAAATAACAGAAAGAGTAACATTCTTAGGACATCGTGCTATGTAGCTGCATTGGACATATACAGGTGTACCTACTGCAATTTACTTACTTTTTAAGATTATATAATAGGATTATTAAGAATCAAAGCAAAATTATTTTGTTTTTTCGTAATGAGCAGGTCTGTCAATTGTCACAGTTTTATTTACTGCGCACTTTTTAATTGTCGGACTTTTTCATGAAAAATTCTTAATAATGCTCATGCAAACCTTTTTGTTTTAACTTTTAACACCGTTAATGTGATCTTCGGAATTCAACTAAACAAAGTTTTAATTTATATTGTATTGTTTTGTGGAAGCAAGAAGAGCAATATAATTTTCCCATATTAAATTTAAATATTCATATCTTGTCATTTAAATACCTTAATGAGAACTAATACTAAATACCGAATTACAAGTCAAAATATCATGGACATTCTTCAACAACATTTTTATCTTATGAAGTTTATTACATTGGACTTAGGTAAATTGTTATGAAAGTTTATAAGAGCACGATATCATAAAATAAAAATGCTCTGGTCCCGTAGTAGTAATATTCAAGCTTTAATATGACACTATTCAAAGTAATTTGGAAAAAATCATGTAAGAAAACACGGGCCAGTACAAGATTGAAGTAGATTGAAAAGTTTGAATTTTGAACTCGAGGATACAAACGAGATACAAACCAATGACAACTTAGTGAAGCTTGTTCTACATCACTTTATAGAGTTGTCATATAATTTTTTGTTCATAGTCCAAATTCAAGATTTAAGCTTTTCATTATCTTTTCGAAAGTTATCATAAAGGACAAAAAATTTATTTGTTTAATAAGGTATTACTTCAATATATATATAATATATTATTTTTAATTTATAGCTTATATAGTACTTATAGTTTTTATAATCAGTCTTGTCATTCTAAAAGCTTGCAACTGTTACACACATAAATTTCAAAACATGCTTGTAAAAAACAATCAAAAATTTTACATGCCTTTACAACAAAAATAAAAAAAATAAAAATGAATTGCAATTGTTTTTGTGGTTGGCTAATAAACATACCGATGGTCTCAACCCACGGACCACTTGATTGGGCGATATTGACAGCTAATGATAAAATGAATTTAGTTAGTAGTGACCGTTAACAATAATTTATGAATTAGAAAATAAAACAAACGTACCGAGCAGTCTGCTTGTGATGATTGTACGCATCCTGAATCGTCATTCCTAATGCAGCACGCCGTTTCTCGCTCCTTCGCTCTGCGTTTCTCAATCTCATGTAGAATTTTGTTGTCCACTCGCATACAGGGTGCAAATTTTGCTCCTAAGTGGATCAAATCTGCTGCCCTAGGTCCTAACCTGTGTATATATATTTATTAGTGTTTCAAGTAGGGTAGATGAAAAGTATGATACATACCAAAAATTTGCGGGTTCCATGTAGTCAACTTGTTGCAATGATAAGCTTGTCACTAATACTTGACTGGATTTGGCATGTTGGTCCAAACCGAACGGACCATAACCATAACAGATTAAAGAGATGAAGAGCACAAGGATTTGAACTGTGGTCACCCAATATGTGAACATTGGTCGATAGTCTTCCATGTCGTCAAGTTGTTCCCTGATGGCGTCATCTTGAGTAACAGACCTTCTTGTAGATCGACTGAAACAAATAATGTTATTAACGTAGTTCAAAATCTGTAGACCGTATAAATTACAGCGTCCATTAAAAATTACAAGGCACGGGAACATTTTAATTTAACCATTTCTTAGAAAACTTGATTCTTCATAATAGGTGCTTCTTTCTAAACTTAAAATGTAACCATAAAAAACCGATTGAAAATAATTTAACTTATGTTAGTTCAACTTTATGGGAGTTCTACACTGTTGTTCTCATTTGTTGTCAATTTTATTGGCTCGTGTTTTTGCAATAGTTCCTGTACATAAGGATTGAAAGAAACAAGATAAACTGTGGCTAGTTTACTGTTCTTAAAATTCAAACTTTCCTTATCCTGTATAGTTAGTTATATTAACGAATTTTCGCACTTTTGATATGGGTTTTCTCGATGGTTTTTATAAACCAGAACCAACTCACTATTTTCAAAAATCATATTTTGTTGGCATGTGGAATTCACTTTGACTCCCTGCTATGCTATTCCTCTAAAATCGTTCGCAATTTATTAAGCAATTTATTAATTTATTAATTAATTTATTAATTTTTTTTTAAGAAAAAGCTGAAATAGCTGGAAATGGTTTATAATGTCTCTCAGCTGTGCGAGACTGGTGGTCAGCAAAGTATAAATGAGTAACTAGTTTTCTACAGAAAATGAGTATTCCCTAAAATAACGAACTTTCGGAAAATAGAAAACAGATCAAAAATCAATAAACTTGATTCATTTCAATCATAGATTATTCAATATAGTTCTAGATGTTAATTTATATTATAATGTACTTTTGAAAAATACAGGCTGATTTGATCTAGTAAATAACTTAACAAAACACAATTTTGAGCCAAAATGAAAGAGTTATTTCTTTTCCAAATTTCTAACGAGTTTTGATCACCTGGTTGCAATTCTTTCCACTATAAACAAACTATTCGTTCAAAACTCGTTTGCCAAGATGTGCCCAATTTAGTCGTAATCCTGTTATTAAAAAAAACTAGACATAAAATCAGGTTATTTTGTCAAGAAAAAAGAAAAGCCTTTAAAGACAGTTTTTGATAGTCAAGCGTCCAAAAAGAGATCAAGCTCTGTAATCCGAGATCAGATCACTTATTTCGTAAAATATGTGATTAGGAACAATGATTGTCAATTAGTTGATTCATATTAAAACATGTACCAAAGATACCACAAACGACCTAGGTATTAATTTGAGCGTGCTGTTATGACGATTTCCGGTATACTCCGTAAATGAAAACTTTGTAGTCATTTTCCAAAATGTATATGACTATATGATAATATGATAACACTGAATATATTAACAGGTAAATAAAATAATTAATATTATATCGTCTCATTGGTACATACATTGTTTTAAAACATTACGTATATTTGAATGCAGGGGCGTAGCTACGGGGAACAGTGGGAGCAAACTGCTCCAGGCGCACGAGTAGAGGGGGCGCAAAATTCGAAGAGAAATAACGAAATTTTTGTGTAAAAAATGGCCAGAATTTCTAAATAAAATTCTATGGACCTAAACAATTTGTGGTCTTGACTTAATTATCATAATTTCGATTTATAGATTGGTGCGTCGTGGTTATACAACAGTGGCGTGCGGTCCATACGTGCAGAGCGTGCAGTGCACACCCTAAGATTTAGGGAAAAAAGAAGGAAGAATATTAAAAATAGTCCTGCCAAAAAATGATATATTATGTAGTTATGTTAATACCGACATATTTAGTAATATTTCTTCGTAATAATAATTTAAAGTAATTTACACCACATGGTGTTAAAACTCCACTGCATTTGTCCGGACCAATCACACCATATCATTGCTACTTATTAGAGCCGAGCGCTCCCGTCCCGACCGACACCCGCCTTTGCGACTACTGCCATGTAAATAATGTATGAGCCTTCGCAAACTGTACCAACGTCAAATTTAAAGTATATTCTAGAGATTGAATACAGAACACACCAATTTATTAGTCCGCTGTCCGAACTTTACTACCAACCGATACGCACACATATAGGAGGTATATACGCAACCATATCGCTCCAGCGTGCAGCACCTAGGGGTGCACCGACGAACGGCAAACAATTACTAATGGTGTAATTTAAAAACTACTTAACTAATTTTCATCGGACTTTTACCTATGCATTCTTTAAACTCCAATAAATAATCCGGAGAAAGCCTGATCAGATTTTTTATGTATTTCGCTTATATTTGTTAATTTAAATTCACCTTTGGGCAAACGTATTTCCAGCGTGCAGCAGCTCCGATGCACAGTTGACGTTTGGCGTTTGGAAACTTGTGTTGGAAGTGTTTGCTGATTTTGAAGTTGAATTATTTGTGTCCATGTTTTTATGATTTTTATTTAATAACTCAATAATGCTGATAACATGATGCATGTTGTGCCTATTGATGATAGTTTTGTCGTATTAAATTAAATTTATTTCAGTTTTACCTACACTACAGTCAGTTTTATTTCTGGTTCAAATCAATATTACTAATAATCTAGGACGGATATTTATGCAAATGTCATAAATGTTTTTAAAATGCGTAAAGGAGCATTGAGTTATCAATAGCATATAAGTAAATATCTTTAATAAAGGATAGGAGTTAAATAACACCCTCAACTTTGCAAGAATGGGTACTTATGTATAAGTTTTGATCAACAAATCATCATTAGCCAAAAACTAGAAAAACACAAATCAGTCACAAGAAACAACGCAAAATTGTAACATATAAAACACTGATGCATCATTCTGTTGCCTGATATTTGATGCCCTGTGCCTCTTGCACTTGATTTTGACTATAAGCATACCATTTTTATACATTTTTAGGCAACTTCTATCTTTTATTAAACATTTACAAGTATTTATTTTTCACTGCACACCTTATGAACAAAAGCACCGCACGCCACTGTTATACAATTATACTTAGGTGTATATAACTCCATATGTACACACTTCATAACTATTTCTTATTGAGTGTACTATTGTAGTATATTGTTCACTTTAAAGGACTGTTATTATTTTACTAAATTAGTGTCTTTTTTATTCATAAACTTATAAGTATGTAAGTGGTTTTCAGTATTTTCTTGTTATATGAAACACATGTTACTTATTTTAAAAGAAAGAAATTGCCAATCCAAAAGTTTTAATGAAGGTAAAAGTTTCAATTGCCTAAACCTCTTTCTACATTACAGCACACTCCAAAAAAGAGAATAGTAGGCTATCGCGTCTTAGCCCAGTGAAATTAAACAAATTATTCACTACGGAAAAATTCAAACCCAGATGTATTTTTAAATGTACCTTTGATTTGGCATTAGAAATTACTTGACCGACTTGGATTCTTTTCATGATAGGACAAAAATGATTTTTTTAGGAAACTTCTAGTTCTTTCTTATTCTCTACATCGAATGTCTATACATCCTTTAAGTACGAGTTGGCATTTTCAAGTTAGACGCATAACGAAAAAAATACGTCAAAAGCACGTAAAACGTTATTTGTATGCTGGGTGATCCATTCAGCGTCCCAAGTATTTGGTAACATGATTGAGCACCATATTTAATAATAAGAAGAATTATAGCGTGCAATTAAAACTTGACCATTTACGAGATAGTTCTTCGGAAGGTTAAGAAAGGACTTATGAATACCCTCCTTGGTTTTTACGGAAACTAAAATTACTGTAAATGTTCCTAAATCTACGCTAGTAAAAGATACTAGTTATATAAAAATTCCATAAAATACGATATAAAACACGTGTGAAGACCATGTGAACACATTTGAAGGATATTTGGGTTATTTTAATTTGTTAGAAAACAGCCAGCTGTTGACTAATTGTTTTTATTGTCATAAAACCCTAAACAGACTTTCGCAAATTTTGTATATATAAACTCCGTTTTTTGTTAAATTTGGAATAGAAAACTTGCAATTGAAAGTGGTATACATTAAATTAAATATTCAAAAATTCCAGACCTCTTCTGAAAACAAGGGGGCACAGACATTTTTCTTGCTTCAGGGCGCTGAATATGTAGCTACGCCCAGGGCCGGCCCTAGCGTTTGTGCCGCCGTAGGCAAATCTCAATAGTACCGCCGTCCTGATTGATTGATTAATTACTTTAATAACAAACCAATTGTAAATAATTGAAATAATTATTATCAATTAATAAATTCATGCATCATGAGTCCTTGCCTGTATTATCTTTTATTATATTTTGCAAGACGCGTTAGTAATGTAGCGAAAACAAACATCCTACACACTACGTACCAAGATATTATTTTCTTGTCGAAAGTAAAACGTATTAAGAATTCTATAGCGCGAAAACTATTTCTTGCAGGCATAAGAATGTATTTTTCACCGGTGCATTCATGCGGCATTAATATGTTTACCTCAAATAGTCTGCCCAATATCGGCGTAGAAGGTATGTATTTTTACGGCCACAGAACTACAAGTTTTTGTCGAGCCAGCCGATGCGTTCGAGACCTTGCAACGTGTTTGCAAGTCCAGATGTGCGATGTTACGAATCGGCATTAAATATTCATCTTTTCGGTACAAATATTTGACAGTGCATATCTCGCAGTGCAATTTGCTTAGATTAATAGGATAATAATACGCGAAAACAAAAGACGATAGCTAATTTTGGTTTTCACCATTGAGTTTCTCTCAAAAAAAGACGATCTTACACATTTTTCGAAATCTCTTATAGTTACCGATATCTCATATAGTAACATCGAATTTGGCCCACCTGTACATACATAATTAATTACATACTTACAAAATAGTAGCTCAATTGATTAATTCTTTTATAACAAACCAAATGCAAATCACTGAAATAATACTGGGTGCAGGGCCGGCCGTAGCGTTTTTGCCGCCGTTTTTGCCGCCAAAAGAGATTTATACAAAAATCATGATCCAGAAAAATACAGTCAGCACTCAGACAATATTTACGATATTTATTTGTAATAAAAACACAACCTTTGGAGATTATACTAGTACAAACAATACTTTTAAAACAACAAAAAGTAAAGAATACTAGCACAATATACAAAGTTTAACCCTAAATTAAAATTAGGTGAATGAATGTTGAATGTTTACTGAATGAAGACATTATTATTGAAATTGATTATAAATTATCAGTGATTATCAGTGAAATTTGACTACTTGCATCAAATATCTCCGAAAGTATTAAGCTTAGCAGAACAAAATGTACACCATATTAAAGATGACAAGAATTACTTAAAAATATTGAAAGATGTAGATTTGGGAGAAGGTTAAAAAACGGGTTTTCAGAACCGAAATATTATGTCAATATCTACACTGTTAAGTCATCTGTCATCAGCAAACTTCTGTCGTTTTTGACAGAATAGATATTGACATAATATCTCCGTTCTTTACATTTACCCAAATCTAAATCTTTCAATATTTTAAGTAATTCTTTATTTATCATGTACCCAAATCTTCATCAAAATTTTATCTTTAATATGATGTATAATTTGTTCTACTAAGTATGCGTAAGTAATATTTTCGGAGATATTGATGCAAGCATTTCATGGGGAACTTTTTAATCACTGATAGTTTTTAATTAATTTCAATAATAATATCATCAAAGACTCAGCACATTTTAATATTATTTTTATAGGCGGGCAAATTATGTGTCTACCCAAATAAAAATTAACTAGCTTACCATTTCGGCAGCAAATGCTAAACCGTTAAGATAGAGGATTCGCCAACTTTTAAAGCGGTTTCTATATCTTTGGAATGTGCCAATAAATCATTTTTACTTATAACATTTTTTTTAAGTTTGTGGATATCGCATAAAAACTCAAAAGGATCGTTATATTTCTCTTTTGATTTTTGGAAAGGATCACTACACTACAGTACACTTTCATATTATTTTTCCTAATTGATCCTAATTCTTTATAAAAACTAATGAGCTATTTTATTTAAGTATGTCTATTATTGGCTGCTATGCATCTTAAAATATAGAATTCCGAGTGTATTTGATTGTATTTTACTATTCCTTTATTTTCTAGATTCTAGATTAGGCAATATTTTAGAGCCCTTTTTATTGTAGTTCAGTTGGTTTGCCGCCCCTAAACTTTGCCGCCGTAGGCAGTTGCCTACCTTGCCTACCGCCTAGGGCCGGCTCTGCTACGCCACGGTTTGAAGGTAAAATGTTATGATATGCATATGGATTCACAATTTTAAAAACTAGGCCACTGGTATACTTATATTTCATTCTCACCAGATTTTAGAACTTTAAAACAAAGTTTGCTTTGAAACCACTGTCAAAGTAGATTGTTTGTACTATTTTTCTAGTATTTGCAGATGTATTATTATAATACACGCACGACTTTCAAAACACCATACAATCGCCCCCCCCCCAAAAAAAAAACGCCCTGTTGAGATTTTTGTCTCAGAATATTTTACATTCGAGTACATTCGAGTAAGGAAAAAATATTTTGAACACAAAAGTTTAAAATCGACCACTGTGGGTCGTATTTTTCTGCAGAATTGTACTAAATTTTTCTAGAAAACAAAAACTTTTTAATGTATGTACAATATAAGGTAACTGGTACCTATAAAAGTTATGTACTTTTACAGCACGAGGCGCCGGTAAGGTTAACCAATATTCCACTCGAGAAACTTTCGAAGTATACAACTCAAAGATGTGAAAACCTCAAATAAATATCGTTTTGCCAATTTAAATTCAAAGTCAGAACGGTGAGATAATTGTCGTCTGCCGCGTCTGTGAAATTCCTGGAGAGTTCCTTTCCATTTTAAAAGATAGGGAGGGGGAGGCCGATCAATATTTAGAGACGCTTAGGCACGGGATTTAAAATTCTCTCAGACGCGATAAAATATTCAAAACCACTTAACCCCGGTCTTTGTATTAGGGTCAGTTTTATTTCGAAACTTTTCATCCAGAACGAACCAACATTCTCCATTTAATTTGTCCTCGCGAACTTCCATCGTTAACCCGTCTATCTGATCAATTATTGATAAGACACTCTCCAAAATATGCTATATTTAGCTAATTACCTTATTTAGTTTTTTACTACCATCTATTGTGTCTGTATAGTTATTAATATTTTATTACCGACTTAACTTAAAACTGTTGTTGCTATAGATGCAATTCATATGGATTTTAGAACCACAAACAGTAGCATTATAAAACAAACATGATTCATCGTTACTAGCTTACTAATTACGTAATAAGTTACTAAAGGTGAAAGGAAACACAGGAATTTTCTTTAAGTATGCCGTGAAAGTATTAACCCAGCCAAATTTATATACAGTGTGTCCACGAAAGTCCGCACGATATGGAAAACTTTTTATTGTGTATTTCTCAGAATATTTTATTATTTACTTTGGCGGCTCGTATGAAACCAAAACTGTAACAGTCAATATGTAAATTTCGGTGCCATATACTGAGCGATTCAGAATATATGAATTTGTATAAGAGTAAGTACCTTTATTTTTATTATTATCAATAAACTTTATTTGGAAATGTTGTTTAGAAGTAAAAATTATATTCAAATATGCAATCAGAGCTTGAAAAAAAAAATATTTTCACTTTCTTTCTTAATTATTAATCTTGTGACAAATATGTATTAGTAAATGCCAGAGATACTAAAAGGACCTTTTTGATATATTTTTTGAAATTTGATAGCTTTTTTTATATTTTTTGTTATTTTGGTATGATAACTAATGTTTATTTAGAACTAGCGCAAAATTACTCATTTTCTTGGTGCAAGTTGATATTTCACCCTGTAGATATTAATATATCATACAATAACTAATTCAGAAGCGTGACTTACCTTTTATTCGGTTAATATTAATGACTGTGGGTAGGTTTATAATAGTAGTTATCCATCTACAGCTAGCGATTCTCAAGTGGTGGTACGCGCGGTACTACCACTTGTGACATTTTATTTTCACTGATAATATTTTAATAAAAATAACTAAAGCATCAATCATCTATTGTTTCTTGAATTAATTATGACTGACTTACCCGTTATTAAGTTAATAACTATTATGAATATGTTAATAATATTAATTTATTATCAATGATTTTATTTTATTTCTACTACTTACAATTACAAAAATACATACATTAATAAACATTAAAAATAACCTAAACATCGAAAGAATTGTTAAATATCTATTAATCCTGTTTCTGTGTGTGGTTTCCGTACCGTTCTATGCATAAACAGATTCTTCTAGAAACATCTTTGACCGCATTACTAACAAAATTCGGTGGAATGTTCAGGATACAATGTTGTATAGTTTCCTCTAAATGATTTATATCTCTAAATGGTCGGTGTGTGTACCTATACTTTATTTTTTTAGGTAACCCCACAAAAGGAAATCTAAAAAGTAAAGCCGAAACTTCCGAATTTCTGCCTATCCAGCGAAGGCCAAATTTATGATTTAGAAAGTTCTTAACAGAGTTTATATTGTCTATGAGCGCACCATCAAGCTGGAACCAAATTGGCGCCCGTTGAATTAATGGAAAATTGTAAAAAAAAGGTGACAACCCTCTGTTCAGGAACAGAAGATATAATTCCCCATTTAAATTTTGACAAAAAAATGCCCAAATTTTTGATTATTCAAAATACCGCACAGCACATTAGTCTTGAAATGGTACTGATCTCGGCATTCTCTTGTAAAGATCGGGTTTTCATGTGCCCACCACCGGCAATCTCTTTCTTTTAGTGTACTTATAAATTTTGGTTTATAAGGGTGAAACTTGTTTAGTTTTAGTATTTCAAGTACTGTTTATTTACTGCATTGGCGGTGTGCAGCAATTTGTCGAACAGAAGTCGTTATATGCTCGACTACTTCTTGCAACACTGGCAAAGTAGTTTCCTCATTTTCGGCAAACATATTTTATGTGGGGTTTCTTGAAGTTATTTTCAACAGACCCAGCCTGTTTGAATTTTTTCAGTATGCTGGATATGGTTGAACGGGCAATTTGGTTGTGTGTATTGCTTTTATTGAAAATAGCTGCAACATCTCGGTGCGGTCTATTTTCTCCATGTATTAAAACAATTTGAACTTTTTGTGGGAGTGTAAGCATTGTTTTAAATGTTACAAGAACCTTTTTGTATCACTGGCATTTACTAATATTTGCATTTGTACAACAGAAATAATTAAGAAAAAAAAGTGAAAATATTTTTTTTTCAAGGTAGGTGGCTCTGACTTCATATTTAAATATAATTTTTACTTTTAAACAACATTTCCTAATAAAGTTTATTGATAATAATAAAAATAAAGGTACTTTACACTTATCACAAATTCATATCTGAATCGCTCGGTATATGGCACCGAAATTTACATACGGTTGCCGTTTTGGTTTCATACGAGCCACCAACTTTTATAAAGAATAAAATTTTCTGAGAAATACACAATAAAAAAAGATTTCCATATTATGGTGCATTTTCGTGGACACACTGTATGTATACCAAAGCAATTATTTTGGTTTAAACCGCAAAAATAGAGGTCCTGAGAACGAACAGAAGATATCGTCCGTACTTTTGTAGAGTTGGCCATTTTGATCTACATAATACTATAATACTATTTAATTATGTTTTTCCTATACTTTACAGATAGTGAGCATCGTACCAGTCATTTCCCACGTAAGTTTCACTACCATGCAGTTCTCACGTCAATTTTCAACAGAACTAATTGAGAGAGAATATGTGTGCATGAAGTAGGTATTCTTCCTTACTTCAATGTTATTTAATGCTTAAACAAGTTCAGATAATTAATTAACACGGACGGAGAGACCTACGGATTTATGATCGACTTTTGCGTTTAAATGATTAATTCCACTTAATTCTTTGCCGCAAGCATCTAAATGCCATAGTTGATCCTACTGGGACCTTGGTTTGTCGCAGTGGTTCCCAAAGTGGACGGTACCGCCCCCCAGGGGGCTGTAGACACATCATGGATAAAAGGGGGGCGTTGTACGGTAGTAAGGGGCTGTTAGTATTTTTTTCAGTTATATAATTTTATTATAAAATTAGTTGACGACATTTACATCGACAACTTTTAGTGGCAAAAAAACACAAAAACTAAAATAAAAAGTGATCGCTCGCATAAGTCATTACAGTACGTAATTAAAGCAATTAACAAAATAAGAAGCAACGCCCTCAACACTAGATTGTATAAAAATTAGCAGAGAATAAGTTAAAGATTTCACTCATTTGGTCCTTCATACTGAAGTACGGTAGCTATTATTGGGTGCCTGTTTAAATCGATTTTACAAACTCTTTGATTCAGTTCTAGAGCTTTTTCAAAACAAAGAAACTCACTACGAGACAACTTAATAACATACAAAGCAGACATATTTAACAAGTTCAACGAAATAAATTTACAACTGCAAGCAGACGATCTGAATTTGGTAAAATATATCTGCATTTGTGTCCAAACGAAACAAAATATAGGTTGAGGAGAATTTGGTCAGTTTGTCAATCTGTCAGCAATTGAAAAATGCGATGAAGACGTGCTGAATTAGGCTACCAACCTTGTATTCACTAGTGACGAGTTAACTCGTGTTAACATGTCAGTTGTGAATAATGTGTTCGCAGCTTATCTGTCAGCATTTGAAGGCACTCCACGAAGACTTCCAACAACTCTTTGAGTATGTTCTCCAAATGAAAATCTCGGATTGAGGTTTGGACTTTAGAATTGCAAGATGAATTAATTGAATATACCAACCAATTAAGAATCAAAATTTAAATTTAAAAACGAGTACCAACAATTCTGGTTACAAAAGAAGATGCTCGAACTTAATCCCGGAATGTGGTCAATCGTAAAAAAATATAATAGCATTTTCGTCATCATATTTAGTTGAACGAGGATATAGTGACAAATCTTTTGACGAGAAAGCGAAACCGCCTACAAATAACTGATAGAGGAGATCAACACACTAGGCACATCCTTCTCACTAGGATTATTTTCAAAATTAAAACATTATTAATATTTATGTTCGTGTTTATGTTAATCATCAGCTTATTGTAACAAATACGATTTAAAATTTTGAGTTCCATGTCTTTTATTTTCTTCGTATGTATCAAAAGGTGAGCTGATATTCTGAGGGGGGCGACAACACTAAATTACTTTGAACAGGGAATGGTGAATAAAATCAGTTTGGGAACAACTGGTTTATCGGTTCAAATCTGACAGTTTCACCGGTCATGTAAATACCCCAAGTAACAGATACGAACACTTGACACCGGTATATGCTTGAATTACATTATACTATAGTTTAGTCCAAGTTTCTGTTCAAGTTTCAAAACTAGACGCGCTTGTATGAACTTGGACAAGGTAATTCAGAAAAAAGCCATCAAAGTTTTAATAGTAGAAGCTAGTTTACCAACTAGGACCAGACCAAGTTTCTGTCCCAATTATCCAAGTTCATATAAGCGCGTCTAGTTTTGAATCTTGGACAGAAAGTTGGACGACAATCAGCGGCGCGTTATGCCATCATGGGGCACAGGGCAATTTTGAATTTGAGGGCTGCATGTACAATGTTGAATTAAGATGAACTTCTTTTTTATAAAAAAATAATTTATACTAACCTTTTTGACCTTTTTGCAACAACGTTTAATATAAGTACCTACATAATTATTTAAAGTAACAACAAATTATTCTAATAAATAGCTTAGCTTTTAAAAATCAACATTCGCAACAAATAAATATATTTTTAATATTTTAAATATTTCAAAAACTGCGATAGTCATCATTATTAACCATTATTAACCAAATAAAAAGAAATAGAAAGAATTACATCGAGTGCTTACGTTTTTCTATACACACTGCGTAATAATAGAGACTTTGAAGGATTTAAGGCGTTTTGCAGATCGAAACTTTTATTTTACAGACTCTGTGGGAGCATTCATCTGTACAGAATAGAATTCAAAAGTTGACAAAAGCAAAGGTGTCGACTGAAAAACTTCAAAGGATTCATACATAAGAGAAAAGCCCTCTTTTAACTTAAGCAATGGTTTCTCATTACTAGTCTCGTACAGTATTAGACATAGTTTCTTTTGTCCCAAAAAAACCTAACGGGTAGCAGCGCAAATATAATAAAATTCACTATTCTTGAGACGGTAATAAATTAGTTAAGATTAGTTGGGGCCTCGGTGAGAGGAGCCTCAATCTGCTTGCAATGTTAATGAGGACTGGCATGGTGTGGTAGTTTATTACGGAAATGAGTTTCCAAAATACTGCTTTGCCCCCCCCCCCCCTTTATTGGGGGCCCTGGGCAAATGCTCATTTTGCCCATGCGATAACGCGCCACTGACAACAATAGTTAATGTAATTCAAGTCATGCTGGCACTATTTATGTATGTCAACAACACAGATTTTAGTTGATTTTATACGTTTTTATACGAGTATAGGACATCATAACTTTCGGTACGACCCCTTCATTCAAGCGTTATTTAAATATGATAAAAAGGAGTATAGATGATTTAGTAGATGCTTACCCAAACATTCTTCCAACCCAACCCATTCCATATTGCCTCCTATCGGAATTGTCAAGCACTCTATCAAGGAGCCTGGTGAATATCCTATTACGCCCTATGTCCTGTCTTGTTTCGTCCGTACCGGGTCCTGGATGCGCGGATCGTCTCCACCCCGTCGTCCTTGGATGATGGTAGATGGGTGGTGGCGATTCTAAAGGTTTTAAAGCATCCGCCTCGTCTATCCTATCGACGACATCCCCATCAAAACCTGGCGATAGAGAACGTTTCGGTCGTTCAAAGAATGTCCCTTCTTGCTCTGGAACTTGCTCCGATGGAACATCAGGCGGATAACTTCGCGACAACTGCTCCGTTTGAGATCTAGCGCGCGGCTGATGCCTTGTCAATGTCTGTAAGGAGAATACGTGTTATTAGTTTGAGAATAAACGTGTAATATAATTTGTAATATAATTTAATTTCAGTCCATAATTGTCTGTTTACTGTGTGTTGTAGATTTGACGACACATGTTCTGCAAATATGATTTTATGATTATGTATAATATTACTCAAATCAAGCCCACAAAAAAATGTTTCTAAAATACAAAAGTATCTTGTTTTTGCACTTTTTGACACCAGAAAAAATGTTTAAATAAAAAAAGAATTTTGAAACCTAATATCAAACGAAAACCTAACGGCAAAGTGGTGTAGGACCGGCTGTGTAATCAAGCAAGTGATAAATTCGGTCCTGCGTTTGGGTTTTACCTTCATAGCTTTGGCGTTAAATCTTTAAGACCCAGTTCTAGCGCTGCCAAAACGATAAAACGTTTTCTATTAACGGCGTTATTTTATGGTTCAAAATTCATGAAATTCTCAGTGTAAATTCTTAGATAAATACGGAGTTTGGCTAAGCAATAAATAATTTTTTGGTAACATAAAAAGGAACTATACGTCTACATGTTTATCTTTTTTAAAATATAATGGCCCTAGCCAAACTCACAAAATAATAATAGATTTTTTATCTAGGTAAAATTTCAGCCCAAACATTATAACTTTTCAGCTAACAGAAAAATTCGATAAATGTCAAAAGTGTACAAAGTTTCACGTACACATATAAATATCTTAAATGCTTTTTCACTCAAACGTTTGTTTCTTTGAGTACATGAGTAAGACATATTTTATCAAGTGTCGTGGGTAGAACACTAACTATAAAGACATAGGCACGGTAAACCTAGACACGGTATGCTGGACAGATAAATATCTTAAATGCTTTTTCACTCAAACGTTTGTTTCTTTGAGTACATGAGTAAGACATATTTTATCAAGTGTCGTGGGTAGAACACTAACTATAAAGACATAGGCACGGTAAACCTAGACACGGTATGCTGGACAGGATTCTTAAACGCGTTCTCCTAGCGCATGACGTCACGTGAGTTCGCATTCAAATGAAGGCGTTAATGTACAAAAAAGTAAAAACGTCACATGAGTTCAAGTGGTGGGGGCCAGTAATCTGCGCTGCAACATACCGTGTCTAGGTTTACCGTGTACATAGGTATACATTACCACCATTACCAGCGTAAATATTTACAGACTGCGAATTTCTCTTCTCAACTCATCACCCAGTATAATTCCAGATGTGAAGAAGAACTATTAATAATAATAATAATCCACGCCTTAACATCCCCTAACAGCTTTCGACACTACGGGGGCATCGGCAGGGCCGAATTATCATTATTATGGCCCGCGTCTGTGGCACGTCTGAAGTTGTTTGGCTTTCAGCATTCGCCGAGGAGTAAAGGAAAACCACAGAAAAACCTTCACTCTGAAAGCAGGGCGCGACGACCGAACTCACGCCCCCCAGACTGATTGCCAAGCGCTTTACCGCTGCGCCACGCTGACAAATTATTTTACGTTTCTTATTATTATTATTTTGAATACACTACATTCTGGCTGTATCTCAAAAGAAAAGATTTTTTTCGTAATTGGTTGTCCATATTACCTACATGGATTTGGGATGAAAATTGGCTCAAGCTGTATTTTTTGGTGTTTGAATAAGGTGATTAAAATATAGCGTACTTCTATACAACTTTATAATGTATATGTTACGAGCAAACCCCGAAATTGTACAATGTGCACATTGTACAGTTTGTTTTGTTCAAAGCTGACACTGCACCCCCTAACCGCACAAAGTTCGAAATTTCCTTGTTTTGATGGACTTTGTACGGCGATACTAGTACAATGTTATTGTATACTGATATTGTACACGGTCAACATTGTATACAGTCGCCAAATCAAATCCAAACCAAATCCTTGCGTTGTAGTAAAAGTCTAAAATCGATGCATTCTAGAATTATTAGAAAATATGTGTATTGTTGTGCGTTGAATCCACAGGTTAATGTGAAGCTGATTTAAACATATCTAACTATTTTACACCAAAAATTCTAGTCATTCTTCGTTCTATATTTATTTCAATTAGAACATAATATATATAATACAATAATTTATACAATAATAATAAATATATAATACAGTAATTTTTAACTGTTTTCGTTACCATCATTTCTTTAAATATACGTTTTTTTGTACCAAATAGATTTACTGAATATATAAATACATTTTAATCCAGAAGTAATCCAGAAGTAAATGAAGTAACTTATTTTCTTAATTATGTATACAAAATATCGCCCTAGTGTAAGATTCTCTATTAAGGCAATATCTAAATGCAAAATTTTTGGTGGAGGTACGACGAAAGACTAATAAAAGTTCTAAAAAGATGATAAACAAATGTTCTAATTCGCTGGTTTTGAATAATACAGCAAAATATGCCAAGTTGAGAAGTACGGTCTCAAGAACACAAAATGTTTTTGTAAGATTCCATTACACATTAAAAACAAAAGATGAAAATATCAAAAATTCTACAAAAAAGTTAAACAAATTCCACACATTATCAATTTGCAATTTTAATTTGGTTTTAATATATGACAAGATAACAGTAAAAATAAGCCAATAAATTGTTTGTTCATAGGTATAAATATTACAACCGTAGATTTTCTTCAACTTAAGACTGCAATCAGACTGGCAGAAAACATATGCAAGCAAGACTGAGAAATTTATTTACTTCTAGGACTGCTACCTATTTCATAAAAACTATCAAAGCAAAGCAGTGAAATGAAAACAGAGACGACTGTGTTTTTGTGGGATCAGGAAAAACATTGCGCAAATTGCAAAAAGACCCACGATATTATTATTTTTTAAATTATTAACGTGAATTATTAAAACCTAAATTGCTAAATAGTACGGTTTTAATACGGAAACTGTTTACACTTGACTTCAATAACTAACTCACTTTTAGACATGATTTCACTGCTTCTGAAAGCCAATAACGCACAGGCGCAACACTACCATCTTGACATTGCACAAGACTCATGTAATGTTGACATTGTACATATAGCGCCATACAAAGTCCGTCAAATGAGTAAATATCGAACATTGTACGGGTTGGGCTTGCATTGTCAGCTCTGTACAAACAAAGTTGTACAATGTTGACATTGTGCGATTACAGGCTTTGCTCGTAACATATACAACAATTTATACCGATAGAGCTAAGATAAGGACTAAAAATCGACACCTATGATTTATTTAACTTGCAAACCTGTTATTTTTAGCTAAAATAACATTATATGACGAATTTAATAAATAAATGAAATGAATGAGATGTAAGTACTGAGTACTGACAGTATAATACGGTGGAATACAGTAGAGACTTGATACAAAATTATCCTCACTATGGATGCTTGTTTTTTAGAACGTACAAGCTGTAATGATTCCTCGCGTGTATTGCAAAATGGAACATAGGCAATGTTCCACGGTCGAACAGACACGGTATGTTGAATGTTTACTCAAAATGTGATGCTAGCAACACACATCTCCGAATACATATTTGCAAAATCATGGATGGACCATATATGAAAAATATATGTGGTGCGAATAGTAATTAGTCGATGTGATCAGAAGCATTAAAAATTAATACAGATATTAGTTACAAGGGCTCATTAGCGCAAAAACAAAAATAGTCCAGGTTTGCAAATTACTCATTAATTAGAAATTCACCAAATTCATGCATAAGCTTCTTTATTTATATAGCCTCGAATAATGCCATATTTGCAAAGCACACTCGTCCGTCGGTCTGTGTTTATAATAAACATCAGTTTCAGCCGTAATTTATGCAATATTAGATTAGCCGGACAGCGGGCATTACGCAAACATCAATTAATGCTCTCGCATAACGACCATGTCACAAGTTTAATAAGGCAGCGAGATTGATTTTACATCGCACGAACCGTTCATTGTTTATCGCCATGATTTTCGTCAATCAACTGATGACGGATCCGTCAATAAAACAACAACAAAAAATCCCGCATTATGGTTATGCAAAAACAGCCATGAGCAAAATTATTCGCCACCGCGGGACAACCACAAGAGAGAGGAATGAGTCTAATTTATGACTAGAATAACGTTGCAATCTGGCGAATTACATGATAAATTTGTAAAAGGGCAAATTTATTGAAAGAAGTGTTTATTCGTAAAATATGCATAAATTGATAATATACATATATTGACATCAAATAAAATAGAGGATTATTTTTGATTTTCTTAAAAAAACTACAGTTCAGCCCTGGATTTGAACCAACAAAATGCGACGTTAGAACCAATTGAACTACTGAATGAAGCCTATGACAATTAGTTTTATGTCAATCAGACGTGGTGTGCGTTCCAAGTGATTTGAGAAAAATCAAGTTTTTATTTCCAAAGTGGTTCAAACTACTCGAAGTCTAACGATTTTGTTTCCAAAATGTGCCAGATTTATTACACAAAAAGCATAATTTAACCTATAAACATTTCTATATTAAATTTGAAGTTTTAAAAGAATTTTTTGTTCTTTTTTTAGGATTTCGTTCTCTATGAGGAGTTGCATGGAATAGGGCACTCGCTGGGTCCCATACGACTGGTTTGATACTAATAGTGGAGTGCAATTATATTATATACCTGGAACCTGGGGAATAGGCAGGGATTTTTATAAAATCTCTTTCATAAAAGATAAAATAATTATCACTTCACAAAGTTGCGATATGGCTTTCCGTCTCATAATTTTACTGGGGTTGAAGCTTTCAGTTTAGTTTTCGTTTGTAGAATGGTGGCGGCGCCGGTATTTTTTATATTAATACAACAACAAAAACTAACAACGATAATAATAGGAATACATTAATTTATACACGTAAACTCTGTTATAAATCGCTATGGTGAATCTTAGGATTAGACTACACTGCTCTTCTGAATCAAAACATTCATATAGCTTACAAAATGATTATGAAGTTAGGAACATAAAAAAAACAAATAAAACGTTTTGTTTTAGGAGTGTGAATAGTTGGCAGCTTTAGATAAAACCGATTTTTAAATAATTTTGGTACCCTAAAAATACCGTAACCTGACAATTTTCTAGGCTGAAAGCACAGATGGAACTGAAAACACATGTTTCTTCGCTGATAGCTGTACAAGTTTCAAGCTTTTATTTAAGAATACTTAAGAATTCTGGTAATTTTTGAAGTGTATCAAAGAATGGCAATTTTTTTTTGATTATGAAAAGCTATGATGGAACACATCGAATTTACAAAACATCCAAGTAAAACTTGTTATTACGAATCACGTTTGACATTCGACACGTTCTATAAGAAGAATTCGGGAAAAATGTAAAATACACTTAGTGAATATGTACCTGCAAAGTTAGACTTTATTTTGACCTGAAATGTTTTACTTTGTTATTTATCATTTATTTTATCTGTGTTTACCAACAAGCGTCAAATAAAGGTAAACTTTGTTTGTAGGTAGTCATATGCCGTGGGTTTTAAATACCAGTTTAAACCCCCAACCTAGTTTGAGTATACACAATCCTTGAAACCTAAACTCGGGGACGGTTTTATACTGATTGAAAACCCCGGCCTTAGGAACACAATGCAAAGGGCTTTAAACACTCGGTTCCTGGTTCCCCGTTCATTCCCCCATTTCTAAAATTTTGGAATTCTAAGTCTTCACCATATAGGCCATTTTAGACTAAATTCAACCAAAACCATGAAAAAATAAAGTAAATTTGCAAATTCGTATGGTCTGTTTCTGTTATATTTAGTCTATTTAGTGCCTTGAACAATATTGTCCTAAAATGTCCGCGTCATTCTTTTTTGGGGCATTTTACCCCAAACTACCCTACCTTGTCTGAAATCGCTCATAACTCCTTCAAACTTGGCATTTAGTTGTTTCGAATGACGCTAATTCTGGCATAAACATAGAAAAATTCAAAATGGTGGATCTTTAATTATAATTTAGACATCATATATCGTCGGATATCAGCTTGTGCAATTATAACTCAAAACTACTGACTACTATTGGACAGATCAACTTGAAGTTTTTACCGCATGTTCAACAAACAGCTTTATCGCTAGATGGAACCGGAAACTCAAACCGTTAAGTTTTTTTTTATTCAATTGCTAAAAGCATTTTGATTTTATAAGCTAAATCGATAATTTTGCTTTGACGAGTCCATTTCCTCAAATATACATTCTCATGTCAGTGGGATGGAGATGATAAATGCGGGGTGGCGCAGGGATCATTGGTGGGACCGCTATTCTTTGTCATCTTCATGGACGATTTGCCCACGAGCGTGCCGGCTCACTGCGTCATGATGCATTTGCAGCAGCCTCAACATGGTTCAGAGCCAACCAGCTAAGTCTAAACGTAGGCAAAACTGAAAGAATTCTCTTCACCTGCAATCGCCGTGGAGGAGAAGAAGCAAAGACCGTACGGTTGCTGGGGATCACTATGGACACAAGACTCACGTGGAGGGCCCATATTGGAGACCTTAAGTCTCAGCTTGCAAAGTTGATCTATGCTATAAGAAGAATCAGGGAAATCCTTGGCCATGAAGCTGCTTTGTCAGCCTATCACGCATTGTTCCACTCCCGTATGATGTGTGGTTTGGAACTGTGGGGAGAGTCAGATGAGAAGTCACTGTCACCCACTGTTTGCTGAGCTGAGAATATTAACAGTACCTTAGCTTACATACTAAAACAACTTATAAGAGCAAATTGGAAACTCCAAGCCTACACCAGGGGTGAATTCACAATAATAAATACCAGAACACAACACCGCCTAAATGTTCCTCGCAACAGAACATGGCCTACAGCTTCACAACATCGCCATCTAGAAATCTACAACAATACTCCAGAGGAATGTAGAATCCTCTCCATAAAAGGATTCAAAAATTGGATAAAGAAGATGCTTATGTCAGCAGCCAATGTACTCGGTGGAGGAATTGATGTCTTCATAGCTTTGATCAAAAAGGATTATGACTTTATCAGCACACATCGTTCTTTATATTGAATTAATGTTTATTTTCTTAAAATTTTCAATGTATGTGTTTTCTTTGAGACAGTAAAGAATATCATTATTATTATTAATTATTTCTGGTTCAACAAGCGTTAATTACTTGTATATAGAATCCAACGGCATTTGATATTTTGATTTCAGCCCACTTTATCTTATCACCGTCATGGTCGAGAGAGATTTGCGGGCCTAGTTTTCAGTATTTTTTTGCGAAATACAACAATTTTTAGTCAATATATGTACCCAATTTGGAATCAATTGATTGCATAATGTCGTCAATAAAAACAAATCAAAAGAATGCCGTAATTTTATAATAAAAATTGGATTTTTCCCTTTAATTCTAATTTTCAGGTGCTCCATTTTGGATTTGCGATTTTGAATTTTGCCACATTTATGCCATATTTTGATTCAGCGTCCTTAAAAACCAATAAAAATGCTAAACTAGATTTGGTCGAAGATTTATTTTATTTTCAATTAAGTTACGCAATTTTGGCGCTGCCATTCTAATTTTGAGCTTTAATGCCATACCTATTCGGATTTCGTCCAAAACACCTAAATGCCAGGTTTGAAGAAGTGGTGGTAGTTTAGGGTACATTACCCAAAGAAGCATGACGCAGCGATAGGACTGTTTAGGATTTGTAGTGTGTTGGACTTACAAATCAAGCCCGAAAACAGCGTCAACTACCTGGGAGTAAGAATAGACAGAAAACTCAGGTACAGGAAGCACGTGGAAGAGGTGGCGGCAAGGGTGGAGAGGACTACAGGAGCTCTCCTGAAGCTGATCCCAAGGTTGGGGGGCCCAACGACAGCAAAGAGGAGAGTACTCGCGTCCGTTGCGGAGTCGGTGATGCTATATGCGGCGCCGGACTGGGCGGACGACATGGAGTTTGCAAACAGAAGGCAGCGGTTCCTACCAGTGGAAAGAAGAGCGGCAATCGGAGTGACGTCGGCGTACAGAACTGTATCTACTGTGGCAGTACTGGTAATTGCGTCACTGGTGCCCCTACATCTAAAAGTAGAAGAAAGAAGGCAACGGTATGATAGAAGACGACATGATGGTGGTCCCCGAGTCACCGATCGAACAGCCGCAATAGACGCATGGCAGAGAGAGCGGGACCGGGATGAAAGTGGACGATGGACCCATCGTCTGATATCCAGCCTATTGGGGTGGGTTTATAGAAGACATGGTAAAATCACCTATGAGCTTACCTAAGCTCTAACCGGCCACGGATGTTTCGGGGCATACCTGCACCGAGTCAGGAGAAGGGACAGCTCAGAATGCCTGTACTGCGGGGAGGAGGATACACCTGGGCATACTCTCTTCCGATGCGAAAAATGGACAGAACATAGAAGCGCGTATCCATATCAGGTAGACCTCAACGAGGAAGGAATGGTCCGGGGCATGCTGAACGGGCCGGAGGAGTGGGGGCAGATCACACACACCGTGGGAGACTTCCTAAGGTGCAAGAACGAGGAGGATAAGCGTGAAGAAGCAGGAGGACCTCCCACGCCTTAGTTGTTAAGGAGTAGGTAGGTATGGTCCCGGGGACGGATGGAGAAAAAGCAAGAGGGGCAGAATAGCGGCCGGAAACCGGCGCAGGAAAGCTTCTGGAACTACCGAAACGAGTAATGTTTATAGTTCTGGAAATCCTGACCAGACTTCAGGACGACCGGAGTCAGGCGAGGGACCAGTGGTCGAATCGTGGACTCGTGGTCCCAGAAGAGATGAGAAGGTGGCGGTGTCCCAAAAAGAATTGTGGTTCTGAGCACGTAACGGTGGAGGTAGTAGAATAAGTACTATAGTAGTATGTTATTAGTAAGTAGGTTAGTATGACTTTTGTTTGTCTTATGTATATTTGTGGTCAAAATAAAGAGTAAAAGAGCCAGTAGGCCACAAGACGGAAAGGCGACGGGAGAAATGTCGGGAGATGTCGCTGCAGGAAGTATGCCCTTCAGGCGATGCCATGCAACGGGGTTCTTCCCACCCCCCGCATTAAAAAAAGTGTGTCGTACAGGGCAGTAAATAGAAGGTACTTACCGATTTGCAGATTAACCTAATTTTGTTCAGGGTTAAAACCTAATATGGCTGGGCTAATAATAGGAAATATGAAATGTGGCTAACAGTTTGAGCTTTCCTTCAAAACGAATTGTTAAAAAGGTAGAAAAGCACAAAAGATTTTTCAATAACATTAACGTCTTTAAATCTAATTATTGAAAATTTCAGGATGCAATGTTTACAGACATTGCGCGCTAGTACACATTTTCTCTGCTTTGCGGAATTCGTATTTTCGGGTTATTTAATTCAGTATAAAGTTAAATCTGCCCCCGGCGAAATCTCTTTAGACAGCGTAAGCTTGGTAAATTTAAAATGAGGGTGGGGTCAGTGGACAGGGTTCGGATTAGGAGGACACACATTGTTTCACATATTCCTCCGGCACTGGGATTTACCTTTGAGACACTGGTTTATGCTAATTTCGTTTGCCCTGACCCTTTTCCATTCTGACTGACGTGTTACCACACTCCGAAAGATCTCTTTATACACTTAGAACGTTAGAATGTTGTCCATGAAATGTACCTAATTAAAAAAGGTGACTGACAATGTCAGCATATTAAAAGTAACTTTCTCATTCCTATAACATTGGGTAAACACATTTTTGAATGTGCATGTTTTATTTTTTAATTAGGAGTCGCACAAAAACAAACAACAAAAATATTTCGCATTTTTTATTTTGTGGTTGATGTTGAATCTACAATTTCATTTTTCGAGTCGAATTATAATTATAATATGTTATCTGATGATCTGAGTGATCTCTGTTTAGCTGGCCATATACAGCTTGGGCTATTTTAATATTTAGCCCAGTAATATTGTATAAATACAGATATTCACTTCGGAGAATTTCAAACACAGTGGGTTTTTGCGTACACCTTGAAAATGGTATATCTTTCATTTTAAATTTAACTTTCACTGTCATCAGAACAATATGACGGGAGATAATATCGCATATACGCTTTGCCCATCTTTCCAACAACGAAGTTAGGAGACAATTCTAAATCTTTTAATTCTCTTCTTTGCCAGTTGCTTGTACAAAGCAACCGTTTCACCTATCACGGCTAAAAACATCTCCCACACGTAAGAGTAGCACGGTACACATTGTATACAGCGTGTCACCTTCCAAATCCAGAAAATTTATAGGAGAATTTAAAGAGCATCATATTTTATGACAACAATCCATTAACATGTAGTGTGTTCATCAGAAGAAAAAGCTGTTTTATATAAATTGTTCTTTTTTGTGGGTATTTTCCAATCTTTCACTAGCCTACATATGAACACATTACACAAGTTTATTTGCATTTCTGAAAAACAAGGTGGGTATTACATTACAAGACACTTCTTCACCTTTTAACGACTTACATATCTCAGAAATGGTCAAGATTTAATTACATGTGACTGTTCTTTTCCTGTATTATAAAATATGATGTTCTATCATGTTTTCATTCTGTATTATTGTCATTCGATCATTAAAAAGCAGGACTACAAAACTAGAAAATTGAACTGATTTATGATCAAATTCTATTTCGAATGGAAGGTTCTATCAAGTTCAAGCCATAGGACTACTGTTTACATACAGCGTGTTCATAATATCGGACGGACTATCTCTCAAAACATTTATGGCGGTACAAGAATTTTGACTTTCTGATGGGAACAGCCTGCATATAGTTACATTTCTGGAATGTATTCTGTTAAAATTAACTGTATAGAAATCATTGAATTTGTACGTCGATTGTGTGCAAATGGTGGCCGCCTTTCATTGCAAGTACTATTCGAACTAAATGTTTCAAAAAAGAAAATCGATATTCTTAGAACGGCAATTGTTTAAATTAATAAAACCTGCCATTCCAAATAGAATTTAATTATAAATAGGTTCAAATAAATATGTGATAGTTCGAAAAAATAAAATTGACCTCGTTCGTACGACACTAGCGCGATCTACAACAAAACAAGTAACGTTTTGTATTTTATTCTTTTTTTTGCAGAAGGCGAATTCTTTAAGATAATCAAATGTTAAAATTAAAACAGGCCACCCTGTACAGTTACATGTCTTTTGAATACATATCGGGAAACGAAACATATTTTTCGTTTCCGACACATCCTTGTCTCTCGCCGGAAATTAATATTTCTGAAATAGATCTTTATCAAGTATGCGAGCGGACAGGTTGTTCGCGTCTTCTCTCTCGTATTTTGTTTTTCGGTGTCTGAAACACATGTTTGTATTCGGAATTTGGTAATCCAACCATCAGAATTCCGGGTTTATGCACGTCTTGCAAAATGTTTACAGGGATAATTCTGTTGTTAAAATGACTGTCCTGGATATACTATGCAATGATAAATTCAGTTAAATTGCTATAGCTAGACTTTCACAAAAGGAAACACCGTCGGCAACTAAGGAAAATTTAAGAAAATCTGGTGTGGCCAGGCACATTACTTTATCATACAATATACAAAATTAATAGTTTAGCTCTATGAGATTCTATTTGACCGAGATCGATTGTGTCTGCATTAAAATAATACAAGTTAGTAAGGATTTGACAGATGTTGTGACAATATTGACAGTAGGTACTGTCAAAAAATCAGCGTTTGATAAATCCTGGCTACCTATGTAGTTTTAATGCAGACACGATCTCGATCAAAAAGAATTTGCTCATACAGCTAAAATATTAATTTTACCAAAAAATTTCATAGACATAAATTACACAAAATTTTCGACGACTATTTCGACGAAATTACAGAAATTGCAGCTTATTTACAAAATTGTTAAAAAATGCTTAGAGCAAACATCTAGTTCCTTTGGACCCTTTTGAACCAAAAGCTTTTCAGCTCTAAGTTTGGTCATAAAACTTCTAAATATGAAGTTTCGTCCCGATACCTTTAGTAGTTTCTCCGGAATCGTGGCCACAAAAATCGGGTACACACACACACACAGACATTTTTTGTACCTTGGTCAAAACTGATCAAGGGACCCAAAATGACCTATTTCCACTAAAATCTCAATTTTTTCCGGCACGATTGCAATACTTTATCACATTGCGTATGATAAAGGAAAAAGCATCAAACTTGTTTAAGGTGACAGTTTTCTTTACATATTTTATCTTACCGCTTAAGTAGAAATTCAAATTTAACTCTATATTATTTTGTTTAAAATATTAGTTATATTTAAATAATTGTCTTTGCTCTTTCATAATTAATATTATTTTTGGGTGTACACAAAGTACTTATTATTATTTGCGTAAAATACAATAACATAATTTCCAAAATACTACTAATTTTTACTTCAATCACACGTACAAACTATAGTATGCATTTAAAAAATAAACCCTTTAAATGATTTCGATTATAACTACGAGACCTTTCTTCACAAAATACAATTTATACATCGTTTTAAATGTCTATTTTATATTTTTAATTTGAAATTTCAAAATCAAATAACGGAAATAGGTCTTTATGGGTCCCCTGAACATTTTTGACCAAGGTACAAAAAAATGTATGTGTGTGTGTGTGCGTGTGTATACGATTTTTGTGGCGACGAATCCGGAGAAACTACTAAAGGTATCGGGACGAAAGTTCATATTTAGAAGTTTCATGACCTAACATAGAGCTGAAAAGCTTTTGGTTCAAAAGGGTCCAAAGGAACTGGTAGTTTATTCTAAGTCTTTTTCAAGGATTTTGCAAATGAGCCGCCATTTCTGTAATTTCGTCAAAATAGTTAAATAATAAATTAAAGTAGAGGAAATTTTGAATAATTTATGCCTATGACATTTTTTGGTAAAATTAATCGTTTAGCTGCAAGAGCAAATTCTATTTGATCGAGATCCGTCGCATCAGCATTGATATGAAACTACATAGTAGCCAGGATTTTGACAAATATTTTTTTGTGCAGTCACACTCGAACACAGCTGATTTCACCAGAAGTTGGAGCACCGCTATGGAATGTTGCCGCTCTAGTACGGCAAATTACAAAATACAATTTTGAAATAAAATAAGATCACCAATTTGATTGTTTGTTGATATGAAATATCAACCCGTCTTTATATCCAATTCTAAAGACGATAAATTGAGAAACTTGTAAATAAAGTATAGCGATTAGTGTCGTTTTATTTTAGTATGTCGGTATGGATGTGACATCTATAGTGTCATAAACAAATATAAATCTGCCAGACATTGAATTACCTTTTTAAACTTGACGTTTTGTCAAAGTAGTACCAACCTAACATTTCCTATACAGAAATATAACCATTTTTTTATTTTTTTTTAAATACATGTTTCTTAAAAAGGAACACAATAAACGTTGATGTCACTCCTGCCAAAAACTAGATAGCGCGACTCGCTCACGTGCGTCGGCGACGCTCCGCCTTCGGTGACGCGCCGCATCACCGCTCATCGCGCTATTCCGTACTTTTAGCACTTGTGGCATAAATAACTATTATTCTAATGACGTAGTGTAGGTAGTGTCAAATGCTGATGGTTTGACAATAACTACGATTTATCTCAATAAAATAGATTCTCATGCAGCTAAACTATTAATTTTATATATTGTATGATATAGGTAGTCATGTGCCTGGCCACATCAGATTTTTTGGTACTATATTGTAATTAATACCTTTATCATTATAGTTACTATAATTATATCGTACAAGCTTAAAATAAATTCAGATGATTATTTTTTGACGTTTCTTAAAACCAATGAAATGCTTCTTTATTTGTCACAAGGGTAAGTTTCAACCAATTATGTCATTATTATAGTGGGAATAAATCTCTTGTGATTATTCTCGGGAATAATCACTGTAGCTTTTATTTGCCTAGCAACTGTCAGATAATATATTCACAATGTGTCAACGATATTTTCATATATTGTAAGTAATATTAATTAAATAAAATTTTTCAATAATTTTATGATAGTTTTATTGATCTTTTTTATTGTAAAAATTTGTGAATCAAAAAATAATCTAGTCAAATATAACTCGAGAGTTCCATAAATTAGAAAATAATTTGACAGATTTTGTTCAAACTTGTTGCCATTTGGCAATAGCCACTCGAGCCCTGCGGGCTCTCGTGACTATTGCCTGGCAACAAGTTTTCAAACAATCTGTCAAATTATTTTCAATTTATTCTCACTCTCTTGTTATATTATTACTGAGCATAACTCAACTAAACTTTTTCTCCTACAAAAAATGCATTCAGACAACATTTACAGATAATTTAATAATATTATAATGTGTATATAAGAACTTTTTGTCTATAAGCTACTATAAATGAGATATTTTAAAAGTTTTAGATGAGTTATGCCAAAATACCAAGTTGAAAAAAAACTCCCTCTCCAGATTCAGGTCATTATAATTTATTTTATTTCTTGCTGGTTATTAATTTAAATACATTACTACCATAGTGTTTCGTTCTATTTTTTTATAGAGTGATTCCGTTCGTCAAATATCAACCCAATTAGTTTATTTGAATTATTTTAGTTTATTTGCATTGTACTCATATTCTACACAGGTCAAATACACCTTATTAAAACTTATGACAAGAAGTGTATATCAACTCATTACATTCATAACTACAATTCAAAATCAATTCGGCCACAGAAAAATAAACTAACACACAGTTTCCCTAAAGCGGATGTTTCACAGCTGTGTGCATCTGTGTCAAACACAAAGCGGAAATTGAACCCAGTTCAGCAACTATGTACGTGCATGTAGACGGGGGTGCATTATACCAAGAGAACAACAGAATTCTGTAATTTATGTGCGATGGTGGTGAATGATAACAAGCCAGGTCTAGCGTATATCTGTGCTTCTAACAAATAAATGAAAAAGCCACTCCACTGCAAAACGTTTTTTTGTTTGCATTTCAGATTTTAGCATATACGTTGAACGAGGACTCGCGTTTTTTTGTCAATACTAGATGCATGCGCCACAGCTACAACCACTGATGGAAATAAACAATAAATAACATAAAATAAATTAATTGCTTCTATTGCCCTAAAAAAACAACACAAACAAAAGATAACCATACAAATTTGGCTAAAATATTCTATGTATTCTTGGGAGCTGTATTTTTATACCCTCCACATTTACGGTGGTAGGGTATATTCCCTTTGTCACAACATTTGTATCACCGTTACAGGTATAGCGTGACAGGTATAGACTTGTATATACAGGTGTCTCACGGAACTGGTACATTAGAAGTTTCTCATGTTCTACTATTTCTAGAAACTTGAAATTTTGGAATTAGAACTTACTCGATCTGAGCTCTTCAGTTAAAATATTCTCAAGTTAACTGTCACGTCGGGTCACCGGAAGTCGGTATCAACTTTGTTATTTTAAATGAAATGATATAACTTAAATTTTATTTTTGGGTTCTACGTGTCAAAATACATCATTTTGCATAAGGTTTACCTATACCTAAATATCACCATTTTTGAGTTTTTTTTCGATTTTACTAACTCGTTGGTGATTTTCGGGGTTACATTTAAAATTGAATATCTCGGTTATTATTGAAACTAGAAACATAACCAAATAAGACGATGTTTAGTTCAACACTCTGCATACCGATACGGCATTCAATAGGAACTGTTATTCCCTATCAATCAATATTAGGGTTCCCTATATCTATCTTTAATAGTTTTTGAGATATTGTCATATTTTCTTTAAAACCATTTTGAATACTCCCATTTATTAATAGGGGACCCTGGCGGTGGCCACCAAGCTCAACAGATTTAACACCATTAGACTCTTATTTCTAATGTCATGTGAAAAGTCAGGTCTATTCCACACCAGTTAATACTCGCGAAGAATTGACTAACAGAGTAGTAGCCGCCATTAATGGACTTGAGCGACAAAAAATCCGAAGAACGACGCGACGCAGCGATGACAGAAGTACAGCGAACAGTTTTAAAATGTTTGGAGCAGAACGGGCAGCATTTCGAACAACATAATTAAGTTTTAATTTAAGTTAGATATCCCAAATATATTTTAGTTTTAACAAACATTCTCAATATTTTTCTGTTTTCCTGCTGTTCCAAAGTTGTTATATTCCTATAATCAATGAAGAATAAATCGATAAGGTGTACGAAAGTTTCCATCCTGTCATACTCGTGAACTATTAATAATTAAGGAAAACGCAGAACGTCATAACGAGTATTAGATTTTTTTTTAAAGCAGTGCGATCGATTTCGTCATTTATACATCATCAGGCTTATCTAAAAGGTAATATTCTGCAACCAGTTCAATTACAGAGTCCAGTGCAATGACACCTTGCAAGTTATATTTATATTTTACCGCGTGACAGTAAGTGCTTGACGTACATGTGTTGACTGTTGTATTATAATAATTGTGAAATTGCCTTTTAGATGAGCTTGATTATGTCTAAATGACAAAATCGATCGCTCTGCTTTTAAAATAAAAATCTAATACTCGTTATGACGTTCTGCGTTTTTCTTAATTATTAAGAATAAATCATTTTGTATTTAGTTTGCATTCTTTTATACTATATTTAAAATAACAAAGTTGACACCGACTTTCGGTGACCGGACGTGACAGCTGAAGAGCTCAGATCGAGTAAATTCTAGTTCCATAATTTCAAGTTTCCAGAAATAGTAGAACACGAACATGAACACGTACCAGTTCAGGGCCGGCCCTAGCGTTTTTGCCGCCGTAGGCAAGATCTCAATAGTGCCGCCCCCTGATTGATTGATTAATTACTTTTATAACAAACCAACTGCAAATGTTTGAAATAATTATTATCAAATAATAAATTCATGCATCATGAGTCCTTGCGTGTATTATTTTTTATTATATTTTGCAAGACGCGTTAGTAATGTAGCGAAAACAAACATCCTACACACCACGTACCAAGATATTATTTTCTTGTCGAAAGTAAAACGTACTATGAATTCTATAGCCCGAAAACTATTTCTTGCAGGCATAAGAATGTATTTTTCACCGGTCCATTCATGCGGCATTAATATGTTTACCTCAAATAGTCTGCCCAATATCGGCGTAGAAGGTATTTTTACGGCCACAGAACTACAAGTTTTTGTCGAGCCAGCCGATGCGTCCGAGAGTTTGCAACGTGTTTGCAAGTCCAGATGTGCGATGTTACGAATCGGCATTAAATTAAATATTTTCGGTACTCTCGGTACAAATATTTGACAGTGCATATCTCGCAGCGCAATTTGCTTAGATTAATAGGATAATATGTAATACTAAATACTAATAAAACAAAAGACGATAGCTAATTTTGGTTTTCACCATTGAGTTTCTCTCAAAAAAAGACGATCTTACTCATTTTTCGATATCTCTTATAGTTACCGAGATCTCCTATAGTAACATCGAATTTGGCCCACCTGTACATACTTAATTAATTACATACTTACAAAATAGCAGCTCAATTGATTTATTATTGTTATAACAAACCAACTGCAAATCATTGAAATAATACTGGGTGCAGGGCCGGCCGTAACGTTTTTGCCGCCGTAGGCAAGTCTCAATAGTGCCGCCCCCCTAACTTCAAAATGATTTATACAAAAAAACAGATTTATACAAAAATCATGATCCAGAAAAATATAGTCAACACTGAGACAATATTTACGAAATTTATTTCTAATAAAAACACAACCTTTGGAGATTATACCAGTACAAACAATACTTTTAAAACAACAAAGAATAAAGAATACTAGTACAATATACAAAGTTTAACCTTAAATTAAAATTATCTCTTTCGAACGCTTTTTCTGCAAAATCGCGAGTAATTTCTTTCAGATCTAATGTATTACTCAATTCATATTCAGTGGCCTTCATTGCTAACCCATTAAGACAATTTTAAGTAGGCATGGTTCTTAAGTACTATTTTTATTAATATTAGTTTAGCAAACTGTCTATCGCCCGCTCAGGTAGCAACAGTTATAGGCAGGGTTAGAAAAAAACTGCTAAGCAATGTTTAAATTTGGCCCAATGTTAAGGGAGGTAATGAATTTTTAAAAACGTCAACTGGAGCTTCTGGAAACAAGGTCTATGGACGCAAAATCATTTAACATCATAATTAATTCGCCCGACTATGAAAATAGTACCAATAATACCATCAAAATGTGACATTATTATTGAAATGTATTATAAATTATCAGTGATTATCAGTGAAATTTGTCATGAACTACTTGCATCAAATATCTCCGAAAGTATTAAGCTTAGCAGAAGAAAATCTACACCATATTAAAGATGAAAAGTATTACTTAAAAATATTGAAAGATGTAGATTTGGGAGAAGGTTAAAAAACGGGTTTTCAGAACCAAAATATTATGTCAATATCTACACTGTTAAGTAATCGGTCATCAGCAAACTTCGTTTTTGACAGAATAGATATTGAGATAATATCTCCGTTCTTTACATTTCCCCAAATCTAAACCTTTCAATATTTTAAGTAATTCTTTGTTTATCATGTACCCAAATCTTCAAAATGTTATCTTTAATATGATGTATAATTTGTTCTGCTAAGAGTATTATTTTCGGAGATATTGATGTAAGCAATTCATGGGGAATTTTTTAATCACTGATAGTTTTTAATTAATTTCAATAATAATATCATCAAAGACTCAGCACATTTTAATATTATTTTTATAGGCGGGCAAATTGTGTCTACCCAAATAAAAACTAACTAGCTTACCATTTCGGCAGCAAATGCTAAACCGTTAAGATGGAGGAATCGCCAACTTTTAAAGCGGTTTCTAATATATCTTTGGAATGTGTCAGTAAATCATTTTTACTTACCTATAACATTTTCTTTAAGTTTGTGGATCGCATAAAAACTCAAAAGGATCGTTAGGACTATTTTATATTTCTCTTTTGATTTTTGTATATAGGATCACTACACTACAGTACACTTTCATATTATTTTTCCTAATTGATCATAAATTTTTCCTAATTGATCCTAATTCTTTATAAAAGCTAATGAGCTATTTTATTTAAATATGTCTTTTATTGGCTGCTATGCATCTTAAAACATAGGAATGAAGCCTGTCAATTCCTATTGTATTTGATTGTATTTTACTATTCCTTTATTTTATAGATTCAGGCAATATTTTAGAGCCTTTTTTTATTGTAGTTCAGTTGGTTTTGCCGCCCCTAAACTTTGCCGCCGTAGGCAGTTGGCTACCTTGCCTACCGCCTAGGGCCGGCCCTGACCAGTTCCGTGAGACACCCTGTATATTTTTGATCAGCATTGAAAACTAAATCGATTTAGCTATGTCCGTCTGTCTATATGTGTACACGATAACTGCCGTAATTTTGACGTAATTGATCTGACGTTTGGTACACAGCTTATTTTTATCTACAACATTTATGGATAATTTAATAATATAATAATGTGTAAATAAGAACTTTCTCTCTAAAAGCGGTATAATTCTGCTGTAATTTTAGAGCAGTTGATCTGAAATTTCGTACAAAAGCTTATCTCTTAAAAAGTAAGCACAAGTACATGAATGCGAAAATCGGTTAACTCATTTTTTTTTTCAAATTCACGCGATAACTGCCGTAATTTTGGAGCAATTAATCTCAAATTTGGTATACAAGCTTATCTCTTAAAAAGAAAGGACAAGATAGTGAATGGGCAAAATCGGTTAACTCCATTTTTTGGTTCGAATTGCACACCAAAAATATTTTACGGTAGGGGTATTTTAACTTCAGCCCGGCTGAACATAATTTTCTTACTAGTTGTATACATCTTTGGTTATGCTTTACAAATAACATGCAAAAAGTCCCTATTTATGTTGTGTCTGCGTCGCGAATTATGTTGTGTCTGCGTCGCGTAATTCTAAAAAAAGTGAATACATAGTTAGCGTAATAGTTGGCATTTTCAAGTTATAGTTTTAAAGAAATGTCAAAGCACGTTAGAGAAACAAAAAAAAAACTTTTCCGCTACCAAGTAATTGAAAATATGATAGACTATCATAAATATGATCATGTTTTATAATAAGAAAAACAATAGCATCCAGGTAAAGCTTGACCTTCTCCAAGATGTTTCTATCAAAAGGTTAAGAAGTGTCAATTACCTTGTTCTTTTTTCTTGCGGAAATGCAAGTCTTTGTAACTATGTATTCTAATGTACGTTAGTTAAGGGTACTAGTTATGGAAAGATCCCATATAAAAACGAGGGAGGTTTTTATATAAAACACTTGTGAAGAACGGCTAACTTCAGAAGAAAAAATTGAATACCACCCTTGTTTTTTATGGGATTTCTCCAAAAGTATCCCATATTTAAAGAGCGGAGGTGGCCGAGTGGATAAGGCATATGCCTTCCACTCAGAAGTCCAGGGTTCAAGCCCAGGTTAGGCAGGGGATTTTTCAAATACTCCGTCTCCCCGACTGCCGCACAGACAAGCCACTGGCTTTGTGCACATGGCAACATCCCCAAAAAAAAAAAAACTAGCGTATATTTGAGGAAATAATTAATTAATTTTGTTGCCTAAAATTTGAGATTTTTGCGGAAATATGACTTTTTGGGTCCCCTGAACATTTTTTTTTACCACGGTACAAGAAAATGCCTGTGTGTGTGCGTACTCGTTTTTTCTTGTGGCGACGATTCCGAAGAAACTACCGAGAAACTACTACTACAGTGATCGGGACGAAACTTCATATTTAGAAATTTCATAACCAAACTTGACCTTAAAAGCTTTTTATTCAAAAGGGTCCAAAGGAACTGGATGTTAACTCTTAGCATTTTTCAATGATTTTTTAAATGCGCCGCTATTTCTGTACTTTAAAATAGATACATTTTTTGGTAATAATTAATAGTTTAGCTGCAAGAGCAAATTCCATTTGATTAAGATCGGTCGTGTCTGCATTAATATAAAACTAGTTAGCCAGGATATGACAGATGTATTCATTATAATGACAGTAGGTAGTGTCAAACGCTGATGTTTTGACAATAGTATCAAAATTTCATATATAGTATAATAAAATCATGTGCCTGGCCACATTAGACTTTTCCTTTACACAAATTAATACTTCGCTTTCTTTATACAGTGTGTCCAGGAAAGTTAGCATCATATGAAAAAAAAAATTATTATCCATTTCTCAGAAAATTTTATTTTTTATACGAGTTGGCGGCGTGTATGAAACCAAAACGGCAATTGTCAAATATGTAAATTTCGGTGCCATAAACTGAGCGATTCAGAATATGTATATGAATTTGTGATAAGAGCAGAATACCTTTATTTTCATTGTTATCGTTAAACTTTATTTGGGAATGTTGTTTAGAAGTAAAATTTATATTCAAATATGAACTCACAGCCACCTATCTTAAAAAAATTTTTTGTTTGTATTTTCTTTTATGACAAATATTAGTAACACCCAATGCAGTAAATCAACGGCACATAACATACTAAAACTGAATAAATATCACCATAGAAAAACACGAAATTTATAAATACACAAAGGAAAAAGGGTGAAAAATCAACTTTGCATCAAGAAAATGAGTAATTTTGCGCTAGTTCTTAATAAACATTAGTTATCATACCAAAATAATAAAAAATGTTAAAACTTTATTAAAATTGCTAAAAAATAGATTAACAAGAACCTTTTAGCATCATCATAATTATCGATAACAATGAAGGGAAAGGTAAATAAAGGTAAAATTTACTCTTATCACAAATTCATATTTTTAAATTCTTGTTCCATATGATGCGGACTTTCCTGGACACACTGTATAATATATTTTGCGCATATGTACCAATATTTAATTTCGGATATTGCGACGATAAACTGCATAGGCCGGTTGCCAATACAACCGGCATCAGTGTGGATTCGGTTATTTTTGTGTTAATTCGGCACGCGGAAAACATTCGGTCCAGTAACTAATGGCAACCGCAATAAAATAACGTGTATGCGATCGCGTTAAAACTGGCTAATGTGCATCTGCAGCACGGTATTTCATGTTATTCGGACGTTGCAAATTAAATCGTATCCATTTATGCCGTTTTAAATATTTCGCATTACAAATATTTCGCAGTGTACGTGGGGTATGCAAGCACCCTCCATGCGAGCTAATCGATCGAAAGTCCGCTGTTTCCCAACTGAAAAATCTACCGCACTGCACACCTGCGGATATTTGTTTCCATACTGTACGCAACCACGATTTTCACATTTGCCCAGCGGGTAATTATCGTGTTCAAGTTTCACAGGGTTCAAATGAAGCCGAAAGGTTACAACACTTTTAATAAAAAGTACGGATAGTTCGTTTTTTAGGTCATATAGCCTAGAACTCAGCGTTACTGTATGGATGTAGAATCTGTAGAAATACATTTAATGAATGCAAATGCAGGGCTTTTAGTTTATTTTTGGTTTTGCGACTAACGGACGAACAGAACACGCCATCTAAAATTGAAAATTTAACTGTACTTGCAAAAGCTTTCAATGATTAATGGACGAAAAACATAATTTTGATGGATGACCTATTTGACTATGGTTTTATACAGTTAGAAAATTGTTATACAGGATGTTCGATGTAAATATTTTAAGGGGTGACAGAGAATGTGAGGAAACTCAAAAACGTGATATGCTTGCTGAATTTGGAGCTTGAGTCTTGAACTCAAGACTCGGACAAAAAAATCATTTGTGTTATTTCCTCTTATGAAAACTATGTACTATGTACTTTGTGTAGTAGGTTGTAGTTGGTGTTGTTGAAGTAAACATTTGGTTGAAACATAAAAATATAACTTTATTGCATTATTTGCTTATAATTTAATTGTTCCGCAATATTTAATTAAATAAAATAAATATTGTTTGATGGCAACTCAAAATATAAATTCATCAAATAAACAATCACTGCACCAAACAAATTATTCTAAATAAATACCAGTTTATAACAAATAAATATATTGTTGCTTTTTTCACGTAAAAACTGAATCGTAATCCAATTAAAACACCCGAATAGGTGAAAATTGATTATGGTATCCTTTTTTAGCGAGGATCTGAATCTGTATATTGTTGGCCAGATTACACATATTAATCGTTTTTGAGTTATTTGCTCTTATTTGGTATTATGGAATTTAAATTAATATTAATAAATCAAATATTTTTTTAAAAAACCTATTTGAAGCAAATTCAGAAACAAACTATAAACACTTAATAAAAATTACACAGCATCACAGCAAGTAACTACACACAGAGAAATGTTTAAGACATTCGTTGTCTTGCCGAAATTTACTCCGAACAAATCAATAAAGTTTTCAATTTAGATGAGCTTTTTGAATCAAAACTCACAAATTTCTCCTTTGAAGCGACAACATTTTGTTTCCAAGTAAAACTATATTGCATAATTTTAAAAATTCTTATGAGTTCTTTTAAGAATATAGTGTTTTGCATTGAACAATTCAATATATTCCAATGAAAACAACTATTGCATTGAAACAAGATCGTATATGTAAAATATGGTGTTCAAAACAAGTAAAATTAGTTGGTTGATGCGAGAGACGTTTTGTGTGAACCAAGTAACCAAATACTTAGTTTAAAATATCGGGTGGTTTCATTGTGCGGAAAACTTAAGAGTTTGCGCGGTTTGTGGCACCAGACTGACGCGACGTAGAACGGCGACAGTTTTTAGATACGCAGTATATGAGGACTACATTCTCCAGTCTCAATCACAACCCTCACAACGTTAACTCCATGCAAATATATTGGTTATAGTGGTAAGCAGTGTCGCTTTGATATACGCTTGATTGTATCTGCAGTTTTACATGTGATAATGGACAGCGTGGATGATTTTTCAATTTCATTAGATCATCTTAAAACAATATTTGACAGTAAGTATATGCGTATATCTACTTTTTATGCGAATATTAATACACTATGTGCATTCTATGTTTTGTAGACCATAAACTGTCCATAACTGTGCAAAACATAACAAAACTTACAGAAGAAGAGGTAAAAGAACTTATTCCGGCTATTGGAGATCGGATTGTTTTCCGGGAAGCGGTGAAGCTAAGAGGAGATTTAGAAACATCTGAGGTGAGAAACCGTATTATAATGGCCAGTTGCAGAAAGGCCCTTCAAGTCTTATTGACTGCTTAGCTCTTAACTGTACTAATTACTGTATCAGGATGACATTTTTTTTGTATTTTTGAATGTATTTTTTTTCTTTTATAACGTGTTATTGGGTTTATATCAGTATGACACCTACTTGTTTGAAATGTATTTTTATTTTTATAATAAATTAATGTATTGATATATATGAACTTTTTTTACCCATTGTCTTTACTACATGACTAAAAAAATATATGTCTTACAAAATAATTGCTTAAAGAACTTTGATGTAATAGCACATATTATGTTTTGATTAGATTTGTCAGCCAGAAGAATTATTCTTGCTAGTAAATATGATTAAGAAAGTAATGTGCTATTCTAATCGTGTAGTTCTTTCTGCATTTGTTTTGATAGACTTATTTTTTTATGTAACCTATGCAGCAGCGGTAGATAGTTTTAACAAAACAACAAAAACATTCACTTCAAATCAATATATTATGTTGAATGTAAATTACTATTACTTACTTTGAATTTTTAACGCACTTCGTTTAAAATGACAGTTACTTGCTTTGAGAACGAAATACTCTATTCAGAACACTAAAGGTGTTGAACCAAAATTACAAATGTTTCTCTGAAACATTGGTTCTTCCAAGCAAAATAACCTATTACTTATTCCGATAGCTCTATTACTCTCTTTAAGACATCATATGGTTGAATTAAAACAATATTAGTTTGGCCCAAATGTTGAAATATTTGAAATAATACTACAAAGTTTAATTCAAAACAACATTATAGTCCTTTCGAGTTGATGGTTATTTGGTGCAAGTCAACAGTTTACTCGTTGCAACTAATTTTATCTCGAATGAAGCACTTGACACATTTGTACTGAGAAAATATTGTCTTGGTTGAAGTGGATAGTTATTTCGTGGATATGGAAATCAACCGTTGTTTTGATGCAAACCAATTTTATTTGAATTGAGCATTCCTTTCTCTGTGTGTATTATGTTAATTAATATTTGGAAGTTGTTCAATATGACGCCCCTTTTCTTTTCTGCAAGCATTAACTCGCTGTAAAAAAGATCTTGAGATATTTCTTAACATGTACCTCTTATTTACTCTAAGGTTGTCAAAATTATTGGCTAAATATTGGCTATACGAAGTTTCATGTCTTCTGGTGTAGTAGGTGCTGATTGGTATACCAGCTCCTTCACATATCCCCATAAAAAGAAATTGAGTTTGTTGAGGTCTGGAGACCTTGGTGGCCACAATGTAGGACCTCGTCTTCCTCTTTGGTCACCGTTTTAGTTGTTGTTTTGTGCTGGTAATTAATATTACCTGTTTCTTCAAATTGCAACCGAACGCTGTTTATAACACTTGGTTGGGAATGGCGTTTATCCGGATATCGCTGTTCATACATTCTGGATGCTACTAATGTATTTCTGTCGGCTTCGCCATAGATGTAGATCATGTTAATTAAGTCTTCTTTGCTAACTCATCGTTCAGAGAAAAGACAAAGTTACTAATTTTGACAGCAATAACTTATTGAGTGTCGTTAGATCTCAATTGTTTGTTTCTATGATTAATTATTGCTAATAGTATTAATTACCGTTTTTTTACGTTGTGTTTTAATACAGTATTACTGATTTACAAATGAGAGACAAACAAGAAATAACAAAAAAATAATGGCATTATTAGATAACATTACACATTTTTCTTTAAATTGTAAATATCACGAAAAATACTACAATTGGACATATGGCATACTTAACATAAATTAAAGGGAACTCGGTGGGCAATTCAACTAGCACATAATATACAGGGGGTTCCATTTAAAAACTCAAGGAGCCATTTGAAAAACATCAAAATTTACTAAGTTTTATGAATATCCTGTATAGTGATCTAATATCTCTTTGATGCAATCATCTATCTACTGGCTTTGACTATTGTCTGACATAGTTTAACGGCAAAATCTGCAAAAACTACGCTTTTATATAGTTTTAAAGAAGATCCTGCAACGGGCATATTTTGGGGAAATAATTGAATATCTCAGGAACTATTAACGCCGACATTTAGCAACCGATACGGTTGGAGAAACAAATTTATTAATGAGTTGCAATAAATAATAACATAAAGGAAAAACAAACATTAAACACAATGCAATCCTTAAGTTTGGCGTTAGTGCGTGTCTGCTTCGGAAGCACGATCACAGTAAATTCACGCATATCGGTAAATAGTGGCCAATTAATTCTACTCCTATAATATCCAACAATTGCCCGTATAAATTTCTACGAATTGTCAGATCTGGAACGAAATTCCTCGCATCCGAAGTGCGTTGCCGGGGCCGAATTGTTGTGGGTTACTACTAAGCCTTCATTCTTCCCCCTGCCCGTTCCTATTAATTTAATCACAGCGTACATTAGCCTAATGTAGACAATCCTCCGGGCCCGATAACGTCTCCGAAGGGCCCTACCCACACAACTCAGCCCCAAACTAACACGCATCAGCAGGAGAATGCGTAGGCGATGGTGGATCCTTTCGATGTTCATTCGATACCGACCGATCCCGCTGATCTAACCCTGAAAGGTTTTAACGTAGATAGAATATAGTGTTGTTTAGCATGAAAATTAGATGTAATTACTAAACAATATACTATACGCTGACCCTTCGACTACAGCCAAATATCTTTCTGGAAGATATTTACAAATTATCAAAGCATTAAAGTCTTCACACTTGACCCATTTGTTGTTAGTATTGATACTGTTATCATGGCAGTAGATTAAAATGTCTCCAAAATATCTCCACAAGGTCCTTGATTCCATCTCAGTAACAAATAATTGAAATAATAATTGAAAATTTGCAAAGAAAAATCAGAACCAACTTCATTCGCACAATAGTTGATATAATAGTACAGGGACTCGAAAAAACTAACCCATTTGGTAATGTGTGCAAAAACAGTGTTTGAGTGCTAAACTGTGAAGAATTCGCGACACAATTTATATTGGAAGAAAAAATGGCACATATAGAAAGATACTCATAAAGATATCTTACAAAAATAACACCGCCGGACTTGAGTGAGTAGCTAAAATAAGAGCTTGACTCTTGAGAACTCACAGCGAATGACACCAATGACACTTTAATGCCCGTATTCATAAAGCGACACATATAACCAACCGCTACACCAACCGCTACGCTCAACTGCCAAATACATCAATTTTGGATTCATAACGGCTTGTAATATAAAAATGCGTAGTCAAAACCATAGTAACTATATTAGCTAATATAGTAACATTTAAAACGATCGTCAAATTATAACTAGCGGTTACGTAATAAATGGTTATACGATTCTTTATGAATGCTATCATGTGAGTTGTACATATTTCATACCTGTGAAACGTAAAACCGCTAATTGTCTCTCACTAATTGCGAATTTTGGTTCTTGAATTGAGAGGTCAATGTTCGCCTTTCTTAAGGTATTCTATCACGTCGCAATTTTGTTTTAATTTTTTTTCTTTATCATACGCAGCATGTAAAGTATTGTAATCGTGCCGAAAAAAAAAAATCTGATGTGGCCAGGCACATGACTTTATCATACAAAATATAATATTAATAGTTTAGCTGCATGAGAATCTATTTGATTGAGATAAATGGTGTCTGCATTAAAATTAAACTAGTTAGCCAGGATTTGACAGATATTTTGATAGTCAATAGTATCAATAGTAGGTATTGTCAAAGCATCAGCATTTGACACTACCTACTGTCAGAATAATAGTTATTTATCTCACAAGTGCCGAAAGTACGGAATAGCGCGACGAGCGGTGATGCTGCGAGTCACGGATGGCGGAGCGTCGCCGTCGCATGTGAGCGAGTCGCGCTATGTTGTTTTCGGCAGGAGTGACATCAACGTTTTTTGTGTTGGTTTTTGAGAAATACGCATTTAAAAAAAATCAAAAATGGTCTTATTTCTGTACAGGGAATGTTAGTTTGATACCACTTCTACGAAACGTCAAGTTTAAAAAGCTAATTCAAATTCTGACAGATTTATATTCGTTCATGACACTGTAGATGTCACATCCGTACCAACATACTAAAATATAACTACACCCATCCCTATACTTTATTTACAATTTTGTCAATTTATCGTTTTTACAATTACATAAAACAACGGGTTGATATTTCTTACCAACAAACAATAAATTGGTGATCTTATTTTATTTGAATTTTGTACTTTGCCGCACTAGAGCGGCAACGTTCCATAGCGGTTCTCCAACCTCTGATGAAATCAGCTGCTTTTCAGTGTGACAGTACAAACAAATATTTGTCAAATCCTGGCGACTATGTAGTTTCATATCGGGCTAAAATCGACTGTCCTGGTATTTTAGGCAGGGAACAAATACCTTTGCATGCCGCCTTCCATCGGATGAGGAAGTAAAGCCGGTGGCCCCGTGTGCTGTCATTATGCGACGTGCACGTTAAAGAACTCTTACTGGAGGTTGGAATTCCTTCAGTAGGAATTCCTGGGTGTGTGTAGCCTGCCCTCAGCGTCGGTGATTGGCCTAAGTTGCGGAACTAGACCGACGTAAAATAAACAAGTGAAAAAAAAAAAAACAAAAAAAAAAAAAAACCTCTGATGAAATCAGCGGTTGCCGAGTGTGACAGCCATAGACATTTCTCTGGTGACAGCACGAAAAAATATTTGTCAAATCCAGGCTAGTACTATGTACTTTCGTATCAATGCAGATGCGACCGATCTCGATCAAATAGAATTTGCTCTTGAAGCTAAACTATTAATTTTACCAAAAAATGTTATAGACATAAATTATACCAAATTTCGTCTACTTTAATTTATTATTTATCTATTTTGACCAAATTACAAAAATGACGGTTCATTTGCAAAATCGTTGAAAAATGCTAAGAGTAAATAGCCAGTTCCTTTGGACCCTTTTGAACCAAAAGCTTTTCAGCTCTAAGTTTAATCATGAAACTTCTAAATATGAACTTTCGTCCGATACCTTTAGTAGTTTCTCCGGAACCGTCGTCACAAAAATCGGGTACACACACTCACACACACACACACACACACACACACACACACACACACACACACACACACACACACACACACACACACACACACACACCACACACACACACACACACACACACACACACACACACACACACACACACACACACACACACACACACACACACACACACACACACACACACACACACACACACACACACACACACACACACACACACACACACACACACACACACACACACACACACACACACACACACACACACACACACACACACACACACACACACACACACACACACACACACACACACACACACACACACACACACACACACACACACACACACACACACACACACACACACACACACACACACACACACACACACACACACACACACACACACACACACACACACACACACACACACACACACACACACACACACACACACACACACCACACACACACACACACACACACACACACACACACACACACACACACACACACACACACACACACACACACACACACACACACACACACACACACACACACACAC